>JAWNKX010000682.1:4585000-5185000 GCA_035041755.1 Cacoxenus indagator | reverse complement strand
CGTTTAACATGTTCGAGGGCCAGTGATATGACCGGCTCAAAATCGTCGCGTACCTCAGCCAAACCACCGATGAACGATTCCAGCGCCAGCGGCTTCAGGTTGTGTTTCTTTTGGAATGATGTGTCCTCCAAATATTCGCGCAGTACTTGATGATTCTGTTTCTGTTGCTGTTGCTGTGGCACTGGTTGACCGCATCCAACAGCCGCACCTTCGCCACCGACGAGCAGCGTATTAAAATCGATCAAGCGCTCCACGTCGGCATCGTAGGGCTCCGTCTTGATGGCGCTTTCACTGCACGTCGAACGCGGTGATGGCGTCTCGCAGTTCGATTCCGGCGGTGATGGCGGCAAAATGTGCAACTCCTGCTTGATGCACGTGGTTTCGAGCGATGGGCACGGCGATGAAGCGTAGAGTGAAGTGCGTGAAGAACTAAGCGAATCGTAGCAGCTGCTGTATTGAGCGGAAGCAAAATTCGACGTGTAGTCCGTTTGTGCCGGACTCGATTGTGGTGATGGGTAGATGTGTGGATATGCGGGTGGTGGTGGTGGTATTAGTTGATGATTGGCTTTGTTGTTGTTGTTGTTGTTGTTGTTGTAGGTGGGTGGAAAATTTTGTTGTTGCTGTTGGTGTTGCTGCTGCTCCTCTTCGTAGTTCAACGAATATGGCTGCTCCTCTTTGATTTCAGCGCACCAAGTTTCTTCGACTTTTATTTGCGGTAGCTCAGCTTTATTGTTGTTTTTGTTGTTGTTGTTTAAGAAGCCACTACTGTTGTTATTACTATTGTTGTTGTATTGATAAACTGTCGTCGGTATATTGTCCTGTTGTGGCAGCAACGATAAATCAAAATTATCCGCATATGCCGCGTATTGCTCAGTCGCCGGCTGATATTGACTTGTGACAATTTCGCCCAATTTGTATTGTGCGGGCGGCGCCAAATTTTGACACTGCGACATCTGGAAGCAAAAACACATTTTAAAAAAATTATGTTAATTAAAATTGCGAGTTTTTGTAAGCACAAACGTTAGTATGATTAACATATTTCAATTGAAGATTGTTTAAAAAAATGTGTTGTTTATTCTTGCTAATTAATTTGAATGCGCAGCTAGCAGCGAAAAAATATAAGCTTATTTTAATTAGCACAGTAAATTTCGTTGCAAATTTTGTTTTTAAAATAACTGATTTAATTTCAGAATTTATTTTTATTTTTTTTCATTGTTGTATTTATCTTTGTCTGCGTTGCTACCTTCACGTACCCAAACATAAAAGCAAACACAACAAATAAGCAGTACTAGAACAAGAAGAAGAAAATATTTGATTACTTTTTCGGCTTTTGGCTATACGATTTCCGCTGAGCCTACCAAAACTGAAATCAAATTCGATGATAGAAAAAAGCAGACAGACAAACAGTTAAGGTTCGCGTTAGCCTTTGACTTGTATCAAACGTTGAGTTCGAGGTCTCAACACTCTGAGCCGGCGTTTGAAAGCGTACTAAGAGCAAAAGCGTTTTGCTCTTCTCATTTATCAAGTCAACTGCGATTTTAGCATTTTGCTCACCACCGCTGAACTCGCTGCCTCGCTGACTCGCGCCTCGGTCACTAGTTCGCATTGTTATTCTAAGGCGCCTGCTGCCGCTCACGCTGCCAGCCATGGTCTACAACAATGACGCCACAATAGCGAAAAACCCCAAAGTCTCTTCAAACAATGACTCGTTACGATCGCTTCGAGCTCAGAAAACATTTAAATAAATTATAGAATGACGCCAAGCCAAAAAGTACTTCATTTGGGATTCGTTGTGCTTTTTGCATACACCGCTTTGGCTCAATTTTAATGTTTTTATTAATTACACATTGTCATAAAAAAAGCTGCAATAAAATTATTTGTGCTCAACTAAAAAGAAACAGGTTTTCCAATGCTTTGATAGGGTAAGATTAAGATATGCAATGACAGACTGACAGACAGACAGACAGACAGACAGACAGACAGACAGAAAGATAAAAAGGTACAGTGGAAAAGCACTGCAAGCTTGTGGAGCACGTCAATGTAGGCGTGAACGCAGCATGGCATAGCATGCTTGCTCATAGGCTCTCTCGATTGATCACAACACTAAATGTATTTCTTTATCGGTAACTGATATTTTTTTTCAGGCTTACAGAGATTTTTCTCGATGTCTGTGTCGTGGTTTGCATGTTTGTATTTTTATTAATAAACTTGCAACTCATTTTGGTTTTTCCGAGCGCATTCAATTGAGCGAGCAACCGAGCTGCAGCTGAGTTCGTTCCAGCGATTGATTATAATACCGTGTATCTTTCGAATGTAAATCGGTGATGTAGTAGCGCTGCCATAAATACGACTAGTCACGATGTTATTACAATTTATATGTATTAATTGGTCGTCAACAGGGCGTATGATCGTTTAATCTAGCTTAAAGTGAATTTAATTCTAGTCAGACTCAATGTCAATATTGTTTCTATGAATTAGACAATCTTCACCAAAAGGTACTTCATCAAAAAAAAAAAAAATGTTTACCGATTGATACGAAACAAATTAAAGAAAGCCCATAAAGAAAAAAATATTAATGAATAATAAATTTGTATTTACAAAAATAAGACAGAAAATAATAAGAAAAAATGGCAAAAAAAAACATTTTTTATATTCTATAAAATTAATTTAAAAAGAAGGGAAAATGGAAAGAAAATTATTGCTTTATTTTAAGAATATTAAAATAAAAAAAATATTTATTTTTTAATTTGCATTTTCAACTGCAAAAGACTCAGCGCATGACTCAGCCAAACCAACATATAAAATAAAAATAAAAATTATTTTGTCTGATTGTTTCGTCTGAAGTGCAGAAAGTGCCTTTTTATAAGGAAATGCTAATAGAAAATTAATTGGAAATTCGCGTTTTATTTACACTCGATTCTAAGATAAGTACCACTCATCCATACCATGCATCCTCTTCGTTAGTCAATATTCCGTCGTGGCATTAAACTCGCTAATTGATGTTGCCAATTAATTTTTTAATACAAATATTTCACTTAGTTTATTGGTACAGTTAGAAGTGCTGCATGCCACCCTGCGCACTCGCGTTTTCGGGCACAACTAATGATAGAGTCAAGAACCTCGCGCACGTGACGGTTTAAAGTGCATTCTTCTTTAGTGAGTCGCCAGCAGTAGATGGCGATAATGATGTTGATAATGACAATGCTTCGCTTGTAGTTGGTTTAGCATGTGATGTGCATACAATTTATAGTCGAGTCAAGCCCACAACGGCCAAGGCGATTATGGCGAAATAAAACCACATGAATTATTGCGAAAGAGCGCCGCATTAAAATTGTGCTTAGGGTTTGATTTAAGTGCGGTTTCTTGCTTAAAGTTATGTAAAAATTTACCATTAAAACCTAAATGAAAAAAATTCAAATAAGCGAGCGAAGCACAAGAATCGTATATCGATTTAAAGCGCAGTTAGTTTGATGGTAGTTGTTTCTGTTGGAGTAGTTCTTCTTTCAATGCTTATAGGTGAATTTATATGGTGTATTTCTTGAGTCAGCAATACTACTACCAACAAAAAAATAATAATTTTCATAAAATTTAGTTCACCATTTAATTATTGTACAATGAAATTGTCGGTTGTGAGATAATGGAATAATTATTCCACATTTCTCCTAAATGACCGTAGAAAAAGACAATACATTAATTAATGAACATTAATAGAACAATGAGTTTTATTTCATTAATATGGCAGAAGCTTATTATACGTGGGAACTCGAAAGAGCGCTATTAAGACGAAACACGCTGAGATGTTGGGTAAGAAACTTATTGGGTATTGTTATGGATTGAATTAACAGCACAACTGATTTCAATATGGTAATCAAAATTTTCACCAACGAATGCACAAATGATATTATATATATAGATAAGTAATATAAAATTCTGCTGTACGGATGCTTTGGGAATATATTCTTCCTTTCCATTCTATAAAATTAGACTTTTGAACATAATAGGTAAATCTGTGGTCGCCATCTAAACATGTTTGTATTTTGCACGTTTTTTTAAACAGTAGCCACTGTGACTATTTATTTTTATTTTGTTTACTAGCCGGGACCCGGCGCGTTGCTGGCTTCACATGCGTCTTTCTCTTCGGCTGTTTCAGCAGCTCTGCGCTCTGTCTACGTTGCGATTTTCTCGTTGATCTTTCACTGTTTGACTTTTTGGTTGGCATATCGTATTCTTCACTTTTTGGTTTTTTTTTTTCATTCGAATATTTGAACATTGTGTATCTGTACAGTATGCTGTACAGCATCCGATTTATTTAGCGAATTCGACGATTTTTTTGCTACAAGATGGACAGTAACAATCTATAGACTATTATAGAGATTCCCTGAAAATTGTATCAAAATCAGTACAGCGGTTTCGGCGTCCTTAACGGACAAAAAAACAAACATACTTCCAATTTTATATATAGTAGATATGTCTATCGTTTTTCAGTTTTTAATTTTGCTGTATACAATTTTTGATTTCAATGCCGCGAAGAAGGAACATCTTCATCAGACAAATTTACTATCTGATGGACTGTTAGCGCATATATATATAATTGATAATGTATGTGCTAGAATTTTCTGACTACTACTGTACTCAAACGTCCATGTGATAATACCATCTGTGCAACAAAGCACACTGTGAACCACCATTAATTATTATGTACTTCGCGTAGGCGAGAAACTAAGTACGTGTATATTGACATATTATAATGCAGGTTCTAATGAATTGCCTTTGCTGGACAGAAAAAAAAGTTGGCAAAATATTCAATAATTGTCTTAACAGAGCTACTCGTATATCTTCCAGTTATACACGAGACGAAAATTCCCGAAGTGACTGAATACAATTTGAAGTAAATAAAGTTTCAAAAACACAGCGAGTAAATTAAATTCGTACTTAAAATCAAATTTGCACTTATTACAAAATATAATGAGGAAGCAATAACTAAAGGAGTGAAAGTAGAACCATTTAAAATCAATAATCTTAATTATTCCAGCCAGGCTAGGCAATATTTCTACAAGTGTTTCTTGCGGTACACAACACACCCTTTTTATAAGGAAAATTAAATTAAATGACTTCGTTGTTGGGCCACGTAAAATGCATATTAAGAAATAAAAATAAATAAAAATAAAAAAGTATGATAAAGATAAAGATAAAGAAGGTAAAAAAGACTTGAAAAAATAAGTAAAAGAGGAGGAAGGAATTATTAGGAATTAATCGAAATTAACAGCAAATAAACCTGTTGACAGTAACGTCCAACTTGTAGCTTCGCTCTGACATGTTAATTTGCATAAAATAATATTAAAAAATGCGTAAACAAAATGCTTTACACAAAGAGACACATACACGAGACTACAAAAACAAAAACAAATATAATAAAAAAAAACCCGACTAAACACTCACATGCCAGGGGCTCACAAAGTTATGCTGCGACCACTCATTTCGCATGAATGTGAATTGAATCGCCAAACACAGCGGCAAATCGAGCGAAAACCGAAGTGAACGCAAAAGAAGAAGCTCAGCCCAACCTAACCATGCGATATGCACTGCGAGTAAGACCAATCAAAGACAACAACCACAAGCAAATTATTGTAGACTACTTGGATTCATTATTGTACCTAATTTGGTCAATGATTTTGTAGAGTGTAGTGAACGCCATGCTTTGTTATTTAAACCGATGTGTAATAACAATTCAAGCGATATAAAAACAAAATTTAAAAAAAATCATTTAAAAAAAAGAATCTTAACCGAAAAAAAAAAATTATAAATATCGTGTAGCTTAACAAATTAGATCACTTTGGGAATTCCAATAATTTCCTGCTACACATTTCAACCACTAAACACACTTTTTATGCATTAACAAAACGAAATAACAACAGATGATAAAGAGTACAAAAAAAAGATACAAAAAGAGATACAATATAAAAAGATACAAAAAAGCAGATACAGAAAGACAAGAGCGCGCACGTTAGAACGCCTCACTGAATCATGTACCCGTAAATTTTAATTAAAAGCTATTGGACAAATCCTCTAACAGCAGCAACAACAACAAAACCCAATAAAGTTTCCAATACAAGCTGAAACGAAGACGAAGACGGAGACGTTAACGGAGCTTGAGCCAGACAAACAAATAGAAGTAAAAAGATATACATATGTTATACTCGTAATACAAAAAATGAATTCGACTTGGTAGTTTGCTTAGTCTTAGGTCGCTGCTGTGTTTTGTACTGGTCCCAACTCGATTTGAATCGATTCGTTATGAATGTACTGGTCAGTCGATCCGCGTCGTTGGTTGCGGACAACGACAACAATATTTCATGGCATCTGTCACTTTGTGAGCTGCGCCTGTCAATAATTTCACTAATAAATTCTAAATTAAGCATATCTTGCTGCAGAAATACGCCTGCAATATACGAAAATAGAAATGCGCAAATTCAACGTCACAAAGTGGAATTTCACACAATGAGTCTCCTTAATGGAACACGAGTATTGTGTTTACAAGCGTTTTAGGCAAGCAAAACAGAAAAAGCAAAGCACAGAGCCCAAAATAGCATCAAGTTATTACTTAAGTGTTTCTTTGTATTTTTAGACTCCACAATTTTGTATGTGAAATTTGTGCATGCCAACCCGTTAAACCGAAAGTGCCATAAAATAAGCTGAATGATAAATCGTGTTAACAATTATCCACTCGGTAACTGTTGTGCATTCTGGTGAATGGCAGAATTTGCCTGATAAGTACGAGTAGTGTTTCTAGAAGCAAATAGAACCATTTCTGAGACGAATGGTGATGGGTGATGAGAAATGAGTCACATATCATAACGTTGCACGAAGACGATACTCAACCAAGTAAGTACGTTTTTGCTGTACATTAGCTGGGAGTGGAAGGAAATCATTTACAGTGGGTTGTTTTCATATAAGCAAATAGTTTTTTCGGAGCTCTATTGTCAACAATTTTAGCGTTTGAAACTAGCGTTTGCCAAGAAGCGACCAGAATTGACCAATGGAAAATGTGTTTTTTTTTTACGAGGACAACGATAGAAGGCACCGTTCAATAATGACTTGTCTGAAAAACTCAGGGAGTATATTAGGAAGTTTTAATGCATCCAACGTATAGTCCAGATCTGGCATCAAGCGACTATTACCTTGTTTTGACAATACAAAAATTTTTGGGTAACAAAAAATTGCATTTAGTGGAGGACTGCGAAAATCGATAACTTCAAGAACCAGAGCTTTTATGTGAAGCTAAGCTTATGAAGCTAAGCTCAAAATGGCAACAAGTCATTAGACAGAGGAGCACATATCTGACTTAAGTCTGATAACACAATCCTTATTACAATCAACGCTCAAATCCTCACGGTACCTCATTTTGTAATAGGAATAGCTTCGTTGTATAGAAGTTCGTTATAGGGAAGTTCGGCTGTAATTAAATTCCTTAATTTTTAAAAAATAGTATCCTCAACAATAATAAAAACGTTCAGTGATACAGGTGTTGATTCACTACAAAACGGTGACCACAATAAATACTATTTCCCCCACTCTTTATAACAAACAAAAAAAAAACAGTTGTTCGGTATGAACATTACGTAGCCCAACCACATTACTCTATGTTGACATTAATATACTTGAAGAGACTTACATAAAATCTTCATTATTTCTATTTTAGAAACACTACATAAATTCCATTACATGACTTTTTTTTCGTCTGACCATAAAAGTGGGAAAATATTCAAGCCGAATCAATCAAGCCGAAACGTTCACTTGATTGAGTAACTCTTATGGTAGGGTCACTAACCCATGCATAACTTACGCAGACAATTAGCACTTCCAGAAAGTGTTTATTTGTTCGTTATCTCGTTCCTAGTCACTCCCTGCATCGTCTGGTTATTGACTACTACACAGACTAGAACTTTCTCCATAGAATACTGTTTCTGGCTAATGACAATGATTCAATCCCTGATATTCTGCTACCCCGCATCCATAATGTTTTTAGCTGCTCTCTTTCTAGCGAAACATACAATTATTCAAATAATTAGATAACTCTGCTATTTATAATCGTAGAATGAGAACGAAATTCATAAATGTTGTGAAGACAAAAAAAAATAGACAACAAAAAGCCAGAACATAATTCTTAGATATTATGCTTAACGCTTATCTGATAGAGTATAGTGAAGGGCATTGAAACTTCAATGAAGGTAAAGGTTTATCTATTTTTTAAGAGCATTGTTCTCATGTCAGCTCAGGCAAACATTCTTTGTCGCCCCGTTTAGATATATATTTTTAGCGCTAATCCCAGTTAATTGATTGTTTCGATTTTTATAATTTGTTGTCTTTAATTGAATAGACTTTTTTGAAATTCTTTTGATATTTTTTTTTTTCGCTTTCATTAACCATATAAACATAAAACAATAACGCATAAAAATTATGTTCCCGGCATGAGTTGCTGTCCGCCCGTGGATTTTGTTTTACGGGTATTAAGCACAAACTGAAAGCAAGCATTTCGAATCCAATAAATTTTGCATTTTTATAATCTTTCGTTTCGGAAAAAACCGAAACGAAATTTGTGCCTGCGAGCGTCTACGTGACTGGCGCAAAGTTCACCAATTTTAACTATTTTCTTTAAAAAGAAAAAAATTTATATATTTTTAAAAATTATATATTTAAAGAACGCCATAGAATATGTATCTGTGTTTTTTTAGACAGCGCAAATAAACGCAGAAGCGTAGAAGTAAGCATTAACACCTTTGACCAACAACTTGAACATCACAGGAAAGGATGGAGTTCCAATTCAATGCAAAGACCAAGACAATGAAAATGTATGTTTCAGATACGGTTATCATTTATGATTTATTAACTTCAGTTAAACTACACCAAATCAAAAATACTTAATGACGTCGATGCTGAAGCAAAGAATGCAACCAAAGAAAACAATTTGACCGAACCACAGCAAAAAAGAGAGAAAAAAATGAAAGAGCTAGGAAAGAGATACCAAAAAATTATACAAAGCAAAACGACAATTAAACTAATGTTGAAAAAGAATAATTAATAAAGAAATCAAGATCAGAGCATCATACAAAGTAGTGTAGTAATTTAGTAGTCTCCAAGAGCCTGAATACTTGTGGGCGGCCATGTGCCTCCACTGCACACCTTCAATGACAAACAACAACGATACTATACAGGGTACATCATGAGACACACGAAGTATGATGTCTTAAAAATTATTGTTTTTATTTTTTGAGCGTTGCGAGTCGGAAAGAAGAGTAATGAAATGTTTTAAAAAACAATTTTGAATGGTTAAGATAATACCATTAAGATAATACCAAGATACGGTGTGAGGAGTACACAACTACATCAAAGACTTTAAAGCTATCACAGGGAACAAGAGTAATAGAGAATCACAGGCAAACATTGTGTATAGAGACAATTACTGTGTAAAAATCAGCTTTTCGTGACAGGCGCACACAGCGCTTCGCATTTAGTAAAAGAAGAACATCACAGGGTCTAAGTTTGAACATTTTTACCATTGCGAGAAACTCCTAGCAACAGTAACTAACTTCAGTGATCTATGCGCCAAAGACACATGTCACATGTCTAGTTTAATATAATGTAATCTAAACTAATTATCCACTTTAGAGTTTCGATTAAACTATGAACAGCAGATGGCAGAACTCTATGATTATCAGCTTAGTGACTGTGTTAGCTAGAAATGTTATATGCATAGTAAAGATTCAAGTGACACACCCTGTAAATATATTTTCAACATATAACAACAACAACAACAATAACAACTATTAAAATATGTCGTAGAACCAGAAACAAGTTTTTCATATTTCGCTCACTGTTTCTGAAATTCATTAGAACAATTCACAAAACTATGCGATTTTTTTTTTTATCCAACAACAACTACAACAACATCAAAATCAACAGCATTCAACAATCGAGCCAAGCAAATCGAAACGAAGTCAGTTTAAGCATTTTGCTCGTAAGAACAGGGGCATATGAAAAGCTTATTATAAAGAATAACAACAATCGATCAGATAAGACGCTTCAAATCCAACACTCAAATCAAATCAAAGCAAATTAAAAAAAATAATTATATGTGATTCGCCTGAGGCGCGTAGAACGTAATACATAAATTTTTAGCCAGATTTAATTTGGATCGGCTTTGGCCTGGCGCTGATCTACATAAATAAATTATATGCCACATTTACATTGAGTGTTGATTTCGATGGGGATGGCGTTGGCCCAACCCAACCCATTGTCACGAGACGCGCAGTTAGCGATCGACTGACTAACTGACTAACTGACTGACTGACTGACGTGCGATACGTCCAAGAACAAAGAAATCATTTCGCATTCAACCTTGGGCGTGTGCTTAACGAGTAACTGAGATATTATACTTTATACTTTGGGTATTGTGTATTGTGTATACGACTCGTTTGCGGCTGAGCTCGCATTGAAGTTGATTGAAATTGGTTCTGGGCAAATGGCAACAACAGCAACAACAGGCACAGGCATAAGGTGTGGTTTTTGCCGCTCTGCTACAAACTGGCAGCCAGCCTGAGTGGACACAATATACATATAAAGTGAATGGTAAAAGAACCAGCGATTATGTTATACTCGTAAATGTAGCAAATTTGCGCAGCACGATTTTGTACACTAATCAATAGATACACTGATCTTTAGCTATATAATAATGCAATGAAATATGCAAACTTCGGTTAGGTTAAATTGCATTTGCCTCATCAACCTTGAAAGCGACAGTTGCAAGCGTTTTACTTTGAATTATTATTATTATTTTAAGCATTTCAATTAATTTGCAGCGAGTGTCAGACGAGATACAAATGGTACGCAGGTGTGCATGCTCCTTAGCGACCGAGCGGTACAACGATAGAAACGATAGAAAGATACAAAATACTCAGCTTACAGTGGTTTTGCTTGAAGTTCTTTTTAGCATGAGGTTAAAGGCAAAAAAACCGAAATCACCAACTACAAGAACAGCAAATCGAATGAAAAGCAACAACAGAGACAATAACAACACTAGCAATTATTAGACAGCAGCACGTTTCTGCAATAATCTGCAATAATCGCATTAAAACAAACGCTGAAGGCAGCATTGAGTCACCCCCTCAATTGCGCGATTACCGCGCCACTGCTCATGCACGCTTGCTTGTTCTTTCATTCACTCATTCAATCGCTCGTTACGTGTTCGCTCACTTGCGCTCTCGCTTACCCTTTTGGTAGGTATATGCATTCGTTCGTTCGTTCATTTGTTTACTTAATTAATGCGCAACTGTTGAGTGTTGTACATCGTTGTTGTTATTGTTGTCTGAATCAGTGTTGTTATTGTAAGTTACCTGTGGTCTGGGGCCTGGCCTGGCCTGGCCTGGCTCAACTTCATTCGACTTGACTTAGCCTGCTGTCGCTGACGGTCGCCCGGCGTGGGCTAAAGCTGTCAAAAGCATAAGAATTATTCGCTTTTCTCTGGACAATCTTTTTTTTTTGCTGCCCTCTTGGTTTTTCTGTATATTTTATTATTATTATTTTATAACTACAATACTTATTTTACATAATTTTCCTTTTTTTACTCTTTATTGCATTGCATGTTCGTGATGTGTCAACGCGACATTTTTTGCGTTTATGTTTTCATTTGGACTTCTTGTTGTTCTTCTTATTCTAAATTCTAGTGTTGCACGTATTTCTCGTTAGAGTCGACATTTGATAAAGCCCGTCTTATACCTGGTTTCGTTTCTGTTCGCTCTAAGATCTTGTACCGCATTTGCAGCTGCTGTTTCTGCAATTAAAATTGTTCTTGACGGAATTCACGCTTACCGCGTGTAACGCCGGTGTTCTAGAAAATACTGTTTCACGTTGTTGCTCGGGTTATTAATTGCGAAATCTATGAAAATGCCGAGGAAAAGAGTGCATTACTAATTAACATAGATATGCAAATTAGTAGCTGCACCTCAGTAGCTATTTTCCTCATACGCTGTTTTTAATTATTTTAATTTTAAATGTTGCCTTGAGCCCCTGCATAATTCATGTACTTGAAAAGGTTTGCTATGGTATGATCTATTTTATGGACTTAGGGAAAGCTTTCTAAAACATACAGAAGCTTCAACAAAACATAGTCTTTCAACCTAACAAAAATGGAGCTACTGGATGTAGATCTAACATTCTCCCATTTACGGGCATTCAGGCATTATGTATATGAACGTCTCAGCTGAGACTTCTGACCATACAGTCATCCGATCCTAACAGACCGAGTTTCTTCAGATCGCATAGACCGAATTTCTTTAGTGATTTTAAAACTCTTCATCTGTCCATTTCTTATTTAGCTTTTTTCACATTTAATGAAATCCCCAATACTGTGCTCCAAAAATAAAAACCTTATACTGATAGTGGGATCAAATAGTTGGAATGTCGTAATAGATGAGCTTGACTTAACTTCTCTTCATTAAAACCAACGCGCTAAACGAGAAGGAAGACTGTCAAATTAGGTGACTAAGTACGTATATGGTAGACAGATTGATGTAGGGATATGGTATTGATAGTAGGGACAAATAGGATAAGACTCCAGATGCACGAAGCATCAACTACTTCGATTACCTGGGAAAAGTAAAAACAATAACTGGAATGTTATTGACTATCTGCCGAATGCGTTGTTATTGCAGCAGTTGGGCGAAGAAAACAAGGCAAAATGTTCCCATTTGGAAAAGAAATACCCCTTGAATCAGCAGGACAATCCATAGGTGTGCAAAATGCGCAGTTTCGATGGCCAAAATCATGGAATTAGAATTCAAATTGATAGAACAGAGGCTATTTTGAGAAAATTCCGAAATTCTACGTTTTGGACGGTTTAATAAATTTGAAAAAAAAAAATGGGATTTGAAGAAAATTATACCTTTGTACGTATGCTTGAGTATCACGCTTCACTGAGTTAATCGATCGGTATGAAATTTGGAATATATATTCTTTCAACACTGTCGAAGGTTTTTGTGTAAGTTTCATTGAAATCCATTAGAAAGAAGTCGCGAAAAATCCATCCAGTTTTTTTGTATGAAATCAATATTGCTTCATCAGTTTGCCATTGAAAAGTATGTCAAATTCGAAATCGAAATTCTGTCAATCAAAAATAATAAAAGTTTAACGAACGAAAGCACGCGCCACCGGGATACAACATACCACTCGGATAGCATGACAAGGAGCAACAATGCGCCACGTACCGTCTAGTTGTTTTTCGACATTATTCTGAGGACTTATTGATCGACCCACGTAAGTCTGTCAAATAAATCTTTTGTACCTATTAAGTTGGTAGTTAATCTCATTTAAAAAATACTCATGTTTCTGAAATTTGTTCATTCCCTATTGGGTATTACTATATAAGAAAATGAGTTCTTGCAGGTGATCTTAAAAAATACTTATAAATACCACCAATTTACCGATAACAATCGACAGCAACCTTCATACGTTCAATCCAATTCATTTAAAAAATATAGAGATCTCTTTTTGAACTATCATGAATTAGGAAGCCTTAATCAGATTTGTTATTTATTTATTTTTGATAAAAACAAAATTTTATGGAATTTGGAAAGTTTGCCTAGGTTTGACTTTTTCTCTTTCGAAAGCCCGAGAAATTTACAAATACATATATCAGTTTCGAATAGGCTTAATCTTTTGATTACTGATTCATCATCACTGATTTCATACTGATTTCTGTTCCAATCCAACTAAACCATATATAACAAAAGATATAGCATAACATAAAAAACGTGAGGACATGAAACTATTCACAAATGCCGAACACGCGTTGACAAATATATACAAATTCTGCTTTAGAAGACGACAGAGAAACATAGCTTGAAGTGCGGCTTGCCACAGGCAGCAACGACAAAGACAGCAAACAAGTGGTAACCTAAGAATTTTTGACACACCCACGCCCAACTGGACAATCACTTATACAGTCATTCTATCACTCACTGAACGAGTGTTGCTGGTATTTATGGAAATGGGTATGCGTGTGTGGGTGTGGGTGTGGGGTGTTTGCCTCAATAAAATTGATTGTTTAATGAATTTGATTGATTTTTGCACTAATTCGAAGACAAGCAACCACAACGACAACAACAACAACAACAAAATGACCAAAAGGGCTTGGGT
Organism: Cacoxenus indagator; assembly: GCA_035041755.1. NCBI lineage: Eukaryota > Metazoa > Arthropoda > Insecta > Diptera > Drosophilidae > Cacoxenus > Cacoxenus indagator. Next base: position 5,170,810 of record JAWNKX010000682.1, on the reverse strand, counting down.
ATTTAATATTTTTTTGTTTTGTGACGTACAAATACGCAGGGCACGCCATGTGTGGAGTACGCTTCTAAGCAAAACAATTCCCGAGAAAATCAGCTTAGAGAGCTACACTACAGCTTGGCGTAAAATAAAGGCGAAAAAAAAAATAAAAACAGAAAAAGTGGCAAAAGAAAAAGTCTTAAGAAGAAATATTTATGTCACGCTGTGAGTTTTCTTTTCTTATAGGAGTGTATATATGTATAAATTTTTTGTTTCTGTATATTTGTTGTTGTAGTTTTTACTTCTTCTATCTAGACGTTTGCCATCGCTGGCTCGCTTTTTAGCTACTTGAGTTGAAAGCGGGAACATTCGCATTTGTTGCATTTATAATTGTTGACAGTATTTATTTTATTATGTCTATAAATATAATGCATCATGATTCGCTGTTTTTGTTGTTGTTGTTATTGTTGTTAGCTGTTGTTGCAGAGTCTAGCTGCACAGAGTTGCTGACGCTTCTTGTGTGCAACTTCTGCTTTTACGCTGCACTTTTGTAAACTTTCTGTCATGTTGACGTAGCATTTAAGCATTGGCCAAGTGAATGCCAGCCTCGACAACTGCATAGTTGACACTATGCAACAAACAACAACAACAACAGCAACGACAACACCAGCTACTACAACTATCCCCATATGAGGAAAAATCAGCCAAAAGCGAACGTTGCAGCATTTATGACCAAGAAGCAAAGAAAAAATCTACAAATCTCTACAAAAAGAAAGAAAATAATAGAAAAGAAATTAAAGAAAGAAAATTGTTGCAACGCAGACACATTTTCCATCAAATCAATCAAAAATGGTAAATGCAAGTTTTTATTGCCAGCCAGTGAGCAGCAACAACAACAACAACAACAACAACAACAACAACGAGAAATCAGACGACAACGACAACGATTGACAAACGTCAATTGGCAAATCAGCAATGTTAAACAGAGCTAAGCAGATGAAACAAAAAACCATATATATTTATCTATATATCTAGAAAAATATATATAGTTCCTAAGTAGGTCCAATACAAAAAAAAAGTGTCGTCGCATCTGCAACTTTATTGCGGAATGCACTTTTTCAGCCTTGTGTGCTTGGCTTGCCAACCTCAAAACAAATCAAAGCACAGAATCAACGGCATCGACATTGCCATAGTTGACAATCATTCAGAATCAAGCAAACGACATCAGATACAAAATGAAAGCAACTCCATGTCACTTTTGAAAGTTGTAGTTAGTAATTAAAAATAGTAAATGTGCATCTTGTAGTTACTCGCACACGCATCGCAATGCGTATCTTTCGCATCTGTCGTATGCGTTTGATGTGTGCTCACATCTTTGCAACTACAACTGTAGCAGTCGCCTTGACTGGCCTTTGTCTTTTGTAGAATTTCAATGGCAGCTACACAGCAACTTTATTCGCTCTCACCTCTATATTTTTGACTTGGCTTGACTTGGTTTGGCTTGATTTCCACTGCTTCGACTGACTCACCTAGTGACACTTTTACGGTTGAATTTTTTATTGCATTCAATGAGCGAATAGTTAGCTGCTACAAATCACATCACCAATACAGATACTTACTTTTAATGCAAATACATTGTAAACAATTTATGCACACATTACCCCCCGTCTCTTTTTCACAATTCAATGCTCGATTTTGGCAGCCGCCGCCGGCCAAAGTTTCATTTCATTAACGCTTTGCATGCCAATCGGACGTTGGACAATAAGCATGTGTTTGGTTTTTTCCCATTTTGTTACTTATTTTTGCACAGTTAGTTTCCACATTAAAATTAGACAAATAAAAATCGATAACCTTTGTTAAAAGAACCATTAGATACGCTAAAATCAAGTTCAGATACATGCTGCGTTGGTCAGGGTAGTAAAGCGCAAATGGCGAAGGCTCTCGAAGCCGACGATTGAGGTGCTAAATTAATGGATGGATATTGCACCTAGACTGCTGACTTTAATTTGCGTTATTTCTTTAGTTTTACGAGTACAGTCACTTTAAAAAAAATATTGCTCCCAAAAATCTGTCAAGCTATAAATATGCGCAGAAGTATAAGTACCTCTATATAGTTAAATGGCAAACAAATTTGTTATGTTCCCTGACCTGCTTAAACCACACAACCGATTTTGATAAAAAAAAAATACAAATTGAAATGCATTTTTGGCCAGTGGTTTAGGTTAGAAAAGTTGTTAAAGATAAGCACTACACATAGCCATTGATGTTATGCCCGCAGTAGAATGCAAGAATAGAGAAGATTGTGTGCCTCTCTCTTCTATTCTAATGGTTTCATGCAGCCGTGTTTATTGTTGTTCCATTTTTCTATACAACGTGGGGAGAGATCAAATGTGTGTGTTTGTTTTTTCTAAAATTTTTACTATATTCGATCGACTTTAGCGGCCGCAGGTTCTCTGCGTACCATATATTTTTTATACTACATACTCTATTGCAAATACATCTGGAAAATATAATTTGTTTGTGATATAAATCCTATTGTGACTCACCCCAAGCAGTATATAGTCATAATTTATCTCTAACACGATGCGAGACTTGCCTTTGAACTCACCCGAGTTGCCCGTTTAAATTGGTTTACCAAACAAGAGGCTTAGTAAGAGCCTACAAAAATTATAGAACTTACATTTTAAAAGAATTTAAGGCCGAAAACACAAAAATACCAACGATCCACAGTCATATTCAACAGATTTGGGGCTCTTGTGTCTATATTCTGTTACCGAAAGTAAAATTTCTGCTCTGAGTAACGCCTTTTCAGTTGTTCGAGAACATTAAAAAAAATCGTAACGGACTAAGGAGGTGTACGAAGTGACTCAACTAGCTGAATTGATATAACTTGTTGATACTTGTCTAACAAAACAACAAAATTTAAAAATCTTTTCCGAGGCGAAATCAAATGTAATGCTGGCATATGAATACAACATTGAAGGGCGCCAAATGTAAAATTACTATACTTGTACTTTTATACGCTTGTTCACCTGATTAACTGTGCCTATTTATTATATTTTCTTGTTCAAGTAATATATTTCTTGTATACCTATCTTATATATACATATGTACATATATTCATAAAATGTTTTAGGAAATAAAATATACTTGAAATGCCAATCGCTGTGTTCGTGAACCATTAATAAAGGGGCTCGACCCACTACAACTCACATTTTTATATATGATATATAAAATAATAAAATCTGCTCTTATATACACACATTCTGCCTATTCTATATAAATGTGAAATTAACGCTTTGACATTAATTCTAATCAATTTTTTCCCTCTTATGAAACCCGCGTAGACATTTTTCGCCTCACCAGTGCTCTCTAGCTAGCTAGCTCTCTAGGACTCAAATCTATAAAAGTGTTACCGTCCTGCTTTTTCTAATATGCTTCTCTACTCGTATGCAAGGCATCTAGAGTACCTCTTTTTTAATTTTTAATTAAAAATATTGTAGAACAACTAGAACAACAATATTGTTATTGTAGAACAACTTCAATTAAATGTAGTTTAAAGGAGAAGAAGAAATACATAACAAGTGAACTTGTATAAGTGTGATTGAACAACATTTTATGTAGAGACTCTACTACGTAATACCTACGTACCTGTTGTGCTTGCAGATGATAAGGTCGAAATGACCTGTGACTGAGAACTGTGAAATCGGTTGTGGACCACAAAAAATCAGCATATATATATATACCTTTTTATATTATAACATATAATACATATACGTCAGAATCGAACGTGTGCTGATAAGCTTGGACTGCTACCATAAGAGGTTATCAAGCGACAGAGCATCGCATGAGGCTATTTCAGTGTTTTTCTTTTTTTCGCGGCAGCTGAGAGCCGCAGATTCATTGTACTGCGTTCTTTAGTGTTGAACGCATTTTGCAATTAGAAAATTGCATTCAAATGAGAAAGACTTTTTTCTAAACTATGTTTTCTTTTATTTATTTATTATCTTCTGTGTGTTATTATTCGCATTGCATTCACTCACCTGTGTGGAACTCGTTAGATACAACATTTTCTCATACTCCATTTCTGTGCGCGGTTATTTTGTATCAGATACTTTGATGAAATGCACGTACACACACTTACACAGGTGGTTATAAATAATGATAATTCGCGCTACTTTTCAGCCAAGATGGCGAAAATTATTATGCTGATGTTGCTTGTTGTTTGTTGGTTGAGCAGCCGCAAGGGAACGTTGCCCGCTAACTCACTCCCACTCTACGTCCTTCTGCCGCTTTGCTAAACTGTGTGTCTCTGGTATAGCCGTGCGCACTAACGTATGAAACTAGATATTTGCGTTGTTATTATTGTTGTTGTTGTTGGCTTTGTTGTTGCTGGTTTTGTTTTTGGCTTACATGCGCTGGTGTTGTTAATGCTTGAAGCTGAGTTCATAATGAGCGACGGCAGGTCGAAGCGTTCACAAATACGCACAAGCACACACACGCACATATACACATAATTTGTTGTGTTTGTTATTGTTATTGTTGTTTTATTAATGTTCGCTGCTTTGCATACAATATTACAGCTCGCTCATGCAATTTCAAGATTTAATTTTCTTCTTTAAAGCCTTTAAGTTCAAGTCTGTTTATCGATATTTAACACTTATTTTGATACTAGATCTTGTTGTTGTTGTTGTTGTTGTTGTTTTTAAACTTTCATAAAACGCGCACAAACACATTGAAAGAAATAATATGTTTTTTTTTTACTCTATTATCTTTTTGTCTCAGTTGTTTTCTTTAAGCTGTTCTTCTTAAGCACACTTGAGTCATTATTAATTGCTTGTTTAATTAATCGATTAAGAAACCTTTCAAGTTCTTCCTTTGTTGCTTTTATCGCTCACTCAAAATTTTTTTTGTTTATTTTTTTACTTTATATTTTTTAATTTCTTCATTTGATAAGTTTTTGTTTTTCGGTTTTTTGCTTTGTTGTTGTGCCTTTTCAAAAAATATCTTCCTCTTGTTGAAGATTCTTTTTTGCTGCCTTCGCTTAGTTTTTGTCCGTTTCACTTTCAGCTGCGAACCGTTCGTCGTGTCTTTTCGCTCAATTCTGCGCGCTGAGATTTCAACGATCGCCTCGCTTACCTCATTGCGCTCGAAAATTGTTGCCAAGAGGCAAACGACAAGCTTACATTTTGAAACTGGTTTCGTCTCGCTTGCCAAGCAGCTAAATCGATGAGCTTTTCAAGCAGCTTTTTGGTGGCTTGATTTGGTGGCTTGAGACTTGCGCGAGCGTTGTTCAAGAAAAGCTACACTTACAGCCAATGAAAATTGTTAAAAAATAGTTACACTAAATTTTGAGAACAATGTGAACTGATTTAACTAATTACAATAACATTGTCCAGTGTTGCTCACTACAGTAAGAATGACTTAACAGTGCTGTGCAGCCAAGCGAAGCTCGCCACTTTTAAGCGGCCATTAAACGATGATACATGCCTGCAGACTTGGCATGATGGCACACTTGCAATTGCTACTACACTGTCAAACTTGGTCGGCATACTGCAGTATTCAAAAATTTTTAAAGCGAAAACATTGAAATGAAGCGTACATTTTTAGCGATTGTTGTGATAAATGAAATAATATTACTATTGGAACTGAGCAAAAATCAGTGTTGTGAGGACTGAATGAATATAGCACAGGTCTATACAAAACGGAATGTCGAACTCATATCCCGCAACAACTTTTCGAACTCATTTCAGTAGCAAACAGCTGTGGTAAAGTAGCGAGTACTAAAAACTTAAAAAAAATTTTTTTTTACTTTTCGCGGTATTAGATGTGGGGCATTTCATCCAATTCAAACATGGGAATTCTTCAGTGGTATCTGTCCAAGCCACTGGAATTAAAGTAGAAATCATCCAGTGCAACAAGGATCATGTTCACCACGTAGCAATGAACCTGCTGGACAACAGCTAGTAAACGGTTTCAGGCGAGACCCCTACACTCTTAAATCGGTATACCCTAAATACAACAAGACGATGACGACAAGTTATCGAAAACTAGCACAAAAGAGAAATGAAAAGTTGGCTGCGTTGCTGCCGGGGCGTTCCCCTTCACTTTACTCCTTCTATGATAACGCGAAATACCCCTTAATAAACTCCAAACGTATGCCGTTTTCTTGTTGCACCGCACTTTGCTTTTGGCAACAATGTAATCCTTTCGCTTTCAGTGGCTTTGTTATTAACTTGTTGAAACGGTAGTTATTTCGTCATTGTCGGTACAGCAAACGCTTTATTTATGTTTTCGCCTATTTCACAATTTATATTAGGCGTCTCTTCGCCAATAGCCAATCAGCTCCTCAATTTCTTCACCGAATCTTGCAATATCCCCTATTGGATTTATTTCCTTCTCAAATTGCTTATAGGCGCCACCTCCTGTTGCTCTGGCTTCAGATTTGTTAGTCACCAACCTTTTTTACTTTAAATTTCAAGTCCTTCCATACAATTAATATTAATCAATTTATTTTAATTTTATTTATTAAATTTTAATTTAATTAATTATTTGCAAATTTAGTTGTATCATTTATTTATTATTTATTAGGTATTTACTTTGTGCCAACCGTTACCATCACGGACTGGTGGTCCAAGCGGGTTTATTTTTTCTGCTAATCGTTTCCAGAAACATTCAATATTTAAGTTTTTTGTGCCCTTTCGAATTGTCACGACATTGTAGACTACAGGAAAAAAAGGTCAAAAAAATTTTATTGAATAATTTAAAATGATTAAATGTATTTGTTTGATGGTTTTTGTAGTACATTTTTGATTATATTCGGAGATTTGAGGTCGCCATAGCGACTTTACTCTCACCTGACAATAAAAAATCCTCTTTTTTTGGGCTAGCCAGTTTAGAAGTTCCTTTGCTAACTTCATGCGCTTGACAATATGATTCGTGTTTAAAATAGGGACAACCCTTGGGCGACAGTTTGCTTGACCTGTAGTAATTATATTAAGATCCTCCTTTAGCTCAGTTGCAGCTTTAAAACGAAATTTCTTTAAAATAAATAAGCTTTAAAACTGTTTGCGACGACGATACAAAATCCGAACAATCTAGAGTTTTTCTCCGTCTGCCGGCGCAACAGCTTACGAACTCGCTCGGGTCGCTTCTCACACAGCTTTCTTATTGTTCGTTGTGTTTTGTAAGAATATTTGCGCCGATATAAAATCGGAGAAAGAGCGTGTCAAACAGAGAACGAAAACACAGTGTTGAAAACAGCAACAGTAAACTGCAAATGTTCCTTTTCAAGAGGTATTCGTTATTGACTGTCGTACGTTGCCCATACTAACGAATCATATGCATTAAAGTCAATTCTGCCAATTCACACTCGGGAACATTTAAAGTGACTTTCATAAACAGTTATAATCATTGCAAAATTATATATATAAAATTGTGCAACAAACCTCCGATTTGTTATAAATGTATATGTGTGCCAAAATGTTGTATTATTTCTTACCCCCTTTACATATTGAAACACCGTATCCGTGAAATATACCTTAAACACAAGTTGGCAGCACAGTTTGCACAAGTTTATTTCTTAAGCTGAGCTCGTTTGCGGAGCCATTTTCGGGTCATTTCATTTCATTTCGGTATCGAGTGATTTATTGCTGTTTCTGTGAAAATGTTGTATTACATTTTCGCTTTTTTAAAAGCACTTCTAACTAACCCATCCAAGGTTGTGCATAAGTTCAAGAAACTCCGTATTGAACGGAACGTTGACAGAGTGAGCAAAATATGCAATGAGGTGTTGGCCGTCACTACAATCAGTCTCCAGTGTAAAATACTGCACACAGGATTAGAGCAATGCGACCATTTCCACTGTTCGAAAAAACATCTAAGCCGCATTGTCAATCATCTGGCCGAAGCGAAATTCTGCATCGATCTTGCAGTCTATGTATTTAACTCACCGAATATAGCACAAGCACTAGGGAATGCACACAGACGTGGCATAGCCGTGCGCATCATTACCGAGAAGTCTTTCCTATATCAGATCAAGAAATTTCACAGTGCAGAGTGCTTGGAAGAGATACCGACAGCAATTCTAGGTACAAATAATAACCGCACGATGCATCACAAAGTCTGCATTATCGATGGCTACGAACGCCGCCGCCAATTGGGCCAACCGAACTCCTTTCGCACAGGACACGCCATAATGATGACAGGCTCATTCAATTGGACCGCTTCTCAATCTAACTACGACGATTTGCTGATCACATCCAATGTGACTCTAATTCAGCAGGTCGAAAAAGAGATCCTACGCATCTGGAGGTCGATTGAGAGATAACTTCGAAACCACAGAGTACTGTAATGTCGCTCTTATATACAAAATAAATGTTAAACATATATTAATAAATCAAGTGCTTTGTGTACAAAGATCTACTCAACACGACATTTCCAGAACACAAAGATCAATGGTGTTTTCCAACCTTGCAAGGAAAAGACATTCATGAAATGAGGGACGTCATTTATTATTAATAGGTGATAATAGGTGATCATGTTTGCGATATGTCTTGAATGCTAACCAGAGAAGTATTACCTTCAGAAATACCAATCAACTTCCAAATTAGCTCGGAATAAGTTCCGATGGCTAACGGCCAGTAACTTGTGTACCTCAGTGTTTTTTTTTACGCTCCTAATACAATTTTAGCGTGTTCTCAAATGACACCAGCCTAGAAGAACTTACGTTGAGTTCGTTGTGTAAATCCGAAAATGTTCCGCCGAAAAACCACAAAAGTTGTTCTTCATCTCGCTCCGGAAGAAGTGATTCGTGTAGAATTTGGACATTATAATTTCAGAGTTTCACGAATATTTCACTACCTGTTAATATTATGTAGTATTACTAAAGAGTTCTTAATATTTAATTGGAAAAGGACATTGAACTTTTTTGTTGACAGCAAGAATAGTTTTGTTGTTATTAGCCGGGTTGAGTTCAACAGAGAAAATTGACATGGGTAGCTTAGTAACTAGATTTTTGGCATTTGCACGGAATTGGCCATCTCAGCCAGCTATATAAGATAACCTATCTGTTCCAATTGTGGCTTCCACTGCCTTCTTCATAATCACAATATTTTCGACAGAAGGAAAAAATATTGGTAATGGCTTGTGTAGGCATAATTTTCTTCAGACGATGAAGAGGTGCTCCTCGCTTGCTTCTTTGTTTTCTATGGCTGGCGATGTCGCTCTACATTTAGTAGGAGCTGCAAACACTTTTGAAGGCCAGCTTCCACATCTGAAACATTATTGAGCACATGATGAGAACATCCGCTGTGACGGGTGCATTGAAAAATGTGCTGATACGCCAAGCTGTGACTTCGGGTAGGCAGATCGCAAAAGAATGTGATTTGACAATAAACCTTTCGTTTCGCAATTGTTGGAGTATAGCTTAGAATACATAGTTGAGTGCCGCCCAAAGTCGAATTGCAGTTACTTGTCTACCGACTAATCCAACGGAGATAGAAAAATTATAGCGCCAACTCGTATGAATGGTATATATGCAAAGGAATCGTTATAATTGTACATCTTTGAGTCAGTCTACACTACATAATAATTGTAATAAACTAATATATGTTTTGTGAACAACCTTAAGTTCATTAATGTAATAAAAATGTTTTCTTTGAATTGATTTCTTACAGTCATAAAAACGTCAACTCAAAGTGTATTATGAGCTTCCATTGCGCAACTGTTGTATGTCCTTCGCCCCACAAACTCGCATTGCCGTTGCCATGAATTTATGTTTGACTGACATCATTGCTGTGCATTTGACGTGGTTGTTGTTGTTGGCGTTGTTGTTGCTGTCACAATATTGATTGCTATACAAAACTATCAATTTCGTTAAAGGTAAAATTTATTGATAAAAAAACAAAAGGTAACTAAAAAAAGAAAATAAAATGAAAATCGCAACACGCAAAGAGGAAGCATATGAAACATCCTGTGTGGCTTGTCATACTGATTGAATTGTTGACTGATATTGTTGCTGTTGCTGTTGTCATTGTTGTTGTTGTCGTTGTTGTTACTTTTGTTGTACGTTCCGTTGCCGTAACTCTTATTTACGTGATTGTGTGCGTGCCTGTGACAGCGACATTGGAACGATAGCATCAACGAACTTCGCCTGAATATGCGGTTTTCACACAAAGTCAGTGCAAACGTGGTACTTTTACTCGCTTTCTCTTAGTTTTTTGAACTCTCTTACTCACACCCTCTCTCTCTCTCACTCTCTCTCTCTTTCGCCCCTTACAAACTGTTTAAATCCACATTATGATTTCCGTTTCCGCTACACATTAAAGAAAACTCAAGCGCATGAAAGAAGAAAAGGAAATGGTTATAGAAGTGGAAGTGTGTGCACACACACAACAAAAACGTCCGTCTGACATTTATATTTCATTGCACAAATGACAACTCTACGATTTTTGACAAGTCATAAAGTCGTCTGGGTAACAGCGAAAAACTTTTAAATAGCAAGTTTCGATGGCATGAGTCCGACACATCGTACGCGATTACAACTGCACGGAGAAGTTAAACACTGCAATTCATGTTGCTCACACAACATGTCAGTTTGTCTGCGTGTGAGAACTGGTAAGATGTAGCAATAGAAATTTGAAAGTTATATGCATGTATATCTATATCTACAATATAATATGTATATAAAACAAATGTGTATCTTTATACAACCTATGCTAGAGTATCACGCTTGACTGAATTAACCGATTAGTATTAAATTTTGAATATATATTCTTCCAAGAACCGCGAAGGTTTTTGTGTAACTTTCATTGAAATCCGTTAACTAGAAGTCGGGAAATTCCATCCAATTTTTTTATATGAAATCAATATTGCTTCATAAACGGAACGAGTTTTGTGATAAGAGAATTGTTGATCAGTTGGTTCATGTAATGATACTCAAAGGAAAATTCGAAGTTGAAGAAGTTCTCATGCTTATAGCTTCAATAAACACAGCATGGAAATAATTTTTGAACAGCACACCACTTGTAGAGCATGCCAAGAGGCAGCAACGCGCCGTGTACCCTCTAGCGTGTAATAATATTTATATTAATAATAAATGAAACTGGAAACGTCTCGTATAAGATGGGCTCATTGAATTTTCGGGGGCATTCTTCATTCATTAACTGTAGTCTAGTCTGCATTGTTATGGTTACATATTGCTGGATTATTAAACTAATTAATAAATACATTTATTAATTTTTTTCTATTTCAACATTGAATATCATGTTGAGCACACACAATCACACAATAACGTCGTTGGTCTATATATATAATATAATTATAAAATATGTAATAAACCGTCACTATGATTCTTCTATTTATTTAAGTGTATTCTACGCTTAATGCTTAAATATGGTTACTGCGGCTGGATATGTGGTGCTCCTTATAAGAAGCAACGTGTTCTCATTCAGTCTATTCAAAAGATTGTACTACAAACGGGTTGTAAAGTTATGCCAGTGAGAATTTTTTTATTGGTGGCTTTAGTCCTTAGGCCGCAGTATGGAATGTTCCTTCTTTAATTGATTTTTGTATTTGTCTCAACCGCTAGGCAAATTTAGTCTTTGATTACTAACATTTACGGCTTATATGAATAATTTCGTTTGTTATGCTCTTCCAGAAACACTTTGTACATTTCATTTTGTGCTTTCCTTAATCATCGGTACCTTTTTACATAATTTAAATGATGGCGTGTTCTCTGATCACATGACTTTAAGAAGGGCCACGATTGTTTGAGGGCTTCTCGTCAAGTGGTCGTTTCCAAGTACTAATTGCCCTAATATTCCATCCATAACTCTCTATTTTCATTGTTATTATATTTGTGATATTATCTGTAGAATTTGAATTCTTAATTCAAAACAAAAAATATTATTGTTTTTTACAATTTTATTTTTAATTTAATTTAATTGAATTTTTAGTAATGACAGTCTCTCGAAGTATTTCTACTGTTCATTCTTTTCATTAAATGGAATTTCTTACGAGCATTGCAAGCTCAAACTTCCTCTTCCGTGTTCGATTACAGGCGTCTCCATTTGGGTCTGCCTGAATTACACATTACACTAAACTAGGTGGCGTTAGACGAAAGTCTACTCAAAGGAGTTAATGTCCAGTGCATTACTACCCGATTCCTATTAACATTTTCTACGCACATTTCAACGCTTTACGTAAAATGAGAAAACCGCAAAGGAGCAGCAGAAGCACAAAGGCGAACACATCGAGACTATGTAGCGCAAAGTAGCTGAAACAATCGAAATTCGTTAATTAACACACAATGCTTGTGGCGCGCCCAATACAACAACTCGACTGCACTAACCTCATATGCCTGCCAGGGGCTTGCAGATGTCGAGCGCCGTGACGGCGCAGCACATGCTCGGTCCAATAGACGGCGGTGCGCAGCGGTGTCGTCGGCTGATCCAAGAGTAGTGCGCGTCGCTGCCTAATGTAAACAGAAATATAGTAGTACATATATACTTACAGTATATGGGTGATGTATGCAAGGGGAAAGGCACATACACACACCTCACGGCTCGACGATAGCGCTCATTGTGCAGCACTTCGTAAACAGCGCGAAAGAGTTGCTCCTCGTCCAGTTGTACCAGTGGCAAACGCAACGCATAACCATCCGCCTCAGCCTGCGCGGCGTTCGCATCGTGATCACAGAACACGGGCAACATGACCAGCGGCACAGCGTGATAGACGGCTTCGTACATGCTCAGCAGGCCGCCGTGGGTAATGAAAAGTTTCAGCTTCCGGTGTCCGAGCACATCTTGCTGGGGCAACCAGTCGCTGAGCCGCACGTTTGCCGGCAAATCGGACATGGTCGCATTACCAACTTGGCCAGCTACAAAAACAGCATCAGCAATATTGTCGTCGTTGAACTGCCACTTCCAAAGCACGTGGTACTGTGGTAGGCGTGCAAACACGCTAACCAAAAGTTTGCGAAATGGGGCTGGCAAACGGGCCGCACGCACCGATGAACCCAGCGAGAAGAGTATGACCCCAGCCGGCGCGGTATCCATGAAATGACCGATGTCATGCTCAAGTGGCAGCGCTGGTCGACAGTGCAGACAGGCGACCTCGGCGACATTGGGATAGTACGGGTGGACATAACTGACGGAGGGATGACCATTTTGCAAAGTGAAAGCGACGTCACGCGCCAACACATATGGGTGTGGAAGTTGAGGGTCATCGAACTGCGAGCGTAGCACTTGATGCACGCGATGCATGCAATACTAGTGTATATAGGGGAAGAGCGGGAAGTAGCGCAGACGATAGGGCATGAGAGAGGTAAGGAAGCACAGAAAAGGATTATAAGAAAACAAGATGCAGGAGTTGCCTACTGCGTTGGCTACCTTGTGGCAACACAAAAACAAACAGAATCACTCTAACCAACAACAACAAGAACTACAACAACAACAGAGACCGTGCAACATTTAATCAGGCTGATGCATGATAAATCAAAAGCCAATCAGTGCATACGGATAAAATGATATGTATGTGCGCGTGTGTGTGTGCGTGTGCGTGTGAGTGTGTGTGTGGCTGCTATGAGGCCAGCACCAAAGTTAACAACATTAAAAGCTCATTGCCACTCATTGCCCATGCCCGTGGAGATTTGCGATGGTCTGTTGAAACGTGCCGAACTTTAGCAAATTGGACACTCACTCACAGACACACACACACGCACACACACCAAGCCATTCACACACAAAATTGGTCTTAAATCAAAGCAAGGGATTAATATGTTACACTGGCACCGAACAACGGTAGACACGTCGAACATGAAGTACAAAGTGCCACAAACACACAGCCAAATGCACCTTCAAATACAGCCCCAATGCAGCCCCAAAGACCCGAGACACATAGGCGTGCGTGTATGTGTGTATTTGTGTATTTGTGCAAAGAACAAACGATCGAACAAACGAAAGAGGCTAGCAATGTTAAGGTAGCATTGCAACGAGCGTTCCCCAAGCGTGCAATCAAATGTGTGCGCACAATATTGCTTGTGTCCTAGTCTAGCAAGCCGCCACACAACCCCCCGTCCCTTGTCATAAACACATCATCGTACAACCTACCGCATGCAGTACTTCGGCAAAAATATGCGTTACACAATTTGCAACACGCCGCAAGAAGCTCAACTGCAAGTCTGTCTGTGTCCAGCCAACGAAGACGTGAGGCGTCACAGCATACGCAATCGGATTACCCGCCAACGAGATACTTCCGGTGTAGAAGCCGACCGTATTGATGTAAATGATTGTTGTTACATTTAAACGATGTAGAATGCCCAGCGCGCATTCCGGAAATGCGCCATCCACAATGGCCAAATGGAATTTCTCCAAGCGCTTCGTCTTTCGCTTCACTTCGTCCTGCTCCTGTTGCTGCTGTAACATGCCACTCGTCGGTAATAAACGTTGCATTGCCGTATCACTGAGTAAACTGTTGCATGCCTCCATTTGTTGAAAATCGTAGTTTGTGTTTGAGTGGGAAGTCGACAGAAAGATACAAAGGTAGATAGAGAGATAGATAGTTGGAGATACGCAAGGCGACTGAGATGCGTAAACGTCATTTAGAACTACATCGACAGTTAACTTGTTTTGTAGTTTGTTTGTATTCTTGTTCATATTGTTGTTCGAGTTGTTGTACTTGACTGACCATATACCTTGGCTTAGTTTTGGTCACACACACATACCTCAACAGGATATCGCATTGCATCAGCCAACGTCACGGGTGCTTTGCCAGCATAACGCGCACCCACTAAATCCCAATTTGTGTAATTTTGTATGTAGTCAACAAGGCGTCTCGGCGTGATCTCCTCAAGTCCAGGCATTTCAAAATCAGGCTCAAAGCCATTCAGGAAGGTTATGCCGTGGCCTCTGTGGAAGTTGGAATTTTACATAAATTGACTTTTTTTTAATTGGTAAGTTTAAGCTCTCTTAACAGCTATGCAAAATGGTTAATGAATAAGTAACTAGGGCTCAAGTACTTGCTTATTAATGCTGATGAAGTAGCATGTGCTCCTTCCCCCTACAAATATGTACATAGGTCATAAATGAGCTCTGAACATGCAACAGAGGGTTTCTGTTTGCCCTTCAGTTGACCACCGAAAAATGTATGACTATTGTATGTGGTCTTGTTAAATAAATAAATAAATTGTGTTTGCACTGTTTGGGGTGAATATTATAAGTAAAATGAAGTTTCCGAAACGGTTATATAAGGAAAATTATAAAATTTAGAGCGGACTGAACGGAAACTGGCATGAAGAAAGAAGAGAAGTTGTAGGAACTTGATTGTGGTTATCATAAAATATACAAAAATTCTTGTTAAAGTTTCATTAGCAGCAGGTGGATTAGGATAAGGAAACAACTAAATGAAGCTACACTGCCCCCAAGCGGAAAAAAGCTGATATTATAATTTATATATTATAATCTATCACCAACAATTACGAATTAACAAAATTCACAAGTGATGCCCATTCGAAGGCTCTTTATGGATTATAGAAGATCGGAGAAGACACATAAAAGCTATTGCAATATGAGCAATGTGCTTGATCCAAAAATAAGGCTTTACGATTAATCTTAGAAATATGGTCAGTGTAACTTTCCTTCACAAGATTCTTGTAGCTGCGATTTCTATAGGCCAATAGTTGTTGGAAGACAACTATTTCTCAAACCACTTCCTCAGTCAACAATTAACATTTTATTTAAAGCATACAATCGTAGATTTCATCAGTAGTCTAAAAACATGTGTATAGGAAGCCCATTGGTACACTGAGTCAACCGTGAAACCGGAAATAATACAATATGTAAAGTAACCAAATTAAAAGCCACCATCTTTTAGAAAGGAAGTGATCGTTTTTTTAAAAAGGGAAGAGCTATTACTAATTTTCAATAAATGTGAAAATGGTATTGGTATAAACAATATTAGAATTATTATACTTGGAAGTCCAAGCCGCAGCCTCACGGCTATGTAAGCACGCTAACTTCTGGTCCGTCTCAATAATAATAAACTTTTTAATTGTTTGATTTAAACTTCAATCTCTGGCTCCTATAACAGTTGCGTATAAAAGCAATTACACCAACATCACAACAACACAAAGAACGACTCACCGTTTGATCAAAGCCTTAGCCAAAGCCCAAAATGGTATTTTGTGTGACTTCGTGCCGCCCATCGTAATCATCAAAATGTTTGCTGGCTGAGTGACACTCACGAGTGAAAATGTTAACAAGCCAAAAAGTAAGCAATACACGAACTTCGACATTATTGCAATAACAACAAAACAACAACAACAACAATAAATTGGTTCTAGATTTGAAAAGCGTAACGAACTCCCGACAACTTCGTACTGCGACAGTCCCAAAGGCAATGAGACAAGACGACGATGCGGCACCGACGACGACATCGATGAGTGCTTGACAATTTGTGAACAGCATAGAAATATTTGGTAAATCAAATGTTAATTTTATAATGCTAAATAAAGACATTCCTTTGTCTGTCTTTCAGTGTTGTTATTTTTATCTTTTATGCTTTTAATCGTTGGTGGGCGGCGTTAGCATTGACGACGTCACTGACATTGACGCCGATGCCGATGCCGATGACGGTCGTCCATAGTTTGTCAAAATGGCTGTCGCTCTGTAACTATATATGTATTGTTTCTCGGTGAGGGTGTAGGTATTGAAATTACAGTTATTCGTTGTACGTGTTTAATTATTTTTAAATCACACGCAAGCACACGAAAATACCAGTCGAGGTATTTTCGAAAGCGAGTCACGTTTCGATTTTTAAGCTATTTTAATGCTGGACTATGTTGTTGTTGTTGTTATTGTTGTTATTGTTGTTATTGTTGTTATTGTTGTTATTTCGGTAATATGTTTTCGTCCTTTTTTGATTGTTATTATCCCTGACGACACAGCCAATTCGTGCGTGAACGTATTTCAGCCACTTTGCATAGTTTCAAATTAGAATTTCATTTCATACACAAATAATTCGATTTTAAAGCCTTATTTTCGTTAGTGGATTTCTACGTATCCAAGTACATTTTGTGCTAACAAAAGGTTCTACAATTATTATTATTTATACACGCAGTAGAAACACAATTTCCAATGCATAATAAATAAAGCAAATAATTTCTGGCATATGTATTCTTCAAATTCATGCAACTGGTTTCTTTGCTACGGCTTCAACTTCTTTATTTACGGTTTACGCAGCCAGCAAATAAATTCATTTCAAGTCAAAGGTCGAGCTCACACATATATATATATAAATATATATATATATATATATATATATATATATTTCAAATACAACGCCCGTCGTTCAAATTTATTTTGATTTATTTCTATTTGTGCGTATTTAGGCGGCGTTGTATCCGTGCAAAATTGTACAAGTGCAAAAAGACAGGCTGTTCCCATAACCGAGCTCAGGTAATGTAGTTTATACCTAATCTAAATCAGTCCAAAAACACACCTACTATTCGCACTGGGAATTTAACGTTCCTTTACCATTCTATCTTAATCGCTAAAATTGATCAACCGTCCAGTCCCATGCTATATGCTATATAGTTATAGAACTGTCCCTGATGTTATTTTCATTTCTTTATGGAAAAATCTACTGCCCTTAGTCACTTTAGTAACAGTATGCAAAGCATGCTAGATTGTTGTAGAACTTCTTCTTTACAGCATGGTCCCGTTTACGTACTATGTTAATCTTTCAATTCTAACCTTGCTTTGGCTTCAACAGACCTTATCATATTTAGATACTTAATCATTATTTCAGGTACTTTTTTGTAGAGCACAGTGTGTCTGTACTCATTGGAACAGGCAGAGTAGTGCGCTAACCCGAAGGCTTCAAAAATAATTGTAAAATAAAAAAATTGTTTCCAAAGAATCAGACCGAGGTAAGACAGACTTTTGAATGCCAGCGGAAAAAATCGCGAAAAAATTTTATTCTAATTGTCCTTATTTAGTTATTTCCTTACACTGTTTTTCTATTTAAAATGAAATGTAAATAAAAAGATGTAATTAGGTGACTCGCATTTCATATCGCTTTTGGTGCCAGTTGTCTTTGAGTCGCTTGTAGCCTTTTAGTCTATTCATTATCATTATCACGTACATCACGTATTTCTACGGGCTATCCCTTTGGAACCATTAGCAACATATTGGCAGCATACAGTAGCTTTTACGGCATATGAAACATTTACGGAACTAGATATTGTATTATTCAAAGCATATGAATGAAAATTTAATGTGAATTCTATGCCGTTCTGCTCGAGTTTCTGGTCTTGCAATTTTTTCTGATTTTTTCTGATCTAAACAGTCTAACTAAGATATATTTATCAGTTGAGTAAATTTTTGCAGATATGTCCTTGCACTTTTGCACTGATACCATACAATGCAATGAATACCCTTAAAAAATATAGGTTTCCTTCATTTTCATGTGCTTTTTGTATTCGTTCGACTACATTAGGTTGCTTTCCTATTAGCCAAAAATATGTTTTATGCAAATACAACAAAATACGCCCAAAGAATTATGAATTCAGTAGCCGAATCAACCAATGTCCGGACATCAGTTGATTAATTTGTTGCACATCTTCGTACAAAACTTCTACGAATTCCGTATCCTTATTTGTCTAGGACAACGAGTAAGCATTAGCATTTTGTACAGCATTTATTAATTGAAAACATAAATTAAAGAATTTCCTCCTTCACAAGAGTTGCAGGGCTCATGCAAAATGGTAATCATTTTGCCAAAAGTTCATCACATACAAATTTCTGGTTGCTCTGGTTGCCGACTCGCCTTCTATACTTAATTGCTTAATTATTGTTTTTGTGTATGTTGTTGAGAACAGACTTATTTGTATTTAATTAAAATATTATTGTATTTTTCGTTTATACAAACCATTTCATTAAGAAATTTCGTTTCCTTTGAATTTGGATTTTCATTCCTTTTGAGTGGTGGATACCGGAGGTCAGTGTAAAAGTACAATGTAAGGAAAGAGAATTTTGTATGCTCAAATTCACAGAAATCTCTTTCATCATAAATAGTTTCAGGTGAGTAGCTGTCAACATTTAAAGAAACACCAGTGTAAATTTAATAAATGATATTTAACCTTAGGGCTCATATCACCTACAGACACTGGGTTAGGCTTTAAAGCTTCCGGATTGATGAATAGAATAAAATTATTCAAGTTTATTTTTCACATAAAAGCAGAGTAACCATAGAAAGGCTATTCTAGAGTTTCCCTGAAAATTTCATCAAAATCGGTCTAACGGTTTCTGAGTCCATAACGGACAAACGCGTCCTGAGAAGGCGTTTAGCTAATCGATTTGGGTCATTTTTGGGCCGCTCTAAATACGCTGCCGCTTCTTGGCTTAGGACTTCCCCAATTTTGGGCACATTCAAATTTATTTCAAGGTTCTCTGTTCGCATATAGCAAGGAGCGCCATAGAGCTTACGGAAGACTCCGATCTTAGCCGGGTGCGACAAGCAGCAAGCATATTAACGTAACATATATTTTCTGTGGCCAATTTAAGTGAGTTGGGAATGATTTCTTAGTTATAGCACAATAGAATAGCAACGACATGAGCGCATGGGGCTCGGACACTAAAATGCTTTCATGGATTAATAAGTGTTTGGAGCCAGAAATCACACCTTCTTCAGAGCTTCCCCCCTTGAGAACTTTTGTTTGTTTTTTGTTTGTTTGGCTTGAATCAGAAATCAATAAGACATTATAACGCTATTAAATGAACCTTCGCCAAAGCACTGATTAGACTCTTCCTTTATTTTTACTCTAAACAAGTAGAATTATATGAATTATTATATCTTAAAAATGTACATATTTTTATAAGGCTTTTTCCGTTTTTGGAATTTTTTTTTTATTTTCCAAATGTGCAAAATCCTAAAAACTTCATCGATTACGCTATAACGGAGAAGCGGAATAAAAGAATTATGCGAAATAATAAAATTCAACGGGAATTTATTCTCTATAACAAGGAAAGCATATAAACAATCTATTGAATGAATGAAATAATTCAGTTACTTTGTTTAGGAAAACTCGCCGACGTCCACCGCCAATCCCATCCGCCCATGCCACCCGCAATGCCAATTTCAAGTTCCCATGCGTCGTTATGACATGTGTACGCAATTCTGATGAATAACCTTTTTACCAATGTCCACATGTGTGTGTGTGGATGCTTATGCAACATCATCAGGAACATTATCTTCATCAAGAGCCATAAAAGTATGAAACACAATAAAGCAGTTATATAAAGAAGGCCATAGAAGAATAGAATCCGAACAACGGTTGGCAGTAATGTACAACGCTCACAGCAATGGCACTCCTTGAAGTAAAAGGCTTGCCATGCCAACCGAGGATGATGATTATGAAACCGTAATGGAACTTTGAGTGGGATTGGGACTGAAAGACTTCGACTCAGGCTGCCAACAAGGCTGAGTGCGCACAGTGTCGTACTCTAAAGGGGGAGGCAGTGAGCAACAAACAAGCTTAGAATATTTCTGAAATACAATACATTTTTCCTTCAATAATTTTAAACAGAGGCCAGGCCAGACACGTACACACACTCGCACAGAAAATGGAATAATGTAAAGCTCATTTGTTTAAATTCAATCCTAAAAGGATTTCCACGGCGCGGCTCTTTTCTTACGTTTCTTGTCCTGTCCGTGCCTTTTTGTGATATGTTATGTTTTCGTACCTATAACAATGAACATCAGCGTACCTTCATGGCACAACGATTATGATGATGCTAGTCTAATGATGATGATGACGTTAATTTAAGTGCGCAGTGATTGCATTCATCATTGGGATGACGTTGTTGATTCTACTAGCTGCTTTGTCGCTGATTTATTGAGTCAATTGAATTATTGCGCCGTTTAAGTGTGCTTCGATGCCGCCATGAGTGTTCTCTCTGCAACTCAACTTCAAATCTGTACATACACAAAGAGATACTTATGTCGACACAAAGCAGGCAAGGCGTTCTATAATAGTTGTACTAGACAAAAGACACACCGACTTGGCGCACCAAACAATCGAGCGGAAAATTGAATACCATGCAAAAAAAAAGGGCAGCGGAAAATTAAATGCTGCCTTTGAATAAAACGGAAACGAAGTCGCAAGGACGTTAGAGCATATACGAGTAAGTACAGAGGGATAGGTTAACGCTTTGAAGAGGAGGGCGTGTGCGAAAAAGACTGTGCATAAACCGGAGGCACTTTGCATAGTCACAATAGGAAACTGTTTGGGTATGACAGATTATTATATAACAAAGCAAGTGGCAGCAGGAAGACTTTCCGCATTATTTCCAATACACTTCACTGATTTCCTACACACTTTCTTCATTGTTCATTCAAAGTTCTTGGAATTTAATTTAATTAAATTTAAATTGTCAAAATGTCAATTTCAGAAGTGCATTACAGTCATATGCTTAGACTTAATTTTTAGGGAATAGGTTCGATTAAAAAAGGTCCCCATCAGTAAGTTATAATTGAAAATTATAGATGTAAAACGTCGGTATCAAAAGGTCAAGTATAAGCGAATTTGTATCAGCATCACATATTAAATTTAAAGAAATCTGCAGCTGAGGCGTATCAAAGTATACGAGTATGGCGAGGCAGGCTGCTTTAAGTGAGTGGTCGTGAGTGGCTTCTAAAATTTAGGAATGGCGAGTTTGACGTCGAAGAGAAAGAAGTAGTGGAAGACCGAAAGGACACTTACTTTCAATGAGGTATAATGGAGCATGATTTCAAAGTAAATGTTATAAAACTTTGTTTAAAACAGAAGCTCATATAATTGGCTCGAATTTTCCGACATTCCCGGTAGACTTTCGCACCAAGCTGGGCTCGATTAATTCCTCGGCTCTTCTAGAGTTTCCCTGAACATTTTATCAAAACAGATCCAGGTGTACGAAATCATTGGTACCAAACACACATACATCGTTTTTTATTTATATGATAGTGTAGCCCGCCAGACGTTGTTTTGCGTTTTCCGGTGTTAGCAAAGAAAATAAAAATTCAATAAAGGTACAAAAACAAGTATTTCAGTGTAGTAACAGTAAGAAATTTGCTATGTATTTTGCTGCATGGGTCGATTCTCTTCAGTATGTTATACGACATTTTTTATTCCTTTATCAGGCTCAAGAACAACTAAATTATTTTTCTTTGAAAAACTTTCGATTTCGAATTTGGCATACTTTCCAACAGCAAACTGATGAAGCAATATTAAATAATATAATTTTTTTTATATTGTTTTATTTATTTATTCCCCTCTTTCACGCTATACTAACGCTCCACACTACACAGGATTACTCGACAGGCTATTCTAGAGTTTCCCTGAAAATTTCCTCAAAATCGGTCCAGCGGTTTCGACGTCTATAGCGGACAGACACACTTCGAATTTTATATACATAGATAGATCAATCTGATCAATGGGTTCTCTAAGATTCATTTATTTATAATTTTAGTTGATTTCTCATAGGACCTATGTAGATTCCCTAAATGGCTAAATGGCAATAGATTTTAATTAACATTACACCTTAGAATAATTATAAAAGTGCCATAAAGTTTGATATGATAGAATATGTGGTATAATCTCCACTAATTAAGTTTAGTACATTGAAACGTGATTATCCTGAAAGTGCTAGACGAACAGCGAAAGAGTGCACTGGGACTCAAAAGAGAAGATTATATTATTCATAAAAATTCTGTCTATCTTGATACTCTCAATCTTTTCTTTATTTAACGCAAAAGTTGAGTTGGTTTAGCAAATAGAAATAATGTACAATTTAACAACCCAAAAATAGGGGATATATAATATTGATACATAACGAAAGAATTATCTTAAGTTGTGGTTATGGCTTTCGTCCATCTGTTAAGCAAATCACGGATTCTGCGCCCAAAGACACTCGCTGCGTACGGTAACAATTTGTAGCCTGAAGGGGTTAGGTCTGGTGAATACGCTGGGTGTGGTACAACTTCCCACTCTTCGAGTTTTTCATTCAGTGCTCAGTCAAAACCGATGAGTTGTTGTCGACGGCGATAACCATAGTAGTAGCCTTTTGAACAACCAGTTTTTTGAAGCTCAAAGTACATGACAAACGTCTGATCACACCAGATGCACAGCAAACTCTTCTTTCCATGGTTGTTAGGTTTTGCCTGCTATGTTGATGGTTAGGCTGGGCCAACTCTAGATTTTTTTGTGTTTATGATTGACAGCATAAATCGATTTTTCATCGCCAATGCCGATTCGATAAAAAAATTCCTTATTGTCTGGCAAACAAAATTTCGCTAATAGTTTTTCATCCTTTCATGTCTCTGCCCTTCAATTCGTATGGCATTCAATGGCATTCCTTTTGAATCTTTCACATGGCTCGTAGACATTTGGAAGCTGTTGACCAACTTCAAATGAGTCTTCAAGCTGTTGATGCATTTGAGATGAATCCTTATTCAATAATGCTTGCAAGTGGACGCCTGGGGACTTCTGCTCAGGTCTACTGTTGAGTTGGGTTAAAGGGATCTCTACTTAAATTCCCTGAGTACATTGATGATATAGAATATGACACTATTTAATCACTTCAGTGCTCTGGCAGCATCTTTAACATGAAACGTTCCAACTGGAGGGCATTCTCACAACTAAATTTAATCCGTTTAAATATGAAACAAAGAAATTCAATTCAAAGATACTTTAAACTCATTGATAGGAAACTATGGTTTGGAGGCGAAAGTAACACCGACAAAGAAGCACAGCTGCAGCCAAGACGAACAAACACGGGTTATCCTTTGAGTGGATGTATGTAGGTGTGGTTGTGTGTTTGTGTGTTTGTCGGAGTGCACACACTACAGCGAAAAAAGTTGTACATTTTACTTACACTTGAAGCGCAACTTACGCGCTGCAGGATGCAAAAAGGATTTTCCAACGCCAACTTTTCTACAGTCAATTAAACTTCAAACAAGTGAACGCCGTATTGCAAGCAAACACATGCACACACGGGTGCGTGTGTGTGTGCGTAGTGTGTATGTATGTGAAATATAAGGGAAAAATTGCTACAAAAGCGTTGAGGAGTTGCAGGGGTGCAAAGTAACGGGCATAAAATGAAATCAAAATAAATAACAGAAAACATAAAGAGTAGAGCAAATGTTGGGGGATACCCCCCAATGGTGTGGCAGAACCACAACTAAACAACGAGCGAACTTCCACTAACGCAGCTGCAGGAGCCAATGAAGCAAGCAGCTCAAGCACAACGACACAAATACAAACACACAGCCACATACACATACACAGATCCAGACAAAGCCATTGCAGCGATTGAGTGACTTAGCACGTTGGCGTATTGGGCATGTCATTGAGCTCGCTCGTTCGGTCGCGTTATCCAACTTCAGCATCAGTTGAAAGTTGAAAGTAGAAAGTTGCAACTTGCAAGGATAAAAGACGCAAACTAAGAAACTAAGAAAGGACGAGCGAATAAAACTTGTTGGGTGCGAGCAAATTAAATAGAAAAATTGCTCCAAGTGCTGCAGGGGATTTCTGTGGCATACACGTACAGCGAACGAGTAAGCTAGTAAACGATTTTCCACAACAAAGGTCCTTCCAAAGACAAAGG
Source organism: Cacoxenus indagator (assembly GCA_035041755.1). NCBI lineage: Eukaryota > Metazoa > Arthropoda > Insecta > Diptera > Drosophilidae > Cacoxenus > Cacoxenus indagator. The sequence goes on along the minus strand of JAWNKX010000682.1, from coordinate 5,146,190 downwards.
GACATTGCACCAGGACATACAGCAGCACACCACGCAATGTGCAACAAGGGCAAACAACTCCGCTTACGGGTGAGCACGACCAAGTGGCACTGCCAGTTGAAGGAGTCGTCGGTCGGTCGCTATGCGAAAAGTTATGAAAATGACAAATTCTACTAAATATTTCTACACTCCGCTTCAGTACACTCGACTTGACAGGACTACGTCGTCTTTGTCGTCTTTTTCGTCTTTGTCGTCGTCTTGGCGCGCAATGCATGCTTGCCTGCATGCGTCAACATCAACGTCGACGTTGCGTCTCATCGCGTCCTGTCCCGACTCGTTGTCAACGCCTTTGTTGTTGCTTATAATTAAAATATGCAAATTTTTGCTGTCTTTATGTCAGCGGCACTGTTGCCATATGCAAATATTTATGTGCAACGCACTTGCTTACTCTCTGGCTTTCTCTGCCCCACTCTCTTAGTCACACTGTGCTTTACTACTTCCTTTTTTCTACTTCGAAATGGTTTGGCTCGCCGCCGTTTTTAGTTATTTCTGCACATAATTTGCATGTAAAATTGCAATTTTTCTTGTGTCGCTTTGCGTTGTTTTCCATTGGGGTTTTCGCCTTGTTGTTTGTCCACGCCACTTGCCATTCCAGCGCTCTTTTATTGGTATTTATATTGCTAAGGAACTCATTCGTTTCGCATTTTGCACGCGTACGCTCGCTCGCTCGCAAAACAGTTTAATTATTGCCGCTTTTTTCTGGCATTGTGCAAATGGCAGAACTTGCTGAAGCTTCTAAATTATGCAAATATTTTAACATCAATTTGAAGTGTGTTCTTGGTTTGGTTTCGCTTGGTTTTGCTTGGTGCATTTACCGCTGCAAAGTAAGTTGAAGAAAAGTACTTCAGAACTTCGCTTGCAAAGTCATAATTTTTTAGCTACTTAAGCGGCAACATTTCTGCAATGTGTGCGTGCCCGTATGTCGTTGTCCTATCCCATTACACTGCCATTGAATCCATTTAAAACGCAATTATTCGCATAATTTAATGCTTAATGCGTTGCGTAAGAAGTTTGCGGGAAGTTTTCAGTGTGTGTGGGAAAAGTGTGTACTTGACTGGAAAAGTCATTAAAAAATATTAGTGGGTAAAGTTAGGTACATAATATAGATGTAAGGTGTCCATGAATAACAAAAACAAAAAATAAATGCATTCAATAAAAAAAAATTTATTTCTGCATTATTTTTTTTTTTTAATTTTATGTATTGAGCTAAGGTGCCATCTACCCAAATTATTCGTCAAAAAACTCTGAACGGAAATTGTGCATATTTACAGGGGCACAATTGCACCAAAGCAGATAGAATGCGATTTCAATTAAGTAAAGTAAGAAAAAAACAATTATTGCAATACTTTTCATTAGCTTAATATTGGGTTGGTTGAAAAATAAGTTCCGAAAATGAGAATCATGTTTCAACAAATTTTTTTTTTTATATATATAACAAAGCAACTTTATTTAATCAAATATTTTCCATTGTTATTGATAACCTTATTGTAGAAATTATGAGCTCTCTTATTAAAAAACTGGCGCCATACCGTTTTGCAGTTGTTTAGGTAATTAAAATTACGCCATGAAGATAATTCTGCGTGGAGCGAAATAAATGGTAATCACATAGTGCCAGGTCCGGACTATATGCTAGACTAAGACTAGGACTTCGCAGCCGAGTTCCTTCAATTTTTGCCGGGTCATAACAAAAAGTTGTGGCCTAGCCTTGTCGTGTTCGAAAACTATGCGCATTCTGTTCAACAATGCGATCAAGTTTTTTTTTTCTGTTAAAATGTTTGGTATCCAAACATTCAACGCATAAGCATATCGAGAAATTCTTTAAATTAAAATTATTTTTTTTTTGCATTATGTATTTATTTACACTTTTTACAAATTTTTCTTAAACTAGCTAACTACTACCTATTTTATTGGCAGCTTAAACTAATTATATGTAAAAACTAAAACAAACTATTGACTATACAAAAGTAGTCAATTAAAATTTAACAGTTATGCATTTAAATTTATATTTTAACTTTAACATTAAAATATATGTTAAGAGAGGACTCTATCAGGAAGATCCTCTGGGTGGATAATTAATTGTGCTATTTTATAATTTTGCAAAAATTATTACTGCTGTTGATAGTCGATTAGAAGGTCTATTCAAATGCTCTTTAGCATGCATTAGCAGAATTGATTTGATGCATGTGGTCAGTAAAAGGAGATAACGTACGTCATATCAATAGCTAATACCTCTTGCACAAGAGAAATTTGCTGTGTGTTTGTTTTTGTTGTTCGTTATAAATATAAATAAAAATACCTCAAACTTCATAAACCAACCAAGTAACAAACAAATCTTTGAGTAGCAGTTCTAATTAATTGTTAACGATTTAATTATGAATTAAATTTCAATTTTCAAGCAAAACGCTATGTTGACGCTAATAAACGCAGTAGAAAAGGACATGAAATTATACAAAGTGTAAATGGTTTAAGTGGAAGAGAAAGTGAGAAAGTAGTACAACTTGAACAACAACGCGAACAAGAGCAATGCGAACAAGAACTATGAACATGACAAGCAACAACGTTTAACCCAGCCTGGCGCGTATTTCATTACTAGCACGCTCATTTATGCAATGCCCATTTTCGCGCTTACCTTTTCTTTCTTTTTTCTGCGCATTTTCTCGTTTTATAAAAGCAACACAATAACTGTATGTTGCTGGCACGCTCGCTGGCCGGTGCAGCTGAGAACACCGTCAAACGACGTAAATTACAATTAATTACATTTTAATGACGCATGTTTAATTCATTGCATACAATTACACTCACAATTACCAAGCCGAGTATTACGACGAACGTGAGCGCTCATTACTCATACACACACACACACACACACAGACAAAGAGACACAAACATAACTCTTTACAACAACGGCTTTTTTAACGCTTTTTCAATTTATTTTATAGCGCCAACGGCTGTTGAAAGGCACACTTCCGCTGTCGTCGACGATGAGCATCCACCCGCAAATGCTTTGCATTTAACTTGGCTCAGCTTTGCTCTGAGCCGCCATTTTGTCATAAAGTCATATGCAACAGGCAAAAGACGCTGTGCCACGGGGCATGGGGCACGAGACACCAAGCAGCAGCAAATGTTTAGCTTCAGACAATTAGGCGGAAACACAAGCTAAGTAGACGTATGTATTTATGTGTGTGAGTGTAGTCTTGGTGTGTGTGTGTGTGTGTGTGTCACTGTGTCAATTTAACTGTTGTTGCCAGCGCATATTTACAGTTGCATACTTTGCAGCGCAACATGAAATTTCTTTTTCTTCTCTTAAATAAATTGAAGTGACTTCATCTTTAAGAAATACCTCCTTGAACACACCAATTAACAACCAATAAAAAGTCATTTTTTAATGTAATTTGTAGCTGTACAGGAATTAATGAGGTGTAATTCAAAAATTCCACAAGTTTTGCGATAATTGCGCAATGATACAAATACAAAGAAGAGAAGAGCAGAATAACCTTAGCCGAAAGCAAGCAAAAATATTGAACTCATTTAATACAGAAGACAGCCCTTAATTAAAGCCAACTATGAACAAAAGGCGAAACCCAACAGAAAATGAAAGCCACTAGGCAAACAGCAAAAAAACAACAACAACAACAAATACGTCTACAGTGGCAACACCAAGGGCGTGATATAGATGAAGGCTCTCATTTGAGAAGAGCGGTAGCAATGGAAGGGGCGCATAAAATAAATGTGAAAATGAAGTCTGACAGCATTGTTACGGTCATTTTGGTGAAATATAAGAACATTAATTCCAACAGAACATTAAATGCGAAGCCAAGCATTGTATGAATGGACCGATGGATGGATGGATGGATAGATGGATGAATGCAGTAGCAACAGTAACTGCAAAGACGAAGTGTCTGCCTCAGCTAAAGATACTGGCAAAGAGCACACGAAGCGTAAACAGAAAAATCAGCCAAAAACCCAAATTAAGGTGCGAATCCATAAACACACAAGTGCGAAGCTATTAAATTAACAGACTGAACGCAACACGACAGGAGTCATGGAGTCCACGACTCAACTCGACTCAACTCTACTCGGATCGGCGTAGGTTAAAGCAAGCAGAAAAAAATGCTGGCTACTGTTGTGGCACAGTAGTGGGCAGTAGTGAGTGGATGTGGCGCAACATGAGCATTGCAACATTGTTTGGTTAATTATGCGCAGTGCAGAGCGGCCACGAGAGCATGAACGAGGTGAAGCGAACACGTTTTTAAAACAGGACATAAATAAACAAAGCGTTTGACAGCGAGCAAATTTAAAATGTCTGCGAACAGCGGCGAAACGCAATGCAACGCAGTGCAAAGCAAATATGGTGAGAGAGAAAAAAAATATCAGTAAGTGGTGGCGTGAAACGGAAGTACGCATGCAAACGTGCAACAGAAGAGCGAGGGCAAGTCGCCAGCCAGCCGCCAGCTAACCAAACTCACAGCGAACGCAGCGTAAAGTTGGCAAGACAAGTCAGCAGGACATGTAAAACGTTGCGGGCAGAGAAGAATAAATGAACGAATGAATGAATGAGCCGCAATGAGCAACCGACATTAAATTGCAATTTATGCCAATGAGTTCTTAATGTACAACAACAACGACAACGACAATGAGAAAGAATGAGAAAAGAATCAACAACAAACGCTGACAATGACTACAATTCTTATAACACACACAAACACACACAGTAGATTTCCTTACTTTTCCATTGGCATGTGGCAAGCCTGTGGCGCACAAATTAAGGCCTCCTTTTCCCACACTCCCACACTCCCACACTTTTCGTATTGAGCTTGTTGACTTTGTCGTAATTTATTTGCAAAATATTATTAAAAACTTTCGCCAGCTGTCGGCCGCCACTTCTAAATACCAACGAATTTGCGCTTAGGTCGCGCTAATAAATCACCAAAGACCGAATGCCCGAAAGCCAAGCAAACGACCGACCTTCAGCGGGCGGTGTAGGCGTCGTCGCCCGCTTACTAATCAGCCGCTCGCTCTCGTTGCTGTTAAAGTTCAAATTGTAAATTATGTATTATCAGCACACGCTTATGTATTACTAAAATAGATTGCTTAGTTCATGAAGTGTAAAAAGCCATAGAAGGTCACACTTTTCAACAACACGTCATGTCAACGCCTTAAGACGAGAAGGTTTATGTGGACTATGATTGGCTTAGGCCACACAAAACGCTTCACTGTGGCTTTAGAAAGGCGGAGTACAGAAGATTAGTTTAAAAGGCAGACTAGGATTATGTTTGAGGCGTGGTTTGGTAATGTAGAGAAAATATTAGGCGCTATTCAAATGGTATTGTCTTCTAATTCAGCAAGGTTTTAAATTGTTCAAAGACTCATCGTTACGAGCAGAATCAAACAAACGTCTTGTCTAGATTGGAGTGGCAAAGTACTTACTTCCTTTGCAATCATTTCCAATAATTCGGAAATTATGTTTTGTAGATGAACGCACACACATATCAGGCATAATTTTCTAGCAAGTCTAAGAAGTTTAGTCATCACCTTATTATCCTTATTTTAAATCCCTATCTTATTTTTCTATAGGCATAGTAATTTATCCTAAAAGCCTAGTAGTCTCTACAGACGAAAACCAGCGCTATCTGCAACTATGTATCTAACATATTTTTTTTAAATTATTTTCCTTATTTATGTATCATATACAACCCTATGCAAATGGGTCAGCAGTTTAAATTCTGTGGTGCCCACATACATTTTAGTGGACTTAACAGTCACATGTAAAATAAAAAGTTTGTATGATTTTGTCACTCATTTTTTCTTTGACTGTGATCTGTCATCAAGTCTCGATAGAGCACAGACTTCAGGACATAGCACTGCAAAACGACGATCCTCCGTTATAGCTTGGACTGAAATCACTGAAGAATTTCCAGGTTTGAATTGGATGCAACACCCTAAAGCTGTATAAGTCCACACTGGATTCAGTAAGACAGATATGTTCATGAATAATATGTTTTAATAATTAAACAGCTATTCAAGAAGTAGTACATAAGCTGAGATAAAACTCTTTCATCTACAAGAATATTTTGTATCTTCTGAGACAGTAAAGCAAGCCACTTGACTCGCATAAAATTAACGTATTAAATAACGCAAGTTCTTTAAGGAGCCTTTAAAGAAGATGTATTCATCAGAGAAGCAACAACCAAGTGCATCCTTCCACAGACATAATACGAGTCCTATCTATATATAATAATTAGCTGTCTGTGGAACAAAATCTTTAAATACTTAACAGCGAATGATCTAAATAATTTAATCGAGATTAGTGTAAATCTATTATATTTGAAGGCTTATCAAAATCCAGAATGACTTCAGTGAGCGTTGCGGTAGAGTAGGCCCTAAGTGATGTAGCTAAATACTAACTACTCAATAAATGAATATCATTTTAGTAAATACTAAAACTAAATAGTTTTCCACACAATCCACATTATTACTATTCATCCAATTACCACAGATCCACACACATTATTGAGAAGTCCAGCCAGTACTAGGCAATCGCCATCCTATTAAATCCGAGTCAAACTGGCACCTGCACTATGAATTAACCTGTGCTTAAATTGGCAAATGAAATAAAAATAGAAAGAGGAAGAGTAAGAGAAAAAGAGAGAGATAGCGAAAGCCCCGCAAATATTATAATAATTGCTGTTGCCACAGAGGCGCCATACTTATTCAATTAAATTTGCGAAAACTCAATTTGAAAATCGCATTTATCATGCCATTAGAGTCAAATCATCATGATTACCCGAGCAGTGTTGGTGAGCGATTTGCCGAGAGAAAATGGTTTGAATAGAGAAGCATCGCGCAATGAGCTCAACGCCAAGAACAAAAGCAGCATAACTCGTGCGCTCACACCCAGGCAGTAATCAAATGCAATAGAAAGCGAAGAAAAACGCTTGAATTTCATGGCGGAAAAAAGAAGGGGATTGAAGAGGTATTAGGTATATTCATATTAAAAACCAACGATAACAAAATCTTTTCTTCAATGCCATTCTTGCTTTGCCGTCATCGCCTTCGTGATGTACCGCTATAAGCCTCTTCTTCTTCTTCTTCTTCGTCCTCGTCGTTTTCAGCCCGTGCGCATTCACATTCGAGTGCAGTAGACAAGAGCTGAAAGCCGATGTGAAGTAGAATGCCACCGTTCATGATGATGATAATGATGATGATGATGATGATGATAACTGGGTTGTACATAATGGCGATAATGATGATGGCGATGCCGACGCTGCCAGTGCTGACAATAACGACGACGACAAGTAGCACTGATTCTTATGCACTTCAGATGAGTAGTGCTGCTTAGGTAGCAGAGCTGCTTGTTTGGCTCGAATATAAAACCAATTGTTGAAGGCACTGAGAAGAACAAGCGCACTAAGGGGAAGAAGGGCAGGCGAAAAAAAATTGCTTAATTTGAAAATAGACGACGAGCCGCGTAAGAAGGCAGAAAATTGCGGTGCAAAATGGCGAAAGAAGTAAATCGAGTAATCATATTAAGGAATAGTTGAAAAATCAAAAAGATTATCGGCTGAGCAAAACTTGAGTGAGATGGCAACACTGCCGCGGCGAATGATAAATGCGCACGTTAAAGCAAATGAAGGCTTCCGTTGTCAGTTGTCCGTGTCACATTTCGGGGTTACTGCACACTGAAACTGGAATAATAGCTAGCATCGATGCGCGCACACACACACACACACACACACACACACACACGATCTAACTTACACATTATCTGCTTCCGTTTTACACTGTCGGCCGTCAAATGCAATCGACGCATACCTTCCCCTCGCTCTCTCTCTCACTCACTCACTCGTTCTCTTTATCTATGACCAAACCAAAGGCAGCTTTAAAAAGCAGCAGTCACTGCAGCACGCAGCGTCGTTATTGTCCTGCCGTTCTACTACGCGTATGTATATGCTGGCAGCGTGCTTTCGCTTGCGTGCCGCTGTCAGTGCCGTTCAGCATTCGAATTAGCGCCGTAAATCGCATTTGAATCGTTAGACTTCGCCGACTGCAACTGCAGCAGCAAAGAATTTATATTCAATGACATTTTTAGCAGCACCAACGATCTTTTCTCGCAATCTATCTTTCTTTTTCTCTCCCATTCTATAATATACAACTAGCCTCGTTGTAAGATTTTGATCCTATCAAGTAAATTGCATTTGGCAGTTGAAAACTTTTTTGCCCATAATTCGTGCATCAACCAACCAATACACTATGCCATTGACTTCATGCCCTCCGCCATAGCAACCTCATTCCACTCAACACCTTCTCCTGCGCCTTTCCCAGCTGCCACTTGCTTTCTCCTCTACGTTCGATGTTCGATGTCTTTGTGTCTCTTTCCAATCGATTGCGCCCATGTTCGCACTTCGTTTCGAAAAATGTTCAAGTTTTGCAATTTGCGGCAAAGTAAAGTTCCCACTTATTTCGTTCGTTCTACTCACCCCTGCCTTCTACAACGTTTTCTCATTTTTTCACTATTTTTAGTTCCCTCTTCTATTACCTTTTTTGGGTTATTTTTCAGTTTGCGTACTCTTGACTTTATAAGATTTATATGCGCCCAAAAGTCGACTTTGGTTTTCGCAGCCATACCGCTGCTAGCTTCTCCATCTTTCTACCTCTGTTTCTCTATCTCTATCACTCATTCACTTGTTCTCTAAGAGTTTAAGAATCTTTGTGCATGTTTCGATAATTTGCTTGATTTTTGCATTTTCCGCAAAGTACTTGGTTTGCCATCATTAAAAGTTTATTTTTCACTGCGAAAGATTCGAAGATACTTACACACACACTATCATATAATATATACACAGCTCGATCGATATACACACGCTTAAGCTCGTAAACAACGTTAACAATTTTATGAGGCAAATTTTCAATTTGGAGTGTTTTAAGTTCGCAATTCTCCTCCAATCCGCAATTATCCTCTTTCGACTTTCTCCTTTTTTGACTGCATGTTAAGAGTTCTTTGTTCAGAGGTTGCAGCATTTTTATTTAGTCACATTGAAGAGCTTCGCTTTACAATTTATGGAATTCGCGGTATTTACATTTTATTTTTTCTTATTGAAGGGAAATTGTCGTTGATGGACGTGCAAAGAAAGCTGCATTATTGTAAAACAATATAATTCCATTGAATGCATTTGGTGAATAATGAGAAATTAAACAAAAAACACGGAAATGGTAGGAGGGGGTTAATTTTTTGATTTTTTTTTTTTTTTATTGTATTTGTCTCGATGGCTTAGTGTAAGTGCATTAAGACTGCCGCCCTCAAATGTTTCAATTACAAAAAAAATCTCATCCCCATAATATCCCCCATCACAAACGGCTGGTGGCAGCAAGCTAATTACCCACCCTACCAACCATTTGAAATAATAACCTAAGCCTCGAGTAAAATGGAAGAGCGATGTGGTGTATTTACCTTAAGCGGTTATATTAACAGCATATGAAATGCAAAGGAAAGGAAAAATTATGAAGATCAACCAATATACCAGTGGCCTTATAAAGGTTCAGTTGAAGCCTCGCAAGCCCCAGTCTTAGGTTTTACGGTTTTGTGCAAATTACTAGACTTTTCTCTTTAAATTTAATTAGGAAATATAATATTTGGTAAAACCCATCAACAAAACAGACTTTCAAGACTACCAAGATATCATGCAATATTCTAAGTAAAACCTTGGCATTCTACCCAAAGCCATAAGAAATAATTTTCTGAATTTATCATGTATCTCATTTGATCTAACCAGCGCCACATTTTTATAGCTGATGACTAATGTTTAATATTTACGAATCTGGTATTTATTAGACTTTAAAGATAAGGCATTTAACCAAAGCGTCAAGTATCTATACTAGTGTCCAGCTTATTGTAATAGAGTCGGTATCTTTTCGGTGTTCCCTCACAATTTCAAGGTTTCCTTGTCTCCTGAAAATTTATATTAACTTAACTAAGAGTTAAGGTCAGAAATTTTTGAGAGTTTTGAGTCAGCAATTAGCCGATATCATGCTATGTAGTTTCCCCGTATAGGAGTCAAATAAAAATTAAAATCTTTAGTGGACATTTATATTTTAATTAATATAAATAAATGGCTCTCTCTCAACTCTTGTTCGTAGAGAAGAGAAGCGCCAGGCTACGGGTACGAAGTTTTGACTGTTGCCGACGGTCTATCATCAATACTCTCAATATTTTGACATTTCGTTTTGTGTTTGTTCGGCTTTTTCGCCTTTACTTTATTAGTTCCTTCATCTTTTTTAAATTAAATTACAAAACGGGCAAAAGAAGCATGGTCAAAGGAAGTTACTCTCTTTTTAATAGAAATAGATTTGAATTATTATGGCAAGCAAAGTGCAGAGAAGATGTAAAGAACTGTCAAACATGTTGAAAGCTACGGAAGATAGTCTAATAACTCAGATCAATACTAAAGATGAATTAACGATTTCTTGAGAGAGTTCAATTGCCAAATGGGTATTAACCCATCTTAATAAGCGGCTGAAACATATACTATCACTAGTAGCTACAACCAGTAATGCAATCATTCGATGTGATTACATAGCTCATAGCTGATTACATCCGATTCAATTAAATACCGAACAGGAGCTTGGATCCATGGATATTTTGCTTTGCTGCTGGTGTTGTCATTTGACCGGGCTTACCCATGACGTTCTATACTTGAGTTTGGCTAAAAAGCACTGAAAACTCAATTCAAAAGTCCTTTCCCAACTACTATACACTGAACTAAGATATAGTAAAAATTGTTTCAATTGGGAAACGTAAACAATGGAAAAATGTATTACTAACTGTTTTAAAAGCCTACGTATGCTCATACCCAACAATAATTGGGATTTTCGAGATGTATAACATACCCTGGAACCCACTTTATATATGGAGTTCTGCACCAAGTATTATCTCGCCCAACTATTTTAGATTGTTTGTCTTTTTGCCCCCAATCAATTTATAATTTTCAAAGCCAAAACAAAGTCAACTTTAATTAGTAACCAAAAAAAAATGCAACGCCTCCATAAAATATTTGCACTTAATTAAGACAGATTTTAATGCCACAACAACTACAAAAGTCCCAAGGCAGACGCTAATTAAGCGCCTGACACGCGGCTCAGACGTCATTCAGCGAGCAGCACAAAACTACAGAATGCGAAAAAAGTAGCGCCGTCAAATATCGCAGCATATTTGTGTATAGCAAACAGTGAAAATAAATAATTATAAACTAAACATTTTGGTTTGTGCCCCTTGTCTGGCAACGGCGTCCCTTGAGACAGCGCCTAGATGTATGCATCGAAATTAAAAGTTTGTCGACGCAACTTTTTGCTGTATTAACAACACAGCGTGTGCAGCTGCCAAAGTAAAAGATACAAGAGACACTCGTGCGCGTACGCAAAGTCCACATTCGCTCCCGTCTCCCCCTTAGAATCAACGCTCTTTAGTTTGCATGCATGGGTTGTGCCTGCAATTGCCGCCATTAAGAAAAAACCCTAAAAACTTTGCTGTGAAGACGACAAACGTTGGTAATAAGCAAATTGAGATGAGAAACTTTATTGTTTATTCAATGAGTATGCTGGTGAACGCAAGCACACCCACCCCCCCCACACACACACACACCTGTGCCCATACACATGTTGAAAAGATACTCACACTGGCAGTGTCTTGCATCTGAGCCCACCGTATTCAAGCGTTTCCTTATAGTTGGCGTGTGTATGGGTGCGTGAGTCTGACTTCCGCTACTCACACTTCCGCATATCGCTGCGCTCTAAATGAGTTACACAAGTAATGTTCGCCCACACGCGCTCCAGTCTAAATGCGCTCGTAATTTGGCTTTATGCTATTAAACGTGGGGCGTGACATGAGCTCTGGTCGCGTTGCTTTGCTTTACGTTGTATATTCTTAAGTAACAAGCATAGTAATTGTTGTATGCGCGCCTAAGTGTGTTGGAGGGCGAGTGTGAATGGTACATGCGCTGCTTAAGCTATTAATGCGCACAGTTCCTTAATGACTTGCAATGCCAACAGAGCCGTTAGCGGAGTCATTGAGTCGACGACTTTGGTTGTTTGAACGAGAGTCGCGTGATGCTTTAGTGGTACAAGTAAAGATTATAGAAGTAGAATAACAATCATTTTATTAATATGTTAATTTTTTTTTTCAATAATATGCATAGAATATGAAGCCGTTTAGTCTTATGGAGTTATTTAATGAATATTGAAGCTAGTCATGCAACGTCCAAATTAATATAATTTGTTTATCCATTAGACTGATATTTGGTAAACCTTACTACAATGCTACCATACATGCAAGCCCCCAAATAAATTACTAATGTAAGACAGTATTTCAACAATGAAATTTAAATTTTAAATTAATTTAAATTTAATTAAAATAAACTATAGTGGGTGAGAGAAGTTTTCGCTTTGTCCACTTTACGGCAGGCGACCAGTTTCGGTTCCAGGCACAGCCGCCGTAGAGTTGTAGGCGTTGAAAGAATTTTAATATCTTTAGGTATTGTAGGTATTGTTGTATAACTAGGCAGTGCAACGGGGTTGATCGTTAGTTGTGTAGAATGAATTAGTAAACGGCTATAAAAAAGTTCTCTAGCCGCGTTGTACGATTTTTAGTGAGGCAAAAAATATTCTTGATATTCTTTCTTTCCTTCTTTATCTTGTGTTCTATTACGCTCACTCTCAAACACGCTTATTCTCCCTGACTCACACTCTCCATCACACTCGCTCTTGCATTTCACCGCTGTTATCTTGCAAGCGCATGTATTTTGTTGTTAGCTTTTTTAAAAGTATTTTTAAAGTTTTTAGACACAACTTTTTAACAATTAAACTGTTTTGTGCACATATACACCACTATAGCTTTCCATTGATGTATGCTTCATGTTAATACGTTGTGTCTATAAATACGTTAAGACGATTTCAAAAACTATGTTGACGTATATATATATATGAATTATAACAATAACAAATTACCCACAAAATATACCACATATGGTTACCAGATAAATTGATGGCATTCAGTAGTACTTACAGCTGAATTACCTATTACTACTCCAAACCTTACAAACCTACCACGTAATTACTTAAGTGTCTGCTGTTTTTTAAGCATATTTTTAGGTGCTATTTACGAAACTCGTATATTTTGTGTTTATCTTCGTGTGTGTGTGTGTAGCGGGATAAGTGTGTGTTTCTGCGACTTAGACTTCAACTTTGGCATATTTAACTTGACTAAGTACGTGATTTGATTAGCGCCGAAATCATGTCGACTCCCCTCGGATTAGAATTTCGCCGCTTACGAGTAACTTATCGCGCATATGCAGCGCGGCACAGCTGGCATTGAGGCAGGCACGACTTTTCGCTTACACCTTACCTAGTGACTTTAAGTTAATAAATAAAGTTAAACGTGCTCAAATTCCACGACTTTAATTTCGTAGCACAAATTAATCAAGCAATCACTAGATTCCTACGACTGACTTCCGCTCATGTAATTTCTGGCAATTTAACAAACGAACTAATGACTGATGACGGCTGCTGCTGCTGCTGCTGCTGCTGCTAAACTTCGATTTGCAACAAATTGCCGTCTGTTGAAACTTTAATTAAAAAAAAGAAGAGAAGAACGCAAAGGAGTTGAAAATATAACTAAGAAAATCGTTGCGATAAGTCAGCTTTGCTTGTTCTGCGAAAACCCGAAGGACCAAAGACATGCTCTGCTCTACTGTGAAATCCAAGAAAATCGCCTGTTGATGCTACAAATTATAGCAAACATTTTTCATTTCTGTGCGTAACTACAGCCAACTACAACAACAACACTAACAACAGTAACAACAAGAAAATCAACTTAACTTAGTGCTTGTGGGGTGCTGCTTATGTGCCTGAGTGTTGATCATTTCCTACCAACCACGATGTCGCCCAAACCAACCAATGCCGGAGTTTGTCAACAGCAAAATACGTGCACAAACATCGAAATGAAGGCATTGACAAGCACACAAACGCCTTTCGGAGAGCGAAAGAAAGAGAGTGAGAAACAGAGAGATAGAGTGGGTGCATACTTGGCCCAGTGCAAATGAAAGTCAAGCAGGCAGTCAAGCAAGACAAGCAGAGTAGCGAAAGAAAGGCATTAATGCTATTAGAGCGCACTACAACCCACACACACACACACACATTTACACACATATAAGGGTGCACAGATATTTGAAAGGAACTAATGAAAAGGGAAATAAAAACCGCTCAAGGAATTCTGATGGCTCTCCAAGGATGGCATTTTAATATGTGTGTGAGAGAGACTTGACTTGACTTTGAGTCAGCTGTGGAATCTTCAAGTTTGCACCAACGTGAAACTAACAGGCAGCACAGGACATGCTACTAAAAGCATAAGTAAAGCACATAAATCAAAAATTCACTACCTCGCACACACACACACACCAATAACTGTCATAATGCGTATGTGTTGTGGGTGTCAAGTAATGTTAAGTCAAGCTTCAACGTACGTCCGGCCGGCTTAGCTGCTACTACGCCCGTGCAATTGATTGCGTCTGGTTACATGCGCTTGGCCAACAACACACGCCGACCATAATAAATAATTCGGTAGCACACACTGTGGCAGAGAGACACGAAAGCGCCGGTCAGGCAATGCTGTCGCGCCCATACTCAACGCTAAGTGGAATGAATACGAGTAAAAACCTGGCAGTCGCGGCATGCGTCAATGGCATTTTGAAAATATTTCAAGAACGTCACAACGCTGCTGTTGCCACTGCTACTGCCACTAGTGCCCCACTTTACCACGACACATTTGTCAGCTTGCGCTGCACGTCCATTTGCGTCCCGGTTGCGTTTCATTCTTGACCATTCATTCATTCATTCATTCATTCGATGTCCGGAAATTCTTCGAAGCGGCAGCAATAGCTCGTTCGCCTGCTTCTAAACAATTTTCTGCATTTTCAACACACACACTCACACACAAACACAAATACAAACATTCGCATATAAATTTTCAGTATTCAGACAGGTGTATAATTTATTGATTATTCCACTAGATATATTCGCACCCACAAGTACCAACCTTCTTACCAGCATCAGCATCAACAGCATCAACAGCATCAACTTCGACTTCAGCTACTTTCTCCATTCAACTGTGGGTGGAGTAGGGAAGTGTGCTTATCGCACTTATTTAGACATTTTGTCATCTCCAATTTGAGGCTGATACGCTCAGAATCGATGCTACCTCAACTCAACTAGCACCAATCTGCACTCAGTCCAACTGCCGCATTCGTCGTCAATAGCTTCAAAGTGGATTACACGCCAAAGGCTCTTGTAATCGCTTCGATAAGAGCTCAGATAGAACGCATGCATCATCGACGTTAGCAACTTCTCCTCCTATCTGACTGATTCCTGGTTACGGCTATGGATACGGGTATATCTTTTATTTATCGCCATTGAAACGACACGGCAGAATTTGTTTCGTATGCTCAGTGGTTCGTTATCCACGCCAGGTACTTGGCATTCTATTGAACGAAGCTCATCGACGTTCTGGCACTCGTCCTCGTTCTCGTCATCATCATCGTCATCCTTGTCGTCGTCGTTGCTTGCTTTCTTTCTCGATTACTTCCTTTAGTCTGTGTTTCCTTTATTTTTTTGTCTGTTTTTCTTGTTCTTCTTCATAGGTTTCTCCATTTTCCGGTTAGACTTACATAAGCGCGTTTATTGAGTTTTAATTGGATAAGTTACGTTCATGTCGTACAAATTCCGGCGTTGATGTGTGTGCAGCCTTTGTTTGCTTGCCGTATGCCTTGCTGCATTGACAAATACTTTACGGTGTCAATTATTTTACCTTCGTCCTCGTCTTGTGTTGAAGATGGTCTCCGGGAAATATGCAAAACATGACAATCAATTTTATTATGGATATTTTTCATTGTCAGCGTGTTCAACGGAACTGCGTTGCCGCAAAAATTTCCTGCGCATGAAAGATTTTTAAACATTACAACGAATACTTGTTGAAATGAATGTGGATTGCCAATTGTAATCTCTTAAAAGATGACGAATTTTCAAACCAATAAACATTAATGATAGTTGCAAGCGCCAAAAATCTTAGCGGTTCTTCTTCATGATTTATCCTAGAATTGGTTGCCATGTTCACAATTGGAGACAACGATCTGTTGGCACATTTAAATTTCTCAGTACCATGACATGTTAAGCAAAAGAAAACCGTAGTCGATTTGAGGTACTGTGTTCTAGCAGCCTATTCAAATAAGCAGCTGTGGTTACTACATACGAGGTGTGGCAATTAAATAACGAAACACGTGCCAAACACCAGCGACCGACAGCTGCGCTCCCCGCTTCTGTGAGCAAATCAGTATAGCCGTAGAATTGTTTTTTGGTTTTGTAAAAAAATTTTAAATCGAAATAAAATGTTTTACAGCACCGTCTCGTTACTTAATAGCCGCACCTCGCAGTCTCGTACTTCATTATAAGAAGCTGCAGATTTATTTGTTGCAAGCCGAACAGACGTGTGACCTATATCAGAAGTACGGAGGTGAGATGCGAGTGGCAAAAATGCATTGGACGACATCGAGGAAGAGTCGTTGGACATATCATCTAATACCAAACCAGGAGACATGGCTGTGCCTAATCCATTAATGGTGGCAATCTAACTTCCTCAAATCAGATCAAACTACCTGACTGAGAGGAGTAATGGCGATTGTAGTCTCAATAGCCATCAGATATAGGTTGCGAAAGAAGAAGAAGCTTCAATATCATATCACAGCACAAACTTCTCATGTCGAATGCGCCTAAATAAACTAATACCCCTTATATATAAATAATATATATTTATATATATTTTTATTTATTATAAATAATAATCTAAGTCTCCAAATCACCTGATCTTAAATTAGGCTAAGATAACTACGTTAGGTTCCAGTTGATTGCACACATTGTATGAGCATGTTATTGTGAAGGATTCTCTACTATGTAACAGTGCCAGTGATAAACGACTTGCACTAGAAAAACACGCTACGTCTTGACAATACCCACCAGAAATAGTGGTGTTTACTAACCACCTAGCGGTGGCATACGTTACAAAGCTAAGTCGTCTGTAGCAATGAGAGCGAGTACCAACAGAACGGCTAATAACATACGAAATGCTAAAATATATGTCCGGACTTCCGCTTTATCAAACGCCATAACATAGAACGAAAACCCCTTCAAATTAATTTGATCCCTGGTATGAGTATAGAATATCCAAGAGGGGGAGTAATTAATAAACCATTTATACTTTATTGCAGAAGAGACACCCCATTCCAGTTCCATAGGGAATCCGCCAATGTTCGTAAGTTCTTTCAGCTGAGATATACCTCTCCGTAAAGCCGCCAAATTTTCTTGACTGATGTTGTTTGTTAAGCCCAATGAATCCACTAAGTAGCGCCACGTCTTGTCACAACACTTAAGCCATAAAAGGTGACAACAACAGTAAACAAAAAGTTCGTCAGTATAACTCTCGGGCATGTTCACATGTTGACCAATAAAAATGGAAGAAAAGCACCGCATTAAAAGCATTTTACAGACAGGAGGCCAAGCGAAGGAGGCACTCAAGGTTTCCAAATATTTTTACAAGTGATTACAAGGACGAAGAAAAAAAATACATCACCGCAATGAAACGTGACAACTCTGTGCGAAGTAAGGACAGACAGACATAAACACAAATTACGCATACGCAATGTGGGCAACAATTTTTTTATTTTTTAAGGAAAACCGCCAAATGCGAATATGTGGTCTATTAATCCTTAAAAGTGGCTGGGGCAATTAAGAAAGAGCCAACTCGTGAGACAGCAGTAATGAGAGGAGGCAAACAAAGAGACATATGTATACAATAAGTGAGTGAATCAGAGATGAGAAAACTCTCAGGCTTAAATAATAATATGGCCAAGGATTGGAGGCCAAGTAGCGAAATGTTGACAGGATGCTAGGCGTGTTGACTTGAAGCTATTATAGTGGTTTCTTCTTCTTCTTCGAAATCTCTACGAAACCCAATGCATTTCGTACTGTTTTTTATGCTTTATTGTATTAGGTGTTGTTGTTTTAGTATATCTGTGCATGTGCGTGTTTGCGTTGTGACAAGTGCTTAAAAGCACACCTGAGTGCCAGTTGTCGGATGACTTGCTTCGCCCCAAACACCTAGTGCTCATTCCTGCTGTTAACTTTTTCTCCGTTACAATATTCAAAGTGACTTCTTAGTTCGCGTAAACACGCACTCACACACACACACACACACACACACACACATACATACGCAAACACAAACACAAACACCATCGCAGCCGCGTTGCTACGTATGTCAAAGGGCACTCGAAAAGGTTATAAAAAGCTCTTAAGCCGTTTTTAATGCCTCGACTAGTGCAGACACTAACGATTCCCAGCAGGGCGACCCATGAAATGCCCTACAGACTCACACAGGCTTACGTATCTGTAGCTGTAGCTATTGCTATGCTTGTGTGTATTTGTGTACGCGGCGACGACCAAACTCAACGCGACCGCACAGAACATTTGCTCAAGAGATTAACTGCAAATATCTTAATGCCTCTATTTCTATGGTCTTAAGTAAACCTTGCCTTTCCTTATTTGACAGATTTTTTTTTTCTATAATTTTCTCTTCTATTTTCTTCTAGCTGCCACCAACATTGTGCGTAGACATATTGGACTTGGTTCCGACAACCGGAAAGCAAGAAAGTCAAGTGCTGCGACTACCAGACATGTTGCTGCTCTACTGGCAGTTGTTGTTGCTCTTACTGTTGTTGTAGTCATCATTGTTGTCTTTCATTTTTGTTTGTGTTTGTGTTTATATTTGTGTTGACAGCAGCCGTTGGCTTTTTGCTTCCTCGCTCTATTTTTTGTAGCCCTGAGCCTTTTGCACTCGATTTTTGTTGCGTTTTGTTGCTGTTTCTGTGTACACGACATAGTCACATATGTGGAACTTTTTGGCCTTAATCATATTTATCTTTCATTAAATGGACTTAAAAACGGGAACTACAGAAGTATTTCAAAAAACTTTTGCTACAAATCAATACTGGAAGCTTTTGATATAAGTGATTTTAATCAAGGTAAATAGATGCATAACAATAAAGATTCTCGTAATAGAATGCAATCAAAAATGCAACAACAAAAAATGTAGATGAATCGTTGATTGGATCGCTGCCAAACCACCATCGTTCTATCGACGGCTTATTGCCATGTTGCCAAAAAGTTGGGAAAGGGTTGTAGAAAATGAGAGAAGATAATAGAAAATAATTTGAATAATACATATTTCTCAACAGCTTTTTAGAAGAAAAAAATTAACAGAATTAAACCAAGCACAGTATAATTGACAACGATACGTAAACACTTGAAAATAAAAAGACCATTGAATACGCCTAAAAATAGACTAAGAAAAGCGTTGGAGAAATGTTTCCCCAGTTTATTTATAATAAGCAGACTTAATAGTGTGTTGATAACAGCTTTGACAACTTTTTCCAGCTTGACACTCACTTTTTCTACGTTTCAATTCGTTTCGTTTGGTTTTTTTTTTTTTTAAAGACATTTTTTCTACTCCATTTTTTTGTTTTTATTTACACAAAATTTCAAAATCCATTTCACAACTTTTTAGCACTGCTTACGAAAGAAATATTTGTCTACGCGGAGTAGAGCATAAAATACTTAACTTAAAAGTCGTACACGACTTGTTCCCAACTCAACGAAAACAACAGCAACAACAACAACAAACAAAAAGTGCCAAAGAAAGCAATAATAAAAAAGAAGCTAAGCGTTTGCCTATATAAATAAAGAGAGCAAAGTGAATAGCGGAGTGCTGCGGTGTTGAGGTGGAAAAGCAAAGAAAGAAAGCAGGCTAAAAGAAAACCGGCAACCACAAAATAAAGTCATCACAAACATATTAGCAACGAAAAACACCTGAGCAAATAGATTTATATGCACGATAAAGCGCCAAGTAATTTCCCTTAGATCCTGTCGCCAGCCTGTGCTCGGTAACACCCGCCTGTTGAAAGCCGTGGAGAAGTGAGGCAAGTTGCTGGAGTGTAGAAAGCAGCTAAGCTCGACACAGATAACCTCACTTTATTGCAAGAAAGTTATAGCAGACATACAAACACAGGCACTGATGTAACAGAACGTATGCGTGGTAGGAGGCCTACAACACATGCAACAACAAAAATAATAACAATAAAAAAAACCTGCGAATAAAACGCCAAATAGCAACTTTGCCGTTGTCATTTGCAGTTTGCGGCTTCTCGGCCTCACCTCTTGCGACCTCTCAAGCATCTGCCTACAACAGCCTACTGCTTCGTCTGCTTCTTCTTTTGCTTTTTATGCATGTGGTGTTTACGCTACACTTCTGATTTGCCATATGCCTTGCAGGAGCAGCGCTAAAAAGAAATTATGCGTAAATTTGTAGCATCATTTTAGGCGCTCTTATTTGTTGTAGTTCTTTCTTCAACGTTTTATAGCAGCATCACATGCATTTCGGCTACTTTAGTTTGTGACAAACTTGCCGCATTTACCACTACGTAGTAGCAAGTTACTACATAGCCAAGCACGTTGGCTTGCTTTATGTTTGCCGTTGTTGTTTTTGTTGTTTTGCTTTTTTTTTTTTTTTCTGGTCAGAAGTTTGCCAAACGTGTGTGGCATCCATTAGGACACTTGTGTGTTCGCTCGCTCTCTGCCTTTGTGTAGACTACGCGTTCGTGTAGCTGAAAGTCACTGCAATCTTCCTGTTTGTGTGTGTGCGTGACGTACGTGTTCTCAAAGCGGTAAGTCACAGCTACTGTAATAAAAGAGGAAGTCCATTTTAAGAGGATTTTAATTTTTGTTTTGCTGTTTTTGGTCCTTTTCAAAGTGCTGCTTGTTGCTTGACGAATGCGATTTGGAAGCTGGTTTTACTTCTTAATGCAAACACGCAAACAAAAAATTTAAGGATTTTAAATCGCTTATCAGAGTGTCTAAACTCGGTCATTTATTTGCAATTACGTAAGCTCATAAATCAAATGCAACGCGAAAAGTGAACAATCATCAAAGCCAAAGCGCAACAACAAAAAATAAACGAAATCGTTACGAAATACTTGACAAATAATTAACACTCAAATGACTGCAAAAAGCAACGCATTCATTTAATTGAAAGCAGAACAAAAAAACTATTAAATTGTCACTCGAATGAATAATATACAGACAACACAGACACACAAAAACACGCAACAACAACAAAAAACCAACATACAAAAAAGGGACAGCCAGTAAATCGAATGTCAATGGCCAAGACCATTAAAAACGCCCACGACCACGATGCTTAAGAATATCAGCGAAATCAAGGACTCCACATCAACGTCAATTGATATAACTCGACTTCAAGTTGTAAGTTACGAGAAAAGTGCACAAAAGTTCGCATAAAACATAAAGCAACGGTGAAGAAGAACATGGGAAGAAGAAGTTGAACACAGCTGGGCAGCGCAAGAAAATGTCAACAGCGTCGCCACCAACCGCCAGCGTCAATAATGGCGGGTGAAGCGAAGCAGCCAAGCGATTCGAGGCAACTGGGAGCTAGTAAAAAAGTTAATTGCAGTTAATGACGACATTAATCACAAGAAAATGAAGCAAACGAAGTGAAATGACAATAAGGCAGACACACACACACACAAAGAACCAAACAAACAAAAGGAACATGAACAAAAACACGAATGAGGCGAATGAGGCGAAGCGAAACAGGAAAGAAATGGATTTGCAGAAAAGAAAACTCGCTAGAAACACTTGTAGACAGGCACCAGCAACAACTACGAGGACAATAAGAATAGCAACAACAACAATAGCTGCCATTAACACCGTTATTGGCGAGCCGCTAAAGTCGACTTTATGATAGACTTTTGACACACAAGCTCAGTTAGGCTATAGCATATTATTAAGCGAGCTGATACAAGGAGCCAAGCATCCTTAAGCAGTAAAGTCATAGATAAAGAAAACGAGCGACAGGATGCGCCGCCATTCGCGCGCTTAACAGGAAAAGCAATTTTGCTGCTGCTTCCGCAAGGCAAAGAAGACGACGAAAAAAAACACACAGGCGGAGAGAACAAAAAAGAAGGAATCAACAAGAGAGAAAAAACCGTAAGTCTATAGGATCAAAAATACTTAAAGCGTAGAACAATAGAAATGAATTATAGAAGCGACAAAATACAAAAAAAGAAGGCAACGCCAGCAATGGAATACAAAGAGAAACAAAGCAACGTTGGTTGGGTAGCGGCGATGTAAGCCGGGGAAAGCGGCAATTGCAAATAATAATGAAGCTGAAGCATAACTGATGATAGAATAGGAGCCGAGTTGAGCCGAGCTAAGCTGAGCTGAGTTGAGTTGACTTGACATGCCAAGTATTCTGCTCGATAGGGAGAAGAAGTGATGGAGTGCAAACCAAAACAAAAAAAAAAAACAAAAAAGCGCAGCACGAAAATATTACGATTAGGCGGCAACCATGACAAGGCAATAAAGGAAAACACATTCGGCCATGTGCAAAATCGAAAAAAAAAAAAAAAAAAATTGTGGCAGGGTGTGAGTGCTGAGCCGCCCTCGACCCTAGAAAGAAAAGGTGAAGGCGAAGGCGTTGGAATGCCGGCTGGCATGCAATAATTTGTGCAAAAATTCTAGACAATAGCGGCAGCAAAAGCAGCGCACAGCGCGACATAATGCCAAAAGGACAATGCCAAGAAACGAAAAACCATCTTTACAAATTGCTTAACGCAGCAGTAAAGTGGAAATCTTATAGAACAAAAAAAATATATATGTATATATAAAATTCCGCCACAAGAAGCTGCACTAAACGGAATGATAAAGTTGCTGAAGTTGCTGACGCTGATGATGAGCAAAATATGCGTCCAGCGCGCAGACCGAACAGAATGCAGCACGACGAAAGCTCAACTGGTTGGAATGCTACAATATGCAGCAACTCCCTCCTTCACACCACAGTCCGGCGGAAAGCGGCGTTCATTGTCTGTAGCCATGCGCTTTTGTGTGCGTTCGCTCGGCCGTTTTGCGTTAATTAAACGATTTTCTTAATGAACTTTCATTGATTCTCCACTGGTAATGAGTTGCAAGCAATAAATATTCCCTTTACCATCGCCAACGGCGTTCACGGAAGCGGCAGTAACGGCAGAAACTTTACTTGACTGATTTTTGGTTGGCTTAAAATTATATAGCATATAATATTATATATTCTCTTCAAGGTAGTAAGACAGACATTTGCGGTGAAAAGTTTTCAGCAAATAACTACTATTGCTTCGGCAACAGTAATACAGTGAAAAACCCTTTGGACGAACAAAAGGCATTTTTTTTTTCAAAGCAAAATTTCTTTCCTTCTGTTGCTTTTCTTTCTTTATCTTAGCTTTATGTCTGAGCTACAAGAAACACATTGATCAGACAGTAAAGAGCTCGGCAGGCAAATCTCACAACAGAACCAAAGCGCACGTTCCCTTGCAGTTTGTTGTTTTGAAAGCTATCATACTGTAGCGGACTCCAATTCGCGACGAAATATGCGCTACATACATCGTCGGTTGACGAATATAAAATTTGGTAGCAATCGTTGCACAAAGCAGTCACACGGCAACTACTCGGACAAATGGAGGTGGACTCAATGTTTCAACCCATTTCGCTAAGGAAGCAAACGTGAAACGTGTGACAGCTATAACTGTAGGTAGCTATAACTGTGTTAAGGGGATTGCAGGTTGAGTGAAAATATAAGAAGAAGATGGCGCTGCATAATATTTGTTTAGAAGTTATCTATGAAGAATATTAAATCCATTAATTTTCTTGATTACTACACTACCAAGAATTCGAGCTTCTTGTATTGTTCTGGCCGTATTTTGTATTAAAGAATTCATGTTGCCGATGTGTACCAGTATTGGATCTCTACCTAAGTTAACGATTAACATGGAAAGCTCTGTGAACTGAACCAGCATATCTCATGTTTAAAATAATAGTTCTGCAGCCCTGTTTATGATAAAGGTTTTTTTTTTCATATATATATATTAAAAACCAGCTATCAATATCTTCCAAAAAAATAAATAATACAATTATCACGAAGAATGCGCAAATCCTTTTTGTTATGGTTTTTTGCTCATCATGAGACGCATTCAAATGGAATCAATTCACAAATAATTGAGCAATAAACCGACAAGCAAAATGGCGTAAGTGATTTATCAACAATTCAACAAACAAACAACAAAGCAGACAACAACAACGATAACAATGATAGACTATGAATGACAGACTAGTGAAGAGAGTACAATATAACTTCAAGGATGAAGTTATTATCAATTCACTTAATACGAAATTACACAAGGAAATCAAATTAAACAATCGCTACAAAACGAAAGAGTGAACGAAGTGGCTTGGGAAGGGAAATGAAGAACACCAAAACACAAAAAATACTTTTTTTTTATAGAATTTTACGCTGAAAGTTCGATACTTTGTAACAATACAAGCAAAAGAAAGAGAAATCATTACCGTAGAATTGTAAGACCACAAGTCGCACCGTGTAGAACGGCGGTGGAAAGCGGCAGTAGGACGATGTCCATGGCCGCTCAAACTTAAAGCTTAAAGATGGAACGACCAACGAAACCAACAAACAACCGACACAAACACACACGCACACACGCATAAAAGCAATGAGCAGAATGAAAAGAAAGAAGACGATTGTGTTGGCGCAATTCGCAGTCTGTCAAGCTGGCTGGGTGGCTTGGTGGCTTGGTGGCTTGGTGGCTGGTGTGCGAACGAACATGCCGAGCAGAGGAAAGTCAGTTGAACAGCAGGCGCAGTTGTAATTGAAAAATATGAAGTATCGCCGCAATCTGATTAAAATTACATTAAAATAATAACAAGCAGCAACAACAACAACAACAATAAGAAGAAGCAAGTAACAACGCATATAACAACAACAACAACAATGACAAAAATATATATATGTATACTATGTATGTACGTACAGTCTGGAACAAAAGCTGGCTGGCTACAGAAGGGGTAATGTGCGCGGCCAACAGCTTTTCACTTCTGAAATTTTCTAATTAAATATAATCGAGTGGAAGAAAGCGAGAAAAAAAACATTATCGAAAACTTTACAATTGCTTGCTTTTATTAAAAAGTTGTTGGGCCGAAAAGTTTGGTTTCGCATCGTTCGGTGAATTGCAATAAGTGCACTAATATCAAAGGCAGGAAGTGATAATGCAATGGTGTCCCTAACCTTGTTCGATTTTGAATGCGTTGTATGCATTGCTATGTGGCGTATCTGCCATTTCCCTACCCAGGAGAATTGCGCATCTATTATAGTGATTTCCAAACCTAGCAAGTCTGAATACCTCACGTCACGTCGTATAGACCGATAAGCTTACATCTGACATTCTTCAAGATATTCGAAAGATTATTTTTGAGTAGAATGATGTTAGTATGGGGTAGCCAGAGAGCCATACCGAACCACCAATACTGTTTCACTGTCTTGTTGAATGTTAAGCAGGCCTTTGACAGGGTATGTATCGAAGGTCCGCTTTATAAAACCAAACGCCTCCTTCAAGGAGCGAATCTTTTTTGTCAACGTGCGCAATACACGTCCGTCATCGCTAAGAAGAACTAGAACCGGTGTGCCGCAAGGCACCTGTTCTCTACACGCTATATACGTCAGACACTTGACTCCGATAAAGCCATCATCACTACATATGCGTATGCCACAGCAAACCTAGTGAACTCTTGCTCGGCCCAAGAAGCTTCAGAATCACTACTACACTACTTGCGAATTTTTCAGAGTATTTACATTGACGCGTGGATTTTGTATAGTTGTCGTTTATGACTCCAGAATCATACAAATCCGCTAAATTAGACTGATCCTGAACAAGCATCTCACATGGCGAACCCATATCACAGACACAGCGGCATGTTGCTATGCAAAGCTACGTAGGCTTGAGTGGTAACTACGGCCGTCCAGTAAATTGTCCCTAAAAAACAAGAAGAGTAGAGGCCCCTGCTTAAAATTGTGCGATACAAATCTGAGGTTCCACTGCTGCCAGCAACATACAGAAGATCTAAGCCTTCCAGAACAAGGCGCTATGCCGCATAAATGGGGTTCCCTGGTTTGTACCCCACAGCACCGCTGTCTGGCAGAGGATGCAATCTCATCCAAACAAGCTCTCACAAAATTTGTGTGATATGATGACGGTTGAAGAGGCTTCTCCCTAAAGACCTTCCCGCTTCGGAATAGTCGCCTAACTTCCCTATTTTAAAATCATTTTAATGTTCTATGCAAATTACGAAAAAGTTGTATTATTAGCCAGAAAAAAATAAATAAATTAATAAATATATAAAGTGCATTGTTTGGCAGTAAAATCAGATCATATTCAACAGTTAACTGCTACCAGCTTTCATATGAGCTGGAAACGGGAAGTGTCGTTAACTATATTAGGATAGGTTAGTTTATATATATATTTTATTTATTTATTTATGGACAGTTTCAATTCAATGTCAAATTACAGATAAACTTAAACAAAGCTATAGCATCGAGGCCTTAAGCTTAATTACTAATCAAGATACTAATCTGTGGGTATGTGCTATGTAGTATTAGAACTTATAAACTACTTTTATTAATAATATTTATATTTGATTTCATAATTGGCTTAATAAGTTGCATGATTTAAAGAAATTAATGAGCTTGGGTAAATTATCTTTGGAAGGATTGTAGAGGATTGTGAGGGGGTCAAGGTGGTTAAGAGTTTTGATTCTATTTCTATAGAAGAAGTGACAATCAGAGAGAACATGTTTTACTGAGATAGGTGTATTCGAGTTGCAGAATTTACAGATATTGGATGAAGAGTTGGTGAGGTCGAAAAGGTGGGAGTGGGTAAGATTGGTGTGGTCCAGACGTAGCCGAATGATTTTTGAGAGTAAACGACAATATATAGGATGATCAAGTTAAAGTAGTCAAGTAGTCGACCGTAATCGTAAATGGTGTTTTTTGGAGTGTTGCATAATTTGTAGTGGTTATTAGTGGAAGCAATGAGTGAGATTATATATATATATGTTACGTTTCGCTTTGGCGGGTCCGCAGGTAGAAACAACCAATTTTATTTGGCTTCTTAAAGTAGCCGCCCTCTTCTCAACACCCACACTTTACAGAAACCCCGTGCGGATCCGCCTAAGTATATTACTTCCTTCATATGTTTGGAAAACTGATGTTATTTAAAGCCAGAAGGACAAGAAACACTTACTGCATATATTGTGTGCTTTAGGTGTAAAGTAACCATTGGCTGGGTAGAAAATCCTACCCTTCGACTTTGTTGTTCTATACAGCCTTGGATCCCACATAAAAAAAAATCAGTCCAAAATCTCAGGTGGAGAGGTCCGTTCTCCTCTTTCAAACGTTTACTTTCCCTAAGTTTCCCTAAAGTAGGTAAAGTTGATTGGTATTTCTGAAGGTAATACTTCTCTGGTTAGCATTCAAGACATATCTCAAGCATGATTACCTATTATCACCTATTAATAATAAATGACGTCCCTCATTTCATGAATGTCTTTTCCTTGCAAGGTTGGAAAACACCATTGATCTTTGTGTTCTGGAAATGTCGTGTTGAGTAGATCTTTGTACACAAAACACTTGATTTATTAATATATGTTTAACATTTATTTTGTATATAAGAGCGACATTACAGTACTTTGTGGTTTCGAAGTTATCTCTCAATCGACCTCCAGATGCGTAGGATCTCTTTTTCGACCTGCTGAATTAGAGTCACATTGGATGTGATCAGCAAATCGTCGTAGTTAGATTGAGAAGCGGTCCAATTGAATGAGCCTGTCATCATTATGGCGTGTCCTGTGCGAAAGGAGTTCGGTTGGCCCAATTGGCGGCGGCGTTCGTAGCCATCGATAATGCAGACTTTGTGATGCATCGTGCGGTTATTATTTGTACCTAGAATTGCTGTCGGTATCTCTTCCAAGCACTCTGCACTGTGAAATTTCTTGATCTGATATAGGAAACACTTCTCCGTGATGATGCGCACGGCTATGCCACGTCTGTGTGCATTCCCTAGTGCTTGTGCTATATTCGGTGAGTTAAATACATAGACTGCAAGATCGATGCAGAATTTCGCTTCGGCCAGATGATTGACAATGCGGCTTAGATGTTTTTTCGAACAGTGGAAATGGTCGCATTGCTCTAATCCTGTGTGCAGTATTTTACACTGGAGACTGATTGTAGTGACGGCCAACACCTCATTGCATATTTTGCTCACTCTGTCAACGTTCCGTTCAATACGGAGTTTCTTGAACTTATGCACAACCTTGGATGGGTTAGTTAGAAGTGCTTTTAAAAAAGCGAAAATGTAATAAAACATTCTCACAGAAACAGCAATAAATCACTCGGTACCGAAATGAAATGAAATGACCCGAAAATGGCTCCGCAAACGAGCTCAGCTTTAGAAATAAACTTGTGCAAACTGTGCTGCCAACTTGTGTTTAAGGTATATTTCACGGATACCGTGTTTCAATATGTAAAGGGGGTAAGAAATAATACAACATTTTGGCATACATATACATTTATAACAAATCGGAGGTTTGTTGCACAATTTTATATATATAATTTTGCAATGATTATAACTGTTTATGAAAGTCACTTTAAATGTTCCCGAGTGTGAATTGGCAGAATTGACTTTAATGCATATGATTCGTTAGTATGGGCAACGTACGACAGTCAATAACGAATACCTCTTGAAAAGGAACATTTGCAGTTTACTGTTGCTGTTTTCAACACTGTGTTTTCGTTCTCTGTTTGACACGCTCTTTCTCCGATTTTATATCGGCGCAAATATTCTTACAAAACACAACGAAGAATAAGAAAGCTGTGTGAGAAGCGACCCGAGCGAGTTCGCAGAAATTTTAATTTCTAGATCGTTCGAATTTTATATCATCGTCGTTGCTCAAGGGGGAAACCCCGTCGTTTTCCATTCCTTTTTGTCATAATATCATAAAGAAGTCAAAGCACAAATTTCACTCCGGAATCATGTTGTCAAAAAGTCTAGCAGAGGAACACTGATGTGAATTCCATTTTATAAAGGTGAACCTTACTCAATGAAAGGTGCAATGATTCTGTTAAATGAAGGTCATCCAATATTATACAGTACATCCCGTCCAAATGGAGTGCCGCACCATTTGATGAAATATTAGAGCAACTTTCGAATGCGTATACCCGGTTCTCGTCCGGCGCTAAGCTTCGTTGTTCTATTTGGAGCTGCTAAAATCTTGAAAGCTTTGTTCGGCACACCGACACGCATTACTCACGGTCTTCAACTAAGCCAAAGCCACAAGACATGTCGTTGTGGTTAACATATTTCTTAGCATTCGCTTTAAATGAATTTTTGTTTCACATGCTGCAAAATATCGGTGCCTGACAGGCTGACAAAATACTAATAACGTACTACCGCAATATGATGTCTGAGCCATTAAGTTGGATTACAGCGCCTTCGGCGCATAAATAATGTCTTTTGCCTTCGATGGTATCAACGAACAGTTGTTGTTGTTATACTCGTATGATTGGTAAACCAGCGGATGAAGCCTTTACGAAAATGAGCAATTCTTAGCTGAAGAAGATACCCTTGCCGTGGGGAGCGAAGAAGAGTTTAAAGTCATGCCATTGCTTGTTTGAATCCTCAGCTAGAACATATTTCGCTGTATCATTGCGATTGACACTTGTCGGCAAAATTATTTCACCAATCGTACTCACGACTATCAGCTTTTGTTACTTTGAGCTGCATATAACACCGGTACAACTCTTGGATCCATATCAGAGTTCTGGTTCAGCTTGTGAATCCACTTAATTATATAACAAATTAAATTATGCTATCCCTTATGCATATCCCAGAAAGGGATCTGGTTCATTTTTTCCTTAAGATCCAGAAATCCTGTAAAAGTCTTAAACCCAATCCTCCATTGTGGAAGAGGTCAGGCGGAAGTAGGTAATTCAATTTTTTTTCAATTCAAATATTTTTTTAACTTACCAATATATGGTTCCCATTTCGGTGGGAACTACCAGTTGGTGGCTACCATGTAATGGTAGATCCAGTTGAGTAGATACAAAGCACGATACGAACTCAAAGCAAACAAATAATGGCTTGTAATCGATTCAGCGTCGCCAGTTTTGCTGACCAAGAAGAGTTGTGGCAGAATTGCAACCGATTCCAAATAGATCGAAAATGTCCATAGCACTTCCATCACAGTGAACTTACGATTGATCAGAAGTGAGAGTAGGACACAGGGTATCAGTAGAAATTCAATGCGGAATGAATCGTGGTTGTGATCGTAGGTCGTCTTGAATTTTACGTAGATCAGATAGACGGTCGCTCCAGATGTGGACAGAAAGAGCACCTTCATGATCGAGTTGTACATGCTCACGTAGGTGGTGAACAGATCCAAATAGCGAATCAGATAGACGACTGCGAAGAGAATCTCTGGCTTACCGGAGATGCCGGCACATGACTAGGTCTTCCATGTCTTCAGCAACAATATTATAAAAAATATTATAAACTTTTAAATAAGTTCTCGGAAATTTACCACTTTCTTTCAAAATAA
This sequence comes from Cacoxenus indagator, assembly GCA_035041755.1. Lineage (NCBI taxonomy): Eukaryota > Metazoa > Arthropoda > Insecta > Diptera > Drosophilidae > Cacoxenus > Cacoxenus indagator. Next base: position 5,115,512 of record JAWNKX010000682.1, on the reverse strand, counting down.
AACAATTAAATTAACTTGTCTTCTTTAAAATCAACAAGATATAATCAGATCATTCATATTTCATATATGATAAAGTTCTGAAATTATTATTGTAATTTTTTTTTTTTAAGTGAAACGCAATTCAAGTCCGTGATAGTTGTGAGTTGTAGTTTAAAAATCCTTCTTCTTTTTGATGATTTGTATTCAAATGAGCTTTCTCCACCTGTTCATAAACTTATTCTCTAAAACTTGTTTGTCGGGTGCAGATGCTCCTTTATCTTAATATCTCCGTCCTCCAAGCATCGTCAAACAGTTCGCTCATTGGTTGGAATGTTGGCCGACCATTCCTCAATAATTTTGCCAAGTGTATTCGTTTTTAGTCTAGTCCAAAGTCTAGTTAGTTTAGTCTAGTTAGTTTACCTAGTCTAAGATCAAGATCCAGAGATCCTGTAAAAATCTTAAACCCAATCCTCCATTGAGGAAGAGGTCAGGCAAAAAAATAAAAATAAAAATTCATAATTTACAGTAGTCTCCATTTGAGCTACGCTACGCACGCAGCTAAGCGCCCAGTAGTTTTTTATAGAAGCCTGCTTAGTTCTATGAACTCTTTGGCTGCTGTTGGTTTTACTAGTTTTACTGTAGGTTATTTGCCCAAAGGCGATGCATGCTGCTAATTACACATGCCTACACGGATATACAGATGCACATGCATACAAAGGGAATGCGCGTCTTTTGCAAATAAATGTGTACGCATAAACGACGATTAATTATTTTTATAGTTGTTAATTTAGTTTATAAATGACTGTTTAAATTAAAAAAATAGATTGGTCATAAACAATTTTAGTGTTTACAAAATCGGTGACTTCATAGGAAAATCCACTTGATAAGGCTAAAAGCTTCTAACTTATTCTGTTTCTTAAATAAAATTTAATCAATTGAATGCAAACTTCAGCATCTTCGGCACTGTCGTGGCCAGACTCTGGAAAATAAGTTCAGAAAAAGATAAAAATTCAATTACGACTCAAATTTTGGATAAATATTCTTTACCATTTTCCTGTATTATGCGTTTTAGATACTCGATGCATAAAGTTTTGAGTGCGCGCTTCTGCGGCAAACCCATTTTGTGTGGAAACAGTACAGAGGTGTCGACAACTACATCATGTATCAGCTTCAGAGCCTTCAGATCGCTTTCCAAGCTGTGGCCAACGAGAACAGTTTTGGTGTTAAACATGGACATGAGCACAGCTTGGACGTCACGCAATGTCCGTGTTTCCGCTGCTAGCATTTCTTCCGTAATGCCCGAATATCTGCAAGAAGAGATGAACTGTATTGATTTTTTGAACTGTGATTTAGAGTGCACTAAACTAGTCCACCCTCAGTCCCAAAGGAACAACTGTAAGATATTACAAAACGAGCGTGTGAATTAGAATTGGAAAATAATAAGTATTGCAGACATGAAATTTGACAATACTGGTGACCTTCGAAAATGCGAATTGCTAGCCTACTACGCCAACACGGTGCCCGTTGTGCTACCAAATAAACGCCAAGCTACTTGCGGTAACTTACACAGTGTTATAGTCAACTATTTTGTTATCCGGCTTTACGAGCGCATCATAAGCTACACGACCACTAATATCGACAACCGTTATGCGCGTCAGTTCGATGCCGTGCGTTGTGTAGCACATCTCACAGTCCAGTGCAAATATATCCTTCTTGGTGGGCACATAATCGTCTGGTTTCTCAATCGTCGTTACAAAACCGCTCAAATTGTCGGAGTCGTAGTAGTCGGACACATGGTAGTTGGCATATGTGCAACCAGGCGTTCCGCTAGGTTGCTGACAACATCGATGTATATTGTCTGGGTATCCTATATGAATGTTGAGTATTTCGATTACTTAATAAAGGTAAAATTAAGCTCAACCGACCTCGCCTATAGCCTGTGCTCTTCGGGTGATAGTTACATTCATCGCTGCACATTCTATCGTACATCGTGAGGTTAAACACTGTGCCACAGCGACTGCAAAACCGTTCTTCTGTATCGTTGGGACGCCGATTGCGCCGCATACTTTTTATAATCGCTGTGCCCGACCGCTCGCCCGGTCGTGGATATCCGTTCTCCACCAACTGCTCCTCGGTCAGCCGCAAGTCGTAAATCATATTGAACGCCTTGTCGCCGGGCAAAGCATCAAAGGGCTCACCGTTATGCTTATCATCTACTTTTCTAAGTATTTGAACCGAATAAAAAATATTATTATTATTATACTCTGTTATTTTATTCGATCGAATGTTTGTGCTAGTCAACATTTAGATTTTTGAATTTGAAATGTTTACGGAGAATAAAAAATCAACACTTACTGTTTCTGTTTGACACTCCAGGTATACGTTTGTGCACGTTTGCCAGCCAGGTTAACCTCATGTGATTCGACTTTCTGGATCGCCGGTGGGTTGTTGCCTGCCTCTGTTAATAAGAATGTAATGTGATTCAATAAATTTAATAAATCAACAGAGCTTCATGGACGTAACACATACCAATCGCTTCTCTGCGTAGTTTACTTATGACCATCATACAACTGCTCTTGTAAATCATAGGTGTTCTGATTTTATTTAGTACGGCCAACTCCTCTGTTTGTGCCTAAAATTTGAAATTTGAAAAAATTTGAAATCAAAAATAAAAGAGTGAGCAACATATCCCTTATCTGTCAACAACTTACACGTTCCCAAGCATCTACAGCATTGGGATATATCTGTAGACAGTGCTTGACCATCATATCATAATACTGCATGCGTATATTGAAGGATATCTTTGAGTTATTCGACTCGAGTACTGTCGGCTTCTCTTTTACCGCGGGGCTGGGCTTCGCAAGCACAGCGGTTGGCGTATGCGCCACACGCGGCGCACCTTTCTTGAATGTCGCCACAGTAAATGCGGCTTTCTTTTCGGCTTTCAACTCCTCTACTTTCCGTTTTGCGCGCTCGAAGGCGATCATATTTGCCACCGGTGCAATTGTACGTGCTTCACAGGAAAATGAAGAAGAGAAAGAAAGAAAGAAATGAAAAATGATAAGAAATAAATGGTAACTATGATTGTACGATTCAGCTTACATGGTACTCTTGTGGGATGCATGAGTGCACTCCTTGGTATTAGCGGCGTGAGTGTTAGTGCCTTCTCTTTGGCAACACGTAAAGCCTCATTTGCCTCGCGTACTTTCTCCTCGGCTTCTTTTAACGCTGCTACTTTCTTGGCAGCCTCTTCCTCTTCTAGGCGTGCCAGTTCTGCGCGTCGATTGTAAATTGCCTTAACATAAACAGAGATGTTGAAGGATCAAAAATACCAAAAGGAATGTCCTCAATTGGCTCACCTGCATTGCATTCCTTATGTGATTCGGTTTACATGGCGCTTTTGGGGCCATTGCTCGCATTTTTGAGGCATTTTCATGAGCTACGCGCTTCTTCTGCATTGCCGCCGAACCAGCTTCTTCGTAGGCATCCACGTTTAATAAGTTTTTTCGCTTAAGCGAATTCTCAGTTTGTTGATTTTGTTCTGATGATTTAGCTGCGATATTCATTGCAGCTACTTGTTGATCGACTTCGTCGTAAATCATCTCGCATTCTCTCAGAATTTCCTCTTCTGTGAATTCCGGAATTTCAACAATGTCAGTCTTAAGGTAGTTGTCATTAAGAAGGCACATGCTTCCACTTTTTGTGTCGACTATGCCGGCTGTAGTTTCACTGGTACTTGTTTTTATCTTGTCTGAGGAGTTTGAGGTTTTAATTGACGAGTTTGATCTTTTTTCTCTATTGCTTGTCCTATGTTCTTTTTCCTTCTTCGTTGTTGAGGAAGAGCGATCAGAAGAACTTTTGTGTTTACTATCATTTCTGTTGCTGTCACGATGCTTGTCACTCCTTGAAGATTTTGACGAAGATGCGGATTTATGTCTTGAACTACTGGAACTGTGTGATTTGTGTTTGACATCCTTCTCCTGTTCCCTATCTTTATATTTGTGTTTATTCTTATCACGATCGCGCTTCTTGTCTTTCGTATGATCCGATTTACTGTCTCTTGAATTATGTCTGTCATGTGTTCTTGAGCTGCTTTTGTGTTTGCTGGACGTCGTCGAATGCAGTGGAGAAGATGTGTTTTCATCCCCTTTAATTTGCTCCTTAGTGGGATCCGTACTGGATTTTGTACTTGAATTTGTTTCATCTTGTTCTATGACAAAGTGCTCCTCGTCTGAATCAGATGGCCTTTCCGGTGAATTGTACGTCGTCGCCTCTTCGCTGTCTCCAATGCCGGTTTTAGGCGCCGGCACATAGAGCGGAGCACTAACTGATGTAGCCAATCTTCTTTTGGTTGGCGAAGCATTGAATGCAGGTTTTTCTGGTTGATATTCTAAATTTGCCTTTTGCTTCGGTGCTAACATCCTAATTCCCGGCAATGGTAGAAGCTTCGGAGCCGCCCTATAAACCGGCACCGGCTGTGGTGTCACCTCAGGTTCCTCTAAAAAAAAAAGTTAATTTATGAATGACATTCATATAACAAAAGTGTGTTTTTTATTACCCTTTCGCACATGTTTAAAGTGACAAAATGGACGATTGCAGGTTCCCGCAGCCTCAGAGGAATCTTTTCCGGCCTTGGTGCAATTTGCGCCGCAACTTTCAAAGTAGGGACAGATGAAACTTTTGAAAAGTCCCGTTGAAGGCAACATTGTGACGTCAGTGCACTTTATAATTTAATCGCTTCGGCGTTTATTCGCTTGATATGCTTTATAAACAAATGCAATAGGAATTCGCCTCCATCTTTTCTGTTATTGTGAAATGACAAAAATTTCTGCACGAAAATGAAGGCAGTGCTGCAAAATTTGATAGTGTTGCGAGTACTCGTTGAACATAATACCCAATCAGCTGTTTTTCTCTTTAACTCTCATGTATTAATTTATCATCTCACTCTTCTGAGTTCAAACATAATGCTCTGTCGGAAAAAAGTAAAATGCTTTCTGCACTCATACTGCTGGCAATGTTTTCAATCAAAATAAACGTAAAAACCAACTTCGATTAGCCGTTCTGCTCGGGATCGTATAATCGAATTTAACAGTTAATGGAATCACAATTTTGTTTCGGTTCAGTTTACCAATTTTGAAAGTTGTGTATGGTCATATATACATGTAGAATTCGACGAAACGGTGCAATTTAACGAAATTAAACGAGATTCGGAAAAGGATTGATAACCTGAATACTACGTTTTCATTATGGATAACAAAATCAATCATGGGAATGGAAGCAAACTAATTACCCTTAATCAGAATTTATCTGTAGTTTCAATGACCATAAGGGCATTATGGAACTCTATGACAGAACTTTGTTAGAGAAAGTGTGGCTGTCTAATTTTTCTACTGGGTTATTGGATTCTGCCCTGTTGTGTCGAAGTTCAATTGGAGTCGCATGAATGAAGCCAGAAGAGAAAATGGCCTCTGGAGTAACCAAAAAGAAATACAAAAAAATATTCAAAATATAAATAAGAGTTATTTAGCGTCGCACACTGATATTAAGTATAATTAATTAATTACTGCTACGAGCACAATTATCAGTTCACATTCACACACTTGTGCTGCTAAACGACGCTAAATCATTTAATGACGTCACTACTGAAAGTGAGCTAAACTATTATTATTACTCAACCAGAAAGTTCAAAGTACTTAACAAAATGCAAAGTGTTTAACAAAATGCTACATTTGTAAAGTAGCTAGCATGAAAAAATGAACAATGCACACCAATGATTTATCAATGAATATAAGAGTTTTAATTTTACTATTTTTTATTTTATTTATGCATATGTATATTTTTTATTGTTGTGTTTTTGTTGATTTATGTTTTTGTGTTTATTGTATCCGTACGTTGCACTCTGCTGCAGTCGAATGCTATTGGACAGCGTTTTTCCAGCTCTTTCAGTGCCGTTTTCTATTCGGCCTCCTTTCTACAATTTGGCGCATCAAAGACGCAATAGATTTCTAACAATATAAATATTGTTATCACTATTATACACCGTATGGGCACCGTTATTACTCAATCCACCCACACCTAACTATATTTGGATTGGAACCGGCCTTTTTTTTCATAATTACGTACATACATACATATAAACCGCTTGTTTACTACTTTGTTCTTGTATCATTTGCATTGAGTATCGCCGCTCACTCGTCGACGGTGAATATTGTTGTTTTTGGAGTCGTTGTTGTTTTTGTTCTTTTTTGCATTTACGCGCCTTTCTCGTTATTCCATCGCCCCCAGTGCTGTGCCCTCGCGCTCCAACATTCGTGAAACTTCGTGCTGGTGGCGCTTTTAACTCCACGATTTTTTATTATGAATCGGTAAATTTCGCTTGAGACTAGTTCAGTTGCGCAGCGGCTTTTCAACCTATTGGATAGCACTTGATCGGCTTCCCAATTTGTGCGAATTTTAGATACAAAAATATTTCGTGTGAAACCTCTGACGAATTAGCTATTTTCTAGGATCAAAGGTCAGTTCTGTGTATAACTTTAATTGTTTGGCCGAATTTTATTAGAATACACATTTGTTCTAATTTTAACCTTTTCCAAATCGGTTAAATGCAATCTTAGGAAAATTCCATGGCGTTTCACAAAATTCAAACTTGACAAAAAGTAGGTAATTTTTTTTATAATTCCAACCGATCGTCGTGTGATAATGACGATCGATAACAAGAGTCTGAAAGTCTGGAAGTGCAATATATGGTAGAGTTTAGGGAAGTTATATGATAAAAGATGAAAATAAGCATCAAAATCGAATTTGCCGAACGGCATCTCAGTTGGCGAATGCGGGAACGGAGACCCAATTTACACTCGGAAAATTACTAAATACCATTCGAATTTAGGTGTCGAGAATAGTTGAAGGGACTAGCCACTAGTGATTTACATAGGAGATTCACGATCGCAACCACGAAGGAAGTCATTTTATGATTACGGTAAGATTTTTTATCCTATGTGTTGGTTAAACGATGTCATTATTCGTAAATAATGGGGCATGTCAATAACGAAATTCCACTCTTAAGAGCCTTTCAGGAGGACAATGACTAAAGATATGACACTTTCGCTTTTAGGGCTTATGTAAGTTTAACGAAAGCTTAAACCGCAACGAAAAGTCCCTTAACATCTATAAGTGTCCACAGGGAACATCTAAACAATACAAACATTAATAGTTCAATAAGTTTTTTTTTTAATGTAAGTCGGAAATGTAATTCTATCAGTTTAATTTATACGATTTCAATATGAATTAATTTGAATGCCTTCATTATTTTGAGGCCCCACATGCATATAGTAGAATTGTTGCCCTAATGCACTGAATAAATGATTCTTCGCACACAACTTGACTTATGTACTTTGTACCTCATTTGAAATTAAGAAATCGTGAATACACTGAAGAAGAGACATTATCTCGAAGATAGATGGACCTCTGGGGGTTTGATAAAACGAAAAAAGTCAGTGAATCAATGGCTGCCTAATCATTGCTTGTGCTGTAAATAACTTGGAAATCACATGATGCACCCATTGCAGATTAACAACACACAGGTCCAACATGGATCGTGCCAGCGTATATTTCATGAACGAGACTGATAAGAACACTTATGACTTCGATGAAACACTGCCAGCACTGCCGCTGCCGAAGCTGAGCGAAACAATGGCTCGGTACTATGAGAGTGTAAAGCCGTTTGGCACACCCGCCCAACTGGCAGAGACCCGAGCCATCATCGAGCGCTTCGAGCGTGGGGTTGGTGCCGAGCTCCATGGTAAGCTGGTAGAACGCGCAGCCAAGATGAAAAATTGGTTGGGTAGTTGGTGGGAGGACTATGGCTACCACTTGTTGCGTCTGCCACTGTTGCCGTATCAGCTGATGTCGATGGTCGCACAGCTTGAGGTTGTTGGAGTGCCCGAAACACCCGAATATGCTTTAAAGGTGAGTTACAATTACAACTACTCTGATAGTGTTTGCTTTTTTGCTAACTGTGAACCTTCGATTTTAGGGCTTGGCTCGTCAGACATATCATTCGCTAGAATTCTGGGATTTGACGCGCAAAGCGACCATCAAGCCCTTGACATCGGGTGGAGGGAAGATCAAATACTCCTCTGCGCTCTATAAGCGTTTCTTCTCGACGACGCGTGTTCCTGGCGTGGAACGAGATCACATCGAAAAGCATTTTCGCACGACTAAGGAAGGCCCTACCCCGACGCATATACTCGTGTGTGGCAAAGGACGACTGTTTGTGTTCGACGGCGTGCATGAAGACGACACAATTCTATCGCCACTAGAGTTGCTCGTCACCTTCCAGCGCATACGCAGCATGCTGGACTATGAGCCTGTCGGGGACTGTGTACCAGTGCTGACGCATGATGAGCGCACGACGTGGGCAAATGTAAGTGGTATCCAACTCTTGTTGGGCGCGCCGTAGACATTATAACATTAATTCGACTTAACAGAACCGCAAACGCCTTATGGAAATCACGCCGGCCAATAGTGAAGCGCTGAGATTGATCGAAAGCTCTTCGATCAATATATGTTTCGACGAGAACGAACCACGCGACTACGAAGAGGTTTCACAGCTTTCACTCTACGGCGACTACCATTCGAGGTGGTGCGATCGTAGCAGCAACGTTGTGGCTTACAAGAACGGCAAATTCGCTTGGACGGGTGAGGTGCGTTCGGAGTGCAACGAACCATGGAATGAGCAAACACTGTAATTGCTTTCATTTGCAGCACTCCTGCTACGATGGCACGGTGAGTGTTAGTTATGCGGTCTTTGTACAACTAAGCTTACTGGAATGTCCGGAGCCAGACTGGCAAGCAACCGCCGGAGCAAAGGTGATAGCCATAAACGAAGTCAAATTCGAGTTGAATGATACGCTAAAAGCTGAAATCCAACGTATGCGCGAAGAACTGGAAGCCAGGGTGAGTGCGTTCGCTACTTTTAGAAACAAAGTCCTCTTCAAGATTGACCACTTCTGCAGGGCATCGACGTCAACGTCACCTTTGATGTGTTCGATGATTACGGCAAGGACTTTCTCAAACAACACAAACTCCATCCCGACTCATTTGTACAGGTAGTCATGCAATGGGCGTATCTCAAACTGCACTCTGAGTAAGTACAATTCTTTTTAAACTTGTCTGCAACATGTAAGATCCTCCATCAATGAGTTACTTCTAACACGCTTGTGCTCCTCTATAGCATTGCATCCACCTATGAAACCGCTTTGATGCGTCACTACTATAACGGGCGTACGGAAACTGTACGTTCGTGTACGCCAAGCGTGGCGGAATTCCTGAAACTGGTTGCCAGCAAAGGCACAACCGATGACGCCGAATTTGTGAAGGCTTTTTGCGCCGCTGTCGAAGACCACAGACACATGATGGATGAGGCACGCCAAGGACACGGCATCGATCGTCATCTGTTCGGCTTGTGGTGTGCTGCCTATGAAAACGGCATTGAGTTACCTGAATTATTTGATGATCCACTGTACACGAAGAGCGGTGGCGGGGGAAATTTCGTGCTCTCCACCAGCACACTTGGATTCACTGCGAACGTAGGCTTTGTGGCGCCGATGATCATCAATGGCTACGGGGTTTTCTACTCCATTACATCCGAGTGGTAAGCTGGTACTCATTTCCCTATGAGGCGGTAACATTTACCATTTCTACTTACGCACATCTCAGCATTTTCATCAATACCACCGTCTACCGCGACAGCCCGAAGACGAGCGCTCGAAAGTACAACGAAGTGTTTAAGGCTGCATTCCGTGAGATACGCGCGCTGCTCGAACAGGAGGTGCGGAATGCAAAGCTTTAAATAGATTTCAATTAAATTAAGCTCAGTTTTCTATTTCTATACTATCCATTATAATTAAGTTTTATCAATATGTTTGTAATACACCAGGGAAAATCATGTGCGGCTGTCGCTTTGTGCAATAGCGATTGAGGTAAAAATAACGGAACGCTGTATATCTTGCAAAGCCAATTGGATCCTGTCATAGGTAGCGCTCATACAAACCACGGTCCATGTTTTATAAACTTTATTTCTTCACCTGTTTGGACCTCACCATATTGACAGGTTAATTTTTGCCACGTACGCAAATAACAGATCGATCTTCGAAACTGACTGTGACCCGGCTGAGCCCAAGATTCATCTGCAGGACAAACTGAATCTTGTGAAGCCGTCTCTAAGTGGTAGAACATCTCCCAATCTGTACCACCTTCTGTCTTTGTTAATGGCAATGCCATTCTGATAAATATCAGCACACAGACGATTATATCTGCTAATTGGGTAGATTGGATAATAGATGGTCATATAAATTATTCTTTAAACATAAACCATAACGCATCGAACTTCCAGGAGCCATGATTTGGTTATCCAAATATACCATAATTAATCCAAGATGATATGATTATCTGCCTTACTCTGACATATCACAATTAAATATCATCAGATAAGCTAGAATTGTAGAATTGGAAACGGAGTAAGGTCTTTATCACAAGATGTGATGTTGAGGTTTGGTTGCTTCCAGGTGTGAAGATGTTTAAATCGATGCCTTGGCAGTGCTGTCGGTAGCTACATTCCGTTAGGTATACATACTCGTAATTGATAAACCACAAATAATTTAGCTTTTTTTTGAGGGATTGTGTTATGCTATGTTATGGAAGTACAGAAGCCGTACACAATACTTCAAGTTGCCCTTTTCTTTTTATTCATTTTTCAATTAATAACTTGCAATATAATATACACTTTCGATCTATATATTTACTTGGTTTTTCTCTCATCTAATATCCAAATGCGGCTAAAGTTCTATATTTAGAGTTATATAAGAGAGGTATATATTATTATTCGAAAGTTCGCGCGACTTGAAGAGTTCACTTACGTCTTACAATCTAGTTTAAAATAAAGCAATTCAATTAATAAAAAAATCTAAATACGATAAAAATGTTCCATTTTTAAGTCACAGACTTGGACAAAAATATTGAAAAAAAAGTGTGTGTGTGTGTGTTTGTTTAACAATGCAATTGCGATTTCAAATTCAATGTTTTAAACAAATCGAGTGCTGTGCAAAGGAAAGAAGCTCACAAGTGCTTGCGATAGAAGACGGCGGCGTTCGTGGGTAGTGCAAATGTTGAAAAAGGAACTGAAGCGTGAGCTGGAGGACAGGGTGAGTTGCGAGTTTGCGTTAGCTGCTGTTGTTACCGGAACGGCTGTTGTTGGTAATAAAGCGTCTCTCATTCCTGTGCAACGGCAATGGGATTGCCACTGTTGGGCTGATCACCTGGCAGTGTTGCCACTGTGCCACTCTCTTCGGTGTTTGACTTAGCTTCCGACGTTGACGCTGTTGTGGACGGCTGCGCAGATGGTGGCGGCTGGAATGCGGGCCGCTGAACGAACATATTGTCAAGGATGTGGTCGATGTTATCAGCGCTACTGACTGTTGATTCTTCGGTTTTGGGCGCCATGCCCGGTGTAGTTGACTTCGGTTCGACGGCGCCAGCAGCGGCAGTGCCACCACTGTTAGTTTGAGGTGTGTTGACGGCGTTGGTAGCATTGGCATTAGCGCCACCACGTGATTTATGTTTCTCCGATGGCGGCAGTATGGGTATAGCATTTGTCGGACGTCGCTGTGGCAGTACAGCCGGACGTGATGTTGTTTGAGCAGGCGGCACAAAGTACGTGGTGCCGCCGACAGTATTGAAGGGTTGATGGAAGTTAAGAGAAGGTGGCGGCTGTGCAGCTGGCGTAGCAGGTTGTACCGGTGGCGGTTGGGTTGGTGGTGGTGCCGTTTGGGCCTGAGCATAAACAACAGCCGGCGGCGCGGGTGGCAAATAACCGGCAGCCGATGGATTGGCATAAGGCGCTGTTGGCGGTACCTGCTCGGCACCGGTGACGTAGTAAGCTGTGGGTGGTGCGGCTTGTGGTGGCGGGTAGGCGTTCGGTGGCGGCGCATGCTGTTTGGGTGGCTGTGGCACTGCGGCTGCTGCGGGCTGACCCAACTGCAGTGATTGCAACTGAGCTTGTATTTGTTGTTGCTCATAAATTTGCATCAACATGTGTTGATCTTGGAGCATGAGTTGAGACTGTTGTTGTTGCTGCTGTTGTTGTTGCTGCTGCTGCTGCTGCTGCAATTGCAATTGTTGTTGCATCTGGTGTTGTTGCTGTTGTTGCTGTTCGACCATATGCTGTGCCTGAACTGCTTCATGCTGCGAACGTCGCATGCTAGAGTAGCGTTTCGGCGCATTTGGAGGTCGTTGTTCCATAATTGGTTGAGGTTGTGAATTGTTTAACTGTGGCTGCAGCGGTGGTTGTGCTGGGGCCTGCTGCGGTGGCGGCTGCTGTGTATTGATGTGTATTTGCTGTTGCTGTTGTTGATTATGCGTTGCCAATGCGTTCATTTGAACGCTGCCAACGTGACTGGGGTCATTGCGTTGCTGCACCTGCTGCAAACGCTGCGACAGATTTGAGTGCGACAGCGGTGGCTTCTGTTGCTGTTGTTGTTGCTGTGGAGCTATCATCTGCTGACCCGCAGCTTGATAGTTCGGATACACCGTTTTTTGCATTTGCGGCTCCACCTGCAATTGCTGCTGCTGCTGTTGATGGCGTTCGCTTTGTGGCTGAATCTGTTTCGGCGGCAATGCGTTTAAAGTATTTGACCTTGGCGCATTTGACTTTTGGTTCACTCGCTCAATACGTGTATTTTCCCATTCACGTTCACGTTCACGCGCTCTTTCACGTGGGTCGACATGATGTGACTCGACACGATTTGACTTATGTTTGAACTCGCGTGGTGGCTGACGACTAGGATCCGCGACACCGTTAGTACGACCGTAACGACGATTTTTACGGTCGCGATTATCGTATGACGTTTCAATCGCGCCGGCGGCAAGCCCGCCATCAGCACCACCACCACCAACAGCGTTGTTGTGCACCTTCTCCTTCGACTGAGCTCGAGCCTTGGCCATGCGCCGTTCGAGCCTATTTTCCTTTTCGTCACGCGACAATGAGCCCTGGGATCTTCGCACCTTGGTGTTACGCTCATTCAGTGCTGGGAAATCTGATGGACGTGGCGGCTTGCGTTCTTTATTGCTTGCTTTAAGATATGCCTGTTCGTCTTCCCAGTTACGTAAATACTTACTTGGTCCGCGACCATAGCGACGACGCCTACGTGCGCGGGGCGGCGCATCCTCATTGCGTATATCGTAGCCATAGGCGGCTAGCAGTTCTGTACGCGATTTCGGCGCTTGTTCGGATGCATCAAAACGATCGTGTGACCAACGTTCGCCGCCCGAAGCTGGCTGCCACTTATTCATGGTCTTAGAGGCCTGTGATATGGTCGGCGCTTGGGCGTTAGGAGTCGAGCCTATGCCAATTACACCAGCAGCGTCACTACCCGATTCCACAACACTCGGCGATTTCGTAGCGGTCCTTTCGCCCTCGACTTCGCACTCGGCGGTACGATCATCGTGCTCGTAAAAAGTGCCTCGTTTCGGTATATACTGTGGATTGCTACGGTCCTCATCAACTTTTTTCTTTTCCTCAGCGTCAGTCGGCTTGTCCGATGCAACGACAGTCGCACCCACATGCTCATTGACGACTTCCTCCTCATCACCAGATTCACTACCGGCATCGTCGTCATCGTCATCTGATTCGCTTTCATCCTCACTCAGACTCTCATCATCGACATCATCGTCGTCGTAATCGTCACCGCCCTCCAAGTCACTCGCCGTGTCGTATTCTGAATCGTGTGGATGCGAATTGCTCGAAGGCTCCTGTGTTGGGGATGTACCTAATTCCGCCACAGCACAATTTTCATCAGCCACCGCTGCCAACGGTATATCTGTCGCAGCAGAAGGCAAGGGCGCTGCTGGGGTTGACGTTTCTACTTCACCCATAGCTTTCTTGTTGTTGTACCACTTCGATTTTCTTTTTGTTTCTTTTCACGTATATAGTACTCGTTTTGAGTGCTTAAATCGGCACTGTTATTTCCTTTTTGTTTTTAACCTACTTCAATGACTCAATTCTTCGCAGAGAAAAAAACCGAACTATTACAATTAATTTCTTGCGGAAAAATTTGTTTTTTCCGCAACGAGCTCAACTCTGGAAAATAGAAAGTAATAGTGATGCCTCGGCTGCAACTTTCGAGTGCTCAATTGGGTTTGCTAATTAAACGGGACTGCCAACTGCCGGAAATAATTGGAGTAGATTGCCCAGCTTGGCCAGGCGATCACCACGATATTTTACGTTTAGATTTTCGAAATAAATACATTTGTCATCACCCGTCCCTAACCGATGACTTTCTTTGGAACCATTAAAGCAGCATTTCACAAATGCTTTTCTGATTTTCCATTTTCCTCTCATTCAGTTCATATGGCTCCACCTAGCCAGTTTTTCAATCTCAACCGATGCATCCAATACGTAACAATAAATAAAACTAAAATGAGTACGTGGGGTAGCAATCAATAGTTTTAAAATACAAACTCAAGAAATTAAAATTGAAACAATTAAAAGTGGAAATATTTGTGTTGTTCGTGCTGTTATCGACAATCGATAACTGACAAAATCATTACTATACGCATGCAAGTAAGTAGACAACTCTCAAATTCTTTCGCTTTGAAAGACAATAAAAGGGAAGCTGTGCATAGCATTCGTCATCGAAGCCGATGAGCATTAAGATTTGGGTCAACTTTGAATTAACGAGAAAATAACATTCGAATAAATTTCAAGTGTTAACAATTGCTTTTGCGATGTCAAAACTATTGGGTGTACCGCCGAAGAAGGCATCAGAGGTGGATATCATAAAACCATTGAACAATCTCATTCAAAGCCTCCACAGCAGCGCTTCGGCCTCTGAGAAGGCAAGCTACTCTGAAGCCGTAAACGAGTTCTCAAAACAACGTAACACGGCAATTTGGAAGTTTTTCGAGAAGAATGAGGCCTCGCTTGAAGTGGTCTATGCGTAAGTGAAATTATGTTAGTTTATCATTAGATGATAGAACTGTGCGGTTTTTGCAAAATGACCACAGCTGAAAATGACTCACCTCAAACGACGATAATGGAAGAGAGCTTTTACTTGCTCTGCGAAACACAAACAACAAATAGCAATGACGTAGTGCCTGAAAAAGCAAGCGTTGAACGATTTTATGACCGCATTCTTTTTTTAATCATTTTCAGCTACTTTGACCAAATCTGCGCACTCGAAAATAAGATTAACATCAGAGAGCTGCAAATTCCATTTAAATGGAAAGACGCTTTCGACAAGGGCTCCATTTTCGGTGGCAAGATAAGTCTGAGTACGTTTATATAAAAAGTATTACCTTGTATGCCACTAGAATAATTATGCTTGTTTTATTTTTTCATCAAACACACAGCTCACACATCGTTGCAGTATGAGAAGGCTTGCGTGCTGTTCAACATTGCATCGCTGCAAAGTAGCGTGGCTGCGGCACAGGCACTCGACAACGATGACAGTTTAAAGTTGGCTCTGAAACTTTTAAAACAAAGTGCTGGTATTTTTCAATATTTAAAGACAAGCGTGCCGGCGACGTTGGCAGTAGAGCCAACGCCAGATATGAGTCAAGATACGCTGGTAGTATTGCAGGCTTTGATGATTGCTCAAGCACAGGAAGTGTGTATACTGAAGGCAATCAAAGGTAAGTGTGAAATCGACTACTATTAACCACTCAATCACCAACCAGCATCTCCTACTAGACAACATGAAGGAGCAAGTGATCGCAGCGCTGTGCTGTCAATGTGAGATGTTCTATGCAGACGTTTTGCGTGCCATGCAAAAGGAATCGATACGCAGTCTCTGGGAGAAGGATTGGATAACCACTGTTGCTGGCAAACAAGCAGGCTTTCATGCGCTGACTCAGTTGTATCAGAGTTTGGTATGCCGTGCTAATAAAAAGATCGGTGAGGAGATCGCGCGCTTGCGCAACGCTATTGATTTATTCAAAGCCGCCCAGACACGCAGTGGCAATGAAACCTATTTGGATGAGTTCTTTAGTCGCGCCAAGCGCAATCTCGCCGAATCAACGAAGGACAATGAATTTATCTACAATGAAATAATACCCGAGCTTAGCACTTTGCCAACGCCCGGAAAAGTGCAATTGGCGAAAGAGGAGCCCCTTACTTTTCCATTGTCTCGGAACTTCAAAGATATCTTCAGTGAACTCCAATCTGTGGATTACCATCGCGCTGCGACTGCCGCTGACATGAAGAAGAACGAAATAGTGAACGCCGAAATTATGAATCTGCGCGAGGCCACACAAACGCTGAATGCGATCTTAGCAAGCCTGAATTTGCCCGCAGCAGTGGAAACGGAAGACACAGGCTGCGGTTTGCCACCGTCCTTGTTAGATAAGGCTAATGAAGTCCGCCAAAAGGGCGGCATAGAGAAAGTGCAAAATTTGTTGAAGGAACTGCCAGAGCTGCTGAATCGCAATCGTGAGATACTCGATGAAACGGAGCGCCTGCTTGATGAAGAGCGCAATTCGGACAATCAACTGCGCTCTCAGTTCAAGGAACGCTGGACAAGAATTTCTTCCGATAAACTAACGGAAATGTTCCGTACAAATGCAAAGAAATACCGCGAAGTCATAAACAATGCCGTCGAAGCGGACAAGGTTGTACGTCAGAAGTTCGAAACCAATCAGAAGGGCATCGAGTTGCTGTCACTGCCACCGGACCAGATACAACAGTCCATTCCGTCAGACAGTGGCACCGTTGATCCTAACTCTTCGATTGTGAAACAACTGAAGCATTTAATGGAGGCCGTCGAAA
Source organism: Cacoxenus indagator (assembly GCA_035041755.1). Classification (NCBI taxonomy): domain Eukaryota; kingdom Metazoa; phylum Arthropoda; class Insecta; order Diptera; family Drosophilidae; genus Cacoxenus; species Cacoxenus indagator. The sequence goes on along the minus strand of JAWNKX010000682.1, from coordinate 5,098,714 downwards.
CTCTCAAGGCTGAGCGTGATGCTATAGAGTCCGAACTAAAGTCGGTGACATTCAACATGAAGGAAGTACTTCTGCAAGAACAACAACAAAAGGGTGCTGATGTCAACATTCAGTCGTTATTTTTGGAGCGCGTCAATAAAACATTGGATCCATTAGTGGCTCAGGTGAAGGAGAGTGTGAAACGGCAGCAAGGTTTGGTCTCTGACATACAAACGGCTCATGGGATATTCGCCAAGGACACCGGAAACAGTGGCAGCTCGCGCGATCAACTATACAAAGAGTTGGCCACCGCCTATGATAGTTACGTCGAGCTGACCGGCAATCTGCAGGAGGGCACAAAATTCTACAACGACCTAACCGAGCTCTTGGTCGTGTTCCAAAACAAGATTACCGACTTTTGCTTTGCACGGAAGACCGAAAAGGATGAATTGCTCAAGGACTTGACTACCGAGTCAAGTCGGCAGGCGCCACCAGCAACGCCCTCACTGCCATCGCACTACTCATCCACATCGGGCAGTACTAATGGTGAGTTCACTTAATGTGCTAATTGTCGTCGTCTTAACCAATTCTCCTTTCCAGACATGCCATCAACAGCGCCACCAAACATTCCATATCCGCAATTTATTGCCATGCCGGTGCCGTACGGAGCTACGCCTAATGTACCCTACCCAACCTATGATCCGCCAGCAATGCCAGCCAGTTTTAATCCCTATGCAACATTACCGTACCCAGGCAGTAAGTGTCAGTTTAATTTGGAAGGGTGAGGGCGAAAAGTAATCAGCCGAGCACGAAAAACCACGAGTATCGTTTGTCAATAGGCCAATTACTTTTTTACCACCCCTTGGCAGACTTCATATTTTTGTGCTAACCTTTCTCACATCATATCCGCAGATTATCAATACAGCGGTTTTCCACGAGGTCCGCAACCTGGCCACTACGGCACATATCCCGGCAGCTACGCCAACCAACAAGGCGGTTTCCCAAACCAGAAGCCACCAGGCTGGTAAACAAGGTGCCTGTGTCCATCATAGTTTATAATTTTCATTTATGTATTATATTTTCTCAATGCTTGAAGCGACTTGTTTTGATTTATTTAAGTGACATGCACAGCACTGCACCCAATGGATTATTTTGCAATACCGAGCAACAAACCTTTTAATGGTCGGAAACTTGTTTGCTTAACACGATTGTTTTCATTTTGTTTAATAATGTAAATTTAAATTTGTATTCTGTTCTACCCATTGGATTTGGTATATCTTTTGTTATTGGAATCTGTATTACTCTAATCTCAATTATTATGAAGGTCGTAGTGTCTGTACTCGTATACTCCCAGAGCAATTGTTCGAAAAATAAATTAAAATTTAATAAAATAAATCAGCTTTCCTTCGCATATTTGCGTCTGTAGAACTCTCGTTTGGTCTCCGCAACAATGTGCGGGGCGCAGATGCTATTCAGTAGCAGTTCAAAAGTTAGATCCAGTGGATTCTTTTCAGGACTTCTGATCATAAATCGTTCCGAATTCGCCATTAGTAAATGCTCGAAATCCTGTGCGGACATCTCTGCCACCGATTCTGCTTTTGGCAGCCGTGTAAAAAGTGTGCTTAGCGCAGCATTCTCTTTATATGCATATGGCCAGTAAATTCGATCCTCCATGTGGTACTCTTTGTCATCACTTAACTGCAAATTTAGCTCTACTGTAGTGGCGTAGAGTTCAAAAAGTGTCGCCGGCTCAACTAACTCGGCCAATTGGTTGGGATTCAGAACGAAGCGGCGCACCTCGTCGCGTTCTTGTCGTATAAAACTCTCGATTAGAAACTTGACGATGATCTCGTCCAGACAATAATCCAGATCACTACGCAGTGGCACCCAATGATTGACGCTTAACGAAGTTTCGAGCGCCTCCACAAAATGCCACCAGCGCGGCGGTACGATTAGCACATCACCTGGGCTCAAGACACAGTGATAGGCATGTGGTTGCAACTTCTTTAGAGACTTCACCTGAGGCGGTGAAGGTGCATAAAAGTGTTCCAAGCAGTACACGCTACTCTCTTCGTAGGGTATGCGTGTGCTTGTCAAAGGTGCATCGGGTGGAAAGAGTAACCAGGATTTGCTGTTTGAAACAAACAAAAACAGTGAAATGAAACATTAGAATCTGGTACAGTTATAGCTGATAGCGGTGTAACCCTATGTATGCGACTAGAAATCACCAAAAACCTTAACTTCGGCTATGATGAATGTGCTATACTCTTCTCGGCAATATATTACGAACTCCATGATATTTATAATACTAAAATTCCCAGAATGAAGATCTCAGACTTGATAGATCATTGAAATTAAAGGGTACTGGTAGAAATATTGAGAAGAGCACATAAAGAAACGATCTTCCTTGACCAGGTCCACAAATAGTCAAGGGATTGGAGTTTGGCGGAAAAAGTGGAGATCGTCGTGTGAATCTGAACTCCATAGCGGCTATGAGTTGAATACTCGGACCAGACTTAAAAATATTCAAAGTAAAGTTGAGTTTGGTTGACTCCGGTGTGCCTCAGCGGGGTTACAGTCGTGGGAGTTTCAGACGGCTTACGTCAGCTCATCGATGTTAAGTCCAGTCCAATCCAGCTTGCCGTGCATCTGATGTAGATGATGAAGACCCCGACCGACCACAATTTAAAGCGTTGGCTTCTGTTGACAAACAATGCCTACTTACCGGCCGTAGACCTGCACAACAATATTGGCTCCATAGCTGTCATAGTGACAGGGTGTATTTGCGCCCTCGGAACTCAACCAGCAGGTGAAATCGCGCTTGTTGTCTGCGAAGCCTAAGCAACTGAAGTCAATGCCATCTGTGCTGGACGCAGGTAATTCATGTGCGCGCTTGTAATGTAATCCTGACCAAAAGTCCTGCGTGGTGGAATGTGTTGCAAGAAATTCCTTCGCTGTCAAAGGAATCTTTTCGCGTGTGCGTTCCCATTGCGGTGTGTCGGCTGCATCTTTTCCAATGCGTTCGAACAACTGAGGCTGCTTGCCACTTTCTGCTAGCGCCTTGTCGTACTCTGAACACCACTCGTCAAGCGTTCGATCAAAACAGGACCAATTTGTGCGGAAATCATGTAAAATTAATGGTGTCTTTACGTTTAATATTATTTCACGCAGTTCTTCGGTTGATGACATATTTTCGTTGTTCATGTGTTCTGTGTACAAAACCGGCAACTGAAATCAAAACAAAACAAAATAACAATCAGCTGTTCGCCATGGTCGCATTTTACACCGGGTATGACTGACAGTCAAATCGAAATGACGTTGGTGTGACAACAATAACAACATTTGAGCGTGTATTGTGCGTACCCTACTCCCTGTTCAAATTGCATTTGATTGCAAATTTTTTCTATCAGCTTCTTGATCTTGCCTTGCACTAATGATGTACGCAGCTTGTGTGTTGACTTTGGCCAAGTAATTTGTTAATACTGGTTGTCAGTGGCAACTTGCCACTCCATAGACTGCGAATCTGGTCTTTCGATTGGCCGAGTGGTGTGAAGCTTTTTTCTTGCTTAGACATGCGAATGTGGCTTACCCGCAATTAGGTGCGAAACATTTGACACTGATGAGGACAAAGTCGAAAATGTGTTAAACTGAAACTCAATTTATTTCTCATTGCTCAACAGAAAATGCATAAGTCACTTCACCCAGATAAGCAAAAAGCTACTAAAGGTGTGTGCAGTTGCGTTCATTACATTTTACTTGCGGGCGGTGGTAGCAGCGGTGATGGCACAGAGTAGACAAAAAACAGGCAGCGAGTCGCTGGTTTTGTGTAGCTTTGCTGTTGCATTTGCACTTGTCCTCATTTTTTTGTTGTATATTTTGCTCATGCGCAACATGTTGCAGACACACGCACAGAAACACTCGTTGCGAACAATGGCGCTGCGCACGTTCCAGTGCCATCGTTCTTCATGTGGAAAATTTACTGTGAGAAACTTCTATTGGCGACTTGGCCAACTGCCTGTCGAAGTTGTGAAGTTATTTTAAGCATTCGGAGCAGGCGCAAATTTATTTTAATGGCATTATTTGTGGTAAGCTAGGATCGGGCATGGTAGGAATGATGCATTTGTTGAGTATTAAATGTAATAAGCACCGACTTCATCATTCTTGTTGTTTGTTTTCATGCTTCCTTCATTTGTTTGCTCTGGTGCTGGTGGCTTGGGGATTGGGGTTTGAGTGGCGACAGTCAGCACATCTCAAGTGATTGTGTTTTTTTTAATTAACAAGAATTTTACAATTACATAATTACTCGTGCATTTGCAAAGCGTTGGAACACGTTTCGGTGATCAAGTTGTTGAAATTTTTCACAGACACGCCAACCAAGTGAGAACGATTAGATCTTCGTGCAGCGGCGTATCTCGGCAAGCGCAGCTGTCAGTTAATAATTTTGATATGACAAGCGGAAACGCGGCTAACGAGTTCTGTGGCCCGAGCTCTGCGCTGACAGCTGGGCTGAGGCTGAGGCTGAGGCCGAGGCCGAGGCTAGGCTTCGTTATGTTTTTACACGAGCCACAATCCTCAGATGAATTTGTGGTAGGTGATTTAATTTGTGTAATGTTCTAACTGTTGTTGATTTGCTGATTGCTTTACGTGTCTATGTCTGTGTCTGTGGTTGCGAATTAAATCTGAGTTTTGGCACATAATTTATGAGTCCCATAGATATCATGTAATTTTGTATATGATTGATTCCCTCTCCCAATCTGTACCTCAACAATCCAGCGGCAATAAAGTGCACCAGTGTCAAAACCAGAGCAGAGAATGTTTGAATCAATTAGCTTCTCGAAGAGGGCGGATATTTAATGGGTTCCAAACGCCACAGGTATCGATGGGAGTAAGATGGCAGTTACAAAGAAGCTGCATCCATATCGTATATATAAAAAAACTCGCTACAAAACTCGAGTCCTCTCCAAAGTCGCTTTGACGTGTTCGTTGATACAGGAGTTGCTGGCATTAGGCGTAATTCTTATCAATCTACTGCTCCAACCTAGTAGTTATATATTTCTATCCTTAACTTCCTTGGCTGACACTACTCTCGCAAATTAAGTGAAATCCCAAGAAGTAAATCGAGCAACAAAAGGTTTGATGTACATATTTGCCAAAAGTAGCCCGTCGTTGTCTTTCATTGAATTTGAACACTTCTGTGAGCCACTAAGGAACATTGGGTAGAAAGAACTCAGAAATAGGTAAGTAGAATCTTTTTCAAGCACTGAATATAGATAGCGACAGGAGAAGACCACCCTCAAACTATTTTGGCTATAATAAATCATAAGACCTCTTCATAAGAACTGAAGTCTTTCGGACACCGATGTCTGTTGATTTGATACTGTACAGTCGATGCTCGATAGTGTGAACTAATTAAAACCGACCCTGTTCACACTATCGAATGTTGTATGTTGGTTCTATGGTGCTCCCCTAGACTTAAATACGAACTTTGAACTAGCACGTTGGGGAAAGAGTATCTCAAGTGGCGCATTTATTACACTTGGCTCAGAAAGCACAGCACTTTTTCGAGTGGCTGCCATTTTGCACAATTTGAAATTGATTGCTTAGAATTTTTGGCCGGTGATTACCGGGATTTATATCTGTATTAATGGCCAACAAGTTGCAAGTCATTAAATCTGCTTTAGAGGCTTTGGGAACTGCTGTCACTCAATCCTGTGTGCCGCATTCGAATTATGCAAATGGAGCCGCATGCGGTTCAATGTGCGCTTTGAAAATATCAAAAGATAATTGAGAAAAAAAAGTTGCAAGAAGAAAAAATAATAAACAAAAAACAACTTTATCTTCGGCTATGCAGAAGTTATAATACTCTTTACACCAAAAACGGTTTCGAGAATTGAAAAGAGCGTTAGTTTATATTTATGTGTATCATCTAGTGAGGCCTACTTCGAGAATGATAAAATAAACTTTTCCTGAAAGGGCTTAGAATTGGGCCTGTATGATCCAGTAAAGCTAGTATATTGATATTTTCAGAGTTCTATTAGTAATAAGAAAGTAAATTTAAATCTAAAATTTGTTAGGGAGTGACCGCTTCTAGTGGTCAGATCTGGCCGACAATGTCAAATGTACAACGTATAGCAAAATTTCTTTAAATCCTAAACAAAATCCATAATTGTTTAGGTCTCCTCGCTGTGTTAAATACTCCACGACAAATTTATAATGCTACTAAGAGAATGTTAAGATTTTAAAAGAGTACGAAGTTACCTAAAATATTTTGAGACAATAACAGATTTTTTCTCCTATCTCTCGGGTATGTCAGTTCATAAAATATTCAGGAAGTTTTTTTATTTTTATAGTTTTTTATTTTATTTATTTATTTACTTATTATTATTATTATTATTTCTTTTTTTTTGTTGTAAGTTTTGTTGCAATCTCTCGAGGCTACATACAATAATCAGCTAATGTCTTGTGATATAAAGTCACATTAAAATTCAGGAACTTGAAGACTCTACTCTCCAACGGGAAAGCATTAGATCATGCTCGTTCTGCAAATGCTTTATTTTATTTTTATTTTATTTTAATTTTTTTTTCTTATTATTTTTTATTTTAAATAATGCGCTCGACGCCAAAGGTCTTGTCTTAAGCTGGCTTAGCGCGACAAGCGTGTGTACCGATCCAGACGTTGATTAGAGCAATTGTGTCGAGCTCTTTGAAACAATCACCACTAAGCTGTTTAATGTATCTTTGCTTGAGTGCACGCGCTCATTACGATTACATATATTTACACTTGGCTGCTACCAAAAAAAAATTAAATATAGAAAAAAAATCTGCCCAAAATCAGTCAAGTCAAGAGAAGTCGCTCCAGAACTGCTTTCAAAGCATCGACTCACGTCGATTATGTTTTTTATCTCTACATCTCTAGTAGTTGTAGTTGACTGAAATTTTGTTAGTGAAATAATTATGTTACGCTCTTTAGCCACACATTTATAATTATGTGTAGTTAACTCCAGTGCAATGTCAATGAGTTAAAGTTTCCAGTGAATTCACTATAATTCACTTAGGGCAGCTTGGCTTCGTGGCTGCCACGACTTCGTAGAAGTTCAAGCAACCCAAAACTTGAAATGATTTGAGTTGTAGAAAGAAAGAATAAATTTTGTTGTTGCTTCTAATGTAACAAACCACACCACTGTCAGCTACAATGAAGTAGTTGGAGTTGGAGTTGAGGTTGTAGTTTGTAAAGGTTTATTTGTCAAAAAATACACCAAGCTTATTTAAGAACAAGAAAAAGAACGCACCTCAATTTGCCGCCGCTGAGTCACCTGTCGAGTTCTCTGCACCTTTAAGTCAATAAAGAATGCAAGCATCTTTCAAAATAGCAGTCAAAGGCTGCCTTTGATTTGCAAAAATGCCAAAACGAACTGAACACACAAAAGGCATTGAGGCAAACAGACAGACAGATAGACAGACAGTGAACACAATTCATAAGCGCCGAATGCCAGACAACAGGCATGCCAATATCCTGAGCCATGGCAAAATATTCAAGGAATACAAAAAAGCCAAAAAAAAAGAGAGACACTCCGATGTTCGCTAAAAAAAAATCACAGCAAAACAGACAGCGAGACAGACGCAGACGCGGGCTCAGACTCAGACACAGGCACAGGCACAGGCACACATAAAGTCAACGAAGAGCAGGTTCCTCAGCGTCGGTGGTGTGCGTTGTTTGTAGTCACAGACAGCAAGACGAATACGTGTATGGACGCAACTGGCAATTCTGTTACTACATTGCTGCGCCAAAAGCATACAAAAATTCTTTTTCGAGGGCTTTGCGAAAATTCCACGGACATTCGCTAGCATAGAAAACTCTTCAGATTATTTGAAAATAAATCGTTTTATTATCGTTTATCAGTCACACTTCATATGAAAACAAAAACGTTGCTTAAATCTTAATGATAAACACTTCGAGATTATTCGTTATGCTGACTTTGTATAAAAATAAATCTGCATTTTTATTTTATTTAATTAATTTTCTTGAATTGTGTATCTGTTGCTGTTAAACAGTTCCAAAAGTTGATTTAATGACGCCAAGCTTTGATCGAATGTGCATCAAAAAATATTTCGTTAAAAAGAAAAACTCTGAAAAATTTGAAGTTGGAAAACAAAATTGGACGGAAAATGTTTGCAAACATAAACAGCAACTGGAACTTTCACATTTTGTTTATAAACTCAATTTCAATACTCTGCTTGAGTACGAAGAGAGCAGTTGAATTTTATTGAATGCCATAAAAATCAGCCATCACCAGCTGCATTGCATTAAGCAAAATTATTGTAGAAATTATTAATATTCAGAACTTTGATTATCTGCTTAGGGACCATCCATTCAAGTATTATTAGTTGTAGGTGATTCTAAGCCAGTTGGGAGTTTTTTCTTTTTTCGTGTATCAAACTTTATCTGAGTTTTCCATGACGCCATTCTTAGGCATGCCTTTGTGAGGGAGAATATTTCTGAGGATTTGAGGTTATGAAACTTGACAATATTGAGATTCAGACTTGGTTTTCATGCAATCATACAGACATAGCAAGACTAATCAATGGGTGGAGAATGATTCGGTTAAATACTACGTTGCATGAAGAACATTTGATATCAATGCATTACTTTGTGTTCACAAGATGGCCCGGAACCACAGAGCTTCCTTCGTCCCATGGTTTCATTGCAAATGTTACATACGAAAAATATAAAAATTGGGAACCAAACCTTTTTTTTTTGCAATTTAATCAAATAAAAGTAAGCCAAATAAAATAAAAAATATGTTGTAGGGCGTTCAGAATCCTTGAATGGGCCCTTAGCAGCTTAGAAAAGCCTGAATTTTTATTTAACAAACATCTCATTTGGCAGATGAGTTTATTACCAAAATATTATTAATGAATCCTCCTTCCTGCCTAATGACAAGGTTGTTTAATAAATAATTTTTAAATAAATCGATATAAACCATATATAATATTCAATGGTAAACCTTTTACAGCTGACATTAAGTACTCCCTAGGATTTTGTGCATAATCAAGGCAAAGTCAGAGTGGTCACATTTGTGGCGATTTTGCTTATGATGTGTTATCGTTTAATCTGCTAAGTTGATGTTCGAACCTCTAAATACCTAGATTGTTTTTGAATCTTGGGTTAGTTCCTAAATTTCCATGTTACGAAGAGGACGTGACGAACGTTCATCAAGTGAAAGTCCCAGTTATTGAGACATGGCGCAACACATTAAATCAAATACTGCGCGCTCTTGAGCACTAAAAACTACAACTCTATAATAGATAGATATCAATAATAAATGCATTCATTGTTGATTTATAAAATCTAGAAATGCTTTAGATATTTTGTATGCGTACGTATAAAAGATATTATTGTAATTGATCAATTTAGTTGCGACAAGACTAATTGCCGTCTGCCATTTTGTTTGGGTTGTTATAGAACAGGCATACGAACCAATGCCCATGCTAAGGTATTCCCCTATTAATTTGCAGTCTTGTCTTTATTGTGGTTCCAGAGAGTTTTTCGTATGCATTGTGAACGCCTACAGCACACAGCTTATTTGCGCAGGGCGTACTGGCTTTTAATGGCTTAGTAGTTTTACGATATGATATTTTTATAGTAGAGTGGCTTCTTCTGATTCTCCTTGATGACGTAGAAGCCCTTCGGTTTGCCATTGCCGGCAAAGTATTTATTGAAACTGTTTTTATTGACCGCATTCATTGGTGCATAATACGATGGCGACTTCGGTTTTAGTGATTTTTTATAGCTCGACTTATTGCCGATAACAAGCACGTTGCCACCGTTGCCAGGGCCACCACGATTAGCAGCACTGCTGAGAGGCTTCTCGATGGTTTCGTTCTCCCAGGTTTTACCATTGCTCCATGTCGGTATGTCCTTTATGTCGAGCAGCTGTTTCCTTGTCGCACCGGGTACATGGTTGAAGCGTTGTCTCTGCTCAAGTGCCTTCTTCAGCACGGGCAGATTCCAGTGATAGATGCGTCCTGGTCGACCATTCGAGCTGAACGGAAAGGAAACCTGTTGGGAGACATTATAAAATAAAATAAAACAGAAAAATTGATTTTAATTAGTATGAGCGTAGACAAGGAAAAGTATAATAAAGCGAAAACTGCCCTAGGCGGACAAACGCAGCCAGTCTATTTTGGTCCACTCAAGAGTAGCGATTTATCAAAAAATTTCGCTTTAACGCTGGCGTTAGATAATCTCTTGGTTAGATAATTTTTAAATTTTATAATCTTCTTGCCCGAGAAGTCACTGTGAATCGTTCGATGGGCTATATGCTGCTATATATGGAGGTCTGAGAATTCACATGTGACAGTGGAAAAGCTGGCTAACTGTGCATAACCAAAAACCTTTGCATGCGTTTAGTGAAGAGAGATGTCCTCCCAAGTGTGCTTTAAAAGAAGTGTGCGCTTTAGCTTGATGTCCATTAGAAGCGATTTCACTGTAAATTACTGGACATGCTAATCAATATTGTTTGAAATGTGTGCCATTGGGGCGTGTCCATTTTGAAGCACTTTACGCGAAATGGCGGCAATAAATAATCAAAAAAGAGCCACTACAATGTTATGTTGTCTTGTACGAAAAGTTGTAGATCAACTGGAAAAATGTACACGGTGAGACTCTTATCAACGAAGAGCAGCAACAGGCAATTTTAAGGCGCATTGGCGCCCCATAAATTTCGCTGGCAGTCAGGCAGACCTGACTGCTTGCTTATTTCTTTGTTTATTTTTTATTTTTGACTTGGTTGGCGTTCACAACAGCTGCGTGCTGTGTCTATATTAGGCTTCTATTAAGCTGAGAACTCTAACAATTTGCATTTTTAATTGGTGGCATAAGACGTAGGAAATGCAAGATGGACTTTACTCGTAACGCTGGAGGGTGGCTACAGAGTGGGCTTCATAATCAATTTCACGACCCGACGCAGTGGTGGCATGAAGATGTGGCAAGGTGGGGCTTGGTAGAATTTCGCCCATGGCTGCTTGCAGGCTTGTGGCATTTCAGTTGTACATTGACACTTAAATATTAATACAAGCAAGTGAGACAAACAGATAGACAGATAGACAGACAGACGTGTAGCCAAAATGAAACTAAAGCTGAGAAGAAATGCCAACTAAAATTTTATGTGCGTATAAATAGCACAACCTAGTGGACATTTATAAAAAAAAATCTGACTTTGAGCTGCAGCTGTAGCTGAACCGATGCTGCGGCAGTCGCAGGCGGAGGCAAGTAAAGTCGGTCGTTCGGAGTGTTGTTTTGTGCTGTTGGTCTGCGCTCGCACGCAGTCTACGAGTATCTGGGTAAATATAACTGAAACTGTATCTGTATTCCATGGGGAGAGCGCGTTTTCAATGCCTTGACTGTTTGCAATTTGTACAATGTTACGTACGATCAGCACTGAGCGACCTGCGACCAACGACGGGCAACGACGGCCAACGATGACGATGATGCGCATGCGCAGGCCTCCGCTTACCTTATGATGTCTATCGTTTATCGCGCAACGAGATGCGCAGACATACAACCCTGCACAGAGATACTCGTACACAGAGTCAGACAGACCGAGAAACCAATTCCAAGTCGCTTGTAAGTCTAGAAAGATTCGCGCTTCAGTCTTCACTAAGCCACACCACGCTGCGTCTCGTTTCACCTTGACAGTTTGAAAGACAGACGAGCAACGCAGTCGGCTTAAGGCAGCACCAAGTGCCGACTGCCACCCTTCGCCCATTCACCATGACTTCATTCAACTTGATTCTATTTCACCAAACACTCACGTTCGCTACAATGCTCGTATTGGGGCGGATTAATAGATTAGTGAGTTTGTGAATTTTTTTTGATAGAGGTGGAACTGATGAACTTCCAGCCAATTCGACAACTAAGGAAAGAATGAATATGAGTGATTGCAATGAGGACTGTGGGCAATAAATTTTAGTGGCGAAGTGGGTGCTTACTGTTGTGATCCCAGACTCGCTAGCCGAGTGTTCTGTAAGCCTTAAGCAAATTAAATAAACCAGATTGTAAATGCATATGGCTCAATGGGCTCGGTTTGCCCTGATTAATTGGTATATAGAAAATTGTTCCCACATTCAATCATGTGACGACTACGGCATCCGTAAGCTGCAATATGTCTGAGTTTTCGTGACGTTTGTATGTTTGTTTGGATGGATCCATAATTTGTAATTTGTAGGAAATCAAGAAGAAAATATTGGTTTAGATCTACAGCTCTTGTTAAAAAATCTTTGAACCAAAAGGATCGGCAGGCCAGGCTGAGCTGGCCTTGGAACATCTCTCTTATTATTTGAGAAATGTACCGCTCCCGTCAAACTCTCGACCTGGATCAATTGGATCTTATATGAGTGATTGAAGTTAAATCAAATTTTCAAATCGAAAAACATTACTTGCGTTTGCATTTTTGGCAAAGGGTAGGGTATAATATCGCTCGTTTACCTTGCATATTACTGTAACTTAAGGGACCATTACCCACTTTCCTGATACCAGTATGCATTTAAATTTTTTTATATACTTAGACAAATTAGTTAGGTGTATTTTCAATAAAGCAGTTAGTTCAGCAATAAGATAATTTCTTTTTCAGAACTTAACACGGACTCATTGAACTGGCCTCGTAAGTCAATCTATGCATGAAGCGCAGGCAGGCAGTCAGTTAAACTGTGCCTGTGTTGTCTTCTCTCTAACCTAATGGAATCTCGTTTACCTTTTTCCCGTTAGCATTCAACGCTTCCGCCGTCAGTGACGTCTCCACCGCCGCGGCAGCAGCAGAAGTTATGTCAGACTTTATTGTTGCCGTATGCTCTTGGTGTGATTGTTGTTCTTGTTGTTGTTGTTGTTTATGGTGTTGATGCAATAGCTTCGTTTGCTGCTGCGCGGGCAACAACGAATTTCTCGTACTCTCCGATGTGGCCTTTGGCGCTGTGTAATAATAAAGATTTGGCGGTAATTTGATGATGAACATATGTGAATCATCCCGCGAAGCATGACGTCGTGACTCAACCGCCAAACGTTTACGGTTGTGGCTATTCGGACCTTTGACTTTGATGAAGCCCATTTTGCTGCAAAATCAAAATAAGAGCAAATCAATCTTAAGAACTTAGTGTGTGTGTGTGTGTGTGTGTGTGTGGTGTACATGACCAAATTAGTATAGAAATCGTTTGAACTTTATATTAACAACGCCTGCATGCCGCGTTCGTTAATGGTCATTGAAAACGTGCCGTGCAAGCGAAGGCAACTGAGCTCAAACTCTTTGCCATAAAAACTGCATTAATTACGAGTCGAGCGTTACGCGTTACGCGGTATGCGTTGCGCGTAGCGCATCGAATCGAAACAACGCTAGTCGAACGCCACACACACAGGTACGAGTACACAGATACTTAGATACAATTGGTGTTGTACTTACTTGAGTAGCTGCTTATTTAGACCATGCGAATTTTTAGATAGGTTTTTCTTTTTCTTTATTCGCGTTGGCTTGCCGGCTGCCATGGCAGAAGGCGAAGACGACGACGACGACGACGACGACAATGGCGTTGTTCCAACACTGTTCACTTGGTTTTGTTGTTGTTTTTGCTGTTGCCGTTCTAGTTGCTGCGCCACTTGTTGGCCCACTGTCTGAGCTTGATCCTTTGTGTGTAGTCTTTTGATATTATAAATGGTTGATTGCGTGGCTGCCGTTGCCGTTGCCGTTGCGAAGGCCTTGGTTGCTTTTTCTATATCCTTTTGCAGTGTGATGCTACCTTCGTTCACCTCCTCAATCACGGCCGCCGACAGCACTGTCGCCATGACTATGCACCACAAACTGCTGCAACGAGTTTGTCGTGTAATTATTTTTATTGAGCGCTAATTTTTCACTTCTGCTTTGTTCTTTTATTTACTCGTTTGTGTAATTTAATATGGCTAAGCTTATTTTATGTGATATCCTTATAATTATGCCGCCAGCATAGATTGAAAGGGTCTGACTCAGCGACACTGACAAATTATATAAAATTCGCATGGGCGTGTTTTTATAAGGGCAATGGGTGTGGGTTTCAACCTGATGTGATAATTTGATTGTTATACGAGTTAATTGATGGGCTGCATAAATCCTTAGTGCAACGAATGAAGTAATTAGAGACTTTGCTTTGATAGTTGAAAAGAGATTACGAGGTGAAAGATTGAATGTTTGGCTGTGGTGTTCAACAATGACTAGTCTGTGTGAAGTCACTCACCGTTCTGAAAATTAAATTTAAGGTTTTCCATAATAACTCATCTGAGTTAATATTCTCTTTCGGCTATCTTAAGCGGAGGTACATACATATTATGATAGGCTTCTTTTCGACATGATCAAATAATCTCGCTGTTACTGTGTAGTCTACCATCAAATTTAATTGTTTTGCAGATTGGAACATATTGGGAACTTATCAGTCCATGTGTTATATTAGGAACTTGCATGAATTCTGGTCAATGACATCTAATGGTCAAAATTCGAAGTATCAGTGTCAATAGCTGGCAAACAGCTGTGTAATTCCGTAGTTTTAGCATTACTCAACACTAAAATAGCAGCTTTCCATGTAGATATGGAGTTATTTAATCTATATTTACGCTAATATTGGAACGTTCAAAATTGCATTTCCGACATTCAGTAGTGTTGTTATTTGATTAGAAGAAATCTGCTGCCAAAATACCATGTCATGTATACGATTCCGTAGCATACCTAATTATTAGAACCTGTTTACTACTCTACAGAAGTCATCCCTTCCCGGCACAACAATACAACCATTATTGGCAAGTAATTTTCTCTCTCACAAAATAATAACTAAAGGTTATTCTTTTCTTATCACCCTCACACAAGTAGTTTTCGTTTCTCTTATTGTTCCGTGAACCAATCTATAACTACATTATCATTAGTCAGCTGTACAACCCGGGTTGGGTTTTGGGTTTCTCTACAATAGTTCTCCAGTCTATTGCCACATGTTCAAAAGCATTGATTTCCGTAGGCGAAAATTGCCATAATAAACAGTATGATATTCAATTAGTTTAGTTTCAAATGTACATTCTAGAGAATACAATTATGTCAATAAGAGGCAGGTAATGACTTAATTACAACATTCTTGGTCCTCTATTTAATTCAAAATAATTTCAAAATAATCCGAGCTGGGTTTCCTATCAAAGTAAACGCCTCTGGTAAGCTTTGAAAAATATATTTTATGCGAAAACTTTTTTTTACAATGGCGGACATCGGCACGAAACTAATAACGGTTTCTTTTTCTCCCTCATCGAGGTAGTTTATCTATATCTATATACATATATAAAAAATGTGCCCTCAAATGTTTGAAGCCTCATAACGTGAGCAGGGCTCGATTTATTTGGCAAAATTTTTGTTGTTGTGTTCTTTATTTTGAGCGCAATGTTTGTATGCAAAAAAATATTTAGGAAACGCTTCGGAAGAGGAAGAGACAAAAGCGCTTTGTCCGGCTTTTACATTTCTGTGGTCTGCTTCTTCTTCATTTCCTTGTTTGTGTTTATGAGTTGTTTGCAAAAAGAGTGTGAGCGCATATTAGCGAAGACAATGAGTGAGCTCACTTATGAATACAGCTCTAGCGAAGTAAGGGCAGACCGCTAGTATGTATATAAAATCGTTTGTGCGTTTGTACGAAATACGAGCTATCGAGCTATAATTTTTACCTTGGGTTTGGTTCGAGGTCTTCTGGGGTTTTTCTTTGTGTTTTTGAATTGGGTTGTTCTGTTATTCACTCTCTTCCTCACTCGGTGATAGATGATAAATAGAGACAACACAAATATGTTTCCTTTTAATATTAACAAATGCATAAACCTTTGAAGGCAGAAAAACGTTTGCTGGTAAAGCTATTATAATATAAAAGTCAATGGGCTTCAAGAAACTGTCTTTTGATTATCGTTGGGTCTGAATTCAGCTGGGATCTCTATAGATTTATAAGTTTGTTTACCTGGTGAAAATTGTATATCAATTTATTTGTAAAACTTGACTTGGTCAGTGGTGTTCCTTAGAAATCATAGAGCAGTGCAGTAGTTCAAAAATGATCTTGAGATCTCGGGGGTTGCTTTCTGCATAGAAAATTCCATCTAACTTAAGCCAAACCTTGGTTTGAATTTCAAACGAAGACTAGACGTAACATCTATCAATATCTGTATACATAACTAGAATAATGAAAGAGAAGAAGAATTAAAAAGAAAAAGAACAACGCGTTGGCAGACGGTGGAATTATCCAGAATAATGTAAAAATGTTAATGCCTTAATTACGCAGAAGAGGCCAACAAAAGCAAAATTTATTGCGAAGAAGCACGTTTCTGGACTTTATGCTTTGGTGTCAGAGAGCTAAAAACAACAAAGTAGTAAGGAAAAAAAAATGACAACAAAAAATTATGCAAAATAAAACTGCGCATCATAAAATACAAAAGAAAAGAGAAGAAGTGCTTAAAAAACTATTGACCGCCTAAGAAGTCGATGGAGAATGAATTTTTTCCAAGGCAGCCATACCCAAAGGAACTGAGGCGCATACTCATACACTACACTTGCCATACGCGTTAAAAATTATAATGGAAATTGATGAGGTTTTATGCAGTAAATGTAACCGAAGGCAGTTTCTAATATCGAAAAACTTCACCAACAGCAACAACAACAGAACAAAATGAACTGCAGCTGAGGATGTGCGGAATATGAGGCGCGTTGGACGTGCGCCGCATTTTCGAGAAGCCTTTGGAAAATTAGTTTGGAAAAAAGTTTGCTGAGCAGAACACGAAACAAGCAAAAAATGTTTGAAAGCTTCGCTTGTGTGGCACATTTGATACTCTGCAAGGAGACTTTGATTGATACAGATTTTTATGACTACTTGAAAATAAAGTTCAAAGCTTGTTTAAATGGAGCAAAGGGTGGTAATGAGACAGTCTGTTGGTATAAATTGCATTACCCCATTATCATAAGGCTTCTTATCATATGTAGATAAATTCAATGTTGAGATAGTGTACGTGTCAACAAAAAAAATTCTAGGCTTTTAGGTATTGTACTTCATAAAAGAGGAATTTGCAATAAATATTGATGACAATCATACCGCCAACCTGAATCTGGACGGTTTAAATGAGATTAGCTTATTTTACAAATGCGAGCTATGCTGCTGCTACTTACATAAGTAAAGTTAAGTAGTGCTTTAGGTAAAACCGCACCAAATGCGTTTAGGGTTCAAAGTAAATCAAGTCGAATTTAAATACAACTTCAAAGCTGTTTTCTCACTTGTGCCTGTCTGGAGTAGCAACTCTAAGGCCTGCCAATGTCGAACATTGCTTAGAAAATACTCACATTCCAACTTTTCTTTGCCGCTAGGGAAGTATCTTTTATAAAAATTGCAACGCCTTCAGATTCGTTAAAATATCTACCACTTCATGTCGAGGCTCCAGAGATTCAGCAAACTATATTCTCATATTGCTATATTTTGGGCAGAAAAGTCTTGGTTATGAATAGATCTATTTCAATAGTTTCAATGTGTGATCGACCTGAAATTTCCATAGAGGAGGTTTCGGGGAACTCTTAGCTCAATGAGCAGAAACGCAATGACAAAATGTATACAAATTATTATTATATAAAGAAGCCATAAAAAATATGTCCCTGTTTAGACTTGAGCTTACCCATTTAGTTCGTTGTTTGCAGTGGTCTAGCATATGCCTTTTACAAGCTACGCTATCTCCTACACTGTGTTGCAAACTTTATGAGGAAGTCGAAATACCGCTGACTTCACAAGAGAATAGAAGATGAACCTTAGAAAAGCAGTTGGAGTTGTTGCGCAAAATCAGCCCCAAGGGAATTTTGTACAAGAGATGACTTTTACATTGACTTGATGGGCAGTCGAGGGTTTTAGCAATGCTAATGTCGGACAACCGTTGCATATAAAATGTAAATCAAAATATTAAAATGAAATAGATAAAAAAGTTCAAAAACGCATTGCAAAAGGGGGTGGCAAACGTCCACATTTTTTGCATTGCATTATTTTTTAAATAATCACAGACAAAGGAATCCAACTTGAAATGGGCGTTTATAGAGAAAACCGAAAATCAACACAGACGATGGCAAGTGAAAATAATAAAAAAAATATACAATAACAACAACAAAATAATTCTTCATGTGCCGCATGCAACAATGAAACATCGACGACCGCAGCAAAACGAGAGAGCGAACAACAAAAATGAACTTACCCCGAGGGTGCAAACAACTTGGTTGAGGATAAAAACGTCTCTGCTTGCGTTGCGCAGGGTTCGCTTTGGGCAGGCTTAGGTTTGGTTTGGTTTTGCGCTGATCTGGCTTCGCTTAGCAGCCGATGTCCAATGGTTGAAAAATTGCAAACTGAGTGTAATCCCTGTTTTCTTGTTGTTGTTGTTGTTTTGTTGTCATCGTTCTCATTCTTGTTGTTCTTGTTGCTGTTGATGTTGTTAAGTGGCTGCAGCACATATGCGGCCCATTTGAATTATTAATCAACACTGTGAACTTTGTGGTAAGACCCGAGGCAAATTCTTTTGTTGTTGTTGTTGTTGTTGCAATTGGTTGTTGCTGTTGTTGACAACACCCTGTGTGCAGAGAAATGCTTGCGTGTCAACTGAAATAATTCTATTTTATTGGAAATCTGAATAATGCATAAAAAACTGAGGCGTTTTTTGTGGCGTGAGAGAACATGAGAACAGGCTCGCTGCTGGGCTAAAGGTGTTGTATGAAATTGTTTTTCAATTACTGAGGCCACACTTCGTGATCAATCGTTGCCTTTACAATGGCACACAGCTGGACAGCACTTCAGTCCCTACGTTGAAATAATAATATTTTTTCTTCTTGAATCTACATAGCTTTTTAATAGTTTGGAAATTAGTCTGCTTTAATGTCTAGAGCTCATAACGAGCAAATCTCTAGTCTCAGTCGTTTCGGCGAAGGCTTACTGCCAATAAGTTGCGGCTTGGATCTCTGTATTGAAAGCACAGGCCGCTACCAAGCTGCTTCCTAGGTTTGATTCTGATTCTACTACCCCAACTCTAGTGAATGAACTACAACAATCAATCAATTGATATAAAAAAAGGATGTTTGTTTGTTTGATCCTTATGGAATCCGACATCGTTTGACCGAGCACCATGAAAATTGGTACATTTGTTGGATGTCATCATGGAGCATGTTTGTGGCTAAGTTTGGTGCAAAAAAATAGTCGAATTCGCTAAATATTGACACCAACTCAATTTTTAGATGCTTCTCAAACTGTATGGTTACAAATAAAACACGAAAACAAATTAGCATCTGAGAATTGAGTTTGCCGACAGTGCTGCTCAAACTGTACAAAGTCGTAATGTTCAAAAAAAATCAAAAAAATTAAGAGTACGAAATGCCACCCAAAAAGTCAAACACTGGAAGATCAACAAGAAAATCGCAGCAGTAGACAGAGCGCAGAAGGCAGCAACGCGCCGGAGCCCTGCTAGTTCGTTATATATTTTGTGGTTATTCAGAAATTTGATAAGCAGTAAACCAAGCGTAAGAGGCTACTTTTTATTAGTTACATTCATATACTATACTCCAAATAGTAGCTAGATCCGGCAAACGTTGTTTTGCGCTCAAAGAAAGTTTGTGCATTTGTTAGTATTGATAGGTAACACAGTTGTGTGTTATTATTGAAAATCTTCATAAATTTTTTTTTAATTTATTTTTTTTTTTAAACGCAATGCATTTAAAACTGTATTAGTCAATGGTGAATGACAAAGCGTGAATTTAATACTGTAAACAAAAAGGGCATAAGTACATATCTGTGAGCTTTCTATATTTACGTAAGCGTGAATAATAGTAATAACTCCAGCCCAAGGTCACCGGGTCCAAAATAAGAAAAAAAAACCGATAACAGCTCGAACAGAACCCATGGTAAAAATTTTAGCTCGATAGCCCTCACGGATGCTGAGTACACCCATTTCTAACAAACAAACGCTCAACGATTTTATATGTATAGATAATAGATAGATAAAATCTTGATTATCACAAATTTTTTTTTTATTCTGACAGGTATAACAAATCACATTTTTAGAATCCTTACACATTCTTGTCAAAATTTGTTTGATTGGCAACGTACTATGACGCAACACGTAATATTATACAATTTTCTTAGCATTCCAAAAAACAGAAAAAAATTTATTTTCTACAATGGCGAAAGAATATAAGATCGATGTGAAAACGATGCTATTGATGTCATTGTCTAACAAGCAGGTCATACACCGGCATACGTGTTTCAAAATGGGCAAGATATGGTATGTACCTTGGCTCGGTCCCTGCTACCACTCTCAACCTTGTTATTCTTTCTCCGTAGTGTGTTTTTGCAGTACGATTTGCACGACATATTTCTGATAGTTAAAAAAGTGAGGATTGCAAGACACGTCAGTAAACGCCAAAAGAATATACGCCGAAGAGCATTTCATTTCGAATTACCAAGTGTTAGATTTCAGTCAATGGAAACCCAAACAGTGTGGGAGGAAGATCCGCCGCAACGCGTATCGATAGCACTGCAAACAGATACAGTGCCTGTGATACGACAAGGTTTACCACAATTAACGACTTATACATTGTTAAAGCGCCGTCCTGATACAGCAAAAATAATTGATGAAAATTCTTCAACTAAAGCCATGGTGAAGTCACAAGGATATGGTGACCAGAAGTCAAGCAATTCGAAAGGAGATAATGTGAAGGCTCCAATACCTAAGCTTCAAAACAAAGGTAGATGTCAGGAGCGAGCTAAAGTAAAAAGTAAAATAGGCTCAACTAAAATACCTATAGTGTCAAAAGAAGTAGGCAAGGGGACTACAATATCAACGGTCTCAAAACAACACAATGTTCGGATCCCAGTTTATCCCAGCAGAATAGAACAAATCGATAACACTGAAGTCTACAGTAAGAAAGAACTAGTCCATAAAGAGACTCCGTGTGTAACGTCCACCAGATATATACAGAACCAATATTCTGTGGCTACAGATTGTTTGGATCTTTTATGTCAACTCACAAACGTCAACTCCAGTGGTCAGCAAACGGAAACGAAAATGGTTAACGACATGAAAACCCAAACAAAACACATTGCTTTCGATGCAAAATTTGTGCAAGTGGATTGCCAAATAGTGGCGAGAGCAATGCAGACAGAATCAAGTACACTCACTTGCCCAACACAAACCGACAACTATGGCCATAACGAATATAGTCAGACGGACAAGGATACCAAATACATGAATGCAATGCAGTCAATTAAAAATTTAAATTTAATAAGCGAACAACTTATCCATCGAGCTAACAAATTTACCGAGCTATGGCGGCTGAATATGCGGCATCAGGATTTGAGATATCAGCTGCTTTGCAAGCAAGTCGTGTGAGTAATGGATTAGGCCTCCCATCGAGTGTGCACGAACAATTTAAGATTCTATTTTTTATAATGAATTATTTTTTATTTTTTTTTTTTAGAGAAACTGCGGCACAAAATAACGTTGTTGATAATGAGTAGGTTTTGTTAACTCCTAATTATCAGTAATACAGTGCATACAATTTTCAATTTTAGTTGGAAGTCAACACAAACTGATGCCAACGGCTCGGATCAGGGCACTCAGACAAAGCGAACCAGAGCTTGTTGTTTAATGTAGTGGACAGATTCCAAACATAATTAATCTAACCATAAAGAACACTCGACATCTTGCTACGTTTATTTTAATGGTTTGTATTATGGAATTTCCGAAGTTTCAGCTGTTTGAGGATCTCGTACAGTTTATACGAATTGCAGCTCAAGCCAAGCTGTTTTCGATTTGTTTTTAGTACGTCCTTATGTTTAAGTATTAAATTAACTTATTTAATGTCTAACGTAAAATCTTTCTAGTGCGTGCGGCCTTCAACGACCATACGTACCTTGTTAATAATATCCTTGTGAAGTACATATTTCCTTTCACTTGATTTCGTCCTTAAGTTCTTACAAAAGTTGCCGGTTTTAAAGAACCCACAATCGACGCCAATTTAAAGTGCACTCTCACTCTCGAATAGCACAAAATTTCGAGAGTTACAAAGTTCTGCGCAAAATAAATTTTTTAAAACTTTTCCCCACAACAAAACTGCGTTGTCTGAAGAGAAGCAGCCAGAAAGTTCTTATTTGCCCGCACGGTTGTTGTCACAGCGCAGACAACGTGAAGAATACAACTTTTGATTGGAACGGCCCGATATGAGAAGAAGTCACCAGTAAAGTTTAACGACTTGAAGATGACGTTAGACAAATTTGAAATACGCCGATTCTGATAAACACCACTGTGCACACACAAAAATCCACTGAAAATCGCTAATCGCCACTGGAACTATTGATGAATTGACGGGGCAATCGTTCGCCTTAACATTCGCATACAGACGCACTCGTCACGAAATTGTAACGGCACGCGAAATTACAGTTCTTGGCCAACAAAACTCAGTTAGTCGCGTAAATTACAAGTAGCCAAAGTCTTGTTGAGCTTACTACTCGTATCAGCTGGATAAATCACGAATATCGATGTCTTTGAGAGAATAAACACGTAGAAACACACACGGCGCAGACACGTCCGCTAACGATAAAATCTTGTAAAACAGTCAACCAAAATCGTTGTTGGCCGGCTATGCTAGTTCGGTTTTAAAGCCTTCGCGAGCGTTTTACGTTTGCAACTGGTAGTAACATAAACCATAACTTGCTTTATGCTCCTATAATATACACACAACATAAGATAGTAGTACATGTTTAAAATACACTGTTCTGTTAAATACAAAATGCTAAACACTGTAAAAACTCTGTGTAATATTAAAGTAAACATGGCTTAGGCGTATCTATTCAAACCTCTTGTGTCTTACTACGTTTCGCCAAAACATAAAGCAAGTAAAGGATTTAGATACCGAGCTGCTGTTTATGTTATGTTAGCATCACATATGTTCGTAGCAGTCAAAGGCAGCGAAGAATATTCGCAGCTGAGAGAGCAATTGTTTAGCATGTGTATGTGTTTGATAGTCTCTGGTTATAAACTATGATTTTTGAGATTACCCAGCCGCAAGAAAATATATGGCTGGTTAGAGCGAAGGACTTTCGAAACATAATTGTGCGTTTTTTTGGGTGCCAAAGAAATCGGCTTGTAACAATGAAACTGATATGGAACCATAAAATAAATTTTTTTTAAATTAAAAAAACATAATTTGGATCAAAATAAGATATGTTCTTGTATAAAGTATGAGAAATGTGGAAAGCAGCTAAAACAATCCGACTCTTGTAAACATTATCGCCAATTTGTCAATTTTCTTCCTTTCTTTGATTGCTCCTTTTCGCCGCTTCAGGATTGAAGGACAGTATTTACTCTGGTCTTCTTAATGTGATTGTATAGAATATGTTTTATGCTAATGTAATCTCTTGTGTGGCCTCAAGTTCATAATGATGAATCTAAGTTTCATCCTCGGGAACTATTCCGCTCAATACACTATCTGCAATAATATAATCTACTAACGATATTATTTTCGGATTATTGAACTATTAAGCGTGACTACCATAAGTTGAGGGACTAACCGTGGGCAAAAAATATTCTCGAACGATTCCATTTGCCATTTTTGATAGTTTCTTAAGCAGAAGTATGAAGGATTTTATATTCCAATGTTCGGTCGGCTGGGACCATATGTTGGCAGAACGGCAACGAGAGAGACATAAAGAGAGCAACGCTGCACGCTGAACAAACCCACCTGTATTGTATTTTTTTAAATTATTTGTTTTTGTTGTTTACGATGCCGGTATGCAAAAGCCAACAAGAAAAGACGTTAACAAACACAAACACAAAAACAAAAACAAAGAAGGGAAGGAATAAAGCCAACAAAACCATAACAACAAAAGTCACGCTTATCGAGTGTGACGTCGATGGCGATGATGATGAAGTCTGAGGCTAAACAAAATGATGAAGATGCAGATGTAGAGGTGTACGTTGTTGTTATTGCTCTTGTTGCTGTCGCTTTATTCCCATTTTATGCTTCGCTACTTTGTACTTCTCAACCTTGTTGTTGTTGGGCTTTGTTTTATGCACCTCTCGCGTGGCCAATTGCAACGCATTCGGCAAGCAGCACGTAGCCACATAAAGTAGGTACTTCATGCATGCCAGCCTTGTCAGCGGCCAGCGGCGTAATCAACCAAGATAAAAAAGCCGCAATAGATACTTTTGCTGCGAAGAAGTGGGCTTAAATAAATAGTTGCTGCTGACCACTACGGCTTTAGGTGCGATGTCGTTGATGTATTGCGTTGCGTCTTCATGTTGCACACCTTGACGCACCTTGACAGTTGTCTAGTAGTCTGGCTTGCCACTTCAACTTCTTAGTCATAATCCGCTTTGAAATGACATTCGCATTTGTTCATCATCATCTGCTTCTTACTGCTCAAACTGCAAGTTCAGCTCAGTTTGCTGTAACTGCAGATCTTCTAAAGGAAGTGTAAATGATATGATTAGTGAAAAAGGTTGGCTTTATCGTGTGCTAAGTAGGGCGGAAATAGTTGCTGTTGTTGGCGGGTAACTCAGACCCGGAAAGTTGCTCCCTCCAATTTGTTTAGCGAGACAGAAAAATTCAATGAACGCGGAGAATTATGTTAGTCAGGCAAAATGGAAAATAAGAAATAGAAATTTGATGAGTCAAACTCAAAAAACACGTTCATTAAACGCTTCAGATACATGCTTTGCTCTAGAGGTGTGAATTTTTCCGTGTCAGGTATAATTTCTATCGATTTCGTGGCGAGCGTAAATAGCACGACGTGAAGTCGTAAGGGGAAATCGATGACACTTCAGAACGATATTATTTCTCTTCTATTCTTACTAATTTAATGCTCGACCAAGCTGCGGAACTATGACTTATTTAGGTATATTCAAGCTGCCCTAGCTGGAATTAGTCGTTAAGTCCTTAAGCCTGCTGGCATCAATCTCCATAAATTTGTATAGATGCACTTGTTTTTCAGATAGTAGGGAGTACTTTGGTCTGCCGATTGTCTGATATTGCTCAATATGCTCTAGAGGATTGCTGCCAATATGTATTATTTAAAGCTAAGAGACATTGAAAGGTTATTTAATTATGCATGCAGTGGCTAGAAAAAGTTTTTGAGTTACCCTTGACGTTAAATCGCAGGGTTTGGCGTTTTCCAATTTCAAAATTCTTCTGCTGCTCCGTTTTCCTTGAAGAGTTTCCCAATGGATTCAGGTATTAAAATCTTCTTTATCAAGTCACGTAAGTTGAGTTGGCCCAGAAATAAAAGCGAATGAAGACAGTCTTGCATGGTTCCAGATACAGATACTTGCAGTTAGACAATATATTATGACTAATGCTTTTTGTCTTATTTCGACCTGTTATTCATCTTACATACAGAAAACTATGCAGACATATGGTGCAAAGAACTTAAGTAAATATCTCGTTCAGCAACTTGAACGTGAACCCTGCAAGTTTGCAGTAATATGAACTCTAAATCTTGCTTTCATGTAATGATATGGCGTAATTTTATGGCACGGAATTCTGCCCAGAGTATAGAAAATCCCATGCCCAGCTCTTACATCGCCTACATCTTAGTTTTCTCTAGAGAGAAAACTGGCTAATGTTGCAACAGAAAGATGCAGCTAGGAATGATGAAATCATTTAAGCTTACCTGTTCTTTAATCCTTCCATGCATTAGCTAGGACACTTGGGACACATAGCAATTGATATATTTCACTATATCTAATTACTTGATGGTAGCATGAACTACATGAACTAAGCAAAGTCTTTAGTGTCAAGCTCGTGTTTGCGCTTGAAGGCAGAAGAAGGACCTATTAAGCGTTCAACTCCACTTGGGACCATGCATTGAAGCAGTCAACAATATTTTTGCCTTCGACGAGTTTTGATGCATAGAATTTTCAGCAAAAAACGCCCTCAAGGATTGTAACGATTAAATGAAATTTATTTTTTGCACACATACACACACGCACACAAAGCCAATAAAGACCGTTGCAATTACTTACCACATGTTGCAAACAAGCGAGCACATGCAAAATAAACAACCTGCCAAAGTTGCGTTATAATAATGAGCAAACAATTCATCGCCTGACGTAACAACTGCCAATTGGTTTGATCACTCAGATTGGGAATCATAAACACACAGCCGAGAGCCTCACAGCTGAGCTGAACGCTGAGCTGAGCTAAGCTGATGTAGTGGCACACAGTGAAGTGTGGGCGACACAGTGGCTGCAGCAGCAGTCAGCGTCGAGTCAAACGTTAAGCGTGGCATATTTGGACATTTCGCATTGTAAACAAAATTCGCAAAAAAATAAAAAAAAAATTAAATCGGAATTTAATGGCTGAGACATATGCAGTGCATCCCCCTTCAAAGCAGCATGGTTGAAGAGAGCGCGAGCAACGGGTGAAAGAATGACCGAACTATGAAACTGAGTGACCAACGATATGGACACGATTTGGAATGCTTTTTGTTTTTGTTGTTGTGTTGTTGTTGTTTATTTGTTTACTCGTTCGTTTGTTGGCTTTTATTTCAGTCAGATTCTTGTCAGCTTAGTGAATGGCACCGTAACAATGATAATGCCAATCCATAGAGGCGTTCGCATTTCACTGTGTGTCTATGTGTGTATGTGTGTGTGTGTATGTGTCGTTGTGTGCTTTATTGGCGCACATGAAGAGCCAAAACAAATTGCAACAACAACAACAACAAGAAGAATAACAGTAACAACAATGTAGAAGAACATCAGTGTACAATCAAAAGTTCAAATTCGTTTGTGGCAGCCACAACAACATCGACAACAACAACAACAACAATTTGAAGTTGGCATCCAATTGGATTGTTGCTGCCGCTGCTGTTGGCTTTGGCATTCTAACTGTGCATTCCGCATGTTGATTATTCTTAAATTGGTTGCATTATAATGCAGGCGATTGTTAGTGTGTGTGCGCGTGTGTGTGTGTAGAACACTCACATATGGCCAAAGCTCGTTGATGATGCCAACGCTGGCCGGGTTTTTCGCCTGAATTGGGCTACATAAGTGGCATGTTGGCCGCATCGGCTCGATCTCTTGCTGCTTTAATGAAATGCTTGGCTTGGTTGCCAAAAATAAAAACAAAAGCAAAAAGGAAGAGCAGAAAAACGCAGCATTTTTTTCTTTTTTCTTTTTTTTTTGCTTATTTATTTCTCTACTTTTTGGGCCGCCATTGTTTCGTGTTGTCCATGACAATTTTAACGTGTCCTGCGGGCTACTAGCTCCACTAGCATTGTCGTCTATTATAACCGATTTATGGTCATATTTTTGTTAGCAACTTTTAATAAAGTTGACGCTTTATTTATGCCAAGGCATAACTCATTTCTGTTTTTTGGGGCGTTGCGGATTTCGCTTCATGGCATTTTGTGGCAGCGACAATTTTAATATCCGTTCTTGAATGTTCCTATTTTTTGTGCTTTTTGCTGTTGTTATTGTTGTTGTTGCAATTAATAATTTACGCTTGAATGTCACACGCAAGCAACTTTCACCTTTCTAACAATGCCAGGGTATTTTGTCTGAAAACTAGTGAACAACATTTTAGAAGGAGGAGGAGCGTAGCAAAGCCGAACACAACAATGGACAACAAATTGCAGACATGCACCAAATTAGACGAACTATGAAAACAAAAAAATAAAGAAACGAAAAAACGGAAAAACGGCAAAAAGTAAAAAAAGAAAGCGAAAAGCCAAAGAATAATGGCAGCACTTCCTTCCTGACAGGACGAGACATGAACCTGATTGAAAAAGAATCTTTTGTTGGCGGAATTTTCTCTGTTTTTCTTTTTGTTCTTTTTTATTATTTTTAGTTTTTATTTCTTTTCTTTGCCACAAATCGAAAACAACGTTGAAAATGCTTTACTCTTGATGCATGTCAGTTGTAATTTGCGCAAGAGGATAGGTTAAAAAGTCAAAAGGTCCTTAGACTACACTGAGAAAGGGCTCTATTTTGCTATGATTCATGTTCTCGTTCCAAGTCTCATTTTTGACTTCGTACCTTTTAAGCAGTCTGCACTTAGATGGTCTTTCAAATGCAGCTTGAAAAATGAATGCGTTGACAACAGGGTTAGGTTATGCAACCATAAGCCTTTTTAGTTGCCCTATAAAAAGCATGAATCCTGCCTGAAACTGATAACTATAAGATAGATAATTGCATAATGGGCGAAACCGCAAAAACATATTTTTATTGATTTGATCGAGAATGTCTGTCTTAGATCAGTTTGAATTTTCGATTATTTATGGCATATAAGATTTGCTTTGGTCGATGTCCCTTTTGAATGTAGCAAAACATCGATTATCGGTGTTGGCTCTTTAAAAATCTTGTTATAATTTCGTTTGTTCATCATCCGCCCTAACAAATTATTCAGACTATCTATCAGTCTGTAAACCAATGGGTCAATAACATTTTTCTCTTCTGAACAAACGTTAAAACACAGTTATCTCCGTTGGAGGAGGTACGATATAATACCTATTTGGAACATTCACTCTTAAACATCCTCAGATTTTATGGGTTAGACGTTAGAGACGACCGAAAATCTGTGAATGCCAATATCTCACGGTTATTACATGTATATAAAATATAATAAAATCCACCAAGATGTTAACTTTCATAAAAGTCCTATGATTTTAATACGTTGAGAAGGTAACAGACAAGAGTTAGAATATGACCGGAATGCTATATCATTAGAGTCACACTAATAATAATAATTATTATACACAAACTTTCTCCTTTTTTATAAATCTCAACATATTTGAACATTTGCAACGATTCCGAAACCCGAGCTCCTGTATAAGCTCAAGGTAATGCTACAGGTACCATATTTTCTGATTCTAAGTTCATTCCTTCACAAAATAGCAGATCCATTTTACATGCGAATGCTAGAAGTTTGACATAAAACATATGCGAGCGGGAGTCCCTCAGGGCAGTGTGTTGGAGCCGACGCTGTACACGCTCTACATGGCGTACATCCCGATCTTAAGGCACGACAAGCTCTATATCAAACATATACGGATGATACTGCCCTCTTGGTGAGTGATAGCTATCCGGAACATCTGCGCTGTCGTTTTTATCAATGGTGACGCCATTTCAATAAGCTGCACTGTCAAGTAGCTGGGAATGACACTGGACAGGTGTCTTACCTGGTAATCTCATATAATGTCCAAAAGAAAGCAGTTGGACCTGAAACTGCGAAGAAAAACATTTATAGAAGCTCAAACTACGAAACAAGCTTTTGCTGTACAAAGCCAAGTGTGGACTTACAGTAACAACTTTGCGTCAGTGTAACCAGTTCAGATCTGTAAATTTATCTTATGAATGTAGTTGAAGCTACTGCGGAGGATCGTAGGTGCACAGTGGTATGTCCGGAACTCTGTTATCCATCGAGACTTGAATGTACCAATAATCAAAGAAGAAATCGTCAAGCACAGCAACAGATACTTCATTAGGTTGGAGAAACACGTCACCCACCTAGCCATCAATCAAAATTAAAACTCTATATTATATCGACTCAATATGTTTGATTGCGGTGGCTTGTCCTTCAGGGCACCGCACATATATCGATCGTCAATTGTATCGCGAAGTCGATGAATTATTCGAAAGTGGTAAGGACTGGCCAAATTCTTTACGTAGCGGATTTTGAGAAGTGAGCCTAAGGGTTCAGATGCAAGTTTAGAAAGGGTGTGGGAAATTATTGTTAATTTAACTGTTTTTCAAGTCAAGTGAGTGGGTTTCCTTCTCACTCAATTCGATACTAAAAAACGGACTCTGCCTACCTCTGACTTTTTCGATGGATCCCAGTAAATTCTGCTTCGACAAAGTTGAAGATCACATAACGCATACGCGATGTTCTGTCACAAGAAATTACTTAAGCACGAATTTGTTGAGATCAAGTTTTTGGCAGGGCAAGGCACACAAACACACAAGTTATGACTGCTAAAAACAAAAAGTAAAGAAGTCATAAGCTAGTCGAAAGAATGAGCCCAACTAGAGAAAAGACAAGCCTCGCAACCCAAACATTTCACCGCATTTGCTCTACTCGAAGTCGACATCGACGTCGACCTCAAAGTGATCGCAAGAAAGTCTTTGCTCGGTTGGTAATTTCTCGAAATCACGAAGTTCTCGCAAAATCTAACAAGCGACTGCCAATGATTAATGTCAATAAAGTGCAAAAGCAGCTAAAACTCCCTGAAAATCTCAACAGATGCTCGAGGCGGGGTTATTGACTGTCAGAGTCCTACTCCGTTTATTGTTGTTGCTGTAGGTTTTGAACTTAGTACATCTTTCACCTAGGTGTGTACAAGAAATGGGAATAGTGACCAAAAGCCAGAGCCATCATAACAAGCAAATGCGACGGCAATGCAATGTCAGTCAACAATCACCTGAACGTCAACTCTGCGAACGCAGCACCGCCAACCTGTGTGTGTGTGGGAGCAACGAGTCTATGGTAAAATGCCGCAGAACAGCTTCAATTGCATTGAATGAGAAAGGCAGATTTTCATTGATGAACCAAGCCAACTGCCATAAATGACTTGGCCACTTGTGAAGTGCGCTGAGTTGAGCTCAGCAAAAGGCGAGTGGCAAAAGGCCACGCCGATTTGCGCCAACTCATTCGCATCGCTTTTCTTTGCAATTCTATTCTAGAAAACACGAACCTCTCGAACTGGCGAAGAATACGAAGTTGAAGTGAATGCGAGAAAGTTTCAGTAACGAGTCAACCAGTCATAGTCAGTTGAGTGCACTGTGGAAAAAACTACAAACAGAATGTGGGAAGTGGAAAAGCCCATCTTCAGTATGCATTGCTATACCACTCATCTGATTGGGGTGGGCTGAAACTTTGGTGAGCTGCTTTGCACACGCCTATCTAAATAATTCATAGTAGTCTATTTTTAGAAAGGGTCGAAAGCAGCAATCAACTGGCTAAGGAGCCGAGCGCGCACCCTATGAAGCAATGTTCTTCGGCAATGTAACGCAGGGTAGCGGGTTCACTTTAGTTTAAGCTTTTTTGTTAGGTCCACTACAGACACTTTCGTTCCCTGAATGGATGCAGGCTACTTGCGGATAATTCGTTATATGTTCAGGAAGGGCCAAACGAGGTTCACCTTTTCCAATAGGAATTAATAGAATTTTTCTTAGGGGTTTTATCCATAAGTTTGGAGATAAATACATGACAAGATAGCTAGATAAGAAGATAGATGGAAAGATAGATAGATGAGTAGATACATACGAGAGCAAAGATAGTTAGGTGAGGAGGAGCAATGCAGATGCATGGCCGCCCACTCACAATTACTTTTTATAGCGCATTATATTACATCCATAGGGTAAGGAGATTATGAGACGTGGCATTAAAAAGGGAGTATGTGCATATACAAAATATATTGCATTAGCATTGCATCTAGCATTCTTGAGAAATGAGATTACCGAATTAATACAACCTGAGATTAGCTGGGACTATGCAAAGAACGTTGTAAAGTACGAACTGTGGTGTCTAGTGCCTGGTACAGGTGACACCCAACTCCAAGTTGTGTTGGATGCATTCGGCGGCATTCGAAACCCCTTTTAAAACCAGTATTGTTAATTAAATTTTCCATTATGTACTCAGACTTCTATGATTTTGATTAATCCTGTACAGAAGAAGTGAGTTTTCTGATTAACTAGGATGGTGTCTTCAGCTTCATTCTTCAACAAATTTTCGTAAGTCCCACGGAACTCCAGAGCAGCTGAATAGGGTGATTAACTTTATTCTCGAAGGATTTGAAGCTAAGGAGTACGTGGTGGCAGCGTTATCTTGACATAAAGCAGGCTTTTGACCGAGTTTGGCACTACGGGCTGCTCAGTAAGCTCAAGAATCTCTTGCCGCCTCAACTATGGTTAATCGTGCGCAGCTAAATTGAGAACAGGACCTTCTCAGTGATACTGGATGGTGTGGAATCTGGCATCAAATCTATTTGCGCAGGTGTCCCCCAGGGTAGCGTTTTGGGGCCTACACTCTATACC
Organism: Cacoxenus indagator; assembly: GCA_035041755.1. Taxonomy (NCBI): domain Eukaryota; kingdom Metazoa; phylum Arthropoda; class Insecta; order Diptera; family Drosophilidae; genus Cacoxenus; species Cacoxenus indagator. The sequence continues at coordinate 5,066,667 of JAWNKX010000682.1, read as the reverse complement.
CTGTTCACGCACGACATGCCCACTGGGTCAGAAATACCACTGAAGGATCCTCTGGATCTGTTCATTGCCACGTTTGCAGACGATACGGCCATCCTCGTCAGAAACAAGTGCATTTACGAAGCCACGGACTGAGTGCAGCAATAGCTGCATATTTTTGGAAACTGGACACGACGTTGGAACATTTGCATTAACAAAAACAAATGTGCCAATGTGACGTACGCCTTACGGCCGGATTTCTGTCCGGGAGTTTTCATTGGAAACCAGCTGCTGGAACACTATTCAGGGTACAAAACCCTGGGTGTGTATTTGGATAGGCGGCTAACTTTCAAGACGCATATTTCAAGTATCACGAAATCCTTAAGACAGAGGATCGGTAAATTGCATTGGCTTTTTTTTTAACTAGCAGGAATAACTTGTCCTTAGGAAATAAGTTGAACATTTACAAAACCATAATTGCTACTAATTGGCGATACGGTTTGCAGCAGCGAGGTCAAACATCACGAAGGTGCGAGTACTGCAGGCCAAGACATTGCGAATGCTTACTGGTGCCCCTTGGTTCATGCGAACGACGGACCTTGAAAACGACTTAAAAATACCGAAAATTGGCGATGTGATAAATCATCAGGCCAATAAATATATAGAGGTTAAAAAATCATCCAAATAAACTAGCAAGGCGCCTTCTAAAACGACGCAGAATGGGAGGAGTTAGGGTGGCGAGACGGCTGAGAAGATCGCACATTGGCCGACCTCCGTGACAGATCTCTTTAATATTATTATACACACACTATACTATATCCACTTACTACTTTAAGTTGTTTTGTTAATTTTTGTATATACAATTTCATTGAAGTTGTTCTAATAATAACAGAAAAATTAAATATAAAGGAAAAAAGAAAAAAAAAATTAACAAATTTGACAATATACCGAGAGAGGTTTACATGTGATCTTGAACATCTCTGAAACATGGTTAAGGAAGGCCTTATTTAATTTAGCCAGCTACTAAATGAACACAACATTTTTTACAGTGTACCAAAGTATTACCCTTTGTCAAGTTCATCGTTCTAAAACCCTCTGAATATGCATAGAAATGCTGATTTAGTGATGTCTGCGCGCACCTAAGCAGATTTCTTAAGTGGTGATAGATTGACGGACGTTTCCTTTTTGGCGGTGAATACAATACAAAACTCAAACGATTTCGCTTGGCATGCATTATGCAACAACAACAACAACAACAACAACAACTACATAATAAAAATGACTTTTTAATTGTCATTATGTAATTACGAGTCGGCGAAAATGCCTTTCTAACTACGTGTGAATTAAGCAATTGTTGTTGTTGTAGGATTTCTATTTTTATTTTTAGAATGAAATTAGTAGTGTCACATGGCATTAACCGAGAACAGGAAAATGTCATTAGCAACGCCGCATGAAAAGGCACAACTTTACTCAGTTCTCAGCGTGGAGTTTATGATGAATGAGAAAGCAGCCTGGCAATAAGAAAGAACCTCAGAGCAGAGCATTTAAGCACCTACAGTTAGGCAGACATAACGAAAAGGTTCAGCAATTAGAGGCTTAATCAATCAAAGCCGAGTACTTGCTGAAAGAGGTACGCCAAGGAGGGGGAGCACATAAAATAAAATTTTCACTCAATTGAAATGCAACGCCGCAACGACTTAAAACAAAAACAAAAAAGAGAAGAAATAAGCGTAGCCCCTGTCGGTGCTGACTGCCGCTTTTCGCATGTCACTCGAACGTCTCGCATGCGCAATGCGACAGCCGCCACAACTCCAATGACTGAGCCAATACCAGGAAGAATTATGGCCAAGGTACGAGCCCCAAAGCACAAATAAAGTTGGCAAGCAGAGCGGCCAGCGGAGCTAACAGACGGACTTTGTTGCTTTCTCTGTGCTTAGCTTAGCTTTGCTTTTTGCCAAGAATGCCGACAACTACGAGCATGACCAAGTCAAAAGCTAATGGAATATTGGCGGGCGACAAACACTGTTAAAGGTCATCGCATGTAGACGTGTTCATGGCTTTGCCACTGCGCACAACTCAGCTGGCTCTGTGTTGCTTGACCCTAATACAGCCAACGATCCTTTTTGCTTTTGCCATTCTAAGTGTTCGCTAATTGACTGAAATCCATTTGGCATTCCACTTAAATTGACTCTTTTTCTTAACGGCATTGCACAATTCTGTGTTTAGGCCACATTTGGACGAGTTGAACGTCAGAGATGTCGAGCCATTTAAATGGTTGAGATGCGTGCAACGCTCAAATGGCCACCGCTGCTGACTTGATTGACGTCTTCTAATTGAGGTGTTGACGCTTTGTCAAATTGAGATTGACTGTGCTCAGTTGCACAAAAAAAAAAAAAAGCCAAGAAGGCATCATTGCTTACCGTCAGTAGAAAGGCAACTTGGCCTTGATTAGACAAGGATTATGAGGCACAACTGTGTCAATGCGAATTTGATTGAATGCGCGCCTCACGCAAGCGAGCAGTGCTGATGAGTGGAAATGGTACGCAATTCCACTTCTCTGCGAGCGCGTAGGTTTATGAAGAACGGATTGATGAAATTGGCCAATTGCCGACAAAGTGCTGAAGTGATGCCATAAAGAAAATTGCACTTAATCAAGTATTTCTCCGAAAGAAAATTATAAAAGCACATATAAAAGCTGTAATAAATGGTTAGATGGTTTATAGTGCGTCATTTGCATTGGCAAATCCTGCCTTGAGGATATGGGTGCTTTAAAAGATTTTCATTGGCCAATTGAAGAAGACAATTTTATTGATATTTGCAAATGAAAGATAGCAGAAGAAACAGAGGGCATTAATTTTTAGGTAAGAATTCTTTCAGTTTGCACGAATGGCGAACTCGTTGAGGAGCACGACTACTTATGCCTTACATGCCTTCCTCACATGACACAGACACTCTTGGAACGGAAATTATTGGTTAATTGACATATAATTTTAAAAGAGAATTCGTTTGGATTCCGAAAATTCCAACCGTTTTGATATTGGGTTTTCTATTTTCGTAGAAAATTTGGAAAACTAATTTTTTCCATCAAAACGTTCCCCCCGATAGTATGCAAGATTTTCGGCTTAAACAGCGCAAAGCGTTCATTTGGCTCAGTTCAATACTTTAGTTGGGTTTTTACATATACATTGATCGTAACAAGCTGTATGAGATGAAATTTTTAATCGACTGTTCTAATACATTTCAGTAGTGCTAATTATTTGCATATAAAACAAGAAAGAATCAATAAATCAAATCATATATAAACTTTCACCTCGGCCTAAAAGTATGCACTTGTATATATTGCCATTACCAATTTAAAGCAGCATCATCGATATATAATCGATGGTATCGATAAATTTTTGCACAACACTGCGCATCGCTAGAAACACAACACACCTATTGCAACCCCGTCGAAGAGCAAAGAGGAAGAGTAAAAGTGAAAAATTCTGCGACCTTAGTGCGCAAAATACAAACGATAAGGAAAGCTGACTTTAAAATGGCTTCGCTGGAACCAGCGCAGAATAAGACTTGGGATTTGTCCCTGTACGAATTGCAGCGGAAGCCGCAGGAAATAATCACAGATAACACTGAAATTGCTGTGTCGCCACGAAGTTTGCACAGCGAGTTGATGTGTCCAATTTGTCTGGACATGCTTAAGAAGACAATGACAACGAAGGAGTGTTTGCATCGTTTTTGCTCGGATTGCATTATCACAGCGCTACGGTCGGGCAATAAGGAGTGCCCAACATGCCGTAAGAAACTTGTGTCGAAGCGTTCGCTGCGACCAGATCCAAATTTTGATCTACTCATATCGAAAATCTATCCAAGTCGCGAAGAATACGAAGCCATACAAGAGAAAGTGATGGCCAAGTTCAATCAGACACAATCTCAGCAAGCATTGGTGAACTCTATAAATGAAGGCATTAAACTACAATCTCAAAATCGGCCGCAGAGATTTCGCACAAAGGGCAATGGTGGAGGCGGTGGTGCTGCTGGGGGCGGCGGCAGTGGTAATGTGAGTGCGAGTAGCGGCGGTGGTCGTGGCCAACATGGTACACATTCGCACAACAATGCATCAAATGATAGCACTACAAACGGAAATGAAAGTGATAATCGAGAACCCATTGCAAATTCAAGCGCAGCACCACCATCGACACATTCCAGCACATCAGCAGCTGCCGCGGGCTCCTCTGGTGCAAGCACTTCTGGTAATAATCGCATGCAGGATGACGCCTCCAATCCACCCTCGGTGCGCAGTACTCCGTCACCGGTGCCCTCCAATTCGAGCAGTTCAAAACCGAAACGCGCCATGTCTGTCTTGACGTCGGAACGTTCCGAAGAATCTGAATCCGACTCACAAATGGATTGCCGCACCGAGGGCGATTCGAATATAGACACGGAGGGTGAAGGTAACGGTGAGTTGGGCATTAACGATGAGATCGAATTGGTCTTTAAACCGCATCCAACCGAAATGGCTGGCGATAACCAACTAATGAAGGCTTTGAAGGAGAATTGTATACGTTACATTAAGACCACGGCTAATGCAACTGTGGATCATTTGAGCAAATATCTCGCAATGAGGTTAACATTGGATTTAGGCTCCGAACTGCCAGAGGCGTATCGTATGCTCAACTTCTGCATCTACATTGCGCCACAACCACAACAGCTCGTCATACTCAATGGAAATCAGACGTTGCACCAAGTGAACGACAAATTTTGGAAGGTAGTACAAAAACAAAATTAAATCTATAAACACATGAAGCTAATTGTTTATAATTTGCAGGTCAATAAGCCCATGGAGATGTATTATTCTTGGAAGAAGTCCTAGGGCTACAATAAAGAACTCTCTTATGGCAAGAATTGCACAAAAATGAAAGTAGCATAAAAAATAAAGGGACTTTTGTTTAAGTACATATTCTGTATTCGAAAACGTCTGTATACAAATGTATGTGTATAGTAGCCAATAACAATTATTATTGGAGGCGATAGTATATAAAAGTATGTCTAACTAAAATATAAAAATGATTTTTTTTTCTGTGTAAAAAGCTTGAAAATAGTTTTAGCTATCATAACGAGTATTTTATGCTAATGAACTCGGCATTACACCGCGCGGATGTGGTCAGGCGGGCGTAGTTAACGCCCACAAGTAGTCTATGCTAAAAAGGAACGTAGTAAAAAAATTAAGTGAATAACCTCAATGGCGCTCTAAGCATCTTAAATAAAATTTGTGATGTCTGGATATATGTAGTGTAGTGTAAACAGACTTACATATGCTTAATACGCACACAGCTTCAGTATGAAAAGTTTAGGTACCAAGTTAACTTTGGATATCGTTGATAATTGTAGAACACATTTCACATATGCAAGCGATGGGTTTTTTGTTCGTTTGCATCAAGGTCACCAATTTCATCATTTGCCTCTTCTGCTTAGCTTGTCGAGTATTGCCTGACGAAATTCACCATATTCCCGACTAGCTTCAATTTCATTGCGACATTTGCCTTGTATGCGCATCAGGCCACCATTGATGTCCATGCGCTGGCCAGTGAGTACGCGCTTTGTTATGTCCTGCTCCAGATCATAAGGTAAACCCAGATCACAGAGCTCATCTATTTCATCCTGCGTTATGCTTCGATTGTCTGTCTGCAGGAGCTCCTCGCATTTGTCATAGATATCCAAATACTGTTCTGTTTCGTTTTTATCACCTGAACGCTGTTGCTCCAAATAGCGATGAAACAATAGAGACGCTTGTCTATCTATTAGGGTCTCCTGTACATTGGCGCTAAGTCGATAAATTCGCTTTACCTGCTCCTCTGTCATGTCGCTACAGCCGCAAAAGCATTTAATAAGACGCAATGCGGCGCCCTTAAAAGAAGGAGTAGAGCATTTTTGTTAAGGAGAAATCTTTTTAAAACTCACCTTACACGTTGATGTTGCCATTATTGTGGTTATCTGTATTAGGCAATACAAATTTAAAACTTGTGAATGTTAGGAGTTAGTAAATAGCCAATGACGCATCAGCTGATGAGCAGTGGAATCCTTTGCTAGCGTATTTTAAGGTGCCACTATTAAAACCTCAATTTTATATAAACAGCAAGTTATTCAATGAGGTTTATTTGAAGCATTCCTATTGTAAGAGCATACAGCATTCTTTTATTTGTACTATTGTTTAAGTTCTTTTAGGTTATTTACATTAAAAAGACCTTTCGTCTGAAAACTAACAACAACAATGAAAAGCACTTCAATTAGCACCTTTGCCTCTTGAAAGTCACCATTCACAGTGAAACAGTAAAAAATGCCGGTGTTCACGCTTAATGCGAAGTCGACACGAAATGTTTCTGAGACAAATGTAAACAAAAACAATCAAAATTGCTGAAACATATTGACTGATAAGTCTGCTATAGACTCTAGATTCCAAAACTCAAATACAACAATTCTTATCAATTCTTATATGCACAGAATATTGAACTTTGCTAGTCTAAAATGAAAAATAAAATAAAAACTTTAAAAATAAGCAGTATCGATCGTTCTTCAAGAAATATTTGGTTAGCCATAGACTCATTCATATGACATATCGGTCCGTACGAACGTATTTCAATAAAATTAATTCTTTTAACCAGTTATAACGAGTTAACAACAATATTCTTTGTTGGTTTTCTACGATGCCGACTAAGAATCAGATAGCCATGATTGCGTCCGTTTCATCAGTAGCTAATTTCGCCCATTAATTGGTTTGAAGGATTTCCTCTTTATGGTTCCTTCGCTGATTCAGATAGGAGAATTAAGTCCCTTCAATAACGATATAACTGGTTTCGCCTGTACCAAATAATACTACAAGAAATTGGCCCAACAAATGTGTACATATGTACGTATGGAATTCTTAATAAAATTCTTAACAAAACACATAAAATATTACAATTTCGACTTTAACGCTTTCATTAGTTTCTCCAATTTCAATGCCTTTTGGAAATCACCGCTGATCTTCAGTTTGCCAGACATAAAGGCTGGCGCCGCTTTCAAGTTGCCGGTAAACATATCGAAAAAGTTATGTGCAGTCATGCTAAGCGTAGCATCGGGTTGGATTGGTGCCGCGCCCGACCCGCAAGCGCCATTGCCATTCTTCAGGTCGAGGTACCAAGAACCCTTTTCGTCGCCGGTTATATTAAATTGGTAGACAGCTTGCGTCTTACCGACAATCTCTGCGGAAAGAAGATTTTCTATTTTTTTGAACAATTGCGGTATTTTGGCAGAAGCAGCGTTGTTATCGGACACAGTAGTTGCACCAACTGGCGCCGCTTCATTTTTAGGCTCCAAGAAGAAATCATCCATAAGTTTATCAGCATTCTCAGGAACACAAGCATATTGTGTCAAGTCCTTAACACCAGCAGCTTGCAAAACTTCCTCATCAATCAAAAAGTGGCCAGTTCGGACTTTGGGTTCGCTCGAGAGTATTGCGTAGGCAGCGTCAGCCATAATTTCCGGCTTACGTGACCACTTGGCGCTGTCCGGTCCTGTCAGCATTTCAATGGCTGCAGTTTGGATGGCTGTGCGTGGCCAGAGCGCATTCACAGCAACGCCTTGCTCGCGGAACTCCTCGGCCATGCCCAGCACACACATCGACATGCCATATTTTGCCATTGTGTACGCGACGTGTGGTCCAAACCATTTCGGATTCAAGTTCAACGGCGGCGAGATGTTCAGTATGTGGGCGTGATTACTCTTCAGCAGATGTGGGAGGCACTCCTTCGAGACGAGGAACGTGCCACGCGTATTGATGTGGTGCATCAAGTCGTAACGCTTCATGTCCGTCTGCAGCGTGGGCGTTAGCGAAATTGCACTCGCGTTGTTCACAACAATGTCAATTCCACCAAACTTGGACACAGCGTCATTGACCGCTTGGCGAACTTGTGCCTCGTCACGCACATCCACTACGCAGGGATATGCGTGACCTCCTGCCTTCTCGATCTCCTCAGCCGCCGAATAAATTGTGCCCGGCAGCTTTGGATGCGGTGCTGCTGTTTTCGCTGCAACCACGATATTTGCGCCATCTTTGGCTGCCTTCAAGGCAATCTCCTTACCAATGCCACGCGAAGCGCCTGTTATGAAGAGGGTGCGTCCAGCTAGTTTGCCCGTGTTGATCATCTTGTTGCGATTTCAGTCTTCTCTGTGCTTTAAACAAAAATACATTGACTGCATTGGAGCAATTGACAGCGAGCATAGCTGCAAAGAGAAAGTCCAAAGTGCACACACACAGCAAACAACACATCAAAAACAAGTTGATGTAGGGCGAAGTGTTCGGCTATATTCGATCTTGGTATACGCTCCTTTATATAACTTCTCAATGAAAAAAGGCTTTTAATAGTGTATAAAGATAAATTGTCTCATGAAAATAAAAGTTCTACTGTGGAAGCAAACAAATCAATAAATAATGGCACTTAAATAAACGTTTTATGCACAATTTAACCATACAGCTGTTTGCCCTGAACACAGCTTAACAACTCTGATTGAGAAGTGTGAATGACCATAGTCGAAGAAGAAGAAATTTAAGTAAGGAGCTTTCGCGGTTTGGTTTTTTTAAATTAGTTATTTGAATTCTGTAAAAGCACCGATTTGTGTTTTCTATTCAAACAATTTTAATCACAAAATATAATAATGAAGTACAGTCATTAAACTATCATCACACTACAGTAATTGGTAATTGAACTAATTTTACAAATCTAACAGTTCCTTACGCTTTAAATGCGATCCATCACATAACCTAAGCAATCAACGATTCTCATCTATAAAACTTAATAGTAAGAACATCAACAATAAAAATCCTATTCTTCTTTGTCTTCGGCAAACAACAGACCTTTGATCCTACATTACCAAGAACTATCATAACCAATTCAATTTACTACGGCGATTATCTCTCTAGACTTCTAGATGAGTCACCGCTCTTTGATTGTTATATAAGCGTGTCCTCATCCTGACCCTCGAATACCATTAATAAGGAATGCTGTGAGGGCGAACGACCCAAAGTCAAGCCACCCAAAGAGCCATCGGGTGAAAGTAATCCCGCCTGGAGACTATTGTTATCGCGATAGCCGGAAGTTGACGATGTCTGCGACACTGAATCCCACGATATTTCGCCAACGGTTTTTGGGTGTTCTTCTTGAGAGAGTGAAGTTACCTGGTAAGATTCCGATTAAGATTAACACCTTTCAAATCTCAAGTAATTAGAGTAATTCTGCTTACAATACTTGGCGGTTCCATAGGCGTGAGCCTACTGCGCTTCAGACGGAATGTCTTGCGACTGGCGGCCTTGGAGCGCTGCAAACGTGAGCGTGTGTGATCACCGCCGGAGCTGTCGTCGGCTGGGCTCTCGGGCGACAATGGTGTTGTTGAAGTTTCTCCAGATGAGTGCCTAAATTCTACGGAAGACACAAAACGTAGTTTTGGCGGTTGCGCCTTGAACGGTCCCTGTTGCAACGACTGTGAATGTGACAATTGAGAAGCAATGCCCGCGGGTAAAGCGGCCGCTATAGTTGCTGAGCTTGTACCGTAACTCGATGTACCACCACCAGCCGTCTGACCAATTAGCGTTGGTGCAGAGCCAGCTGCATTTTCGCCACTTTGACTCTCACTGGTGGTCGTGTGTGGATCGCGTCCAGTCGAGCTGCTTGAAAGTGATTCCCTCGGTGGATGCAGTGTCTGCTGAGAGAGCGTATCGCTTGGCGTGCAAATGCCACCTGAACCACTACGCGAATCAATAGGCACAGCCGAGATATGTGAATGAGTTGCTTGGCCTGTTGTCGTGCCGGTGAAGATAGATATCAGCGAGGGTCGCTGTTGGGATTTGTGCGCGTCAGCAATGCTGGTCGCCGCCGGAGTGTCGCTTTTCTTTTGATCTGAACTCTCGCGATCTGCGGACACTTTTCGATAAGCTATTTAATTGCATGTACCTCAATTATCTTAGCCTCACTTACCATAACGTTTCTCCTCCAATTCATCACGTAGATCACGCAGCTCCCGTGCGAGTTCAAGAAGAAGCGCGCCCTTCGACTTGATGCCGCCTTGTGGTGGTGTGCCCCGCAAGCGCTCACGTATTATGAACTGCATGTGCCGCTCGTGGTCGCCGATTGGCGGTTGTGAGATCTAAACGAATCGCTTAAGTAATAAACATACTTTACTCTCTTATGAGTGTTTACCTTGTGGAGTATAAACGGCAGTAGTACAATGTACAGTGGCGTTCGGTGGGTAACCACAAATTCTAGGAAACTCCAAAGATCCGGAGCAGCTTCATTGCGTCGACCTAAATCGCGCATGACGCGCACAATGCGAGGCCACTCATTGGACAAACGGTTCTCAAAGCAGATGCAAACGATGCGCAATGCCAGAAAGGCGGCCTGGTAAAGCGAGCCCGATATTCTGGCTGGCCGTTTAGCATCGCGACTGCCGGTAAACGTTAGTGAACCCGCCCGCAAATCTCCGGTGACACGGTTTATCTGTGAAACCGCTTGCCCCGTACGACCTGCTGGCGGACTCATAGCGTTCAAGACGGCAGTTAAGAGAAACGATACATCCGTCATTTTAAGTTCGCCAACGTCGGAAACACCGCGCCCAGAGCAGACCTTCAAGCACAACGGCATGATCAGATGCATTAGAAAGCCCTCGGCCTTCTCCTGCGTCGCGAATTCAGCACTGCCGCCACAGATTTGCACAAGTGAAAAGCAGTCGACCGGACTAACCACCTGCAGTGCAACCAGACGCACCACCGCCGAACAGAAGAAGGCCGGCGGATTCTGAGACATGAGAGCAGCACCTGCGCTTGACACGCCCTCGGGCGCACAGGAGCCGGGTTCGTTAACGATTAGATTTTGCACGGTGCTAATGAGGGTCTTCATTTGCTGCCAATGCAAGACATATGGATGACGTATGATGGTCTCGTGTATACCCTTAAGTAAGCCAGCTGCCGCTTCCCAATCGGTGTTGCGTCGTATTGAGGGCTTCTTCGATATCTTCAAGAAGACTTTATCGATGCGACGGAGTATGGTGACCAATGCATTGCGCAATGTGTCATTCGACCACTCCGCACGTGGTAGCACAGCTTGCATGTAACGTTGGAGACCACGACAGGCCATAGATTCCGGATCGTATGGCGATACTTTCAACAATGAGTGTGCAATGTCAGCGAGGCGAATGTGGCATTTTGCATCCAACACCTCGGTTGGCTTGTTATCATTTGGTAATTTCTTTGAGAGCTCCACCAAGCGGGTGGTTGATTTACTCAGAAAATCGCCGACAACCGAAAGTAGGACATCACGTGGTCGCCGATATTCGGTGCGTATCATTTCGGAATCCTCACCACAGTCCATCATATTCTTGGTGCGTGCATCGGTGACATATTTCGAGTGTGACTCCTCCTCGAAGTCCAGACCCGGTGAGCAAGGTGGACCACGACTACAGTTGCGTTGAGAGGAGCCTTTATGTTCGGGACTATTGCGGTAGGGTCCATTGTAGCTTTTAGCGAGACCCTCACAATTATGAACCATGGTGCGTATAGCAACAGCGAGTTGTAGTATAATGTCACGTTCAGATTTGCCCTGAAGGGGTATGTAACTCGGCGACTGGATCTGTTGCAGATAGCACGGCAAAATGGCCTCGAGAATGATCTGTTGCAATGGAATGGAATGTATGCAGCGTGAAGCCACCAACTTATTTTAATGGTAAGTGCGTAACAAGTATATACTCACCAGCATTTGATAGCCACGCGTACTCTCCGCCGAGTAGGATACAACCATAACACAGAGTGTTATGCAATCCAAGACGGTCACATCGTCATTTTCGTCGTGGTAGCAAAAATCGATTGCTTTAAGTGGTTTCGGTTCTTTAACTAACTCTGCTATATTCAATGGATCTGGTGAGGGGTCTTCCAAGCTTAGCAGTAGATTGAACAAGCAACTCGATTGCACCTTATGCGCCTCCCCGTAAGTGCCATCTTCATCCGTATCCAAAATGGCAGACACTGAGCCGAACATTTGTAGTATGAATGGCTTGCGATTCAGCAGATAGAATTGCTTTACGGCGTATTCTATTGTCGTGGTGATCAGCTTGTTCGTCTGATGCAGCGAGTACACTTGCAACAGCGTTGGCATAATCATGAAATATCCGTTTGTAGAGAAAATATTCTTGAAATTGAAGGCGGCATTTATAAACGTAGCCATTACATAACGCATTATGCACGAATCCTCGGCATGCAGTATGGCAGCGCCGGACAAGACATTTAGAAATAGTTGTATATCGGCGGAGTAGGCGAAATTGCCGGCCATGGCCTCAAACATGCGCGCAATCAAGCGAACCCACATGAATTTGTGCAATACATCCAGGCCCAGGAGCACCTTGCCGTACTCGCCGCCATGATGCAGATCCAGATCCACCTCCAAGGCTTTACGTGGAAACGAGGGCAGCTTCATTAATTCTTCATGCAAAAATACAACACGCTGCACGACCATGTCGACGTTCTTTAGAATCGCCCACGTCAAGTGCACCTTGCCAATTTCGACAAACTTCTTTGTGAGCTCCTGTTTTTGGAGCGCCAAAAAGGATTCATCTGGTTTCATAAGCATCAAACGCACCTCCGGGTATTGTGAGCGTTTGAAGAAATACATATCGCGCACGTACCAGTTGGGGTTCAGTATTTTACCTGGAAATCGTTCAAAGACGAATTACAAATGCAAAAAGTAGTTACGGGAAAACACTCACTGCTTTTATAGTCCACCAGACAGTAGTGGCTAATGTTCTTCTCATCTATGGGATAATAGTCCAGGACTTCCTTCAGCAGTTGACAGAAGAGCGTGTCTTCCTGCACGGGAAACTGTGATGGTATAATATAGTCTTCATCGGCCGGACCATGCACGATAATCTTCTTAGCAGCGGGCACATTGGCTGTAAGTAGAATGGATGCATCGCACTGCTCCTTGCGCAATATCTGCTTTAGATCCTTGAACATAATGCCGTGGACTGAGTGCACCACCATCCAAAGCACAGAGAGAGCTGAGCCAACGAGCTGTAATGATAAAGACAAGGTTAAGCATCCTACATCACATATATACTTTATAGGTCACCCCACCCACCTCTTGCTTCATCTCATTGGATGAACGCACGTAGAACATTATGTAGCCAATGATGGAGTTATACAGCGCGAAGGCGGCCTGCTGTGGCAGACGTGGCACAAACCGTATCAGGTGCCGCAATAATTTGAACATTTGATCCTGACGATCGCGTGTAAGCCGCTCAAAGACATAACGCAAAAAGAGCGCCGATTCCTCAACCAAGCAAACCCAGATAACTTGGTAGGCCACCTCGTATACAGAATTACCATCGGAACCGATGGCCGCATCGTCGAGGCAGCCGACAATTTGCATTACTGAGGAGCACAAGACCGACGGGAAGAGTGAATGGGCGTGGTGCAGGTGCGCTGACATGCGTGTGCCATCCAAGTCCTCTTCGATTTCGTGATCTTCGTGCTCCATGCCGGGCTCATGGGAAGCCTGCTGACTGATCGGTATCATTGTGATGAGGAAGCTGTGACGCTCGGCACGCTGCTTGTCGCGTTGTTGCCTTAAAGCGTTGCGTATAGCTTCAGTTTGCTGCATCTTGCGGCTCTTTGTTGCAGTTACTAACGAACGCTGAAGGGAAAAGTATTACGTATTAGCAACGCTCCTTAATCGATGTCAACTCACATGTCTATCCTGATTGAGTGTAACGTCCATGTCCTTAGTCTGTTGCACCGGCATCCACGGTGGATCGACCACAGGCAAACTTTCAATACCAATTTTCGGCGAAGGCAGTGTGAATTCAATGCCACCCGGTGGCACTTTGAAGGTGACGTCGTGTGCGTTTTCCTCCATGCGAGGCCAAACGTGAAAACGGCATTTCCACAACACCAAATACCTTTGTATGGCGCCAATACGCACATCCGGATCCTTATTCTTGAGTGCCCGTTGCATGATGTCGAAGGCGTAGTTCTGAGCCTTCACTGAACCCATGAGAAACACAGCAGCGCTCGACGTTGCGGTATCCTGATTGGTTTCGAGCAGCAATTCCCATGCTGCTGGCATTGCCTCAATGACCATTTCTTCGGTCAGCACAACGGCGCCCTTGAGCATGGTTGCCATTGGATAGTGAAAAAGGCTGCGTATGTGAAAGCGTAGATATTTCAATATTGGCGGCTCCTCCTGTTCCTTTTTCTCTTTCTCTTGACGAAAAGCCTTGGCGAGCTTCTCAACCAAGTCAATGTTAGGCTCATCACTGATTCTGCTTAGGCAAATTGAAATTAATAAATAATTAATTCTTCCAAAATTCTTTTCACAAATGTACGAGTATACCCACCGATCTCGGCGCGACAGGCTATCCTTGCGCTTGGACGGCGAAGTTTGCGTTGAGCTTTGCTCGGAAACCTTGCGCGTTGAGCGTGGACGTGACGTATGTGGTTTCGTTGAACTTGCCATGGTTGGTTCCACAGTTGGATGATCAGCGTCGTAGGTGAAGCCGAACTCCTCGCCGTAAATCTGTAGAAAGTTACTTGCATTAATAATGCAAACACATTTTTTTTCGATTTCTTAATTACTCGCCTTTCTTGTGGCGTTTATAAGACGCGTGCAGGAACGCATGTGGCGCTTATAGCAATAAGGATGACAATACCCTTTGTGCGTGCAGTAATAATTATAGCTGGATATCAAATCGACGACCGACTTAAGCCAAGGCAAATTCTTTGCGGTATCATCGGTTTCATTGGAGTCCGTCGGCGATTCCGGTTGCTGATCATCACTGAGTATGCCCGGTGACTCTTCGCCGCCACTGACCATACCCTGTTCGGATGTATCGCTGCGATCGGAGAGTGATGAGACTTTTCTACGCGATTGTATGGAATCCACGCGTTTAACTGTTACTTAAAGAGATTTTTTATTAATCCGCTACTGTTTTAATAACGCAGCATTCAGAACTCACAATCTGCTTCCATTTCCTTGCCATCTTTGGTATTACGCCTTAGTTTTAGTGAACGCCTTTTGAAAGAACCACCTGTGGTAGCCGCTGTGCCACGACGCAATAGAAATGGACGCACAGCTGATGCTGGTGCACGGCGTGGTGCTAAAATCAAAATCAAGGCAATCTTGACTCTCTTAGAAAATGCAAACCAAATTTTACACACCTTCCTCGCCTTCCTTGGTCAATGTTGTATTGCTACTATTCTCCGATTCATTATCCGGTTCGTGCAGCACAAACGATATTTTACGCTCCGTTTGTCCGCCTAAAATATGAATTAATTAGTTAAAACTCTCAGCTTGTTCTACTCCACAAGGTTAGTTCACCTGCTCCCTCATTACCCGCCGCAATGGACTGCAAACTCTGCGCTGATGTTTGTGAGTGACCCATGGAACTCAGCGCCATGGACCAGCGCCGATTCGCCTCGCGATAGACCTTCTCCCAGGGTGCAGGTTTATCCTTGTGCAACAACTTTGAGGTCTTCGGTAGCAGCACGTAAGTGTCACGCAGGAAAGCCGTGATTTCGAAGAGCAAAACGCAAGCGATTAATTTCAGCGCATGTGGACAATCGTTGCCGTGCGGATTGACGGAGGTCTCATCAAGAAAGTCCTCCTCTTCGTCTTGCTGCAGCAATTCGCGTTGCTTCTCAGGATCGGTGAGACTCGCATTCACAGCTTCATATTGCAAACGCTCAGTGAAGAGAATTTCCTCCAAACGTGCGCCAATCATCTCAGCCCACTGTGAAAGAGTGTCAACGGTTATTTGGAATATAGGCTGCGGGTGTACTGAGACTAATAGGTGTGTGTCTTGAGCAAGCCGACTTCAGTCAGCTGTTAGCAGGCAATTGTGTGGCACAGTTTCATAGCGCATGTCCCAGCTCAACAGGTGATTTAAGCTTGCACCTCCATTGGTAAATTAACCCACCTGATGGAACATTTTGCCGGCGGCGCGTTGCAAGATGTGTGTACGTCTGGCACTGGTTTGGCTCATCTGTTGCTTCATTTGTGTGAGGTTGATGTTGGCACCCGAGCCACGATAGCCGGCCGTGGTTTGTTTCATCCATATAGGCCACTGACCCTTGTTACAGAGGTGCACGAAATGTGCACACTCAAGCAGAAATGCGGCGCGTGCCACAACTGGTGCTTGTGGCTAAAGGAATTTCAGTTATTTTGTATCTCAATCCCAATCTGGGTACACTTACCAAATCTAAGACAGCAGCTACCAACTGTGGATCTGGAAATGAACCAGGCGCGCTGGAGTCCAGCAGAAACGCTAATCGCAACATACCCAGACGCACGGGTTCCGTTGGTATTAGTTTGCGTTCCTTAAGCACGACCACCTCCGATTCGCGTGGCCCATCGCACACATCGGAGGAACTGCGTCGACTATAGTCGGCGGTTTCCTCGATGCCGCCAACTTTCTTCTTGCCTTTCACAATGCCACCGAAGCGATTCAGACGGCGTTCAACGCGGCGCTTCGCACGTTGTATCGAACGTCCGATGCCATCGCTGGAGCGGCCGCGTTGAATCTTCAGCGATGCATGGCGCATGAAGGTCGACGAGATCTCTGGATTGAGCGAACCGATCTCCAAGTCGATCGATGACGCCTCTTTGGGCGTGCCGCGAAACCAACGCACTAAGCCGCTGAGTCGCCCCAGTGAATTGCGTTCGGAACTGGAGGTCGAATCGGAGAGTAGTGCTCGTTCGCTGTGACGTGGCGTCAGGGTCGGACGGATGCCCGTCGTGCGACGTCTGAAATTGCTTAACGGTGATTGACTTGATTTGTAGTGCTCTTCGCATGGTTCTGTCTCTAATAGGCTCTGTATTGGAATGGTGCGGTTAGTAAGGGTTAAGTAATAATTCAAAGGGTATGACTGACAACTGCGCACGCGGATGATGTGCTGCGCTTCTTGAGCAGCAGCCGCCGTTGGGAACGATTGTCATCGTTTTGCATTGACTGAGCCATATTCTCCGTCTGTGGTATGTGCCTGTGGAGTACGAAAGTTATTTTGCACGTGTGTGTGGGCTTGTGAGTGAATGGTTTTGGCAAAGGGTTACACGCAACTTACCGTATGACACGCGTCGTCTGCGTTACAGGGCCCTTTTTGTGTGGGCGTGGTGTCACTGCCAAAATGCCACTCAGCGCCACCAAGCGAAACGGTCCGCCATGTGCACCCTTCACGTAAGTGACCAACTGACGTATGTCACAATAGAGCGCTATATGCTCTGGCGTCTTCACATCTTTGCTCGCATCGACGAAACGCGTCACCAACGGTTTAAACACCGCGCCGATCACTTGCGCCTCTGGTCCGCCACTCATGCCGCCGCTGAAGTTCGTCGAGTAGCCGCCTTGACCTGATACACCGCCAAGATCGGTGTTAACATTTTTATATCCACACTGACGTTTATGAGCTATTGCATCATTATGGTATATACATACATATGTACAACGACATTTTGTGGTGACGATAATTGGGACAACAAAAGAGTTACGTAAAGAGATAACCCAAGGAAATTAAAGCTTAAACGCATGCAGCAAGACAAGCTTAGAGGTGGAGCTAGTAATACTTAAAGCGCTCCAAAATCGGTCTACTTGTTTAGATGCATGTGGTATATAGTATGGGCAGGCGAGCAGATGAGCTAACATATTAAATTGTATATATTATTTTCTACTTTGTATGAGATGCTTGAGCAAGTCTGTATTCGAGTAAGCCATGCTAAAAGCATTGAAGGCTTTGAGAGCATGCCGCAAACGAAAATCGACCAATCGAAAGAAAATCGAATTAGGAACTTAAATTTTCGGTTGGGGATTGAAAATAATAAATTTGTGCACCTACTGCTTTTTAAATGTTTAATTCAATTGTTTTTCTTAATCTTTTTGGATAGCGTAGCACTTTTTCTAGTTACAAGAACGAACTCATCATCTGCTAGTCTATTTATTGGATCAGCACTTGCTGCGCTGGGAGCGTATTACTTAGGGTAGAACTGTTAATACTCACTCAGTGGCGAAAGTAGGGAGCTGGGATCAACGCAAAAAGCTAGAAATGCGTGGAAGTAATCAATGAGCTCCTGCAGTGGTGCCGTCTTTACCATCTCTTGTAGATAACGCCGAGTGCGTTGGCTAGCTTGACGCAGCATGCGGGACAGTATCTTCTGACATTGATTACGCAGGAAATCCGCTGGTAGACCACGAACGCCTGTAGATTTGATAAAACAATAAATTAACTAATTAATAAATAATGCGCTAATATACTTGTAGTTGGGAAACACCGATCTAGAGCCTATTCTTATAGCTATTCAAAACAAGTTCATAACTTTTACCCAGATAAGGAAATACTTTTTTCGTAAAGTTCTAAGCAGCCACGGACACCACGGACAAGGTGTAAGAAGGAAGACATAACAAAATGGTAACAAACTGGCATAATCTTAGGTTAAGAGCAATAGGATTTTATCATGAATGACATTACACTAAAGAAGATATCGGACAAACCATCAACTCTTGATTGCAACAAAACGCACTAACTTTGAGTGTCCACTCAAGAGAGTATACGTATAATATATAGTATACATTAGAAATGCCACCTACCATCATTACACCCATGTGGGCAGCCAAGTACAAGCAGCGCTCTACGTGTAATGCCCATCGCTATTTCGTGGGCGTGCTCTCCCAGCTTTAACTTTAGCACGCCCATTTCTATGAGCAGTTCGCAGATATTCAAGCCTGCCTCGAGTACACGCAATGAGCAAATATTCATATCCCGCTTGAAGACATTGAAAATGGCCAAGAGCACAATTTCGTAGTCAATGCCACCATCGCGAGTTATATAAAACGACGAACCCGGCGCCTCTGACTCATCCACGCCCGTGTAATCGATGTGCGAGTCTGTGTGTGAGCGCAACATGTGACCACGATGACGCGTGGTGCTACCGCAGCCGGCGCTACCACTACCACCGTTACCGCCGGCACCGCCAACGCTGCCGCCATTGCTCAAAACATCCAGCTGTGAGTCTATGGAACCCTGAAATTGAAAAAAAAAACAACAAAAATACATTAATATCATTCGTAAGGAAGTCCTCTTTCGCTTTAACTCACTTGTCGTTTAAGATAATCCGGTGATGGTGTTGGCGTATGTTCTGTTACCGTTATAATCGGATTACGCGGATAGAACGTCGAGCGTGGTATTGACGACTGCGAAGGTCGCATTGGCTTCGGCGGTTCCATGTATCTGTAAAATCTTTAGCGTTCAACAAAATGCGATATTTGTGCAATTAGTGAAAAAAAGGCATTCAGCGGTGCGGTGGGCCAAACTAAAGTAAATTGAAGTGAGTGGGTGGGTTGAGTAGATACGAGTATACAAAGTAACTTTTTTAGGATTAGGGCGTTTCAAACAGTTAACGATTATAGTAAAAAAAAGCATGGCGAAAGTTAAAGTAAGCAAGTTGGAAGTTTGAAGTATACGAGTATATAGTATTGTAGTTGGAAAGGGATGTAAGTAACTTTATTATAAGTTGAAGTTAATTAAACGATTACAATAAAATAGCACAGTTAAACTCTGGCATTGTTTTGATTCATAATCCAATAGTCATTTGCATTTTGTCTCAATAAATTTGACGCCAGAATTTTCTGTTCAGAAATAAGTTGTGAGAACTCACCCGCTATCAAGAAGACAGCTGGTTACGATATTAAAATGTAAAAGAATATTCAAAATTTGCATTAGTTAAACATTAATAGTAAGAGTAGTTAAACCAAGTTGCGCTAGTGAGGCTGAGTCAAGTGTGGCAGTTCTGAGAGGTGTCTTTATTGAATGAGTAATTTTGGAGATTTTTGTGAATTTTTGTTAAAGAAAATTTTTCTGTTTAATTTTATACCAGTAAATATTACTTGTTTTTGTCTTATATGGTATCTTATTATTATTATGTAATCTTAAAAGCAGGGCTGCAAACCGCGATCTTGGATGTAAAGAAAATACCACAAAATAATTAGAAGATGGCTGGCTATTCTAGTCACTCAGCAGCTACAATTAGCACAAGGAAGACGTTACTGCATATATTCAACTGAATTTTTCTTAAAAATATTTAATCACATATAAGAACTTGGGTAGTATTATGAATTATTTTTTTTTTTTTCGAACTTTTAGAACTTTGCTTAACATAATTGGCTTCCACAAATATATAGTATATCGCACAAACTGAGGGAATATTCTATAAAAAATTATGGACAAGCTAATCAAGAATCATCGTTATACCATGCTATTTCCACAAAATTTAACTTTTTTAGTGACCATCCATAAAATCTCCACTATAACATATCTTATATTAACAACTTCAATATCATAAAAACTCATAGAACTTAACTTCATCTACTGCGTGTTCAACAGTTTAGTTAAACCTAAAATTAAGTGAACTAAATGAATCTATCCATAGTCAAAATGATCAATATCGAACCTGATATCACATCTATGTATGGTCTAGAACTATTTGGAACGACAAATAACTCCGACTCCCACTATTACGATATGACCAATTACAAATTAAATATGTACAAAGATAAAGCAACTACTATAATAAGTTCTTAGTGGTTTAAATGCTTCCCTTTCATTATACATTTTTATTATGCATATACCATCTCTTGGTTTTCTGTACATTCTGTCTTATAATATTAGTAGAGATGGCTTCCAAATAAAGTGGTAGGAAAAAATGTTACTGATGAAGCTACTTTGCCACGAATCTTTTCTTATCTAACTGTTTCTAATTAATTGTAATTTTTTTGTCATAGAATTGCCTCTCTTATACACCTACATATATTGGTGTTCTATGCTATTCTACTCTGAAGAATCTCACTTGTCAGCTAATGTCATAATAGTATAACAACTTTCTATTCTATAGATTTTTAATTTGGGATGCCATAGATTCCGGCATCTCCACTACTTAACGTAAATATAACATTAATTATAATGAAGAATCAAAGACCTCAATTGTTAGTACTCGTTTAAATCATTTCGCTGATAATAATAACCATAATCATAACCAACTTTCTCAGCTTCGGATTCAAATTCTATTTATTTCTAAAAAGAGCTTTGTTCAGAAGTTCCCAAGGTATGCGATTCAATATCGAACTGGGTTGCAGCCTTGCTTAAAATTATATAATATAACAAATGTTCAAACTTACCTTAGACTGGGCATTGATTTGCCCTTTATAAGATTGCTTGCCGGCTCCCTGGTGATCATGGAGGCTGAACGTGACAGTTTCTTTTCGCCCGTATCCAAACTGCGATGATATTCCTATGAAAATTGATAAATATAAAGTTTTGTTAGAAGCAGTTAATTTGACTGAGAAAAGCACATTTAGAAGGCACATTTATAGTCGGAATGCAGTGATATAGAAGGCTTGATTATTATTATTAATAATTCTTCTCCGGGTGGGGGTTGTTACTTGGGTCTATTACAGTTATTTTGTGCACTGAGGTCGGGATGTGTTCAAACAACAATAAAATCGCACAACAACAATTAAGGTACACGAATACGCAGAAAAGAACCAACGAATTAGCAAACGCACAAACAGCAAAATGTGCGAATTGCAACTTCTATTTTGATAATTTTGAAGTTGATCTTACTGCATGTTGCAGTTGTGTCTTGCTATTGGCTGAGTTCGTGTCGAGCCCTACTTTTTCCAAGTTCTTTTCCGATTTCGAGAACATTTTCGTCTCGACAAATGCGCGCAGATCGGCCATTTTGACGCGCTTCTTCTTTTCGCTGCCACGACGCTCGTTGGTTGGACTGGACTCCTCTGGAAAAATAAGATTAAAGTTTATTTCGAGCACATTTTGTAAAACAACTCCAGGACAACTTACCAACGACGCACGCTGTTACCGATGGTTCGGGTATTTCGATGTAGTCCTTGACCACCGAACTGCCGGGACTGTCGCGACTATTGCTGTTGGGTCCTTGATAAAGTGAGATTTCGATGTGTGGTATGGGCAACGAGTTCGAGCGTTTGCGTGGCTGATTTAAGGTTATAGCTGCGTCTTCGCCGATTTCGCTGAGTCTGCAAATTAATTGAAAGATGTTAGTGCTTTCGTGAAACGTGAATATATGTATATGTATATTGTCGCGTAACTCACCGATTATAAAGATATTGCAGACTCCAAAAGATGCCCTCTTCCTGCCAGTGCGATACGAAGAGACAACGCAAAACGGCCACGTCGAGAAATGTGGCTGCCGACACATCCGCTTTGATACTCTCCGACTTCTCCGATTCGGTTTCCTTCTCAATCGAAGCGCTACGTTTTTCTTTCATCGAAGCGCCACGCATTAATTCCTGCTGATCGAATTCAAATTTGGTGGCGGGCACTTTCTCCTTATCGCGCGAGTGTACAGAATTTCGGCTGCCGCGCCTGCTTTGTAACTGTTGTTCCTGCAGCAGACTGGCGTCGGCCTATAAAAATACATTGTTGACAGGAAATTAAACTTTCAGTTAGAAAACTATGTTATTTGAGACACTTCACTGTAAAGAATGAGTTATCCATGAGGTTCGCTGCGGAGGGCAAACGGAAGATGACAACACGTTCGTCTTCAACGCTCGATGGCTCCTCGGGTATGGTCTCGGGAAAGGCGAATTCCTTAGGCGAAGACACCCAGGAGCCCTAATTTTTTTCTGCAGTTTAGCGGAGTTTTGCAAAAAATGTCCACTGCGCGTGGACATGATTTATTGGCTTACCTCCTCGTCTTGTCGCATATGATCGGACAGACCGCTCTGCGGCGAGTCTCCCTTTGGTGACATGGCATCTGCGCTCAGCGATTGTTTGCGTCCCGAAAAAATATCTGTAGAGCCTTTGGGCGTGGGCGCGCAAAGCAAGTTCCGTGCTTTTGGCTTAACGGGTGCCGTAAAGCAAGGCGCACCCGGCGCACGATTATCCCACATGCCTTGCCAGAGTTTGATGCCGTTCTCTAGGCGGAAGTTTTGAAAATCCGATTCTTTGAGGTGATGTATAATAGGGGCGAAAAGATAAACGAAGAGCTATAAGCAGAAAAAACGATATAGCGTAAAAAAACAAACAACAAAAAAGTCAGACTTTCTTTCTCTTCAATTATCTAAACATACCGTTATGGTAGGCACTGAGAACAAATATTGCTCTATAGACTTCGGTTTCGGCTCAGTCTCGCCCAGCATATCATCACCCATGCCTTCGTCATCGGCACACTCTTCCGCCGCATAGAGTAGTATCCATTGCATTGTGTAGAGTAATTTTGTCTCCACAGGACCAATTGCCTGCATATCTTTAACACGATTATGCAATAACGCAGCAACGCAGTGCATGACATGTGGCAAAGCAGCCTGCAGCAGACGCCAACGCGGTATGGCGCCCAAAGCCTTTGTCAGGGGCGGTGACAGGCCGAATTGTATGTTCTGTACAAGTACTTTTTCAAAGGACTGTAAGCATAAACATTTAATTCGATTAGTTATATTAAAATTAGGTTGATGGCGAAAACTTACCTTGCAGGCCTCTTTGGATTCCTTTGTTTCAGATTTTATTTTATTTTATTTTTAATGGTGGCGTTGAAAGGAACATCAAATAATAATAATAATAAGTGCGTTTTGATTTATTTAGAATTATTATTATTATTTTTTTTTTCTAATTAAAATGTTTGATGTTAGTTGCATAAAGCTATTTACAAAGTTGACAACTTGCATACAACACTTAAAACATTTATAATATATAAGCAAATGTAAATAAAAAAAATTAAGAAGTACATTTAAAAATCGCGTGTTTTTAAAGAATAAAAGTAAATAAATAATGTTTAAAATACAATAATAATTTTTGGAGTACATTTAAACATTTAAACTTACATGGTGTCCTGGTGCATGTTGACAAAACTACATCAAAATGTTAATATTTTTGTTTGTTTTTTGTTAGAATTTTACATGTTAATTTTTACAGTTTTTATTTTGTTATTTGTTAATTTTAATTGTTTATGTTGTAAGCAATTTTAAAATATTTTGGAGAGAAATGAAAATGCAAGAGTAAAAAAAAAACATTTATTTTGTAACATTTAACATCAAAATTTGTTGCGCAAAGAGTTGAAATGTTATTTATATGAAAAGAGACGCGAACGAATTCTTTATAAAGTTCGATCAAGTGTATACGATTGAGAGAAAAGTTTATTTTGGGAAAGAAAGTAGGAATTAAAGTTTGTAATATTTTTTAAATTTTAATTTCGTTATTTTTAGTTTATTTTTTTAACTTTATTTAAGCTGAGTTGGGCATATCAAGCAACACACAGTCATGCGTTTTGTAAGTATTAGACGACCATGATTAACTTGCTAATAGCCGTTGTCCTTACTTGGCCTTTGCTTTGACGAAAAACACACGTACCAGTTTTGAAGTCAGTTCTTGACATTGTTCTTGACACACAACTAAATACACCTTAGCTTTATTTACAGCACACATTGTGATTTTTAAACAGGTGCAGTGTGAACACGATTTATGAAGCAAAAGTCTAATTTTTGAAGACCTTTCAACTTTTGACCCAACATAACTTATTGTCGAGTACTTGAAACCAAGGCTGCAAACTAATTGCGAATCGAACTTTTTCGGAGTTTCAAGAAAATTTAGCAATAATGTTAAATATGGAGCATATTAATTAACTTATTAGAAATTAGATGGAGATTCTGGTCGTTCAGCTTTTGAATTTTTCTTCCTGGCGTGCGTCTACAGCTCTGAGAAACCTTTAGGTGGCAGTCAAAAATGTATTGCATTGTTAAAAAGTGGCTATATGTTGCGTATGGTAAGGAAGAGACATCGGGTCGTCTTTCTTTGAAGATGTAATGGAAAGATTGTTACGGCCACTATTGATCTTTATGGCTGTCTCATTTTATATTATTTGCTTTTCTTTTTTTTGTTTCTGCTATTATTTTTAATCATCAAATATTTCATGCAGTTTACTG
This sequence comes from Cacoxenus indagator, assembly GCA_035041755.1. Taxonomy (NCBI): domain Eukaryota; kingdom Metazoa; phylum Arthropoda; class Insecta; order Diptera; family Drosophilidae; genus Cacoxenus; species Cacoxenus indagator. The sequence goes on along the minus strand of JAWNKX010000682.1, from coordinate 5,041,683 downwards.
CGCTTGATGTTATGTTATTCATTATATGTCTAGAAAATCTATGTTCATCTATGTTTCTACAACTAAAGATATGAGTTCTTTAGTTTCTGAGATGAGCAATTTAATTTTAATTTTTTTATTTTTTGATCATATTTATTATTAATGAATCATCGTCAATATACAATAAGGCAATCACCTTACACATGTACTATTCCAAATGAAATTATTGGGTAATATAAAAAGTATCCTCGGTTTTTTTTTTTTTTTAGTAATTTTTAAACAACAATTTTTGTTGGCCAATTCCGATCGCTTGTCCTTGCTTGCTTCGTTCACTCGACCGAGTTGTGAGCAATAGAGAGCGAATTAACTGTTTAATCGCTTTTTTCAGTGACTGGCCGACCAGAACGAGGTGCATGGTTGACATTGAAAATTCCGGAAAGGAATTGAGCAAACCACTTCTGGGTCCAGTTTTCACTCACAGGATCCTCAGCCGAAACCGCACAAATTTTTCGGCATGTTTTTGCAGCGGTTTTACTTTTTTTATAGTAAAAAAAGTTTCACAGCTATTTACTCAAATTTCACTCATTTGCAAATCAGTATAACTTTCAACAGGAGCAAACGAATTACACAGCTGTCTTCACAAAAAAGGTTCGTTTGACACAATCGAATTACAAGCTAGTTATAAAAAACCCATATACTTTTTATATCACCTAATATTACGTCTATTTACTGGGTTTTGCATAGCTCTTTACTATAATAAGAGAATACTTCTAAAGAGAAGCAGTTTTCTACTTATTTTTATGTCCTTGTTTTGGATATTTATCTCCTGGGTTTGCTAACTCCCAATCAACTCGTTGGTGAAAAAGTAAGTTCCTCAAATTTGAATTGCTATATTTAAAAAGCGACATTTCTGTAGGTATTAATCAGATCTGGGAATATAATACAGCAATGAAAGGCTGATAATCCTGGTAAAACTATGCTGCTAAGATATTGAATTTGTCATTATAAAATCAACAGTTTTTCGGTAATGTAAATGAGTGCTGAAACAGAGGAAATTCACAACAATTTACTTTATCTCTTCGAAAATGGTTATTTTGCAGCGAAGAGTCATAAAACTATTATAAAAGGCCATTTTGAATCATGTATAGAAAATTCAAAAATTTCGACGTTTGCAGCTCTGGTTAAAAAAACTCCCCAAACACTTTTTGTGCCTTGTTTGAAAAAAAAAAGAAGTATTTTCCTTGCTGGTGTTAGTCTTTAACAAACATCATTCGAATATTTATGTACATAGTAAATGCTCATTTAGTAGGCACGTTTTTGTGGCTTATACTCGGAAGCGTTCATATTAAATTTCTCACAATTGTCAAAGTGGTGTCAGTAGAAGAGGAATTCAAAACGAAAAAGGTGTTGTGGACACAGGGTGACAGACAAGCAAAACGTTGTTGGCGTACTCACCATGCAACTCGCCTCATGCAGTTTGCCCAGCTTGGGTCTTATGAACGGCGCAATTTGACGCCATAGAAATGTTTGTACTGAAACTGGCAAACCCAAATCCTGTAAGCCATTGTCCTGATCAATATCGAAGTCGTCATTGTTGACGTTTGTGTGTGCGTTGTTGTTTGTCGAATTGGTAACCATTTTGTTTTTGTTGTTGTTGCTGTTGTTAGTTTATGCTTGTTGCTTGTTTAGTCATAACAATTCATATTCAAGTTGGTGTTCCAGTTGTGTGTGTGTGTGTGTGTGTCTGCACTGCAAAAAAAGGATATCGCAATTAGTAATTTACTAGTATATGCACTCGTATGTTCGAAGGTGAATGCCAAGCTGAGTCACGCAAGCGAACTGTTGCTTAAACACGCCACCATTGAACACATTTCATTCATAAAATGCTTGAGTTTGGTCATAATCGTAATCCTTTTTCGGGGCGTGCGGAGTACAACAGAGGCAAACGCAACAAGTGTTAACGTGCGCAGGCTCTATACAAAGGCCGAAAGAGGCTTTAGACAATTCGAAAAGTAGGTCAAAGCCAATTACAACATCCTTTGTTGTGTCTATGTCTGCCTCTGTATTGGTCGCAGCATTGCCGGTTCAGCTGCTGTGCTGCCCCATTTAGAGTCATTCGTTCGTTTTGTTGGTCGCTCATCTGGCTTCAGCTGTCGTCGGTTGTTTGTGTGCGCGCACGCAGAACGCAGACTCCGCATCTTCGTTTCTCGGTGTAGATAACATCCCATTTCGGTATACATGCAAATGGTGAAAAAATTTTCCACTGCTAGCAAAATTTTCACTTATATAATCAGCATCAAAATTTTGATTCCTTCATAACTTTGCTTATAATTCACAGTTAATTGTTAGCCAATGCAATAAAAGTTCGTTGTGCTGATTCAAGCATAAAAATACTCGTTTTTCTTTGATTTCTCATTTTTTATCGCGTTAATTGACGCCGCGCCCAGGCCAGAAGGCAGTCACGCACAATGGAAAAGGGTTTGGCCACAGTCGCTTTTCTTGCGATTTTCCGTTGCTTATTGCAGCATTTAACTCTGATTTTTATTACTTCTCCTTTGCTTTGCACGCAAATTGACAACGTTTATGAATCAATTCGATTTTACCTATAGAAAAATTAAAGGATTTCTCTGCCACTCACACTGATTTGCGCTGCTGCCGGAGCTAAGTAAAGCTCACTGTTAGAGGGTTCGGATGGAACTGAAAGCGCGTTGAACGATAACTGACGAAGGCGAGAGTTCTGCGTCCTTCTCATGCGCGTCTTCGTCTGCGCCGTTGCTTTTAACATAAGGATTTTATATGGCACTTTCATCGTACAGGGTTAGCTCTTTCGTTAGCTTCTGTGTATGAAAACTGAAAGTGCGTTAAAGTAGGTGAAAAGTCAAGCCAGGAAATTATCGCCATTTATTGATTGCTATTATTTAATTACATTGTGCCGTTATATTGTAAAAAGAATTGATTTACATAATTGAGTAATAGATAAAAAAATTACAATTCAACTAGGTTAACAAATTATCTTAGGCTCTTAATTGAATTGGCTATGATAACGATGATACGAAATCAGTTGCAGCTCCCTCAAAAAAGAAAATATAAATAACAATTTTGATTTAAACATACAGAACGCGTTTCAGTTCATTATAATATGAATTTTTTAGGTTGTTCTGACTGTCTAGTTCTACATCAACCCACCTTCTAAGTCGTTGATGGACAGCAGTTTCCATTGTAGGTGATCATTAAGTCAAATTTTCCCATATTAAACCTCCAAGTTTTTACCAAGAGGTAATATGGTTATATGGACTAAATTTCTTTCAATTAGTTAATCTTTAATCACTTTGAGATTAATTAGACGATTATAATCCTCAAAATTACTATTGAACCATATTGAATGAATTATGTTTATGACCATCAGCGAAATAATTCACGGGATTCGTAGTGGTGTGACTTCATTCCTATAAAATGGTTCAAAGTCTACTGAACCAATGCGACGAATTAAATAAAATGAGAGGATAAATGAAATCAACTAGCCAATAAGTCAAAGCCACGTTTTAGAGCGCTTTAAATACTCTTAAATAACTTGTTTCGTGAATATCCAGATGAGTTAATTATGCCATCAAATAATAACACCCTGTTAATATAAAAATATAACACCCTATTCAGCATAACCTCCTGTTAAACATGACACCCTGTTCAATGATAGCAGGATTAAAGCTGCGGATTAGCTGCGTGGTTCTTTGGCTTTAACTGTTGTTATTTGTCTGCTTCAGCTTGTCGTGTGGGGGTTGAAAAATGCCAACAGACGACTGAGCGTATGCTTGATATGAGTAGTTCAGTGGCGTAGCTGTAACAACTTGAGTGGGAATATTTAGCAGAACGGCTTTGCATATACCTACCTGCTCGGCGCCACTGTGCAATCAACTTGAATGCCGCTCGTTAAGCAAAAACTTAATTTCACACAACTTGTTTGTCATTGATTGTGAATGAAATGGCGCACAGGGAGAAGTGCAAAGCGAAGTAAGTACAAGGAAGAAAGGACAAATTAAAGGAAAACCGCAAAGCGCAAATAAATTATGTCGTTTTATCGGAAGTAGCAATCACCGTGAGCGATGCAATTAAGCCAAATTAATTTGTATCTTTTTCGGAGTTCAACGCAAAGTTTAAGAATAACAATTTTTTAGACAGGCTCAGCGCGTACGATTTATACGCCAAATTACTTTCTTTATTATCTGATTGCCTTGACGACTTCAGTGCACTTGGCACCGATAAATCATTTGTCCAAATGATGTGTTTTGACGCCAACAAGCGAATTCACAACAGACGAGGCCCATTGATAAACCTCAACTCTCAATTGCGCAGAAGTGGTCCAGCTCATTTTGGGGATGGTCACAGAATCAGCTGTGAGTACGTGTCTGTGTACTCATCGCATGCAACATGCACTGTTCTAATTTTCGTAAATGCCTCCAAAAGCAACAAGTGTCAATTGGGCTCGTCAATTTAAATGAACACAAAAAAAAAATTAATAAATAAAAAACGGAGGCTGCGCATTAAGGCATTTATTGAGGCCGCCAAAAATGGCAAGAAAGGGTTTTAACATAAAAATAAACATTACAGCTGAGAAAGCATTAGTGACTGCGTTGTGCTGTAACAGCTTTCACTTCTTGTCTGACCCAGATTTCTACAAGTGGTTGATCAAGGACATTGGCGAGTTGCAATTGGAAATATGCCGCATACAGAGTGTGAAATAAGATCATGCATTTTATGACTACGGATTACGGACGCATGCTGTCAACATAAAAAATTCGCCTTAAAAAAAATGAAAGAAAAAATAAACAAACGACTTTCCTCTCCCGAACCCACAAAAAAAATTTTTTTTCCCTTGCTTTTACCTTTAAGAGAACATGACGGGTATGTCTTGGTATTTTTACTGACAGTTTTATCCGCATTCTATCTGTGTCATAGTTTTTAAAAATAGCACATTAAAACACAGTAATGAGCGCGAGAAAAACAGAAAATGTAGGAAGCATTTTCCGATACAATAAAGTCTATGGAAAATTCACTGTTTATTTTTAGTAAAAATCACCCAAAATTGGTGAATTTGTGTGGGTGTCTAATCAAAGAATGCTTTTTTATACATCAGTTTAGGTTATCATATTCGTATACGTCGTTTCGTCTAGGCAGCTATAATAAAATAAAATGTATGCAAAATAGATTTGAGTTTTGCCAAAACTCTCACGGTCTACTGGTGTATAATGACCAAACCAAACCAAAGTGTACGCACTCAGCTGTGTTTATACAATGCGAGTTATGAAAATAATCAAGTACTAATGTATATACATACATTTGAATCTCATTTCTAACGCTATAAAAAAAATCCTATCGAATGGCACGTCAACAGAAAAATAAATAAAATAAAATAAAAAAATATTCGGTAAAGAAAAGAATAAAAATATTAAATCAAATCATGATATTCAACACTATTCAGCGGAATGTTGATTATTTATTATTTTGTTGGTACAAAGGCAATTTATAAATAGAAAGCTGAAAGGCAATAAAATCGAAAATTTTTCTTTAAATTTGCTCTATGAGGCAAGGCAAGCCAAGAAAACAAAGCGGGCTAGCTAACTAGGCAAGCCGACCGAAGCAGATGCCTCTGCAACTAGCCAAAAGTGTGCGGCTGAGGTTGCTCTTTTTTGTATGAGAAAAATGCTCACAAGAAGATGAGCTATATTCGAAAGCAAAAAAAGCTTCCTGACAGATTCGAAAATTTTTCAAAAGATGAAAGAAAATTTTCTTTTTTATGTGTGCTTCTCTAGAGAGACATACTCGTACATAAATATACACACAATTGTGCGTATATAGCTGAGATCATAAGGAAAATATATGTTTGTTAATATGTATGTGTGTTTCGTATTAGATACAAATGTATCTCGTTTGCATTTGTCTTAGTGCCGAGAATTGTTTCAAGTATTTTTTTCAAACTAGACGCTTTCGTCTTGGTTGTCTTTGGTTTTTCCTGATTTTTTTGTTGTCGTTTTTAGTGTTAGAAGTGCTTTTTGGCTATCACCTCAGTATTACCTTGCCGAGCTGCTGTTGACGGGAAACGTTCAGTCGAGACAGAGCTCATCTGCGATTCAGTTGATTATTCGCATCCAACAGGCAAAATGGTGAGTGGTTTTTGGGTGACGAAAACGAAAAAAAAAAACCGAAAAGTAGTACAAATTGAAAAATAAAAAAATAGTTAACCCCAATTAACTGGAAAACCGCAAACAATAATGCATTTTTTTTACTCTTTTTCTGTACCACTGATGCACTCAAAAACTAGGCTGACGTACCTAAACGAGAAATTGAAAGTAAGTTGACTCAACCAACCCATTTCGGATTACTTCAAATGCTAAGACATAACGAACTAACCTCAAAGTTGAAGGTTTAAATGAAGTTCACCAGAAGGAAATGGTTATACAAGTATGAAAAGTATCTGTAAAAATAGAAAAATGATAAATCGTGCTGAGTTGATTGAGTTGGAGTGAAAAGGTGTGAAAAGCCGTTAATCTGTAAAGAAAACTTATATAGAAAAATGGGTTACATAATCAAAACAAAAATTTGTGCCGACTAAAGAGCGAAAAAAATTCAAATAATTAATTTTAATTAAAAAGAAAAGTGTAATGTGTACGTAGAAATATGGCAAGACATATTAAAAATGCAGAGAAATTATTTGGAAAAAGAAAATATCTCGAATGTGCTATTTATAAACTCAGTTTTTGAATACTTGATGCTAGAATGCAACTACAAGAAGAGTTAACTCAACCTAATGACAAAAACATATATATTTTATGAAAAATGTTGTGAGAACTAAACCAAGTCCTTAGAACATAAGGTTATGAAGTGCCTATTTTACGGGTTATGTTCTTATAAAAAATAAGGAACTACACACTTGCCATTGAGCAATAGTCAAAACCGACAGACACAAAACCGACGGATACAATTTTCAATATAACGCGAGCATGGCGTTTCTAATTTTGGCCGTTTTTTGTTTTTTTCGGTAGCGCGTTTATTTTCGTGCTGACGCAACATTTGCTCCTCTCTCTCTTTAATAGATATATAGATGCATATATACATAACACACACTAGTATACATAACTACATATGTACGCAGCATAGCCGTATGTGCAGACGATCTGTATTCGTGTTCATGTACGGGTGTCGAATTTCGAAAAAAGATGGGCAGTGGAATAAATTCGGGCAGCCTTACCCGTAATGGCTGTGAATGATCTGAAATAATTCGGGAAAGCTGGCAATGTGTGACGTACTATAATAACACGGAATGTGGGTGTAGATGCCACAAATATGCGACAAATAAGATAGAAAGATACGCACTGGCAAGCATGTCATGATTTGGTTAGAGCAAAAGCGCAAAATGTGCGCCCACCAAATTATTTCAGGGTTACCAGATTGCCCTGATTTGGCTTATTTACAAATTTATAAATAGCAGTTGAAATAATCTTCAACATGAATTTTAGTTGAAAAAGGTAATAAGTAAATAACAAAAAACCTAGGCATTGATAAGGTCAACAAATCTACGGCGTGTAATCATTTCCTTGCCAACAATTTTAGATATATAATTAGGCTACACATATTTTTGCTGTTGTGTATAAAATTATTTAACTAATTTTTTTCTATATTTCTATACTAACAGATATCGAATTCGTATTCGAAGTTATGGGTTCCCCTAACGAGGGTATTGATGCCTTCGATTTAGGTGATGCTCTGCGTGCCCTGAACTTGAACCCAACCCTGGCGCTTATCGAGAAAATGGGCGGCACTAAGAAGCGCAAGGAGAAAAATATCAAAATGGACGAATTCCTGCCCATCTACTCACAAGTCAAGAAGGAGAAGGAGCAGGGTTGCTACGAAGATTTCATTGAATGTTTGAAATTGTACGACAAAGAAGAGAACGGTCATATGCTTCTCGCTGAATTGCAACATGCCCTGTTGCAATTAGGTATATCCTACAATACAAACAAATAAAAGTACAAAAGCCTTAATAATTTGGTGATAATGATTTACAGGTGAATGCCTGGATGACGAACAAGTGGAAACTCTGTTTGGTGACTGCTTGGACCCCGAGGATGATGACGGCATGATCCCATACTCCCGTAAGTACAGAATTTACTTGTTCCCCTATAATGTACTACTTTGTGCAAATTTGTATTAATTTATGTCGAAACTGTCAAATTTTTTGTTCCATGTCACGTTTTTGTTTACCGGCACTGCTTGTGATTTCCCCGAAAAAAAATGTCACGTGTTTTATATGCACCGAATGTATGTCTGTATCAAATACTGCACATTGCACACACACACTACACTACTACTCCACCCACGCTAAATTGCACAACACTACCACAATGCACCAAAAAAAAAAAAAAAAAACAACAACCAACGGTCCAAAAATATGTCAATCACCCGATGTTAATCCAATTATTGAACATGAGCAGAATTCGTCCAGAGGTTGATGAGCAATCCAATCGTCTTCGACTAAACGGTAAGCGTTGTCTAAATGTTCAGTGTTGACAATTGTTGAAATATTCAAATGTAAGAGAACCAAAGACTGTATACAATTTTTACTAAAAAATTGTCGCTTTCCTTTTTGCAGCATTCCTTGCCAGAATGTGTGACAGACCAGACCAGCTATAAAAACTACCATCCGATTTATAGCAACAACCATTCTCCATAGATGTTATATTCATCGCTAACTCTCTCTATCTCTCTCTCGTAAATTATTTATTTTAATTAAATTTTACAACTGCTACTACAACTGCAAATTGAACTTCAAAATATTATTTTTTAAAAAATAAAAAAATTTAAATTATAAAACTACGAAAAACCAAACAGCAAAAGGAAGTAGAATTTTGGAAAATGTTTTCGTCATTGCTCGCTTCTTTTTGTATGAAAAACACCGTTATATAATATGAAGAAAGCATAATATTGAAATTGCACAATTTAAGACATGAAAAAGGCGCAAATAAATAAACAGCAAAAAACAGTGTCAAAAAAAAGTGAGTTTGTAAGGTGATTATAATCTACGCCATGTATTGCCGTCTCATTTGGCACTGTCTTTTTCAATTCTTAACCGGAGTACGAATAACAATTTTTTATCACCGCAGAAAAGAAAACGAAGAATGTGAAATCACTGAATTTCGCAGTGGCTTTACTAACTGAATGTCAAGACAAAAAGGTAAGTAAAAAGTCGCCGTGTAAGCCGCCTGCGGGTAGAACTCAATTGGGACCTTCAGTTAAACACGAGAAACTCTGAGCGCAGCTTCTATAGCTCGTCTTCTCACGGTCGCCGTTTCATTTCCGCGCAGAAATTGTGTTCAGTTCAACAAATAGAATTATTGAGTCAAAGGGAGGTCTCAATTGCTCAATGGAGCTGTGCTCCAAAATCGGTACTGTGGGTCCTAGGGTCCTAGGACAAAGTGAAGTGCACTTAACTAAGTTTGCTTAGTGACTTAAGTTAGAATTGCAAGGATCTGTCGGCAAGGTCAAATGGATACAGTCTCCCGAGTCTCCTCCCCCTACGCGTTCTTAGAAGGCGTGATGTTTGGGTCGCTCTAAATAGGCCGAAGCTTGTTGGCGGCTTAAGAGATCCCCATTTTTGGGAACATTTAAATGCTTTTCTAGGTTTTCTGGTCGCATATACCAAGGAACGCCAAAGAAGAGTGCTTGAAGTACTAGGGTCTAGCAGCTAACAACTATGGAGATACACTAATTATTCCATAAACACCAATATTCCAGCGTTTTGATCAAAGCCCAAAATGAAGTAAATGAAGAAGGCGTGCAAATATAAAAACAAAAGAGAAAGTAAAAAAAAAAAAAAGAATTGGCAAAAAATGTATCAGTATCAAATCGCTTGGCGCGATCAAAAATAATTCTTAAAAACGATTACTAACAATAAAAATCGAAAATACTTTTTGTTTATAAAATTAGAAATTAAAAAATAAAAGTCATATCCACCATATGGTAAACCACATACAAATGCCCATAGTAATATGATATACGAAATAAACAACAAAATATTAAGAAGACAACAGCGATAGCCATTCCAAAAAGACATTTACTTATCATAGTAACTCCACATTAAACTGATTGCGAAGCAGAACTATACCAAAGAAAAATCTCCATAAAGGAAACAACCCTATTGAAATAACTACGAATTTTAGCAACTCAAACAAACAACAAAAACAAACCAACGCAGAGGAATGTGTCTGGTGCAAGATGTGTTAGCTTTTGAAATGATGTATATCATCTCAATTTACCCAACACATATGTTAAATCAATTCTGATAATGCATGCTAAAGAACATTTGAATAGACCTTCTAATCGCCTTTCAATAGCAGTAATAATTTTTGCAATATTATAAAATTATAAAAATTATGCAACAAACTTTAAATCAAATCGATTAGCATAATTCATTTGCATAAATTCTTCAACTATGCATAATTTTATGAGCTTTAATAATATCGATTTTCATTGAATTTAAGAGCGGTCGGCATGTTTCCAAATAGTAATAGTAGGTAATGCTGATGAGGTATATGCGTTACTCGGCAACGGTGAAACCCATTTTTTTGCTGACAAACACCTATGAGGGTAATGTTGATCACATCGGTCAACGTTTGGAGCTTGTTACTCGTACCAAATACAAGATGAAACACAAGACGACTGTGCATGTCAGTAGCCTTTCTAGTTGCAGAGCGAATGTAATGGAACTATTTAAGCTAAGCGGAAATCACATGTGTGGCTACGTGAGCTCAGATTTAGTTTACAACAGCGGCGCTGATGTTAAGGACCTCAACGTAGTCGATGGTGCGCTGAAAACATTTTCATGGGCTGCATTACAATGCTAGTTTTGCTATTACTATTCATGCGTATTTGGCCACACAACGATTGCATTTTATATAATACCTATTATTGCTAAATTGTCCAATAAAGTCAGAAAACAATAAATTTGTCTCTTCAGTATTTAGTTACTTGTAGATAGAACAATTAAGGTAACGAAATTAGAAGGCCATTGATAATTTTTATAAATAATATTAGTAAATTGTAGTGGCTTCCTATTTTATAGAAATTTTTGTGAAACTGTAAATATGGAATTTATTAAGAAGCACCGAAAAATATGCCTACAATGACCGACCAACAGCTTACGTAGTCATTTCAAGTACAAACTCGGTAATCGCAACTCTAGATTCACGGAATTCCTCGATATTGTAAACACTATATGCCCAATGTACATACATTGTGTTTTGTGTCTCTTTTCTTCTGATTCGATTTCTATTTTTGGTTACTGTTGCTTACAAGAAATTTTGCATAAACTAAAATGTGTTGTATTAACAAAAGTTCTTTGTAACGATTATAAGCCGCATAAGTCAAAAACAACAAGAATAAAAAATAAAAAAGGTGTAATTCTGAAATTTGTCAGATTTAAGGAATTTGATTCAGGGACCACTTAAAATTGTTTAGAGAGATGCTTACCAATAAGACAATGTCTGTCAACCCATTTTAAATTCAGTTTAGAAATAAAAAGAAGTAGCTGCATATTTTAGCAGAGCAAATTTATAATGCCGACAAGTCCGGACTGTTTTTCAGACAGTTACCAGATAAATACTAGTGAGCTTCAAGGAATCGCCTGCAGGCACAAATAACAGATATGTTAAAAAAAAACAAACTTCCTAACAAAAATTAAGCTTTCCGTGTCATACATAGGTTTCCTTTTACCACTTCTCATCTTACACATATTTCCCACTAGGTGCAACATTCAAAATATGTTGGTTTTTCTTGGTTTTCTTTAGTTGAATTACCGAATTCATACTTTATGTAATTTCAAACACCTTATATGTACTTCATGTACTTCCGCCGCTAATGGCGGCTGTATTGTCTTGACTTTAGGAAGGCATAAAACTTCATAGCGACGAAAACATACGGTTTTCAAATTCATTGTTTTTTCCATATTTTTTTAGAGCTTATAACAAAAACTTAGGATTTTCGTTTCTTTTTTTTTTTTTTTTTGACTGTTAAATTTACATATTATATCACTTTGTATGCAACACAAAGCCTAACAATAATTTAGAAATCTTAAACTAAGTAATGCTTTATTTAAAAGTTTCTTTCTTCTTCTTTCCTGGGTATACAGATTTCATACAGATTTTTTTTGGCTTCTATATGCTTTCGCCATGTGAGTCGTATTTCTAATTGAACTCCTAGATATGTGTCTTCCGTTGAATGCAGGACAGTAGTATTATTAAGAATGATAGACGTACAGTCGCTCTTATTTAGGGTGAATGTCACGTGCTTACATTTGTCCGGATTGACATTTATACGCCAATTGTCCAGCCAGTCCGATACGAGTTGCAGGTGGTCGCTTAGCACTTTTGACGCTTTTTTAGGGCAGCGTGGACGACAGGTGATTGCAGTGTCACCTGCAAAGTTTGTTGTCAGTAGCCGGGGGTTTGTAGGTATGTTAGCGGTGAATAAGACGTATAACAGCGGCCCGAGAACACTGCTTGTGGAACGCCAGCCAGCATTTACATACTCCTTTGTGGTAAAATTTTTGCATCTCACCACAAATAGCCTTTTTGTGATGTATGATTCCAGTAGTTTATGTGAGTTCTGTGAAAGCATTCTTTTTATATTGTAAATAAGGCCATCCCGAACAGTATTCGGTGTTCAAATGGAGTTCTGATTTCCGTAGTGACTCGGTTTACTTGGTCGATTGTTCTGTGTTTCGCGGTTTCGCTTTATTTGATGCGTATTCTGTCTTATTCTTGTGGGATCAATTAAATTCCAACTTAACGATTGCTTATCATCTCTATATCAATCAATCAATGATAATGTGGAAACTTGACTTGTTTTTAAAACGAAAATGTATTCGAATTCAGGTGCAGTAGTGATGTCAACTTTAGGTTGCATACTTCGTTATATAATAGTTTTGCGGTAGTTTCGATAACATATGAGATTTGCGTATTTAAGTCTTGATAAATCTTAAGATTACCATTGCATTTAAATTACAAATACAAATTCCTTTATTTTGACTCTTTTTTGAAGCAAAAGCCCTTTTATTTTAAAAATGTAGTTAACGCATCTAACCAACACTAGATGTCGCGAAAATACAGTGCAGCTTTCACAAACCATTTCCCCTACTTTGCTGTTCTAAAAAAGCCAAACCCTCAAAGCTTACACTGCCACTAAGCTTTCGCGCTCTGGAAGCTGTTGCTGCACTCATTTTCGCTTTGGCTTCAGCGCTGTCCAATTGACGGTTCGCCAAGACCAAATCATTTCAAAACGAGATAACAGACCGAAAAGATACAACAACGCGCTTGTCGTGCTGCATATAAATCAAAGGTGACAAAATCTTATATTTAAAGAATAAAAAAAAATTAATTAAAAGACAAGGAGAAACATTGCAATTGTTTCAACTCGTAAAGTGCGCAATACGCGAAAATTGTCACCATTTATTTTTCTTTTAGTTAGAAAAGTGAAAAAATCAAGCGGCAAATTTTAATTTGAAGCAAGATTTTTTCGTTGGTATACACTAAAAAAACAGAAAAAATTGTATATGTTAAATCATTGCAGTTTTAGTGCATCAGTTTTTACAACAACATTCCAGAATAACGTACAAAAGAAAAGTGTTAAATTTATTCTAATTCATAATAACTGAAAGAAAAAGTCGCAGTTAAAAATCGAGCAGTGAAAAGCATTACAAAAAAAAAGAAAGAAAAAAATCACAGAAAGAAAAGTACTACATACTTAGACACAGTTACAAATACCGTTATATCCCACAACTTTCAAAATGGCGGATGTTCTGGAGAAAAGCTCTCTACTGGAAGCTGTGGTTGCTCCAGTTGTCGCCACCGGCGCAACAATGACAACAACAGCAACAGCAGCAACGGCTGTGTCAGCTGCAACAACATTGAATGACTCACACCCACCAAAGGAATATCAGGAACAGCAAAAACAACAACAGCAACTACAAACGGATGCAAAACAACAGCAACAACAACAACAACAACAGTCACAACAGCAGCAAGGAGTGGCAAGCGAAGTAAAAGGTGAGCCGAAGAAAATTGTGTAGATAAAATTATAAAAAAATGCTGTGATGTGCAACGCAGTGTAGAGAACCATTGTCAAAGGATGCAATGGAAAATTATAACGTTTGAAGTGCATTCGTAATTATGACTTCATGACTTTTTTTTGCTAAAACTCCCAACAAAACAGGATTGTTTTCGAAAGTCTTTTTCTTCTCAAGAAAAATAGAAAAAGAAGAATAAGAAAAGAAAAAGGGAAAAGTCCTGAAGTCTGTAATTGTGCCGTTTTCTTGGAGTGGAGATATTCGAAATTAGCAAGAGATTTAGTGCAACTGAATAGTAAAAAAAAATGTAGCAAAATGTCAAAAATTTTATGCTTTTTGTAATTTCATGTGGTATCACAGGGCACAGTAAGGCTGAGTAATAGGCTGATACCTCAGCTTAACGTTACCTGACCTGAACTAACGTAAATTATATTTTTCAATTTTTATTCCATATATAAAAGTTAAAAAATTTAATACCAACATAATCAGAGTAATAGACAATAAAATATTAGGGTCATTCACGATATTCTTCAAATATCCTGGCACCTGTTAAACCAGCTATAAATATATATTAGAAATGATAAAAAGTAACTATAAACAAAAGTCCCTAGTTTTAAGAGAGTTTTCATATATTCTTATATATATTATATGCACCCACCAAAGAGTTTACTATTTTGCATATTTATTCAAGATTGCTATATATAGCTTAATTATTCGCTGTTGGATTGTTGGTTAAGCCAAATCTGTTCGGAAATTGTAAAACAATAATTAGGAGTTTAACTTCACGAGTACAGAGAAATGACAACAGCGCTGACGGCGCAGTTTGAACAAGAATCCAATGACGAAATGAACTTCAATATAGATTCTGCCAATATTTGTATAGTCAGACTTTTCAAGTATACCTACAAAATCTATCACATAGTAAACCATAATAGTCTTGGCGCCACTGTAGATTTATATATGGTGAAATGGCAAACCACATTAAGCCTAAATCTACTATCAGCTGTCAAATTGGCTGTAGTGGAAAAATGTTTTATTAACTTGAAAAGGAAACCTTAGAAAATACGCGTGATGATAACGATTTTCGAATGCATTAAAGCTTTAATTAGCACTCATTGTTATTGCATAAAAATAGCGCTAATTTAATTAAAACTTTTTTTCTTCTTCTCTGACTAAAACGCTGTATTATCACTTGCGTATTTCGAACCTAATTCACTTCGACAACGAACATTAGGCACACTTGAGTGTATACATATATATATATATATATATATATATATATATATATATGAACGCTTAACACGCATGCATTCAGTCAGTTAGCTAGACAGTCAATTAGACAGAACGTTAGACAGTTGTTGGAAGCACAAACAGCCAGCAGGACTGGCAGTGAGTCAGGACACACCTAGAACGAAAGTAAATTGAAGGCGTTGCCAGGCGAGCGTGCGGTGCTGCCATATGAAATGATGGCCTGTCAGGAAAGTCAACTAGACACAAATAGACATTTTAAATGTCAGACGTGCGAAATCGGTTCAGGTGCCGGTGAACATGCCACGAACCATAAGCGTTAACATTGTGTAAACACAACAAGAGGCGTAGTAGGCAAAGCAGACCACGAAGTAGAAGTGTAGTGCCTACTCATATCCGATTGTTGAGGTGAAGCATATCAAGGGTTTTTTTTACAGGCGTTTTTACCGAACAGGATAATAATGTGAATGAGCACGTCGCAGTCGGTATTTCTACAATGTCATTTACGTGAAGAAGGTCTAGCAAATAGGACGCATTTCACAGCGTGCTTTTATGCAACTCAGTTGACATTGTTTTATGCAACATTTCTAATGTGCGCGCACGCAGAGTTCAGCGAACTCAAACTATGACAATGCCGCATGCTGCCACTTCCCAGTTGAAACGATGCGCACAGCGCCAACGCACAAACTAATCACGCACTCATTTATTCATTCATTCATTCATTTGCTCATTCGGTTTTTTAATTGCGTTTAATGTGCATAGAGTAAATGTTTTTTATTATTATTGTGTGTATGCTCCTGTGAAAATAACAGCCCCCACCCATCTGTTAAGTGTTTGTCAAACGAAAGAATTACATGCATTCAAATGAATGGGCAAAAAATAAAGAAATAAAAAAAATATATAAAATACACATATATATAAATAAATTATATAAAAAGAAAGATTTATGTCAAGTAAAATCTGCACTTGGTCTGCGCGCTTGCTCAACAAATCTTTTGATTACTGACCTCGTTGTATACTCAAAAGATCAATAAATTTATCTAAGCTTGTGTTTGGCAAACAAACAAAGACACGCTTTAAATTGTTTAAATAAATTGATTCAGTCAAGTGCAAACTTTTTTTACTCGATTTTTGTTTTTATTTAACATTTCCTTCTTAGTTGTTTTTGCTCTTTGAATGAATTTAAATAGGTTGCTCTTGAATTGCTGCAGACGTTTGAAAATGAATAATCTTTTACCGAAAAACTCTGTACACTTATAGACGATGAGCGGCACAACACTTTTGATATTTTGTTTTTAATTTCAAATTAATTGTTTTTGTTTGTTATTTAATGTATGCAAGGTATATTAAATCTAACGAGCGGAACCCATGGCCCACACTATCGACGGCATTCTAGAAAAAACATTTGCATTTGTACACTTACCGAACACTATACATTCATGATAGCAAAGAGAGCGCAAACACACAAAATTGATCTCTCCCCACGTTGTGTATGAGACGAAAATGGAACGACAACAATAACAAGGTAGAACCCATTGGGGAATTTGTTTGATGACCTTTTTTTAATGCTTTTCGCTCATTGTGAATGCCAAATTGCGATGACTAAAAATTCATCACAAAAATTCTTTGATAACCAAGTCATCACATTTCAATCAGATGTTTTCCGTTTATATACAACATTTAAAGTAAATAATTTGAGTGTTGTTATTAGTTGCTTGGAAAGTGAAATGTAATGATATTTATTTATTTATTTAATTTTTATTTATATGTATATATGTTCTTAATATGTATTTAGCAGATGAGTGGAATGGAGAATACGTTAATTGTTGGCAAAATATTTAACGCAGAAATGAAAAAGGCTTTTGCGAGGTAGCTAAGCGTCGTAATTTTACAAATCTAGCATCACTGCATGCAGCAGAGACAAATCGGTAATCGATTATTAAGTCAGAGAAAATGATGAGTGAGGTCTTCTGCTGAACGCGCCAATTGTACTGCGCTCACAACATCAACGGCTATGTATTCTTATTGTTGTTGTAACTAATGGTTAACTTTAACAACTTTTGTAACCTAAACCACTGGGCCGATTTTTATAAAAACTTGATTGATTTAGCGAAGAATAACTTTCAATTGGTATTTTTTCATTATGATCGGGTATTTCCGTTTAATTATATAGAAGAGAAAGCTGTGATGAGTCATCTATGTGTGTCTGCCTATTTCGCTATCTTATGTACATACTAGTCCTTAGTTTTTGAGCTGTCAAGTATAGCATTTTCTTTATATATTAAATTATTAAAAAAATTATTATTATATTATTATTAAAAAAAATTTCCCAAGTGCATCAAGGCCACATTTATGAACTGAGAGAAGTGCAACATTCTACAAGAACTTTATTGTACAGCTTACAAATTAGAACATAGTAAAATTTAATATCTTCTTTGGAGAACTTTTTTGTAATCAGTCGAACTAAAATTTCATTAGGCTTTAAGTGAGGATCATAGAAATAATAAGTAACTTTCGAGAACTACAAAACCCTAGTATTACTTAAAACTGTAATAAATGAAATAATACTGAATCATGTAGCATCCATACAAATGTTAGAATCTTCAAGCTGCTTTTATCCTCCAATGGACAAGACATTGGGCATCATCTGCGTATGCCTTAATTTATTAATTGAAATTTCAGCTACAATTTACGATTTGAAATATTGTATAATGTACTTGTTGCCATAGCATGATCATTTCGCATATTATGATTACCCCTTGGAGCAGCTTCTTTTGTGTAGTGTGAATCCATGTGTCCTCAATAACTCATGGTTCTAAAGCGAAGTGATTGTTTTAAGACAAGCGTCTGCGTCACAGGTTAGTTCTGACATCGGTTTACGGTGTTATATCTACTGATCACCAAAACTTAGAAAAGGCAGCTCTGATTAACAGAATACCTAGGATAGGAATAGAGTAAATAGGCAATGGATAGTGAAGACGGTGCCCGAATTTGTTGTTCCTCGTAAAAACGTTTTTGCGCTTTTACAATTTTACAATGGTGTGAGGTTTATATTATTTTGTATTTTGTACATCTTTGTGCAAATTCATTACTAAAACTAAAACTTGTCTACACTTTGATTAATAACTATTTTTTTACTATTTGAAAAAAAAAAATAGAAAATAATCACACACGCACAGAGGCTTACACAAACAATAACCCAATAAAAGAACTGTTGTCTTCTGAACATGCGATTGTATGAAGTCATCATAGCATTCATTATATTAGAATTATTGCTAAAACTGAAGCTTAATGGACAACAATTGGATTCGTAATCGCTTCATTCTAGTTTACGCTGCACACTCTTACAAACTCTTCACTTCGCGCGAATACCCACGAAACTCGTCATATCGTTGAATACTATAGTCTTTATTTGTTCGCGGCGCGTTGTTTATTACTTTTTGTATACTTTTTATTGTTAGCAGGTGATTTATATTTATATACATTTTCTAATACTGAAAGTATATAATAATCATGATATTATTCACTTGGTTATTTTGCACTGATAAACTTGGCTACGTTCAGCAACAAAACTTATATGAAACAACGATATGATAAAGGCCGGTTATCAACTCATTTTGTTGCTACTTAATAGCCACAATTTCTATTGCAAATTTTAGTCTTAAAATCATTGTTGTATTATTCAATGATTTTGTGCGTTATGCCAACTGAAAAAAACATTTGAATTGTTAATGTTCCAAAAATATTCATTCGGCAGCCTAGTCTTTCGTCGTTACATTTTAAATGCTAAATTCTTATGTAAACCCATTTGTTAGTTGCTTTTTTTCGGTGGTCGTAAAATGATTTTCAAACAAAATACTCCTAAAATCATATGGTAATGCTTGTTTATCCAACAAACAAACTTACGAGAGTCAAGGCTATTACAATCGGGTAAAGCAGCCCTCGATGACGAAAAAGACCATTCGTCTCTTTTGATAACATGTCTAAACGTGCAAATTTACGTATTTAAACAGAAGATGACTACATTGGTTAGTAAGAAACACTTGTCGCAATATACATATAGACTTGTTATATGTATTTTCGAAAATTTGGTTTATTTTTTTATGTACTTCAATGTCTTATTGTTTGCTCTACGAACTCTTCACGTTGTGTTGTGTAATCGATCAATGGCAACCACAGTTCTCTGTACTCTTCAGAACTCACTGCCTTTATTATTGTATTAAACTTAGCCAAAGCAGTGCTCAAAGCACGCTCGAAACAAATCATCCCTTAATTCTAAAGGTAATTGCCTAAAATTAAAATATTCCTTTTTGAAATATTTAAGGAACTTGAAAGAGGCAATATGCCAGTCATTTAAATCCGGTGATCAGCGAGAGATTGGAAACCCTCCATACATTAATCTTATTTAAAGGAACCAGTAGGGAATTGAAATTATACTCATTTTTTTGTAGGGCAAGACTGTGTTCTTAGTTTTACATAAAAATTCTGAAGTACACTGCCGTACGAAATTCTGTCTTGGGTTTTTAAAAGTCACTTGAAAACGAAATCGGGTTTTAGTATTATGAGCACTGATGATTTATGATGAAAAAAAAAAATATATATATATTTCTAATAAAAGGGGCATTTTTTCTTTATAAGTTTGGATTCCAGCACTGAAGAATGTTATTAGAAATTGTGTTACCGAGACGACATTGAGCTAGTGAGGTAATCACTGGTATGCGTACGAATAAGAACAAGTGATTGAAGAGATTATCTCTACACTTGAATTTGTTCTTGGCAAAGTCTTGAATCTACCTGAGCACTCAACGAGTTGAAATTGAAATTGTCAAAACACCCAAGAATTGCATCAATCAACTATAACTTAATTATACTCGAATTGTTTCATAAATGAAAAAGATAATAAGATACTATGTTTGTGGCAAAATTTGAGAAAGATAGACGTCACAAAGTTGGATATAAAACACATACTTAGAAATTGGCATACGAAATGAAAAGAGAATAAAAATGTTATTTAAATAAAGAAAACCGACAATATTTGTCACCTCTGGCTCTCTGTCTGTATAATTAACATTTAGATGCAAAATATATAAATAGGTGTATCTAGTACATGCGAGTATTGAACGCAATAGACTCGAATAGCTTAGAAAGCAAAAACAAAAACAGAAAACGAGATAAAGGTGCTGCAATCAAATTTGGCTTTATATACCCAATGCTTTTTTCTAGCTGATTTTACAATACAAAAAAAAAAAAATAAATAAATAAATAAATAAAAAAAATACAAAAATAAAATTGGAAAACCGATGAAATGTATTTTCTTTAATGTTAATTTCCTTAATAAAAAATATTGTTATGTTAAATTTCATCGATATGCACAATTTCCGCTGTAATTAAAAATAATTAACTACAATGGTTTCATGAATGCTCCAAATAATATGAAATTGATGTTTTTGGGCATGAAACCGGATACACCTTGGAAAAAATATTTGATTGTGTCTCTTAAGGCTTGCCTTTTAGGGGTTGAATGCTTAATTAAACTTGACATATTTAAATTTGACTCAAACTCAAAAAATTTGACGCACACAAACATTTTCGACAGAAGTCTTACAAACGGCCCATCTCTGCCTGTTCTGACCGCTGAAGTGTGCCAGCCAAGTGGAGCATAGACAACTGCCAAAGACCTTTTGGGGCCAGGCCAGTCTTCTTCGCTCAGTTGGCAGGCATTCAGAGAGCTAATTTGCGTGCAACAAATGCAACAATTTCTTTGCTACGGATTTTGTTGCCATCGTTGTTGTTGTTTTTGATTTTGATTTTGCTTTTGTTTGAATTCGTGTACTTCCCCTTCCGTGTGAGTGAAGACCGTAGAAGTATAAAAAACATGGGCCAACATTAAATGGTATAGTTGCACTCGACTGCGCACTGAAGGTGCAAATATTTTGTATGCAACACGCGCTGTGTGCAAATTAACATGATAATTTGTGTTAGCTAAGTGTAACATGAATATTTCCTAGATATGCTAATACGGTACATCAACTGAGACCATTGAAGAACAAAAAACGGTGACCACAACTCCAAAATATTTGCTACGCGGCTTAAAAGTGATAATAAATTAATTTGGTATGTCAGAAGTTTGATCAATAATTTGTTTAAAATTAATATTTTGCGTGTTCTTCTATGATAACTTAAAAATAAGAAGAAAACAACAACAACAATACCAACTACAATTTAAATGGCCATGACTGAAAACCTTCTTCAGAATGCTACAGGTGAAGTTGGCAAGCGCAACATTTCTGCTGGCATTTTTTAATTATTCCGCTTTTTTCAAAGTGCTTTTTCGCACGCAAACCTTGACTGAACGACTTTGCGACAATTAACCTCAAAAGGCCAAAAAATGATTTCACAACGTTGCCAATTGTTGTGGCTCTTATTGAACCGCCTTAAACGATTGTATGCCAACATCATTGATGAGTGGCGCCAAAATATCGAGTGAGTGTGACGGAAAGCGTATGAGTTGGAGAGATTGCTATAAAATTACGTTTGGCTTTACGCTACTACCAGCTTACATACGCCATACAGCAATGCCCTGCTTATAGGGTTCATTAAACTAAGCGACGCTCAGCAAATCCTGCGCACGCCAGCAAAGCCAACTGATTTGGGCGCCGCGACTTGATTGGTAAACAAACGCGACATGGCGGCTCGTTAGATGGCAGGCAGCTTGTCAGACACTTTGTTTGCTTCAGACTTGCCACGCTCTCATAGTGCGTAATACTTGCACCCATTTTGAGTGTAAACTCGTCGAGCTATAAGTACAGTGGTTGGAGCTTACTTAAAAAGTTAGCAATAACAACAACAACAACTAGGTGAATTCTCATGTTAATCGGATTTAATCTAAAAGCATATACAGTTGGGCGAATACTAATCACTTAAACCACTCCTGCGGAGAACTTGTGCTCTTCGAGAAAAAATTATACTGTCATATTAAATATCATACTATTATATAGACGTACTGTTATAAAATAACAATAACCACAACAACAACAACTACTACTAGTTAGCTATGTATGTTGTATAAGTTAAAACCCATTAAACTAATGGTCAGTGAAAAAGAAAGGAGGTGCAAAACGAGTGAATATAAATAGCTATCAAAGAACGCAATTTTTTCTTGCCCTTTGTTTTCTTGATCAATAATCATTGAATGTAGGTCATCACCAATAAATAATCTACATACTTTATTTGATTGTAGTTAACTTTTTTATTTTATAACATTAGTTCATATGCACTCCCAGGTGGGGTGCTTACAGTAATGCAAAAAGTATGGGGCCATCAGTGTTAATTGTGCTGAAATTAGATTTCGGTTTGTTGGGGAAAAATGTCCTTAGATGACCTACAAATCTTTCCAAAGATATCTTATAATAATTATGATAAATTTGGGTCGGGTTATGATAATAGAGCAAATAATTCATTCTCGCAATCGTTGGTGTGTGAGGGCACTCAACAAACATGCATGTGTCTATACAAACATGACTGGTGGACATACCTGCTTCAAATCGCTTCCCCGCAACAGCTTTCTACTGAATTGATGTATTCTCTTGAGCAAATGCTCAATGGAAAATTTACGTGTGGGGGTCATGAGGCACTCACTTTTAGAATTAACTTCAGTTTAGTGATTCGAGACTCAAACCATAAAGAGATCATTCAATGACATATGACAAAAAAATTTCTATTCTTCTTATCACCAAAACATTGGTCCCGTATAGAATAAGATATATAATAGATATTTTGTTTACCTAATAAATTGGGGCAAAGAAAAAATTAAGAATCAGTAATTGGCAATTGATCTTATAGCTACATAACCTCCTGTCACGAATTCATTTCAAGACATTTTGACAATGGATCATCAATGACCAGGCATCAGTACAACAACAAATGATTAAACATTGTTCTAGATATAATTAATATTACAAAAATTAACATTACAAAAAACATAAGAGAAAACCCTATAAATTTGTTTGAGTTTTCAAGCTCTTAACTTGCTGTGCAGTTGCAAAAAATACATAGAAAAAATCTCTTGATTAACCAACTTTGATTTGTATCTTATTCACCTGTGAATTTCAGCAAATATGCACTTTCGCTTGCACCTCACTACGAGCACTGTCGTCGGCCAAGTCACATCGACATGCCGCACAATAATTTGTAGTGTGTCCATATTTGATTTTGACAACTTGATAGCGCCACATTTGGTGGTAACTGCGTCACATTTCGTGTTGCGTGTTGATTTTTTTTCTCATAGTTAATTTAGCAGTCCGTAAACGTGAAGCAAAAGAAACAGCAAGTAAAAAAAGGCGCATTGATAAATGTTAACAACAATTGGACAAGTTGTAAAAATAGTAAGGCCTATCTATGAGTATGTAGAAAAATTAACGATTTCGACATGAATATTGTCAAAGTTACCACTTCAGCTGACACTTTCCAAATATGTCGAAGTGTACAGTTGAGCAAGAGCCAAAGACATTTAATTCGAATTAGTTCAGGGTTTTTGATTAATGTTGGTATTTGATTTAAGCATAAGAAGATATGTTTGTGGATATTCATTTTTTTGCACTTTAAGCGGAGATTTGGTAGGTTTGTGTTAACCTTTTAAATAATCACATCAGTGGCTTATAACCAAAAGAATGGATTCGTTTAAATGCTCGGTAAATCTTCTTCTTTGAATGAGGCTACAATGTGTCGTTTTAACGGTTGCTGTGCCGTTTATGAACTTTTGAATTTTTATAATAAAATAAATAAAAATAATTAAAAAAATAAATAATAAAAATTTAAAAAATAAATCTATCTATATATATAAAACAAAGTTGTGTTAGTTACACCACTTATAACTTAAGAACGGCTGCACCGATTTTAATGATCTCTGATTTGTTGGATTCGTCTCCACCCCCAGAATAACTATTATAGAAAAAAGTCGCGTGAAAGTCGGAAAATTCCGCCCAAGCCTTTTGTATGAAATCCATATTGCTTCATCAGTTTGTCGTGGAAAAGTATGTCAAATTCGAAATCGAAAGTCTGTCAAAAAAAAATAATTTTAAAAAATTTAACTCAAATCGAACGTTATTTTTTTCTTCAATGTAACGGAACGGGTTTGGTGATAAGAAAGCTGATGATCAATGTGCTTCATGCGACGATACCCAAACAAAGCAAAATTCAAATGTAACGAAGTTCTCAACTCGAGGATGCTGATGATCCGAATTCGTCATTAAAATACTTGATTTTAGTACTTTTATTGAATTTATATTTTTCTGGCGGGCTATGCTAGTAAAAAATAAAAAAAGTATATCATCTAACTGTTTAAAAGTTTGTATTAAAAGAGATTTTATCATTATCTCTTCTTAATAAATTCCAGAAACCAAAACCAAACCAGAGCTCAAATTTTGCATTATACACATTTTAGAATAGTCAATGTAAAGAAAAACGTGTTTACTGTGCATATGCCATCATAAAAAATACATACCTATAATCTGTATGTATTTTTTATTTGTGCAAAATTTTCAAAGCGACACACTCAATGCTTGTTACATGAAGAGCACAATAAATAAAAACAACAAAGACAGACAGTATAAAAAAATGCAATTCAACCCCAAAACTGAATTCCTCAAGTGTCACATAAAACGCTGCTGCTTTATTGATGTTGTGTAGTACTCTGCCCAAGTTGAGATTGTTTAAATGACGGCACAAAAAACATCATTAGTGTCTCCCGTACGTGCACGCAAATGTGAAATAAAACGGAACGCAAAATAATCAATGAACGAGCATGAAAAAAGTGGTGAAAGACAACTACAAAGTATGCAATAGCGTATAAACAAAATGAAGAGCAGAAAATTGACCAAAAGAAGCCAACAAAACGGCTGCTGAGCAGGGCAAGGGTAGCGTTAGCGACAACATACCGATAGATACTGGCACTAAAGGCACTCGTACGTATGACACGTACATTGTGCACCCCCAAAAAATGTGTGTGTTGCAAGTAAACTAAAGAAGCGGAAGTGGCCGTAGCAAACACGTTTCATGTTTAGTGGTGTAGTCAGTTAACATGCCACCCTCATTTGCGTTGCGTAGGGGTGCGACGTTGTGTGTTGAAAACCGAAACATTACAGACGAACAGCGGACAAATACGACAGTCGACTGAGCAAAGCAACTGCGGAGAATAAAATCAAACCGGCACAAAAGGCAGAATATTTCTCATTTCAAAGCTGTCGCTGTATGAGAGACAAAAGCTTTGCTCAATTGCGCTCACCAATTATTTCGAAGCTTTTAATTTTTTAGTACAGCCAAGGCAAAGTTGAACTCACGGCATTTGTAGCTTTAAGCTTAGACAACAACCATTTCTATATACAAATTGCGTATACGCAGCGCGAGTTGCTATGAAAAAGGCTTATTAAATTAATCTCTTTTCGCTTCTTCTCATTACAGGTAATTTATTGTATAATTTTTATTAAAAATGGCTTCATTTATGTAAGTATGTGAAAAATATGTTTTAATGAATCTTTTTACATTTTAGTCTCATATTTTCTGTATTATAGCAACAGGTAACAAGCCCTTCACATTTTGATAGAGATTCTCTGGACTATTCGAACCTTGAAA
Source organism: Cacoxenus indagator (assembly GCA_035041755.1). Lineage (NCBI taxonomy): Eukaryota > Metazoa > Arthropoda > Insecta > Diptera > Drosophilidae > Cacoxenus > Cacoxenus indagator. Next base: position 5,015,714 of record JAWNKX010000682.1, on the reverse strand, counting down.
TTTTGGGCTTAGTGTTAAGCGGTCCAAGATTTGAGTTGAAGTAATAGTTTGTGCGCCCAGACTACTTAAATTCTCAATCCATAAATGAAGAATGTATGTATGCATTTTACCACAGTCAAGACTTAGCATATGTCTCTGTAATCATCCACCAACCATTTTTCATTTTAATTTCATACAGTCATAGAAAAATGTTCACATTTAAAAACGTGATATTCCAATCAGAGGACCCGCGTCCAGTTAAAAGAGACATTTATTTAAGGCAACTTGATTCGAAAACCGATCAAAACAATTTATTACATTCAGAAGAATCACTGGAATAAAATATCGTTCCACTTACTTGGATGTTTTTTTGTCTTGAGAACATCTTTATTCTGTTGATATAACATACCGATAATATTTAACCAAGCAACTCTCAAAAATATTTTCATTATAGTTATAGTTCCTATAGTTCTATAGACTATATAGAATGTAATAAATCCGTATTTTTAGGCTGTATTTTTTGCTCTAAAGCCGATCCATTTACCACGGATCATTTTCCAAAAAAGGAAATTGTTTTCGAGATTTTTGTGCAACTAACAAAAAAAAATATAGTGACTAACGTTACGTAGCCATTCGCCTCGAAAACATTAGTAAGCCTTTATAAATAATAACTTAAAATTATTGTCAAACGCCAATTAAATAAAATAGTCGAAATACTAATTTAAGCCTTAACCTTCTAGCCGAAAAAATAACACCTTCAGATTCTTCGTGTAAATTCCAACAAGGCGCAACTTTTTGTTGTATGCCCACCACTTCCCCTTTTTAACAATGTCTACGCATATTCTACGCTTTTGATTTTTTTTCCACGATTGTGTATGATTGTCTGCCACAGGCTTGCGTGTTGTCTGCCATTTAATGTTGCAATTAGATCAGACATTATATACCTATGACAAAAGCAACAAAAGCAAGCAACACCATGAATTACAAAGAAGTTAGCGTTTATAATGCGTGCACCTAACCATAAATTGATTCACTATACTAGGCAGGCAGACAGGCAGACAGGCAGACAGGCAGACAGACAATGAAAAGGCAATGAACAGCTTTTGCATGTTATCGAAATATTTTCTTTAAGAAATTTGTTAGCTGATCAAATTATATGCGCTTACTTATTGATGATTTAAAAAACATTGTCTAATGTGTAAAATATAAAAATAAAAAAATAAAAATTTCCCAGTACCAAAAATCCATTTCAAGACGCAGAAGGCGAAAAAATAAATTGGAGAAAATCAGAGCTATAAAACACACGAAAATCTAAACTAGCGATGCTAATTTTAGCAAACTGAGTATCAACTGTTAAATCATATAAAATGTATCAAATTGTGGTTATCAAACAGAATTGCATACCAACTACAAATGTATTTCTCCTTATTGAAGCTTACGAATATGTACCTTGCATAATTATATTTTCTGAATAATTTCATTTACTTTATAATAGTGGAGAATATAGAGGTTTTACTAAGGCCTCTCAAACTATTACAGGCATTCTTATGATCTCTGTTAATAGGACTTGAGGCTATTATTGTCATACTCCACCGTATAGTCTTTGAAAGGACTTTTAGACACCGACTTTGCCCTTGTTTAAGCTACAAGCATGTAAAAATTCTGCCAGAATGAAACACTAGATTTGTAGAGAGAATATATCGTATCTATATATCGTATAAAATCGTTTGTGCATTTGTTAAAAACGCGTGTTCTCCGCATACATAAAGGCTATTTGTAGCTTGGGTTCTGTTCAAGCTCTTCTCAGTTTTTTTTTTACTTGGGACCGGGTATTCAGGGTTATGTATATATATTAAAATCTCACAGTCGGCGAGGAGCTCTCAAATTTTATAGATTCTTCTGAATTGTTTCAAAGTAAAGGCAGTTTGATCTGTTTTGTGATGCAAATTGCAAGTAACTTACGCCCTCTTTATAAACCATATTGATATCATGTTTTTTTAATTTACCATTTTCACTAACACAGTTTTCAATGTTAACTATTTTATTTATAATATATATAGATTGTATGTAAAATAAACATTTACGAAGATTTTTAATAATAACACAAAACTGTTTAATAGATTTGTTACCTATCAATATAAACAATGCATAAACGTTCTTCGATTGCAAAACAACGTTTGCCGGGTTTAGCTATATATTATATATATACAATAATTATAAAATTTAAAAAAAAAATTGTTTCCATAAAACTTTATAATCAAAATTAAAGAACAGATGACCATCATAACATTTTGAAACTTTTACACTTTTTTCTATGTTCACCCAGATAAATGAGTTCATGAAAAAACTCCTCCAATTAAAAACAATTCAATGAATTCTTCAAAATAGTCTAATTGATCTAATGGATAAACCACAATGCGGTGGATGATTTCCTATTAATTTATTTTTTTATATATTTTTTTTTGTATGTCCTGCCACGTAGTTCCGCTCTACTGATTCATTTCTTCCCATGTGTGTGTGTGTATTTGCATAGATTAGCTTTTCATCGCATTTGCTTTGAACTGCGCAAGGACATTTTCGCTGAAAAAACACAACAAAAAAGCGCTGAGCCCTTCGAGTCAACTTCGGTTCACCTGCACTCCATGCGCTTGGCGCAAATCAAAACAAATTCTAAGAAGTTCGAACATTCAAACAAAACAATCAAAACAGTCGAGTTGGAACACTCGCGCTTAGCAGACGTTGTCCTTGTTAGCGTTCGTCAAAGTGTCGTTGTCGCTGTTAGCGATAAAAATTATTTTGTTTAATTGTACATCTAAAAAGTGAAGTAAAAATATAAGGAAGTCGCCGTCGAAGTTGTGTTAAAAGTTTTCGGTACTTTGCAATTGTATTGCGGTCAACGTCTTTCTCGTTTGACCTACAAAGAGCGCACGCAGACTGCCGCGAAGTGCATTATCCTGTACTCTGCAAAGTTATTGCCCTCTTATAATTTTGCCGGAAAAATCGATAGAATCGTATTTGTTTACTAACCTTCTTCTTTTTGTTATTTTAATTTATATTGCGTTGATCAATTGAAAGCATTGACGTGGAATGCGCTGTGTGCCGACATTTTTAATAATAGCCTAGCTGAGTGTATTTGTGGATCTATTAAATTATAATCAACTTAATGTAGCGAAATTTAAATGACTTGTGTGATTTGCGCAGCTATTTCTTTTTTTATAATTTAAAATTGTATACAATATTTATAAACTCCTTTTTGTAACTTGTAGAAAAGTGGGAACAAAACAAACTTTTGATCCTGATAAATGGAAAAGGCGGACAAAATAAAAAAGTGTTCTTGAAAACTGGTCGAAGAAATTAAAAAAAATAGTGTGACCTATCAGAGTAATATTTTATAATTTATATTTATATAATTTATATTATTTTTATATTTATTTATATTATATTTATAATTTTTATGGGATATACTTTATTAAATCTTAAAATATTAAAAAAATGGTCATAGGTAGATTTCCTTTTTGTCTCAGCCGGATCGCTGCAAAAATGTATTAAGAGAAGCCCGTTAAAATTAAAAACCAAATTTTTATTCTATCTTGGGTGTCAAGATAAAAAGAAATATAATAAAATTTTTTTTTATACTAAATACTAAACTTTTTCACATATTGTAGTGGTTAGAGTGCCGAGTGCAAAAGTTATAAGTGCGAAAAAATCTCTCGAATTAAACGAAGCGGTCGTTTGGAGTCGACGTTAAGAATATTTTTTAATATAGAAGGAGAATCGGAGTTATTACACAATAAAAACTCTTTTGGATGGACACTAAATGTCAGACATTTCAATAAAGTTCAAATTTAAAGTTTCCCTAGCCACATTTAAATAAATTAATTTTGTAAGTAAAACTAAACGCGGCAATATTGAAAGAAATTTTTTTTGAAGAGGCCCCAATTTCAAATCAATTTCCTTGTTTTATGCCTTCGTCCTTCAAAAGATTTAGTCCATTATTGCCAGCCCAAGTAGAAAAGCGTAAACAATTTTTCAGTTTCTTATAAGTATTGTTTACCCAAGAGAGGTGTTCGTTTTATTCATAACGACAAAAAAAAAATAGATATATGTATATAGATCGGATCACTTACAAATACTGTTTCTTATTGCAATCTTATTGCAAAATAATTGTTACCTATTCTCTCTAATCTTTATAAGTGCTTAAAACTGTAAACACTTTCCGAAACCACATACCCTCAGGTAATGTAGACATAACACTCACAATAGTAATATTGAGTTGGGTATTTTGTAGATAAAAATGTCTATTTATCCTAGGGAATAGTAATCTCTACTAATTACACATCGAATTAGTATTCGAAATAGATAATGATGAGTCCATCTAACTTTCGATAGTGTGGCGTAGAACCTGTGAGCTGTCATAAAATAGTAAGCTGCTTCTGCTATAAGCTAACTTCAATTTTTATGAGTGATAAGCAGCTTTAAGATTAAATGTGTACCTTTAATATCTCAAAGAACGTCCAACATTTTGCTTAGATTTAGAGCAAATAATTCTGATTAAATATAAATGCAAAAATGTTATTTTTTATTTGCATTCGCCAAATACCGCATTGGCTAAACCCATTGAGCATAAAGCAACAAAGGTTGAATGCTTCTCGAAAAACTAAAACAATAAAAGTGCAACTAACGGATAAACTAATAAAATTTTATTGTCAAAGTTATGTCGATTGATAGCGATCGTGACTGCAGCAAAAGCGAAATCGTTGCGCGTGCAACAGAGCGGTCTACCCCCACCCACTTGCAGGCAATACAAACAGAAAACTTTGAAAAGCCAAATCAATTGCGGAAAATGTTGCACTTAGATTGAAGAGGAAACTTGCAATACAACTGACTTAAGCCTTTACAATTTGTGGCATTAAAACAGTTGCACATTTGCATTGCAAATGAAAGTGTAATTGAAAATGCAAAAGTCGCCGCAGGCGCTGCGTGTGGCATGATGGATTCACACATTTCATTGTTGCAGTAGAGCGACACATTCAGTGAGCATTTGCGCTTAACAGTTTTTCATTTTACCCTAAAGCAAGGGTGCCGTTCTATGCATATTCAGCATAATTTAAGCATTAGCTGTTATTTGTGGCACCTACTTCGAGCATAGACCAACTTCAGACACTTCATCGAGAGCAAACGTTCTCCCTATCGTAGCACAAAAGTATGTTTGATAAACTATTTGATGTTGTTATTAGACGTTGCCTCCCTAAGTTAAAAATGCTTTTGGCTGACAAAACGACAATCGGGTGACATTCGCCCTATGCAAATCAGTTCCTTCTATGATGGAAGACTTCGTGCCTTTCTACACTTTTGTGTTTTGCGGTTGTTCTTTTTTTTTTTTTTTTGAAAGTTTGCCAAGCGTTGAGTGAAATTCTTTAAGCATTCAATGCGCTGTCAAAAAGCCTTTGTTTTAAGCCAACTAAATGTAGCGACGAGATTCTTTCAGCAAGTGGTGGTGCTGTACGGCTCTTTGTGGCATGCCACAATTTCACTTCTCAGAAAAACTTTTTCGCGGTTTGTGCTGACTTGCAGCGTAACTTAGCTTGTTGAGTGTGAGTCGTTTGACGACTCATTCAGTCACTTTTATAGTTTCCACCCATTGACGCTTTCACACGTGCGCCGACATTCGACTAAGTTACACATCCTCGGAGCCTTTAGAGTTTTATACCGCCGGATCACATCGAACACTTCCGTCATTTTTGGCTTTTTGGTGACTCAACTAATTTCACTGCTTTTTTAAACAATTTTATTGATTTCTCTGCCAGCCTAATTTGTGAATTTAATAATTATAAAGTTTTCCAAGCAAATTTGTTTTTTTGCTTAGACAAAGAAAAGTTTGGCTTGGGAAAAACCCAAACTGAAAACTGACTTGATAATTTTGTGCTGCAATACAAGCATTTTTGGCGCGTAATGAGTGACACAGATGCGGTAAGTTTATACACAAACAAAATCTACACGAAACGCACGTACACATGCCAACTTAGTAGCTTAGATACAGATGCACAGGGAGAAATACTTAGGTTACTCAGGAGGTCATGTGACAGTGCAGAAGGGCAAAAGTGGCGGAAATGCTTCAAAAACTTAATCTTATAAATCAGCAGTATATAATTTTTAAAATTGCATAAATTATCCAATCAACGTCAAACTTATGATCAAAATTTGCAACCCTTTCTATACGCAATTTTTGGCAAGGGTTAGACCTAGAGCAAAATTTGCAAATGTAGTGTACATTGTAAAATTGTTGGATCGAAGAATAACGTCTCAGGTGTAATAGTACAGAGTAAGCGGTGCCAAACCTCTTTTAGGATATTGTAGATAAAGTAGCTTTTTGTAGACTATGGTCTGTGTTGTGCAAGTGGACCTTTTTTTTTTGTTTTAGTTGAAATTTTTAAATCGGAATCGAGTAGCTATCATATCTAGAAAGGCTGGTCTTTATAATTACCACAAAAAAAAAAAAAAACCAGACGTAATTATAGTCACAGGTGTGTCCTGCAATAAGTAAAAGTTAATGCCCTAGGATAATACAGCGACCATAAAAAACGAGATTAGGTTTACGTGTCTTCGAAGTTGATGAGATTTCAGTTCCTTGTACTTATGCACTGATACTGCTCTATTGTATCTTTGAACAAAATCAATTTTAACATATTCCATTAAAAGGCCCCTTTGTTGTTGTAAATTTAAAAATGTGGAAATTGCACACTGTGTTAATTAGAAATTGTTAGTGTTATATTCAGTATTTTACACGAGACAGAGGTACTAATGCCTGCTTCTTTCCCACCTGCCACACACTTACTTCTTTGTTTACTGGTAGTATTAATCCTACCAATGCTAATGAAACTTTAACAGAACTTATATGTTGTGACAGTTTCAATTAGTTTCCTAAACTTCCCTTGGTTCATGACCTGAATTTTGACTACCCCTGTATATGTTAATAATTTGATTAGCTAAAGCTGGCCATAAACGACGAACATGCTCGTGTAATTCGCTAGTATTTGTTCGTCGTGTATGGCGCTGCTGACCAGCCCATCTTCGTGTAAAATTTCAAATTTTGTTGCATTGCTTGAGCGAGTCAAACGACAATATTCTTCGTGTATGATCAGCTTAGGCGAAAATTGAGTTCGGTCTGTAGAAGTCCGTTGAAATTGGTACCTTGAGATTGTTGCAACAGAAAATTTATTACTAAAAGTCTGGTTTGTGTATGTAAAAAATTGCAGATTCAACACAATTTGTCATTATTGCTACAGCTATTATACACTTACGCAGTATTACTCGACTTCCTGAATACCCTTACTATTGTCTGTTTGTTTATATGTTAATGATGTCACTATATAGTCGAAAGTGCTCACACTGTCTGAAATAATCCCTTGACGCTGCTTAGCATACGTTGGTCTAACAATATTATTTGACCTTGTTCGTGGGTAGTACATATTAAGGATACCACCAAACAAGTTTTCTGTCAGCAGGTTGTAGCCCAGGCAGACAGGTAGAAGCCCCTTGTGGTTAAACGACGCACCCTCGCGCACAGCACAAACGCAAATAAAAAATCGTAGACATGCAAAAGACCGAGTGTCACGTCTATCGAGCATTAGATTGAGGGAGTGAATAACAAGAAAATATATTAGTTACGGCCCCCACATTGGCACAACCCCAACTTTGTTGAATCAATAAGCCAGAAACAATTTGGGTCATGTTACAAGTCGCAACCGAATTTCATGACAAAATCCCTTAAATGTAAACCGAAAACCCGAAAATCCAAGCAATGCGCGGCAGTAAAGTAATGTAAACAAAGCAATAAAAATTGAAAGCCCAAACTCGAAAAGTATTGAGACATGTTAAACAGTTTGAAGTACCGTATAGGTGATACAATATATTCGATACAATATAAGCATATAAATGACAACGATATATTGCGCCGATGATTCGAACGCCAACACGAATTAGATTTCTGCAGTCAGATACACAAGCAATCAGACAGTTAGCCAGGCAGGTTGTGGGCACGGTCATTCAGTCAGTAGTCAAACTCAGTGAGGCAGTCAGGACTTGCAGTGTATTTCGAATTGGTTTTCATAACACCAGCACAGCACTGCACCGACACCGAAAGTGAAGAGTTCAATAACACACGATAGCAGCAATTAAATTACCAGCAATAGCATGGATAGCGGCAAAACCAATAACAACATCAGCGAAACACATTCCACGGCAATGTACGTGAACAGTCCGTTTCAAACTAAACCGCGTTTGCCCTTCAATCCTATAAAACAGATGCGACCAACGCCACCGCCAATGGCAACAGGCGGAGTTAGCGGCGCACCGCCACGTCCATCATTTCCTGGCGGTCCACCAAGGCAAATGGCAGGACCACCGTCTAGCGGTCCAAGACCGAGTATGCCACCAAATATGATGCGACAAATGCCGCCACCATTGCGACCGACTGATAGCAGGGGCAATATTTTAATGGGTGGTCCGGGTCCTGGTGGCGGTGTCATGCCATCACGTCCAGGAGCCCCTCCACAACAGCAGCAACAACAACAACAACATCAACAACAGCAACAAAATGCTCAAGCACGACAACCACAACAAGCCGGTGGACCCTTAAGTCCACCCGGGCAAGGGCAAGCTCGCCCACAAGGCGCTTATCCTTGGTCAGGAGCACCGCCACCAGCCACAGTGGGTGTCAATCGACCGGGTTATCCTAGTAATTTATCAGCGCGACCGCCAATGGGAGCAAGACCGGTCTCAGTTCAACAACCACCGTTTCGACCGCCATTTCAACAGCCACAGCAGCAACAACCAAGCACACCGCCGCATCCACAGCAGCAGCAGCAGCAGCAACAGCAACAGCTGCAACAGCAAATGCAACAACAACTACAACAACAACTGCAACAACAAATGCATCAACAAAAGCAGCAACAAATGAAGCAGCAAATGCAACAACAACAAATAACACAACCAACCCAGCCGCAGCCACAGACACAGCAGCAACCTCATCAACAACGCCCACCATCGTCTGCTTCGAACCACAACAATGACGACGACGATGACGACGTTATTATGGGCCAAGCTGTTACACCAATTAAAGTCTACAACATGAAAAACGATCCCATGGGTCCTATGCTCATTGAGAATATCGAACCACCGTTTAACTCAACCACCAAATCGAATGATTTGATTCCACCATCCTCAACAGACTTAAGAGCGGCCAAGGATGGTGATAAGTCGAAACGCCCAGGCGGCACCAGTAAGCTTATGAACTATAGCCTAAACAATAAGTGAAGCCATTCTTAATTATAAAAAATGTTTGATCATTAAAGTGGAAGACTTCTAATTTTTATAGTATCTTTTACTAATGCAAAAACTGCGATACTTTCTTGTTTCAGAGGGCGATAATGACAGCGGCGTCGATGAATCCACTCAGGAGAAGGTGAGTGCAAAGTTCATTTCAATTCTAATAAAACCCAGATTAAAAGAGAAAGAAAACGAATTTTTTTTTAAATTTATTTATTTTTTTTTGTAATCTAAAATGGACAGAAATTAATTTGCTCACCATTGAGTTAATTGTGTATCTACTAATGGTTTTCGTCGATTTTCTTACTACATTATTTATTGTTGTTGTTATGTTGCAAATCATAAATATCTGTAAATGGTCATGGAAGCTCATAAAACAAAAGACATGCCCACACAAAAGTCAAAAGGTTGTCTGCAGCGTACAAATTACGAATACGACGTCAGCTACAACGAAAAAGATACTCTGTCATCACATCGCGCGTTACGCTTGATTAGAGCGCGAGTGCGCAATTGAAGCGCATCTTTCAAAATCGAGAAGTTTAAAATTTTCTCAGAAGTATTTTCCTCTTTGAAGGTAACACACAGCAATCGGCAATAAGTCAAAAAATCGCGGCTACGTTAAGTGTGAATATCAGGCAGCTAATAACTCCTTTCGTACGGGTGCGCAAAAAAGGAATTGCCTAAAACAGCAAATAAGCGAAAGTCGTTTTCATAGTGCAAGCAATAAAATAAATCATAAATAATATCACAAAGCAATAACACAGTAAAACAAATTGCCAAAGGCAATAAAACTGCGAACCAACACACAAATTCTACTTAATAGATATGTACTCGTATGCCGTTACGACTGGTGTATCCGCGCTAGATAATTTTTAACCTTAATGTGCGATTTTCGTTTTTGCCAAAATCAGCAGGCGATCCAAAAGTCAGAACAAACTTTGGCATTGCTGTAGTTTGAATACCCTTTCAATATATTATATGTGGAGGACTTATACTTTGTCAATGTCCTTAAGCCACTCACATAAACAGACTTAGTGGCGGATCGGTGATTTTTAAGTTTTTGCTTGAAGCAGTGTAGTTAGAAAATTGATTTCTATGTGAAATCGGAAAAGCAATTCATAATTCAATAGGCTTAACATGATACATTACGACTCTACAATAGTTGCGAAAACATTAGACCTTTTACACTATATTTCCTCTACCTATAATAGGCAAAATTCCAGAGTAAGGAGTCATATTCCACGCCTTTAAATAGGAGTATGGGTTGCTCAAATGTGTACATTACTTGATTCTGGTTTCTGGTATGGTCTTATATGATATGTACAAACATTTTCGCTGAGTTTCTAGCATTCGCAAAATATGATTCAATGTTGTTCTCTTCTGCAAATATTCGGGGTCTGTCATTCCTGCGTTCAAACAGAAAGTTACAAATGAATAATAATTGCTTTTATACATTCCTATATTCTGGTGAACTCTTCAATGCCACCGTATTTGTTTCTCAAATTTGTAGTTAAACAACTGATGTTATTATGTTACTTATAGCAGTCACGCTCTTGGGATTTTTGATGTAGGGTATAGCAAAAAAATCGTTGGTTTGCTAAAAATATACAACAACGAAAACGAAAGAATTGACGACACCCAGTTGCGCTGTGCGCCAACAATCGATAAAACAAATGTAGACAAAAACCCAAAATAAAAATAAAAAAATATAAAAAATAACCCATAATCCGAAATCCTTTGGAGTCATAACTGACTAGCGTATCAGTGACAACAGTGAAGCGTTAAGCAGTGACTGAGCCAGTAGACGAAAACTTGGAAAGACAAAAAATAAATTTTTATTATATTTAATTACCGTCGAAATTGACGACATTCAAAAAAAGCCACATGAACAACATGCATTTAGTAATCATGGCCGATACAAATTATACGCTTGTAAAAACCAAATTTTTTTAATCGCAATAAAACGAATTTTTATTATTATTTACTTATAATGCCCAGGAACGCAACGGTCCAGGTTCACCGAATTCTCTGGTTAAGACGCCCACATCCAACTCATCCAAACCGGATAAGTCTGGCATCTCACGTCCACCGAGCACTACGCCATCGAATAAATCAACATCCAAGTCGCGTAGCGCATCCAAGAATCGTCTACTACTGAAGACCCCAGAACCAGAACCAATTAAAAAATGTAAGTGGTGAGACTCGAAAACGATTTCAATGCGCATATGAGTAGTGAAATAAATTACTGTTCGTTTGGTTTGTTTGCGTTGCTTTCAGTACCCATGAATAAGGTACAAGTTGGACATGCGCCTTCACCCAATCTGAAGGCGGTGCGTTCCAAAATCGGTTCGCTGGACAATGCAACCTATAAACCCGGTGGTGGCAATGTCAAAATTGAATCGAAGAAAATCGAAATTAAGGCAGCGCCACGCATCGAGGCTAAAAATGATAAATATGCACCAAAAGGTGGTGAAAAGAAGGTAAGTACAGAGGGTTAAGAAAAATGTGTCTAAAGAAGTATACATATTTCCAAAGTGATCCAAACAAAGCGCTAAATTTAAAAGAATATGAAGCAAGGTTTAGGTAAATCGAATTTATATATACACCCACACACACCAACAAACACACTTATGGTTTATGACTTGGAACACAACAAAAAATTTTCAGAAAATCAATTTCACGGTCGATTTGTGCTCAGCAAAAAGATAATAATCACATTTTGATGATGTATTTCTAGGAAAGGCAATTACAATTACAGTTGTTCAGACACTTAGCAGCATAAGTATATAGTGCCTTATTGGTTCATTTCCATTTGATTCGTTTTACTTAAGGCGTGTCATATGACATTGAAAGCGCATCTTAAGCGAGTTAGAAGACATTCAAGTAGTTTGCTTTTACAATACACAAAAATACATTCACCGAACAAGTAAATTTGAATTTTTATAATTTCATATTATCGGTTATTGTATCTATTTGCAAACCACAACACATGACGGCAACACAAAACAAATCGTATTGCAAAAAAAAAAAAATATATATATAGATAATTTCAACCAAGTTGCAATGGAATGCTCAATCAAAGATTGGGTCATTGGAGAATACCAGCTATAAACCAGGCGGTGGCGATAAAAAAATCGAGACCATTAAAACGGACTTCAAGAACAAAGCCAAACCCAAGGTCGGCTCAAAGGACAATGTCAAACATCATCCCGGTGGCGGTGATATCAAGGTAGAATTTTTTTATTTTCACTTATTTTCCACACATTTTCCATTATTATTTCTCTATAAAAAATATATATTTGTCGCAGTTAAGTATTTCTCTTATTTATAAACTAAGCAAAGACGCATGCGTTCAAAAAACAGTTTCCATCTTTTTCTATTTAGACGGTTCTCATGGAATGCGTTTGTGTTTCTAGCAGCATACAAAATTCGAATCCAACTGCATGCAACTCTGGTTTCCTTAGCATATTGCAATCTCCTATTATTATTATTATTTGTTCATTATTAAACAGTTAATTGGTCTTATGGATTTGTTATATATTCATAAATTTTATTTATAAATAAGGTAATGCCACTGTAAAATGCCTATTGGTGTTTAAGCAAACCTACTTGGGTATTAGTTATTAAAACTGAGTTTATACAACTTTTCAGAATGACATTTTTCCTAGTCTACATTGTGACAGAGAAGTGAACATCATTTATGGCGAGGGCTCTAAGATTATTAATTATCGTTCCCTACGCAGAGATATGTTCGACGATAATATTTATAATTGTTAGAATGTAAAGGAGGAAAACAAGTTTTTAATTTATTGGTAAAGGTAAAGTTTCATTTTCCTCGTTATAACAGCTTTCCAGCACAATTTTTCACTAACTTAAAAGTGGTGTTTAGGTTTTAATAGTTTAACAGTTTGGTAGTTTTAACTTTCTCACAATTCAACGTTTTTATCGTTCTGTGTTTAATATGAAATTCGAGACTTACTTTCACTAAAATCGCTATTATAAATTGTGGGAAATGCGAATACACAATTGAGAGGGTTCTGTTATTATGTGAGGTTCGCTGTGATCACAATTATTTGGAAAAATTGTTATAACTCCTATCCCACTCTATAAAGCTATGGATTCCACTTAAGGCTCTCCATCGTTATTATTCACACCAATATTATAAAAAAATCCAATTATAGTTTCAAGGACGTAACATAGGTTTAGATGGGTAGAGATTTTTCAGCACAATAAGTAAAACAGATCTACATCAAATTACACATGTATATGTGAAAAGTCTCCATACATTCCATACGACTCAAACTTGGAACTATTTACTACTAAATTTCCAGAGAATGCTTGAAACTATAATCTCAAAATAATTGCTGTATATCAATCCCGAATTAGGAGCACAAGGAAATTTTAATTCGAATCAATTGCACGACCATTAATTCTATTATGCCGAAGAAGCATATAAATAGAAAACGTTACAATATAGCAAGGTTAATACCGGCACTAAAAAATATTAAAGATGTTCTTTCAGCACAGCTTTAATTACTCAACTTCAAATGAAGACGTGAATGTTTTTTCTTGGTTTTACTTCACATTATGAAGAATCGATAGTAGTTTCCAACCACATTAGATAAATTGTTAACTACATAAAAAACAAAAACTATTTGATTTTTATCAGATAACGACCACTACATCATATTTCACATTATGCAAAACAAATAAATTTTTTGGAAATTAACGAAAATCGTGTAGACAGTTTGTGTAATAGCTTCAACCCATTCAGGCTATATGTAGTTATGAATTAAGCTTATATCGTAACGTACTCGTATTAACTTTATGGGGTTGAACTAGAACTCCTGTTTTCTACCCAAAATCTTTAATTTAGATCAGATCAGTGTTCGGTATTAATTTTAGTTAGGTCAATGTTGTTTACTTCTCTCTGTCTTTTACCATACACTAACTCGGTTTACTAAATCTTAAGTTGAATCATAAAACAAACCCTAATATAGAGTCCTACCATTAATTAAAATTTTACTACAATATATAAAAACCAAAAAAACAAAATTCAAAAGTAAAGTTTTATTACAAGTGCATAACTGTATATTCTAACTAAGCATATTATTTAGGTATTTTTATGGTTTTAAAAACTTCATTGTTTTTTAAAAAAAGTTTTTGTTTCTTTTCTCACGTTCAACTGCGCATTTTCTGTTCGAAAAATCAAAAACTTTTTCGTATCTAAAAACAATAAAACCCAAACAATTTTTGGATCATTTTTGTTAATATGAATAACATTTTGACAATAACAAAAGGATAACAACGCAAAGGATGTAAGTAATTTGTACATTTTTCTTACACAAAAATCAACCATTGTTGTACAAAAATTAAGATTTTTTTCATCATAGTTTTGATCTAATTAATGTACACAATTCAGCACAAGAGTAGTAACTTTTGTAGTTAATAAAACCAAGCCAAAAAAATTCTAAAATAAACCATTTAAAAATTGTTGTTTTTTTTTTTAAATTATTAATTGGCCATCAGAATTGAACTTGAAATTTATGTGATTTTTTTCGTGTCGCCTTACATAATCGTAAGACTTGTCTTTTGTAATATTCTCTCAACGTTAACGAGATTTTTAATGCTAATCAATTTGGTGCGATGACGCGTGCTGCTACATTTCAGATACAATCGCAAAAAATAGAAATTAAGGCACAAAGCAAAGTCGGCTCTATGGATAATGTTAAGCACAAGCCCGGTGGCGGTGAAAAGAAGATTTTTGATGATAAGGATTATTTAAAAAATGTTGAACACTCTGTTGCACTGACAACACCACCAACACAGGTAAAAAAAAATATTGTAAAAAATTTTAAATAAAAACTTTTCGTTTTTTCTAATTATAAAGTTCCACGAGATTTTGACTACATAATCTCGCGATATTATTTCTTAACTGTCTATTGTATTTCATTTTAATTCATTCATTAAAAAAGATCAAGAAATTAAATTAAAAAAGATGTTTAATGATAAACCCATTTTGTGTTTAGTTCAAGAAATTCATTTTGATGGTTACTTGTGTATTACTCCAATTTGTTTTTAAGTTGTGTTATAAAATTTTAGTTTATTTAACGAAAAAATTGAATAAAACAACCTAAAACGAGCACCGCACTTTTAACAGCACCGTGTAGCGTTTGAAATGCTTGCCTATCTAAAATGTAAACACAACAAAGAACAAATTTACTAAAAAATATTCAAATATTTCATAAGCTTCATCATAGTAACTCATGCAATCTGTCAATTACAATAACCAAATCACAAAAAAAAAAAAAAAAAAATTGAATGCATTAATTTTGATTGAAGAAAACTAACAAAAATAAATCATTTACAAAATATGTGTGCTCTCCTTCCAGTCGCATACGCAGTTCATAAGTTTTTGAGTTGAACAAAAAGGGCTTAAAACGGGAAATCGATTTCAGTTCAAAGGTTTTTGTAGCTTAAACATATACTTGGCACCTATAACCTATCAGGTTACCATGAAAATTATTGTATTTAATTGTTATAATTTAATATTATTTTTTTCTTTTAAGCGTAATATTTTAATTTATATTTTAAAATGAATTTCTTTCAAACTCAAACTGAGCTTTGTCAAAACCAAAAGCAAAAAAGAAATATTGAAAACTAAATTTAAAAAAAAACCAATAAAATATTAAATTAATATTTAAAAATTTCGTCATTTACTTACCGAAAAAATGAAATTACAAAATTCCGCAAATTCTCTTCTCTCTCTCGTTTTTCTCTTACTAATCATTGACGTACTGTTTCTAGTATACCCAGGGGCGCCTCATTGCCACCATACATCTTGAATTCGGTCTTTGTAATTCAGACTGTGTGTGTAACGAAATATTTAATTCGCTTTTTAAATGAAACTAAGAAAAGAAAAGCAAAACAAATTAGAGAAAAACACAAACAAAACTTAGCTTTAATTATAAAAAAAATGTACTGTACCTTAATTAAATTAATGACAACTTAATTGATTCTGACAAAATGAAATCAAAACAAACTATAACAAAAATTAATTGAAACCCCAACCCAAAATTAAAGGTGTTGGAAATAATTCACCTCACTGAGTTTGCAAGAGTTTCTATTTTAAATTACATATATTTATACACACAATAGTTATACATTATTATAAATGCCGTTAAGTCGATTACAATATTTATGCCAAATACCATATTTCGATTTAGACAATAAGTAACAAATATTTTAAAGCAGACAGAAGACAAACAAAACATTTATTTACAAAAGTAAACATTTTTTAAATGTAGGCTAGAAAAATCTTACTAAAAAAGAAAACAAAAACTAGACAAACTATAATACGAGTACTAAATAAGAATTGAAGGAAAAACGCGCTCAAAATGATTTGCTCAAAATTTTACACTATACTACTTTTTGAGTGGCCACATATGCGCTGTGCGGGCGTTTTTCATTTGAACTTTATAGGGATAAATTATATATGTGAAGTCAGAGACGGGAATACTTTATTGAGCATGTTTTTATAACCGGACTATAAAAAGTATAAAAAGTTCCAATTAAATTATATATATATAATTAAAAATATATATATAAAATAGTTGGAAATTTTCAAAACATTAGAACGAACCCTCTAACAGAATATAAAATAGCAACTCATGTATTTTTTTCGTTTCTTCAGATTTCACTCGTTTGTGTACCTAGTTTATTTTAAACATGAAGATTATGAAGTTGTACAAGAAGAATCGCGTTCATTTAAACTCTATTGAGAAAACTCTATTTCATATGAAGGTCACATAGAAATTGAGGAAATTAGTGATGAATGTGAGGCTGAAGAAATATGGATGCGAAATTTTTTAATTCCATATTATAATACATTACATACCACGTATGTAATTACATAATATAATGCGAAAAGATTTGTGTAGACTTCTAAAGTCATTTTGTGACTGAATTTCGTGTAGACTATAAAAATTCATCAAAGTTAAATTTAAGTTTATGTGAAAAAGCCGTCCAGAAATCTGCATTTTACAGAAATTTCGATTTCATGCACACAAACTGTTTATTACAATCGAAATTTGATTCCGTTGCTCATTCAACATAACAGGAGGCCCTCTCTCAATAACAATTCATATATATGTATGGTATTGTATACTAAGGCGGGTTATACCTCTTTTTTTCACATCATAGAGTGATTCTGCTTATGCTCCATTAAAAAAGTTAATTACGAAAAAATATAATTTTCAAAACCCCAAACTTCCACTAATAATGTTACCGATTTTAATCTATTTAATATTGCTTACTACCAGGAATTGTAAAAATTATTATTAAAAAATAGAAATGAGCAGGAATTATTTAAAATTATCCTGACAATTTAGAACACATTTTTTCAAGGATGTCAGATTATATTTATATTTTGCTTTCATTAGATGTAGTTTAGAATTAGCTATGTAAACATTTGAATATCCTGAGTTTTATTAATATAGTTTAGGATCTAGAACAAAAAAAAATAAATAACTAGCTAACTATTGAAGACAATCCACTTCAATAACATTTATTAAAATTTACTCGCTTTACTGGAATAAACAAACCACGACATTTGTATATTGATAGATTGAATCTGATAACGGGGTTATCGGAGTCATATATGCGAATATTTTCAATGAAAAACTTTAATATATAAATGTATTATAATACATTTTTCACAATATTCCAAAAAAATTTTCATATTCAAAAAAAAAATTCCATGCTGCTAACGTTACTAAAAATGAAAATTCCCGCCTATAACTAAAACTCAAGAGAAAAAAGCCTAATAGAAAGCTTGCGCCAATTTGTATGTAGTTGTTGTTGACATCATTGTTATTTTCCGAATCGCATATTTTACTTTCAGTATTTAAATTAAAGCAAATCTGATCTTTTTATAGGAATATTTATACACATTTTATTAGGCTTTAAGTATAAAGTGTTAAATGCATTCGAGCTGAAAATTCGATATTCGAAAAATAGGAACAAAATCACATTTCGTCCATTAAAAGTTTCATTGACAACTTTAAAAATCTAAATCGATCCTTTTCTAATTGCAACGTAAGTTAAAAAATCTGTTGGTTTCGAAGTGAAATTGTTTCGTTTTCTTATTAATTGTGCTGTGATAAACTAACCGCAAACCAAAAGGAACAAAAACAATTGAAGCCAAAGCAAAATTGGTGCTTTTTTACCGCAAACGCTTTTTGTCTCTGTGCGTCTTTGTGCTCGACATCAATCCAAAATGTCCTTTTTCATTTTTTATTTTTAATAAATTTATTTTTTTTATCGTTATTGTTTTTTTTTTAAATTAATTTTATAAAATTTAATTTAATTTTTGCTTATGCTTTATTTACGATAAAAATGTATTTTTGTCTTGAACACAGAGTCCACAACCATCATCCATGACGACTTCGACATCTGGTGCCGATGAAAATTTAAATCAGCAGAGTTAAATAAATAATTTGCATGTTATATTAAACACAAAATATATAACAAGTATATTGATAAGCGCTAACGATCATGATGATGATGATGTTGATCAATGATCATTTTTGATTTAGCAAGAAAGAATAGAAAACGGCGAACAAAATATGCAAATTCGTTGAAGGCAAAGCGAAAGCAAAATTTATCTCATAAGCAACACAACAAAGGCAAAATTGCAAGTTTTTTAGTTTGTTGAACAACAAAGTACACCAACACATAAACTAGCACACATACACATATGCAAATGTAGTGTTAGTCAGTATTTGAAGAGATTTGTTTTAAAGAAACGAGAATTATAACATTTTTACACGAACAGAACAGTTACAAAGAACAAAAAAAGTTACATTTAAAAATACATCGTAAAGTTTGATTGAAATTTATATAGAAAAAAGTATAAACATATGAAATTTGATAAAATTCACTATTTATCACAAAAACAAAAATATTTAAAATAAAAAATAAAAACAAAAAGTAATTCATATATCCATTGAATGTAAAACAAAAAGTATCTAAATCGATATTAAAAAAATCGTATAAAACAAAAATTAAATATTTACATGTGCTTAGAACAAAGGAAAATGTTAATGGGTTAACAGAGTTAAAAAAAGATAAAAGAACGATTGCTTAAACATTCTCCATATTCACTGTTGAAATATATTAAATTAATGAAAATAAAATAAGTTACAAAAATATTAATTCATATTGATGATATTTAGATACTTTTTTGTTCATTGACAGTTTTTTTCTTTTGCCTTACAAAAGTAAATTAGGTTAATCATTAATTGATTAATTAATTAATTATTTATTTCATACTCAAATGATTTTGTATTTGATGTCACTACTTCATTTAAAACGTACACCAAACAAAAACACCCACAAATTTCAAATAAAAACTTTGTAAAAAAAAAGTCTAATAAAAAAAAACTTTTGATTTATTTAAACGAAAAGTATTATTTGGAACTTTGCACTTGATTTATTTCATCAGCATCTTAACTCGTATACTCTTCACCTGGTAGAAGTGTATTTTTGATGCATATCTATAATGTATCTAAAGCAATGAAATAGTTTTGTTTTAGAAATTTAGAATTCGAAAATCTCGCTAATTGATTTATTTGCCATTTATACATCTTAAATTTAGATTTGATTTAGGGAAAATCTATTCTATTTATATCGAGCTAAATGTCGTTCAGATTTCTGAAGCATGAGATAACGGTTAACTACATTACAGCGTTAGCAAACTGCTGTATGGAATGGTTCCACAAGCCTACAAAACGCACCATAGAGTGTACAAATGGACGTGAAGCGTAAACTATGGTATTCCAAATTAATTAGATTAGTTCCTGACTCCAGCCCTACTCGTTAGGCTTACTGAACCAACTACCTTCAAAACTAAAATTAAAGGTCTAATGATTTGAAATTTCGCAATACGCGGTTAGTTGCATATTTCTCTTAGGCTAACAGTCTTTCTAAGATAAGTGGTTCTATAGAGATACACTAGAGATACAATTTTTTTTAGACTTCCAAAAAACTACCTTATTTAACCAAATGCGAGTTCCTCAACAACGGGCGAAACTAGAGAATGAATACCAAAAACAATCAGTAAAATGGGAATTGAATTTAATGACTTTCAGCATTTATAATATGTATATTTTTTTCATACGAATAACTCTGCTTCACTATCAAGTTCAGGGTCCACCCTAATGAACTTCTAAGAAGCAGATTGCTAATATTCACAAGGATTTTTTTTTTTTTTTTTCAAAAATATAAGAATGAAACTTAAAAAAAAAATAAAATAAAATTGCTTCAATTTCAGTTTTGTCTCATTGAATTCAATAGCTCCTTAGATAAATGGGGGATGATTACTCGTACAATTATATGTTTGGGTATAAGATGAAAAATAATTGTTTATGACGTATTTTTTTCTCGAATGTGCCCAAGACAGTTTTTTAACGATTTCTAGTATTGGCAGTATTCGTTTCAACAAATATAGTTAAGCTTCATCAGTTTGCAAATCTTAAAATTTCCACTTCCATTCCAACCATAGAAAATTAACAAAAGGTTGTCTACAGATATTATTTGTGGTTATTTTATAGCTTTAACATATCGATGGTTACACATAATTCTAGTGTGAAGATTATCAAATGTTTGGCGGAAATGTTAAACTTAGAAATTGCTTTCTTATTTTAATAGTAGTTATAGCGACAGAAATATTTTGTCAGTTGATAGAACGGTCGACACCACAAAATAAAAACTCTTGTATTATAAGAAAATTAAAAACAACAACAACAACGACAAAGTACGAATTTGAAAAACCGCAACAACAACAGAATCTGAAGTAAAAAAATGCTTGCCTTAATTATTGACACAAAAGTGCAATGCAAAATTTTTGAAAAGCAACGCAAAATTCAAAGCACGCACCCTAATGCGAATCGATCAAATAAAAATAAAAAAAAGCTCAATTCACAATCGGAATTCGTTGCAAAGTACATATGAAACGCAAAGAAAAAAGAGCAGTATTGGTAAAATGCAAAACACACCCGCAATTGTAAGTTCTTTCTTTATCAACTAATTATTTCAAAATTGTTCTATCAACTACAAAAAACCGTTAATAATGTAAAAATTTCTTAAAACAGTATTGGAAAGCACCAAAGATACAACGCGCTACAACACTTACCTCATCGATGTCTTTGCCGGCGGAGTGTCTCGTCTTATCGGTGTCAATGCCCTCGCTGAACTCTGAACCGAAGCGACCGAAGAGCGCCTGTTCGAAGAAGAAGAGCGGTCATGCAGTTCATCCAAGGCCGTTCCGCTTGTATTGAGTCCTGGAAACTATATACACTTAAACACTCTCAATCAGCATACACAACATACACAGTTGCAGTTTGAATTGTTGTAGTACGTTAGCACATACCACACATAAAGATTGTTAAATTGTTGAAATTAGAAAAAATTATAAATTGAATAAAAACCAATTTGAAAAAAATTGGTCTGAACCCAATAAGTGGCACAAACACACACACACACATTTCAAATCATATTAGAAAATGTTAATGTTTTAAAATCAAATCGAATAAATTAAATTTACAAGAAGTGGCATTTAAATAAATTATAAATCATGAATTAAAAAAAAAAAACAAAATCGAGTATAACATTCCGTTCTTGATTTTATAAAATTTAAATATTTCAGCGTAATAAACAAGGCAGACGCAACTGTTAAAAATATTAATTTCTATCGGCGGCACACATTCCTGAAAGTGATCGGATTTCATACAAGAATTACAACAATAACTATATGACTACGTTCATCTAAATTACATTCTGATTTTTTTCCTTTACTAGATATGTAGATCCGTTTGTGAGGCAAACAGCAAAAGTGGCATATACTTTGGAAGGGAAAAGTATACATAACATATTTAAGCTCGTGAAGTTATAACAGATACGTCTCTGTAGGTACGAAATATAGGAAATTGTTGTAACTCTCTAGACATTTTAATACTCTACTAATATTTTAAGAAATTGCCAATCGTGTGTCATTGTACTAAGTTCAGTGTTCTTACTCTAATATATTTCATTATATAAATACGAGCCTAAGAATAGAACAATCTGTTTCTACAAATTGAAAGTGAAAATAAATGAAAGTAATTGTTATTTAATATTCTTTGGATCATGGACCAAGTGATTAAAAAAAAAGGCCGAAAACAATTGTTCAACTAGTTTTGAGGTGCTCTAAATTCTCAATATGGGTTCCATGGTGGACAATTCACTGGTAATATAGACTGACTACAGACTGGCAGCCTTATTCCAAGGTTTCAAAATTTTAAAAATTATAATTAAATATAATTTTTAAAAGAATATAAATCTTCAAAAATTTCTAATTTGAGTGCTCTAAACTGTTACATTAGTAAACATTTCCTCATTAGTGGTTTAATGAGAATTGCAAACACACTTTTTAATGCAACAAAAAAAAAAAAAAGAAGATTTTTAACGCTTCTCAACTAAGCACTTTATCACTTGAAAATTAAAATAAATCTAACATACTTGTATGGCATGATTACGAAAGAGAAATGTTAAAGAATTCACAAGTTGTTATTTTACTAGCTTCTCTATCTCGTTCGTACACAATCCTTATCTTCATGGCTTTTAAAATCAACCAAACACCTAAATACTAAACATACAGAGACAACAGTTTGACCCTATTTGTTTTAATATTTACAGATATACATTTTTAACTTTATAATTCTAAACTGTAGCTGTAAAAAACTTATGTTTAGACTACAATACATTAAATTTGAACATCTTCTTTCGACAGTGCCGTGAATAGCACTTGGTTAGCACAATTTTCAATCAGTTTGTTCTGCCTTATTTATTTTTTGCCTTGATTTTATATAACTTTTTTCCATTTATTTTTTTCATTTACATTTTTTAAATACGCATTGGTTTTACAGACTGGTCTCGATTTTTTCTTTAAAAAACTAATAAATGTTACATTCAAATTCCATTAAAATTTCACAGTTTACAAATAAGAAAATGTTTACTTTTTGCTACACGCATTACGTTGAAGTGTTGAACTTCAACTTGACAATAGAATATAATATAGGTTATATATAACTTTTTTAATGCGTGTGCTTGTATATAACTAGTTTGCAAAAAATATCTTTTTTCGTTTGTATGTATCTATAAATATTACTTTTGATTCGAGTCACCTATAAATGCAATTTTTTCTTTGTTCACTTGCTTTGTTGCTTATAATATATTTTTCTCCTTTTTTCCGTTTTGTTTTTTACAATCTCCACCAGTATGTTAATAAAAAATTCTAGTAAATAAGTTAATACAAAATAAACAACACTTCTACAAATTAAAAAAAGTTAGAGAGGAGCATAACACTCGCATAAAATCGGAATTAGTTTGTATGTATACATATATAAAAAATGTGTTGCAGATTTGAGATGTCCCTATTGCGCTGCGTGATTTTTCAAGCTATTGTTTTTATGTATGTATATAATTTAATTAATAAACGCTAATTTATTTTATTGTAAGATTCAAAAGCCTTAATTAATGAGCGCGTTTTTAAAGAATATGCTACGAATACATGATATGCAAAATTATATTTAACAAAAAAATTATTTTTTAAATGTATTAGACATAATAAAGAAGTGTAGTCTACTGATAGATAATGTAAATTGAATTTTAAGGAAGTCTGTAATACAAATTAACTTCTTCTTCTTCTTCTAAATAGGATCAGATGTTTTGTTCAATTGACTAGATCTTTATCTTTCTTTTAACATGCATTTTGTGTCACCTTTAAAGTAAAGCAAGTATCAAACTTTTGCTTCCCTACACAAAAAACAAACAAAACATTTTTTTTTTCCTTTCTCAAACTTGCTGAATCATTTTCTGTTATTATTCATTTGCTAAGCTTCCATTTTCCATTCATTTTTAGTTTCATTATATTGCTTTTGGCTT
Organism: Cacoxenus indagator; assembly: GCA_035041755.1. Taxonomy (NCBI): domain Eukaryota; kingdom Metazoa; phylum Arthropoda; class Insecta; order Diptera; family Drosophilidae; genus Cacoxenus; species Cacoxenus indagator. The sequence goes on along the minus strand of JAWNKX010000682.1, from coordinate 4,991,426 downwards.
ATATCAAGTTAGTTAAATCAAACAGTAAATTTTGGACGTGCTCTTCTTAAAAGAAGTTAATTATAAAAAGGAAATGAAATTGGACGCGTACATATAAAATTTCAAATTGAAGTAACGAATAAAATAAATTATTTGATTTTGAATAAGAAGTGTATTGGAGTGCGAGTGATGCGTCTGTACGGGTAAATAATTATTTTCGTAAATACTACAGAAGCTGACCCCGTTTACATAACTAAACATTTCCGTTGGCGACGCTTTACTGGCTCTGGCCTCAGTACGGCGCGTACTGCCTCCTCGAATACCTAAGAAATAAATTTGGATATTGAGAAAATATATCAGAAAAAAACTTTAATTCAATGCGTACCTGTTTAAGGCCGCGTTGGGTTAAAGCTGAACACTCCATATATTTGACTGCGCGTATTTTGTTTGCCAATTTCTGGGCATGCTCGCGCTTTACCGGCACCAAACCCTGGTCAGATAAAGCGCTCAGAGTCTCACTATCCTCGCGTAAATCAGTTTTCGTACCTGCAACAAAATGAAACAGTCGACTTGAACGAGAAAACTAAAAATATATTTTTAGGTTACACCTACCAACTAAAATAATTGGCGCTTCAGGACAATGATGCCTTATCTCAGGATACCATTTCGCTGTGACATTCTCGAAGGATGAGGGGCTAGCAACGCTAAAGCATATCAGAAATACATCGGTCTGTGGATAGGAAAGTGGCCTCAGACGATCGTAATCCTCTTGACCGGCTGTATCCCAGAGCCCGAGTGAGACTTGTATTGCGTCCACCTGCATGGGCGCTGAGTAGTTATCAAATCTGTTACAAAAATAAATAAAAAAAAGTCAAAATAAGAATATTTAAACAATCGATCAGTGAGATGAATTACACTTACACTGTAGGTACATATTCGCCGGGAAAACTGTCTGTAGTATAGGAGATTAGCATGCATGTTTTGCCAACGGTACCATCACCGACGACCACACATTTGATAGGTCGTCCTGTTGACATTACACTGTGTTGTGCTTTGAGTTCCGTAGTGAATGCTGTATGATTATGGCAAAAATAAATATATAAGGTAAATAAATGGTAAACAGTAAAAGATAAGATGATAAAGTATTGTGTTAGAAATGAGTGCAAAACCTAGGGCGGAACAGTAAGACTTAGACTTTTTGAAATCAGCGCATTGTAACATAGTTTACTACCCTAGATAGGCTGCTATCAAGCTTTGAGTAAACTACGTTGTTTAGTCAAAATCAATTTCACTAGTTAAGGATTGGTAGCAGATACGTTCAGTCTTTGAAGATTTTAAATGACTGAGATAGAGATCTCATAGGCAGATAATAAGGAGTCGTTATTTAGATGAAATCCGAAATCCGCATGCCTTTCACATTTAGATCTGTTCATAAATATATCTGAAATATACATCCATTAATACATAATACAAAAGCATAATACATATACCTTAAATAGACCTATTAAACAATTTTAAAATTATTGCAATGTGTACACATTTCACACGCTCTTACATCAAAACAAATTTCAGGACTTGGACTTAATGCTCTACCCTCGCAAGATCGGCGCTCCGAAGTAAAGTCTTTGGTTCTGGCTTTGATAGTGCATTCAATTCAAACGAATTAAACACTCCCGACGCCTTATGCTGCTACTATGACGTCTGCACTTTGTGGCATTTAATTAAATTAATTAAAGTGGCAATTGACACAACACACGCATACAAATGCTTTTTATTTTGATATGGCATGTTAGTACTGTATTATTTATTATTTTTTTGTTGTTGTTGAATTAATTGCCACTGGACGAAAATGGTGAGAGAGGAAGACGACTTTACTTCTGCGGACGTTTCCGGAATAACTAAATTTTGCGACACTGTGCGACACTGTGATAACGTTGACCAGCAGTGTGAAGAGAGATGATCAAAACAGCGGAGTTCAATGGAGTACCAAACCGTCAGCTGCAGAGAGAGAGGAAAACAACAACAACAACATAGTCGACCAAATGATGAAGCAAAACCGCAAAGCTATAAACCACAAAAACCAAGGAATAGCTATAAAAGTAACAAAAAGCAATGCTGAATGAGCAAATGCATTAAATTAAAGAAAGAAATTAATGAAATAACGACAATAAAAATACAAAAGCAGATGTAAATGGCGTACGCTGAAAATATGAATCAACTAAAAAAGATCAGAACACGCCACTTATTGAAAAAAAAGAAAACACAAAAAAGGGACAGTGGAGAAACAAAACAAAATAGAGAACATAATAAAATCGCCCACTGCTGACGAATGTGTAGAATGACCCCGTTGCACAACCCGGTGGGTTGGCAGGGTAGCTGGAAATAAATCAAACGAGAGCAGTGACGCGGAAGACGCCGGCTGACAAATTCTTAAAAATAGAAACAATTAAGCTTTTATAATGGATAATTTGAAAGCGTGGAAGCGGCTGCCACTAATCGGGTTAAAAGGAAAGGTGCAAAAACAACCAACGGTAAACGACGACGGCTGTGACTACATGATTATTTCAGAGGCGCCTTCTTTCTTTCTTCTGTTATTTCAATACCAAATAGCGGCTCTATGTAAATTCAATTTCAACTTTCAAGTGGTGGCCACACTGCTGCGCTGAGGTGAATTGAATAGAAGCCAAGATGATGATTAACATCCTGAGCATCTTTATTATTAGGTAGACGATTGCATGTGCACACGCACACAAACCAACACCCATGCAAACAAAAAACGCGACCCATTGCAACGACTCTGTTATACTTCTACTGTTGTTGTTCTTCTTATTGTCTTTCGTTTGCTTTTGTTGTAGCACATTGGCCTGTGCTAGGGCGGAGTTATGACGCTCTTTTTAACCGGCAACGCATAAGACAGTGAAAGTGCCATAAATCTTTGAATATTTTTTTAAACTTCTTCACAAATTTCAGTAGCTCAAAATATTATTTCGTCAATATTTCGACTATTTTAGTTTATTCACATAATTATGTACCTTTTGTTCGTTGTGTGTTATCCTTTGCCCAGTGTACAGACGCTTTCGCAGTTTTTTTTTACGGCTGATTATCCTCTTACAACGCTAGTTTGTTATTTAAAGGATTTCAAAGTATTTGGATTTTATTGTTTATAAAAATGCAAATAAATGAAACCATTAAAAAACCATTCCGCGGTGCTGCGAGTCCCTTCTGTTTAACCCGCACATAAACACCAACTTTCTATTAACTTCTGACAGTTCTTGTAGAGTTGCCAACCGTGGCGATGATAACAGCATAAAACGTGCTACAATTGGAATGTGTTTTGTTTTTTATAAAGACCGCGCCACTTAGCGCAATATTGTTATTACTACATTTATATGGCAGCTAAAAGCAGTTTAGCAGAAATCCGGTTGCCCTATCAAAAACGTCACAGTTAGTATGTGCCGTCCGCTGAGTGGCTTTTTAGTACATTACCCTCTTGAAATTTAGGAACGCTGTGTGCAGTTATATTTTAATTGCTTATTTGCTTTGCTGCCGCTTAGTGTGGTTTTCGAGTTTATGTAATTGTTATTTTTTTAAAGAAAATTTGTTATTTGGATGATCACTGAAATCTGTTCTAATAAGGTGTAATGTATGTTCAAGTAATGTTCATATGTGTGTTCAAATTTAAGGTAGATTTCTCATAGAAGAACTGAAATTTCACTAATGGACCCATATGATCCAGTAATTTTAAGTTCAAGGGTTTTTACTAGGTAAATTCTATGCGTTTGGAAAAAAGTCTGCAAAGTGGATATATCAAAAAATGATTTTCATAATATATTATATTTCAACCACTTGTTTGGACATGCATTACCATTCTAGTTCTGGAATCCAGCCTATTCTGACAAGTATATGACATGATAAAAATAAAATTTCCTCAGAAATTTCAGCTCTCTAGCTCAGGTCATGGCTTAATCAACACGATTCTAGAGCTCCTCAAGAATATATGTATTTAGAATTTATGCAATCTCCGGTACTCATAACTAAATTATACGGTATAAAATACAGTTATAACTTCGACAAAAATATTATCGATGCACTATATAAAACTACCTCGAAAATAACCTATAGCACTTTTATCCTTTTTTATAATTGTCAAGTTCGCTGCTTTAGCTGCTCTTCTCGTTCTATTTCTGCTTTCTCCCATTCAGGCACAGGTTTTTGTGTTATGTTCCACGAATCCGTTTTGGTGCCCTTGTTTTTGGCTAAAATTAAAGTGGTCATTACGATTTTTAACCATATTCTATAGAGCACCCAAAACACTCACTGCGCATGAACCTTGTTAGACCTTTTTTCATTTCGTTGATCATTTCCGGGGAAACATCCATTATTTCGTTATTCACGGCAGCAAGAACACCATGTCGTTCGTAGACATTCATATTTGCATATAAAGCATTACGATCGTGCAGTAAACCTGCCATCGGAAATTTAGAAATGGAGAAAGCCAAATTGACCGCTTGCCCTAAAGCTGTCCCCGTGGCAACAAGCCGATTGATTAGGCCAATCTTAAGCGCTTCCCGAGCGTAAACACGTCGACCGGTTTCGATAATATCCACAGCATTCGAAAGACCAACAGCGGCTGTCAACCGCACAGTGCCACCATCGCTTAACGGCACACCCATTCGGCGGTTGAAGAAACCCAGCACAGCAGTATCTTCCATTACACGCAGATCACACTGCAACGCTAATTCCAAACCATTGGCTACACAGAAACCGTTAATGCCGCACACAATTGGCTTTCGTAAATGCCGTCGTGTTGGTCCCACGCAACCTTCATGTCGCATGAGCAAGTCCAAGCGGCCACGTTCGGCTTGAGCCTCCAACTCGGTGAGATCATACCCAGCACAAAATGAACCACCTACGCCGTAGAGCACAGCAACCGGTGAACTGTCATCCGTTTCGAATTGATGTATCGCTTCACTTAACTTCACGGCTGTTGCCGCATCAATCGAATTCCGTGTGCGTTCCCGATTTATGCCAATCAATGTGATGTCGGCATCTTTCTCTAATAATATCGTAGGCTCCGTCACTGTTTGGTTTGCTTCGGTGTTAGCATTATGTTCGGTTAGATTTATTGCACTTAAATTAATATTTCTATATTTTGCACTACATTCAGAAACACGTTTTAGTAATCGCGTCTTTTGCAAATGCTTGAACATCATAACGCTGTATGCAATCAAAACAAACACAGCTGTTGCTTAGGGTGACCATTCTGTGCGTTTATTAATGTAGTAGTTTTGCTAATGTGAATATTACACTGCTACCATAAATGTGCAATAATTTTAAAATGTAATATTTTTTGCATAGGGTTCATACACAAGTACCTCTCAACAATCAGTATAAAGAGAAAACATATCGAATAAAAAATTGTATAAATTACGGTCAGCAGAGTGAAATTAACGTTTTTTCCCTACTTTGTTTTATGTATGTGTATAGAGATTTGCACAATTTGTAAGTTTAGTGCTAGCTTAGGTATATGCATGATGAATCGGCAACAAGAATGATCTTAAATCAAATGTGTATGTAGGCTGAGAATACAATTACGAGGCTCAGTTTTCACAAATATATATATATAAAATATTACGCGGATGGAATGACTTTTCGTTTTATATACACTCTTTAATAAGATTCGTTAAAAAAAACCTTTCGTCTAAGCGAGTACTATGTAAAGAAGAGAAAGATAATCTGAGAAATCTGATTCACTGGTATGTAACATATATATGTAACATATCCAATTTACATTTAATTTCATTGCAAAAAGGATCAACAACTTTAGCGACGTTAGCTCAAAGTCTGAGAGACTAGTTTACAAAGAAGCAGCTATTAAGCAAGTGCTCCCAACCATTCTTTTACCATATTTCTGAAATTTGTATTTACTTGTTTCTTATTCATTGACTATTCATTCATGATTATCCCTACATGCCAACTGTCATGTTCTTGATCTAATCAGTTATTCACACCCAAATGGATCAATCATAAAAAAACAAACGTAACAAAAATACTCAGTACTTTTGTTGTAGGTGCGAAATAAGATTGGGCGTAGGAGTTATTTATGAAATGACCCTAGTAACCGCACTTAATATTATAATTACTAGTATATTCTGAAAATAAAATCAATAAATAAATAGATTCCTTGACTTTTTACACATGAAATACATTTATTACTTCAATGCCTTTTTACTTGTATAATCCCTTTTTTCTTGGTTTGTATTTAATTTTTAATAGTTTCACAACAATCATTAACGAATTTTCGAAATTAAGCCTAACTACAAAACTAGAAAAAAACGTAACTCTTCACACTCATAATTAAATCAACTAGTCTAATTTACGTGCCAGCGCTTCATCAGTCTAGGATCGCTTCGCCCAATGGCATTCAAGCAGCCTTTCAATTTTTATCCTACGTTCGTCTTCATAAATATTTATGGGCTCACTGAACATTGTTTTTATTTTTATTTATTATTTAATTAAATTACGCTACTTAGAATTTGTGTGAAGAGTCTAAAAAATAGAGAAGAAAAGCACACATGATTTTCCCTTTATCATTTACATTTACAATAATATAAAAATATTATGCTAGTTAATGTTAAAAATTTATAGATAAAATTGTTAAGCCATTAAAAATACAAGCGTTTTTATTATTATTATAATTTATTCATTTATTTCCATATTACTCTGCAGAGTTTAGATTTGGTTGGAACTAACCTTTTGTATTAAACATAAAACTATTCATTTATTCATTTAACTATTTGATTTGTTTCGATTACAACTAAAATCATTTGAATAAAGCTCGTTTAAAACCTCTAAAATTTACACTTTCGAATCGCTAAAAAAATGTCATCTTAAATAATTTTTGTTTTACAAATATTGCACAAAATGGATCGGACAAGAGTTACTTGTAAAAATTGCATGCATAATTCTCTTCTTATAGAAACCTAAAGCACAATAAGTATAAAAGCTTAGCGCCATTGCCAATTAAAGATACACGTACATTTTTATCTATGAAGTTGGTTTTGTCACGTGCGTTTGCGATTGATATAAAAAATAATGCACACACAACATTAGAGTAAATTTAGATTAATGCCTAAAGTTGACATTTGTTAGTGAAATGCTAAATGCTTAGTACTTAAGTCAAAAGTGCATAAAATGATTTCGCACCGAAAGCTGCTGAATTTGCACACACATAATTGGATTAGCTACATATATTTACAAAGTTTTGATTAGAGATACCGTTGACATGATTATGTACTTTAAGAACTCCAGACTTTAAGCTAGCCGCGCCAACAACCTAACCACATTTATTTCAAACGCTGTGTGACATTTGCTAATGCCACGGCAAACGCCTGTAGGGCCGAAAATGGATACTGGAAGTCGAGCGTGTAGGCATTGCCGTCGATGCGTCCAAATTGCATAACCTGAAAAAAAAGAGTATTACAAATAACTAAATTTAACGCACAATGAATTTGTATTGTGATTGAGCCGTTGGTTTCTGTGGAGAATACGTTTCAATAAATAAAATCATTTGATTTTATACAACTCATGCCTCCCATATTAAGCTAGTCTATTTTGAGATCAGTGCATTAACATACAAGAAATAATAAAATTATAATTGTTCGTTGGGTTCATATGGGAGCTATGCAACCCGATGCATAACAGAGTTCCGGACATACCACTAAGCACCAACGATCCTCCACAGTAGCTTGGACTGAAACCTCTGAAGAATTTCGAGATTTGAGTTGGAAGCAGTGCCCTAAAGTTATATATCGAGCCGCTTATATGACATCTGGTCAAATATCAGTAAAGGAACCCACTCGGTTTAGGTGGGGTATGGTTAAGTAGAAAAAACGTGGAAACTTTCAGTATTCTTACGAAATATGAGTATATGTCTCCTACTCAGTGCCACAATCTTCAGGAAAAATCTATATGATCTTTTGAAAGGTTACGTTCGAAATAGTTGGACTTCCAATCATGCGGGGTCGTTTAGGTTTGATCCAGCTCAGTATGACCACTAACTGTATAAAAAATCAATGAATGCTGTTGACTCGGTAAAAGCAGATTCTTTGATAATATCTAAAACCTCGAACTTTCATGGCTTAAAACCTTTAAATCTAGTTGGCATTTTTAGGGGCGTCATAAAACATCAAGTTATTTGTTAATGAAATACACCCAATAAAAAAGAAAATAAATTAAATCAAATTGAAAAAATAAATATTTTTTGTTCCTATATTTCGTGGATTATGGAAAAGTACAATAAAATTACTCTCCAACTGGGGCAATGTATTAACTACCTGGAGTACCTTACACACTCTCAAAGACAATGTTGCTTGCGTCTTTTCAAGGAATTCTTTCGTTCGTTCGTAAAAGGCTCGTATAAGCGGTACCCACACAGACGAATTTGTAGTATTATGGTTAGCACTACCGATGCAAGGTTAACTTAGCTTGATAATAACAATCCAATTTTTTTACGAAGCGGGAATACCAGTCCAATCGATGGAAGAGTCATTGGAAGCCTAAACCATGCCTCGCATGCCGCATGCGAAAGCGTATTTGCAAACTACAAAATCATGGTCGCCACGATCGAAAGAAAGCTAGAGTCTTCAGGCGTACCTCAAGGCTGTTTAACCAAGCTCCTTGCAAGTTTCTTCAATTTGTACATACCTACAGACAAAAGTATAAAGATGTGCGTTTTCTGGAAGCAATTCAATATGCGGCCCATGAATGGTTTTGGAAAGGTCACAATTGATTGACAACATATTTAAATCGAAAGAAAGTGTTAAAACACTTGCATTATATTTTTATATAATAATGAAACCTGAAATCGTAAGTGACAATACTCAGCCGGAGTATGTAATTATATCATGCTACAATATCAAGTCGATTGTTTTATAATTTTTATAATTTCAAACTTAGTTTCAAGGCTGAACCACTTTTTTCCACTCCTTTATATAGAAAGTTTTGAGTACATATTTGAGGATATGCAAATATTGCGTATTGAGATACCTCTATTAATGAGCAACTGTGTATACGACCCATATCGCACAGGTTGAACAAATACCGGACACCCGCAGATCTGCAAAGGAGCTGCTTCTATAAAGCGAAACTGGAAACATGGCCTTTAGACTGAAGCGCTAAATATTGCATTACTTCAAACTGGTCCTTATGATTTTCCAAGAGTTACAATCATCTTTCTGAGCTCGGGAAATTCTCTGGTACTTTTTCTTTCCGTCAGTCTAAAATCTCTAAACAATTCTGGTAAGGCCTGCTAAATATCTGTTCTGCCAACCCTCTAAAAATATGCATATATCTATGACTTATGTCAGTGTTATCGTGATGATAACTTCGAATCAATAACTCGATACATATGGCGAAGAAGGAAATACATTTTGAGCTTGATTCTCCCCTACAGTACGCCTGTCATTTATGTGGTCTTCTATACCGCGAGAACTATAAAAAGTTATTTAGCTATAACCTACCTGTTTTCCACGAAATTCAATTTGGAAATTTTTCGCCGACTCCTGCGTGACACGCCCACCGAAATCCAATTGATAGACTTGACTCATTTCGTTCCACATGGGCGCCTTGTTGTGCATGACGAATTCTCGACGCACGGGCGCTGGATTCGTGCAATTCGAGGAACCGTTGGGTTCAATTTTGCCGCGCTTTAACTGGAAATATATTTTTTTGATTTATTTTTTTTTATTGTTCAAAAGTGTCATTTGCTGGACAACGTTTTTAGTGAGTCTACCTTCTGACGGAGTTGCGCCTTTTGAAAGGTCTCCAAATCGCGATACTGTTTACTGCAACCGTGCAGGCCGCCGCCCATCTCTTCGCCGGAACCGTTTGTTAGGTTGCCCTCATCGTCAGAGCTCTCAATGATGGTTTGCTTCTTGCGTTGACGCCGATTTAGGAGTGGCGAGTTGAGTATGTGTCGAATTGGCGAGCTGCCCTGCTGACGTTTGTTCTTCTTGCTGGCCGCAGGCGATGCTGGTGAACTGCGCGGCAGACGTTGTGGTGTTGAAGGTGGCGTCAAGCGACCCTCGTCGAGATCACGCAGGCGACTTATAATGTTCTCCAGTGTGGTAAGTGCCTGAAAGGTAGTATATTTTTTGAGCTACTCTTTATATAGGTTAGTTAATTGATTGTGGCCACTGACCTGCGTGTGTAGCGATACCGAGGCTTTGGCTTCCACTGGTGTGGCTTCAACGACGCCGTTGCCGTTTAGATTGGCTTCAGCTCCGGTGCTGTTTTGCTTCTCCAAAGTCGGCATGCTTTTGTTTACGGTTGCCTGCGTCTGTGCATTGGTCTGCGCCTCCTTGCTGCGGCGCCAACGCACCTCGGAGAGTTGCTTCACAAAGCTGAAGCCGTTGTCGTGCTTGCGTGCTAATGTGGGTGTTGAGGTTTCAGTGCTGCCGCTGCCATTGTCCTTATTACGACCGTAGCCGAAGCGATGTTTACGCGTGAAGAGCGGACTATCGGTGAAGCTGGTGATGACATCCAGTCGCCTCTTTGGTGGCACCTCGTTAGTGCACTCTTTCAGTGGTTGCTTACTTGAGGATTTACTGGTGCTGGTGCTGGTGCTGGTGCTGCTGCTGCTAGTACTGCTGCTCGTTGTGCCACCACCACTGCTGCTACTGTTGCTTGTTTCCAGCTTCGTGATCTCATCCAATGCTGACGGCTGGCAACGCTTGCATGCCTCGCTGGGGTTCATGTTGTTGCGACACTTGAAGCAGAGAGTGTTTGCAGCACTACTACAGGCGCTGCTGTCGGATATCTCCTGTAGCTTCTGCACAACTTTCTCATGTTCTTTGCTCGACAGTTTCGTTTGCACGGATAGCAAATCGCATGAATCGAGGCTCTTCGATTTTCCCGTCTGCTGTAGTTTGGGTTTTTGCGCATCCTCCGTCGGCATGTTGCGCTTCTTGCGAATCCGGCGTTTATCCACAAGTATGAGCCTCTTGTTGGGTGCATCTTTGCGCAGTGCGCTCAAAGCCTCATCCGATGGTGTGATGGCTACGGAATCGAGATAACCAACGCTGCAGCTGCGCGTAATCGAATCGGGCACTGCTGGTGCTATGGACACAACTGTGGGTGTGCGCTTCATACGCAGTTCCCCACCAGCGGCGCCATTGTTTGCAGCTGCCGCTGCCGCTGCCGCTGCTGCTGCCTGCTGGAGCGCTGTAGGCGACTGTGTCTCCTCGTCGATGTAGAGCATATCACGCCGCTTCGATGTCGACGGCAGGCATTTCACCTTCGCATCCATGCGCTCCAAATTTAAGTTCAAATTCAATGGCACCGGATTAACGTGACTGTTGGCCGAACGTATGGGCTCCGACATGAGTGCGTTCTTCACTTGCACCACGTTGTTCGCATAATCTGCATTGCTCGAGTAAGACATCAGCGTAGTCTGACCACCCGCCGCCACTGCTGGCCGTTCGAATATGATGTCCGTGGGCGCCACAGCGTTTTTCGGCGATTGCAGCGTGGGCACCGAGCCATCACAGTAGAGCGGCGATATGGCATGACGGGACTGGCAACTCGAATTCGAACTTGAACGGCTGTAGTTGTTCTTGAAGCTACTATAACCGGGTCCGGGGCCACTTCGTGCGCCTGGCGTTGTAGCGGTTATATTTTTCGGGCGCATCAGTTTAGCGCTGCCACAGCCATTGGACGTAGATGTGCTGGGCGTGACGACATTGTGTAGTAGCACCGTAGTGGATGTTGTGCTCAGAGCGGAAGCTGTGCCATTGCCATTGCTGCCGGCTTCTTGCGACTCATTGGATGAGTCATCATCGTATGACTCCGCACGTGCCAAAGGACTCACGCCAATGCCGCCCAAAGTGCCATTGCCATTCAAAGAGTTTTTATGTCGCGCCAAAATGCGATTTGGTCGCGGTGACATTGGTGCGATGGGTGGCGCCGACTCGTTGAGTCGACGTTGTTGCATTGTTGTTGGTTTTGTAGCAGCTCCACTAGTAGCAGCAGCAGAGGCGGCGCCTGTGGCCATTGTGGTCACTTCCGGTGTTGTCATTGTGGCTTTTGATGTTGTTGTTGGATGCTGTTGTTGCTGTTGTATTTCGATCTGATGTGTACTGCTGTTATTATTATTGTTGTTGTTGTTGTTGTGATGCGCAATTGCATCATCCTCATCCTCCGAAAAAAGATTCGGATTGAAGCTTGGATCGGGGCCAGGTGGAAAGTCGTCACGCAACTCAGTGATGACCAACGTCATTTGACGTGGTTGCAAATGCAATAGGGACGTCTTATATGTTACTTGGCCTAAATTGGCTGGGACGGTTTTAGCAAGTCCATGAATTTTAAATTTGGTACCCCAAATATTCGAGGTTACCTCAACCAGTTTCACTTCCTAATGGTAAGAAATGTGGAACAAATTTAGTTTTGTTCGATTACCCATATACTAAATGGCTAAGTACCTCCGGCAATGTATCAACATAGGCCAGCTCATCCAAGCTATCCGGATCGTTTGTACCACCATTTGCTGCTGTTCCGCGCTCACCACCATTGCTGGGGTTACGCTTCTTGTGACGCACTCTGCGTCGCCGTGGCGTGTGCGGTGAACCACGTGAACGTTCCTCTCCTTCACTGTCCGAGGAATCTGTACGGCCGCTGTTGCCAGTGGTGGTAGAGTGGCTCGAACCGGATGAGCTCTTCAGCTCGGGTGTGTATTGGAAAAATATCGATGAGTCTGTTTGGGGGTTGGAAATCACTTGTTAGTACTGAAAATATGTAGCGTTCCATGTGCACTCACCGTTTACTTGCGGATCGAATATGACAAATTCTGGACGAATTTTCGATGTACGTTTGCCCTTGAGCAACGGCACCAGCCCACCCAAGTACTCCAAGTACAACGTGTAGCAAGTGCCAGAGCTGAGATTTGAGTCGTCGTCATGTCGTATCATTGTGCAATGCAGACGCGTCGAACAAAGCGGCGGACGTGACACGAAATCACGTAGCGACTTTAAATCAGGTACACAACACTGTGAATAAAGCGAATTATTTGCGTTTAGGAAGCTTCTGACTCATCAGCGATTACGAAACTAACTACTCACTCTAATTGTTTGAGCAAATAGATTTCCGATAAGCAATTTAATCCTAGAAGGCAAAGGCAACAACGGCAATAGTGTCTCCGAACCAATGCTGGCCTGTATCTGCAGACGGCAAAGCAACTGCAGCGTAGCCACGCGTCGCGACACCCAGGCGATGTGCACCTGTGTGCCGGTGGCAATGAACAGACGCTTGTCGTTGTGTCCCCAGGTGAGCGCCGAAACAGGTGTCGTGCTGCATGGTATATGCGCTTGATACAAGAGATTACCACTCTCCGTGTAGAACTTGATAAGGTTCTCATAGTTGGTCGGTGTGCCTAATTCCTCCAGTTTGCCATTCATGCCCTGCTGTAGTGTGCCGGCGACAGCGAGCAATTCACGCGAATTGCTCCATTCCATCACCAGGCCCAAGCTGCCATTCAGATAGGTATTGATATGTGCGGGTGAAACGTCGTCGAACGATTTCAGTAGGTAAATATAACCGTTGCGAAAGCTGACTGCGAGCACAAACGAGCGCTTAGCTAGGGCGCGGAGTTTGAAAAATGATCGATTAGTAATGAGACTCACACTAAATTCAGACAAAACGAAACTTACAAGCATTGGTCACACCAGGCTCAGCTTCTTCGCCCTCCTCCATTTTGAATTTCTCACAGGACCACGCCATCGACATAATGCCAACGTCATTGCTCAGCTGTACTTGCGAGACCATTGCCCCATGCACATCCATCACTATCACCTGACCATGTGTTGTGCCAAAGTAGACTTGTTGATCATCAGGCGTCCAAATGCCGCAAGTAATCGTTGACTCCAGATTCAACATCGATGACCAATAGCGTTGGCCCGCAACCGAGCCGACCAAAACGAAGCCATCCTGATAGCAAATGAGAGCCATGCGGCCATCATGTGACCAAGAGAAATGCGTCACTGGTGTATTGCGATCATTGATCAATTCGATGGACCAACGTCCTTCGTATTTTATCCAGACGAATATTATGCCGGAGCTATCGCACGAGGCAAGTTTCTGATAGGGTTCATTCCATTTGACGAGTATAACCTTAAAGGAGGAGCACGTTTCACTTATAGTTGGCAATTTGACTTTGATGTTGCTGAAAGACTTACGTCCGAACGATGCCCACGTAAATTGTAGTTGGTGCGCAATGGATAATCCATATTTTTGCGGCAATGTGAGGTCGTAAAAGTCACACCCACAATACCGCGTATATTGCCCGTAGCTAGCCAGCCCTCCTGATAGTAATTCGTGCGGTTAAGTTTCCAACCCTCATCCTGTAACCAAATAAAGAACAACAAACTCATTAAAATTGATTAACAATGGTGGGACTGCGAGAATGTATAAGTATAAGCTATAAAGGTGCAAAAAGAAACAGCGAAGTAAACACCAAATCAATGAAATGCAAACTGACACCACCAACAACCGCCACACCCACATTGGCTGTGTTCCCGTATGAGTTGTATGAGTGCTGGCATGTGTTGGCACAACCATATTGTATGCCAATATGAAAACGAGCTGTAAGGTAACTTGCATAATTGGCAGTTTGCAATTGCCGGTTTGCCAAGCTGCTAGTCAGCCAGCCAGCCAGCCGGTCGGCATTTCTGATGCTATCAATAATCTTCAGAATACTGGTAGGCTTACTAGCCTAGCTCGACATAACCAACCAAGAAGAAGTGGAAACAAACGACGTTTGTATTACCAATCTATCACTTGTCACACACCCACGAATCCCACACACCTACCCAATCAATCAACCAGTCAGCCAGCTAGTCAAGTGTTGGTTGGAGAATATAGACTCGCCAAAAGCTACAACAGCACCATCATCATTTTTATTGACTTCCAAATCGTATCTATTCAAGTAGAAGCTTTTGCATTCATACCGCGCTTGAATAGCGAACTACAAAAGACAAAAAACGGATTATGGAGCAAATACAGACGACGGCGTGAAGTAAGGCAAGGCGAAAATTGCCAGCGGCAGCCATTTTGAACAGTGTCAGCGCACAAAAGCATGCTTTATACGAATGCTAGAGCACATAGTTGATAATGTTGATGATGATGATGATGATGATGTTCATAATGTTGGTATTGTTGATGATGTTTTTGATGATGACAATGAGGCAAAAGTACTACCGATTCGGAAGCACAGCACAAAATGTCGTTTTCCTTTCCCAAAAATATATAAAAATTATTAAAAAAAAAAAAAAAATCCCAACTGTTTTTCGTATTCAAAGCTCGGTGCGTCGAATTGTAGATTGAGTCGTGACGATAAGCACAGCTAAACATTCAAAATGAGTAAGTTCACGCCCGATTTTATTTTATTTTATTTATTCCTTGTTTCTCTATTTCCGCTTTAGTTTCCACTGCCGCTTGGAGCTGTTGCTGTTGCTGCTGCTTTCGCCTTTGCACTATTTTTGTTCAAGTTGCCTACATTGAGGCGCTCGCTTTGAAATCGCTGGTGCTTTGTGCGAAAGCGAAAAACATTTTAATGAAAAAAGCCAAGCGGAAATAAATGGAAAAAAGAGATCAGATTACAAATTTTTAAGATATAGCAAAACATTTTCAAAAAACGCAAAAACCAAAAAAAAGGCAATCCAAATAAGTAAAAGAAAAAATGAAAATTACGCCAAATCACGCACCGCCATTGAGAGTATTTGTAATGCTAAAGGCGTAAGCATTGAGAGGAAATGCATTTTTTTTCTTCTTATTACACTCCCCACAAAGTCGTTGGCATTATCCACTTATCATGAAGTTTGTAACAAAGTAATCGAGGAACTAATATACTTAAGCTCTACATATGCAAAGTAGTCGCTCAAGATCACGATTACTAGGAGGGGAGCTCTCATACAAAATGCACGGTCAAATTTAATAAGTCCTTACTATATTTGTATAAAAATAAACTACTAAAACTAAATAAAATATGTCAAAAGCATTCGACATTGTATAGCTCTCATCTATGCCTTTTTTTTTATAATTAAATTATAATATTTAGCGCAGTAAACTGCATAACACATATGTCGGATTTTAAGAATAATGACGTGACAAAAAAAAAAGTTAGACTTATACTAAATTAATTAATTATAGAAGGCTGTATCCTTCTTAGAGGGAGATCATGCGGGTGCAGCCTCTTCAGTCTACGTCTTGTTGAGATACGGGTGAGGGAGAAAGCTAGCGGATTTGGGTGCGACAAACTCATCTAAGCCCAAGTGAACTTGAAGTTATTATAGGGCGTATTTTCTTCTTCTTTTGTTTGCTTGCTTTATTAACGCATTCAAATTTTGGCATACCGTATTTCGACCAAAGACATAAATTTGAAAATTTCAAGATTGCTATAAGCCAAAGTGGCTTTTTGGCGTAATAGGCCATAATCGAACCATAGGCATATACCATGAAAGTTTGGTACTCCCAGAATTAGGACTATATAAAAGGATGAACTATTTTAAAGTTATTATATGGAGTACGATAGCCCTGGCTGCCATGAGCACAGTGGTAGCTAAGCGTACTTGCTTTAAATGTGGAACATCAGGATTGTAGGTTCGTCCCTCTTGGAGGCAGGGGCCAGTCCTTTCCAATTTTCCTTATTTCTAATTCCTTTTGTTTCGTGGGGTTTGCAAAAAAAAAAAGGACAAAGAAAAAAATATTCGTAAATTCAAAAAATTCCCTGTTCTTCTTAACTGGTGCGTGAAGTCCCCTTTAACTTTTATGCACAAAAATGCATGATTTTTTGAAGTATTAGACATTAGACCAGGACCATTTAAATACATTAAAAATTCCTAGGCATGAAGAATTCATTTTATTAGCATTTCTGAACCATATACAAGGTGGCGCAAAGGTAATGTCAAAATGTGAATTGGCTACCATTTTGTTAGAAATGAAAAAATAGAGCTCTTTTGTCGTGAAAAACTTGTTCGAAGGTATAAAATTGATGACATAAGGGTTGAAACAGAGTGGTGTGGATGTTGATGTTGATGAAAAGAAAGTGAACAGAATGTGCGGCTCAACCGTAGTAGGATTGTCATACCTTGGAGAAAAAAGTATTTTGTTCAATGAACTAAAAATAGTCCAGTTATTTTTTCACTAGTTGGGTTGTCCAACGCAATTTTGCTTTTTCTTTAAGTTTTTGTAGTCTGCGTACTTCGAATTGTATAAAAATTATTTATTTTGCACTAGCAAAATGAACTTTGAGGTGCTCTCTTGCATTTTCGGTTTTCGTTTGAATCGCAGTCAGCTTTTCTTGTCATTTGAGAGACAGACAGAGAGAGAGAGAGAGAGAGAGAGACAGAGCGAAACAGATTATTTGTTGACGAGTGATTTCAAAAGAGTTTGAAGCACACCTACCTCCACAGCCTCACCATTCTGTTCCAGCCTTAAAATTGAAAAACTTATATCGCTCGAGTTGATGCATAGTTGTACTCGTTTTACGACATTTTAGTTCCAAATTGGCGAATTCTTCTTCAATTTTAGCTTTCAAGACTTGCAAGACCCAAAGGAAGAAGTCTGTCGCCGTTATTTCCGACGTCCTAGACGACCAGTACAAATCTCAAAAACAGGAAATCACTCGGGCTGGAAATTGTTGCCTCAAAATCTCCATCGTTGCCCAAAGTGTGTATCGCGCCATGGCTTGTTGACATATTGAAGTTTTAGTAAGGAAAACACTTTTTTTTCTGGGGTCATACATATATTAAAAATGCAAAAAAAAAAACGGGATCCTAAGATTACTTGGTTAATTTTCAAGTTCTTCGAGCGTAAAGAGTAATATAACTTCAGATTAGCCTAATTATTTTTTACACGAATTTTTTTATATGAATTTTTTGGGAACGTATCTATCGTGTAAAAAGGGAATTAGCTGTACTTGTTTTTATCTTCATTTTGTATATTTTTTTATCATGTTTTTGCTACTGTCTCCCCTGCTCCATTTCACTTCGTCAGCGTTTTTGAATTATTCATTTCGGCAAACATCAAAATGTGTCTGGTGCGAAAAATGCAAGGGAAAATGAAAACTGTTCCTTTTTTATATCCATTATTATTCAAATATATTTTATACTCGTATTATGTATATTACGCAACATTTCACAGCTCATTAAAGAGTGGGTGCGCTACGCTTGAAATTAACTCAAATGCCTTCAGCAAACTCGGCTACATAAACGCATTCAACTAATCCGGCAGACGTGGTGTTGAATATTAAAAAAAGCATTCTGCCAAATCCAATTTGCCAGCGCATAAATTAATACGAAAGGTTATTACTTATTTATTTATTATTTTTTTAATAAGGAAGTTACACACAAAAAATATTTGATGGTCCTGTCTACCACAAAGTCTCGTCGAGCTAACGCAAAAAGCCCTCTCCTTGTCTAACTGAGAGTCTGCGTGTAGTGGTGAATCAACAGGCGCTACAATTTGTCTGGTTTTCATTAACAAAAAAAAAAAAGATTATAATTTCCGCTTTTAAACAGGAAGCGTGCAAAGCATCGACACAAATACACAACCATCGGTGCACACAAACATAGCCATAGGCACAGCGTTGACGCCTTTCTTTTTTTTATTATTGATTAGGGTTGTCAGCAGCAGCCTCCAACTCATACAACTCAATAAGAGACAAGAGCAGTTAATTGCTTTATTAGCTGAATATGACGTAGATAACGTGTCCTTGTTGATGTCAACGAGTGCTTGGGATTTGTCAATGGATTTTTTGTTGTATTTTTATTTTTATTTTTTTCGAACAATTTTTTTAAGCATTGATAGAATTTCATTGAACAAAAAATGCACTTAATTAAGCAGCTGTCAACGATTTGAAGTACAGAAAAAAGACACACACAAATGAATACATTTTTAATGAGCCATTATTGAAGGCTGTCTGTCAATACACTTGAGCCTGCACTTAATTGCAATAATACTACTCGTATACAGAAGCAAATTGTATAAGTAAAATGTTGTTAACCTTTCAGTGGCCACTTGAGAGTTCGAATACTTGAATCGATACGTTTGATGAACGCTGAAATATTTCATGAATATCACAAAACGAATTTTACATATTCCAATATAATGCGCTTTTAATATTTTGTGAGAAGCGTATTACACAAAATGTACATAAATACAATACACAAGCAGACGCTCAGTTAGTTGCACAGTTAAACACATAGATACACAGTACGGGGCACAAAGATACTTGAAAATATTTCCAGCATTCAGCAAACTAAATACGATTTTAGTTATTGCATTTCATAGCAAAATCAATTGTGCTTCTTACATGTGGCATTGTGCATTCAGACAGCTCACACTCGCATGTCTATACCAAAAATGCTCTTCAATGTCATAAATAAAACTATGTAGAACTATTGAAATTCGTTATTCGGTTTTATGTGTGCATTTCTGCTCAAAAATATTATATCCAATTTGTTTAGACCAATTTGTAATCGAATTGACAGATACACACGCATACACAAACCCAGAGAAATGTATCTAAAATGAAACATGATTTTTGCGTGGCTTCAAAAATCATGTTTACCAATGAAACGCACAAATTTCTCTGCTTTTGTTGTTGAAAAATTTACATTTCGAAAATGGAAAATTGTTTGCCTTTGAACGTTTTGTGTTTTGGGGCTAATGGCTTGTTTGGCAAGGCCTTTCAAAGTGTACGAGTAAGCAAGGAATATTCCAAATGATAAAAGCCTTTTACGTAGAAGTAGAATAAAATATACTTCGTTGCTTTTGATATTTTCGATGTGACGTCAACAGTAAGATGACAAGTGACAAATATTGAGTGTTTGGGTAGCTCGCTCGGAGCGATATTTGTGTTAATAGCTAAGGACATTTAGGGCTATAATAGATTCTGATAAATAGTATTGCTTTATAGCATCGGAAACTTATTTGAGTTGCGAAAGAGAGAAATGTAAAGTCAGCTGAAATCTTATCTAATAACTTATTAAAACCAGGTGGCAATAATTTTTTGGACTGCACCTTTTGCAAAGATGACAATGACAATGGCAGTTTTTAGTTTTGTACATTATCAACACGGTCCTATCTAAACCCTCTCCTAATAGTGCTAGTATGGTGAATTGTCCCTCTTTTATTGTCTTAAATTTCAATCGCATTATCTACGTTTCTAATATAATTCCAAGAGCCTGGAACAAGTGGTTAGCGCCTCCCTACTCATTCTAATTTTTTTATTTGTATTTTTTTTTTTTTTTTGTTGTTTTTTGATAGACTCGACTTTTTCAAATATATTGCCTGACACACTCTCAGTACCAGTAATTTCTTTAATTATTATGATTCTATTTTACCAACATTGTTGAAAAGGACACTAAATGGTATGAAAGCAACGGAAACTCAATAAAAACTTATTCCGGTAAGCAAGCCAAACCATGCAAGACAAGGATTACGAACAATCGGCAATAGATCATATGCTGATTGCTTCAATTGCACGATTTTGTAAGTCGACTAAATCTACGTCAAGAAAAACATATTGACATTACAGATAATTTCCCTAGCAACTAGTATGAAGCCCCTATATATATCGTTAGAGCGTTTGTTAGCGATGCGTTTTTCCGGTTTTTCACGAGCTATCGAGCTAAAATTTTCTACCCTGGGTTCTCTTCGAGCTACTCTGGGTTTTGTTTTATTTAGACTTACATGGCCGTGGGGGTGCATATACAAGTTATTTTCTTTTTTTATAGCACATTTTGTGCATTGTTTCAAAGTGTAGACAGGTTGTGCTATTTTGTGATCGATGATGTAAGTAATTTCTAATTTCTCAGTAAGTCAAAAGTGACAATGGAGCAGCTCTGTTCAATCAGTACACATCCTTCACGTAATAATCAACGAAGTCGTAGGTACAGAGTGCAACAGACACAAGAACAACATGCAGAAACAAATAGAAGATCATATTGTAGTAATAAGTATATCTGATGTTAGTGCAATGTTAAGTTAAGTTAAGTTAAGGCTATGTTATGTTACAGCAATGTTAGGTTAAGCTATAAGAAAAGAAATAAAAGAGGGGGATTCTGAATACGGCGGTCAAACCGAACAGACGTGTTTCATTACTACAATATAGTATGTACATAGATGTATGTTTGGTGCGAAAGCCTACTGGAAAAATTGTAAAATTTTATCCAACTACAATAATTTATGTTTCAAGCAAAACTTTGTAACTTAAAGCACTTTGTTATTTTGTTTGAAATATGAATAACACAAAAACAAATAAACAATGGCATGTTGGTGACGTAAACCAATAAGATTTTGTCCTACCAAAAATCGCTCAACGCGACCAAGCAAATTTTTACTTGCCGTTTAAATTTTTTATTCAACACAAATTCCGAGCAATGCCGGGTCATCTGCTAGTGTTGATATTAAAAGTTTTTACCAAATTTTCACAACTTGATTGTAGTTTTAAAAGAAATATGATGTAAGAATAAAGGATACAAATATTATGATAACATTAGACAAAAAAAAATAAAAACGAAGATAAGACCTCAAGCGATCCTGCCAGGAGTCGAACCTGGAATCTTCTGATCCGTAGTCAGACGCGTTATCCATTGCGCCACAGGACCATTGGCAAGCTCCGGTCTATCCACAAATATCTATTCATACAAATAACGCCAGCTAAGCGCACAAATCAGATTAAGTTGAAAGAGAAAATATAATTTTGCAAGCATTTCGAAGCACGCGAGCAGCGTCTAAGCCATTTACTAAGCTAAGGCAAATGGCCGACTTTGAAAGCTAACGATGGCGCAGTAGCTGATGTCGTTGCCGCAGCCGCTGCTGTGCTAATGTAATTATGCTTAATAATGATTTAATCATTTAATACTAATGCCAACCAGCAACGTCGAACATTGTAGGGTCACGGGTCTGCGAACGAATGACAGACGCTGCGATGAGCCAAAGCTGCCTTTAGCGAAGTACGAGTAGAGGCAGCAGACGTGGCAGGCAATCATGGCCAGTTGCGTTTGTTGAATTAATGCTGTGGCATTTGTGGTAGTTAAATGTTGTACGCAGTGGCATTGGGCATGTATAATCGCAGTTGTTGTTGTTGTTTGTTAATCAAACCTGGTGCAACTGGTGGGCCGTTATGTGCGTTAATCATTTACAAATATTGCAGTACAATGCAAAGTTACTCGTTCATTCCATCGTTCGCTGATTCGTTCATTTTGTTTGTCAAGCGGAAATGGCTTTGAATGAGTGCCACAACTTCCGCTACAAAACACCCACACTGACTTCGTTTTGCACGGTTTGACTTGCGCTTTGCTTTCTCTTGCTTGTTCCACTTCGTTGCTAGTTTGAGTGGTTGTCAACGTTCTTGTTATTGCGCAAAGTGTTTGCTATTGTAGTTAGCGTTGTGGCGACGTGCAATCAGCGCGCTATTTGACCAACAACAACAAAAGCAAGAACAATGCAAGCACAACATTTAAATGTACGTTGGCACTTAGAGAGGCTTTCGTCTTTCTTGCTTGTACTCACCTTTATTTCCTTTGGGAATGTTTTTGTTTTTATTTGAAACTTCTACCTCTATCTCACTCACTCTCACTTATACTACGGTGCACTCTCGTTCTTAGCACTCACCTCACTCGTAACTCGTTTCTTATTGCTGCTTTGTTGCTGACCGGAAAAACCCATTTAATTCGTTACATGCCACAAAATGTGCAAAACGGGTTAATTTGTAATTTCGTCTGCATGATTTTTATCAGTGCATTTTGCGTATGGCCAATTTTTCTATATTATACATACTCGTATGTATGAGTGAGTAAGAGAATCCATGCAACGATAATAAATTACGATGCTGTTGACTGCAATGTTTTTATTCGACTTTCTGGCAAAATTACAAAAGCCAATTTAATGAAAAATCCTTTTGGATGCTGTACTGTGTGCGCTCTGTGTCATGTGCTAGTTGCTTTCTCTTGCATACTTTCGTGTGCTGCGCAAATAGCATTTAAACTGGCAATGAATTTTAATGGCGTTGCACACACCGAACGCGGCGACTTTGCTCAATACTAATGAGGCAAATATGAAATCAATTAATGCGCTCAACCATAGTGAAAAAAAAAATATAAAGACTAAAGACAATATATGTATGTGTATATTAATATTGCCATTGCAGCTCGTTTGGCATGCAGCTACATGCGTACGTTTCGATTTGTGCACATTTGCATGCGAAATGCGCAAAGTCTGACACAATCAATATGAAAATAAAATGATACTAATGTGATTCTATTAGGCGTTGTGCAATATATGCAAAATATTATTAATAATTAGGCCAAAACAATAATAATAATAATAAATTAAAAATTGCATGAGAACAATGCATTGAAAAGGTTGCCAATTTCGGCGATTGCCGTTTCAATTAATGCGTGAATTTTACCTCAATGACTAAAATTAGCGTCATATTTGACGTATGCTTGTTACTAAATTATATGCAACACACACAAGTGAATAAAAGCGCAAAATTCACTTTGGCAAAGTTCTTTGCCCACTTTCGCAATTTCGCGAGCATAGATATTTTTGGCATCTGCAAGATACAAAAATAAGATTTGGTCAAAAGTTGTCAGCCCTTTTTGTCTGATGATTTACACTTTCGATTTTGTTTTTAATTTATTTTTCTATTTTTCTAATTTTCTATTTATTTATTGACTTCTTTGTTGTTGCTTCTGGTTTTCTATTTTAGTCCAAAATAAGATCAAACGCTAACACAGACACATTCGAGGTCAAGTACATTATTGTTTTATTGAATTTTATTTTTTTTAAGATTATGTAATTTTTAAGCGGCATTTAAACTTTAGCTATAGCTAAAATTGTTGAAAAAATTCTAGATTGAAAGTATCTCATATACGAATATGCAAATTTGATAAAAGGCTTGAGGGCTTGAGACCTAAGCAAAGTACACGTGCAAATTTTATTTAATATTTTCATCACATAAGCTCCAATGAATTAGTATTCCATACATTCAGCATTTTTAGTAGATGAAGGTTAAAAGTACAGTGAGCACTCTTTGAGGCGCACAACTATTAGTCGAGCCGTTAGGCAATTATGTACTCATATGTCAAAACTTAAGCAAAACGTTTCAGAGTGAAAATGAATTTTGGGTGAAGTCCGATCGAAATAAAACAGAATCACAAATCTTAGAGTGTAAAGATATTTATTCCAGCGCGAACGACTCGTTTTCCTACAACAGAAAGTCAAGTTGTCAGTGTGAGAAACATGGATTATTCAGATACATGTGACCAATACTTGGCCTTGTGCCTATTTATGGTCATTGCAAGGGCTAAACGAATAGAAAATTGTAAGCGCTTGAACTGAATTGGTGTGTCTGAGAGTACCATTGGTATCAATACATTGTTTTTTTTCTGAATTTTCTATACAATATTGTTACTTCTATGAGATTTTCCATAAATCGTTTGCTTATTAATCGCGGCCATTGCACAGTTTAAGCGGATTGAATTTAAAAAAAAAATGATTGGTGAACCAATTATCAAGTGTAGCTTACAAGTGTAGTACAATGTGGTACTCGACAGCTTCGTTTCCTCTGCCAAAGTGTCGACCGATTTGGATGACATCAATTCTTTGAGCAACATAATTTTTAGGTAAAAAAATCCCTCTTTCACTGAGCCATGTCGTTCATTGGGTGTTAAAAAATTAGATAAAATAATCAATTTAAAAAAATTATTCAAATCGGTCCTCAGACTCTATGACCCAGTAATTAAATTACTTTTAAAATTTAAGTCTGCCTGTATGTGTTACTTGATTAATTTCCAGCGCAAAGCCAAGCAATTTTTATAATACCATATATGTGATCAATTAATTTATATGGGCACTATACGGTAAAGTAAACCTGTAAAAATGTTTAAACTTCAACTCGTCAATAATATATAAGTTTAACATACAAGTACTTGACTTTTAACTTGACTCATACGTTTGTATGGAATGTACCTTCTTTAGTAATTGGATCCACGCTCTTTTGACAATTATAAGGAACTAATTTCCAAGATAATCAAAATAATTGAGCTTTATACTTTCTTTAACTAAATTTGCCTGTTCCTGAGGATTTCACCATATGAGTATCTTTTACAATTACCCCGAAAAAACCTTCTAAAAAATATAAATGGCTGTCCACCCACTGAAATAAGAATTAAGTTGTTACAAGAGCAAAAAAAAAAACTGTGACAGTAAGTCACCGCCCAAAAGTTATATCCATTTTGAAGAGTTTTCACCGTTACTGAAGAAAAAAGTAATCGGAAAAAAAGCCAAACCCAATGCACTTGAAAAGACATTTTATGTCTTTAGTCAAATTCAGTGCGTTCCGCATAGCTTCTCACCGCTCTACGCTCTTCCATTGATTCTCCATTAGCAGCTGCAATTTCATTTTGGCGCTGCCTACGAACTTTTCTTCATCTCAACTCATCGCGTCGCATAGACTAGCAGCCTCTCATGAAAATTCTCGACGATCAGTGGCGGCCAAAACGTAAGCGAAAACACGACGCATTTCGCTCAGTTGACTCGAGACATTTACGCGAACGACTGTGTTGGCGCATCGCATACGCAAAAAGCGGAAAACAAGCGTATAACATCAGATTTAGGAAAACTTGAAAAACAAAAAATATATATTTTTGTATTTTGTGTGCGGCACAGAAACAGAAAAAATAAATAAATAAATATGCGCGACGCGCTAAAATAAGAAATACGATTTTTGCAGCATATTTTTTCCGTGTTTTTTTTTTCATTTCTTCTTATTTTTGTCATACAAGTCAGGTCGTCTGTGTATCTTTGTCCTTATATAATTTCGCATAAAACAAGCAACAATTTAAACACACAAAATGTGTCGCCCCAAACACTTAGTCCTCATTCTGCTTATATCCTATACGCTGCCGTGGCAAAGCGTTGAGAGTAAGTCAATTTTCGGCATTGGTATGCGTGTCTACGGCGATCAGCTGCTGCTTAAGGATGTACTGGTATCGCGTCCGGCCGGCATCAGCGAACAGCCAACGTTATCCTTCAACTATGCGGTACCACAGCCAATAACTTATTTCGAAATCACATCTGAAGAAGTGAGTGTTTGCTAAAATCTTTTGGATATTTTTGTTTGTCCGTTGGCTTAATTAAAATAGACTTGATTTCGTTTTGTGTCATTGTGTTTTTCATTACTGAAAGATCGACTTCGTCGCCGTCCGGGCTAATTAAAAACAGCAGCAGCGAACAAGTGAAACTGTTCATGTGCAGCATCGTGTGACGTTATTAGACACAAAAACAACAAAATATTTGGGCTAATAAAAATTCTGCAAACGTACAAAAATAAAAATAATAGCCACAAATGAACATCAACAACATCATAATTAGCTGCGCGGAGCATATCTATTGTAGCTATTCCCACACTCAGCATTATCGATGTTACGAGTACAGTAGTTAACAACGTTGCTTTTAAAGTTCTCAGAACTTGCTCAAATGCACCCAGCTTATACACGTTTGGTCTTAGATACATATATATCGAAAAAAATAGGTGGACAAATATGCGCTTTAGTAATTAGAGCATATCACATATGCATGTGACATACACTGTTCTCTCCAACTCTTATTTGGGCAGAGGGCTACTTGTGTAACGTGAGGTATGCTTATAAAGAACCTCAACCGAATTAATTTTTTGGTTGTCCTATCAAGTTTGTAGTTATTTTCACATTTTATCCAGGTGATACGCAAGACCATCTGGTTCCTCTACTAATTAGAATTCAAGAACAGAATTTATACACATGCCCACCGACCTACTGAAGTTGTGAATATATCTCAACTCTTCGAACGACAAAGACATCAGTAAGTATCAAGCCAAGAATGACAGAAGGTTTGGGTTAACAGCAACTGCCTCCATGAAAACACTATTCTTCACACCCACTGGACAAAAAATATTATACCATTTAGTGCAATGGAATAAGGTAAAACTGATGCTCGCTTATAGGGTAGCGCTATCAAAAAGCAAAAGTAGTATTTATATCTTTACGATTTAATTAAATACGGTCTCTGATCTTGTTTTAAGCTTATGACTGGTAGTTATAATGTATATAATTTAATCAAAATTAAATTACTTTTAAAGCCTCTGTTAGTGTGGGATTACTCAGATTTACGCGCCAAGTGTTTGCCGAAACAACCGAATAGAAAAGCATCGAAATGTCTACTGAAATTAAGTACTCGTAAGGTCTAGAAGATCAGCATATGGTAAACATGTGTGTTGTATCGTGTCCCATTGATATGTCCTGTTAGGGGGAAGCGAACAGAACAATCTGCCCAGACTGTGACACATACAAACATTGGGGAATGGGCTGTATTGTCTATCGAGTCATTATTCGCTTTTACTTCTTATTTTCTCGGTAGAAAATGTTATTATAACACGTTTGAACCTTCTAATAACTATATATTTCTGATGAGGTGTCGAATTGTAGTTTTAAAGAGGGTGAGACTAGTGGATGATTATGCATTGCTTCACGCTACTTCAGCGCATGTCGCCATTTCTATTAGCTTTATACGTATTCTCTTATCTATCTGTGTATATATCTACCTCTATCATATTTATCTCATCAAGTATTTTGTTAAAGAACATGAAGTCTTTCTTCTCATGCTTCAACCACATTTGTATAAATGCCAAAACATTCAACACGCCATTTGTGATTCCAATTTTTGATGAACTTTTCAAGCAAAACATAAAAATCCGCATTAATTGGCAGACTGCAAAATAGGAGATGAAAATTTCGAATAATTTTTGGCAGTTCTTAAAAAGCAATTAAGCACAATGTGGATTTCTATGGCATGTCATGAATAAATTTCCACAGAAAATTATTGAAAATACATTTTTTTGCTTCTTTGCTTATTGATGTAAGCAAGAATTTTCCGAATTTCGCTTGTTTCGCTGAAATTTGCAACCGCATAACGGCACGCCTCCGATTTGCTTCAATGAAAACTTAGTTTTCTCTCCCGCAGAAAGAAACTGGTGGATTTTCAAAAACTGTTGTACTTTGAACAATTTCATTATTCAATGGGTGCGCTGAAATATTATAGATTTGAAAAATGATTTCGCAACGCTTGAATAAACAAGTCGAAGAAAGAATTACCAACGATTTCGAGGTTGTTTTTATGCAAGTTGTATGACGTATGAACAAATAAACAGCGACTGCCCGTCAAACGCAATAATAATCACGTTTTCTCATTGCAGAACATCTATGCCGATGTGAATTTCGACTATCACAACGACCTCGTACGTGGCAGTGTCACGGCCCCCAAGAATGTGCCAACAAATCAAATCGAAAACAGAAATTCATCTCAGACGCCAAGCGCAAACTCGAGACTAGCTGCGCCACCCTTCGATATACTTTTGACGATTTATGGCTTTAATGACACAATGCTTAATGTCAGTCCAGCATATGTGCTGAATCGGGATCAACAATTCGAAGGTGTGCTGCAACCGTACGATGAAGATTCCGAAAGCGCCGAGGACGAGGGCGCAGACGATTATTTTGGACCGTTGCTATTGGAGAAGAGAACTGCACAACAAGAGTTGAGCAACGAAGACACTGAAATACTTACTCCTGATGATGTTGATGACGACGACGAAGTTTATGGTGCACATCAAGGCGCTGCTGACGTCAATGACGACTTTAGTGGTTCGGAATTCGACAATCAAGACAAAATCATTGAAATCGGCAGAAGGCAGTTGGGTGCGTGATATATTATTTTTGTGCTTAGAACGGGAGATTTTAATCTTTGTTGGTATTGTTGTCATCGCACAGGTGATTATTTGATTTACGAGACTTATCAGACATCTGCTCAATCAACGTCGCAACCGGCAAATCACACGGTGACTTTTTACTACATTGACAGCGACTACATAACCTATGTGAAGTTTATTGTATTTGATGTAAGTTTTTATGCGAGTCTACTAATCCAAACAGTACTAAAACCAAGTGCCATCAAATTAGCTACCGTAATTGCCTTCTTAAGAGATAAACGGATGCGTTGTTC
The DNA here is from genome assembly GCA_035041755.1 of Cacoxenus indagator. Lineage (NCBI taxonomy): Eukaryota > Metazoa > Arthropoda > Insecta > Diptera > Drosophilidae > Cacoxenus > Cacoxenus indagator. The sequence goes on along the minus strand of JAWNKX010000682.1, from coordinate 4,962,347 downwards.
AAGAAATAGACAGATAAATAGATAGAGTAATAGTGAGTAAGGCAGGGAAATAGATAAAGCGAAGTTTGGATAAGGAGGTAAACTTAATATATGGCTATGGTATATTGATAGCTAACTAACAGATGAATTTTTTTTTTTGACAATGGAAAGATAGTTTAATAGAAAAGAGAAGAGAAGTAGGCCTAAAAATTTTTTATTTAACTTGGGGAGTCAGGATTACAAAACCATCTTAGGGTATTGTTAACTGAAGGATTAACAATTTTGATAAAGAAATTTATATATATAAAACAAATGTGTGTCTTTGTACAATCTTTGTTTGTTCCTATGCTTGTGTATCACGCTTGACTGTGTTAACCGATCGGTATAAAATTTGGAATATATATTCTTCCAAGACTGATGAAGGTTTCTGTGTAAGTTCATTGCAATCCGTTAACTAGAAGTTGGGAAATTCCACCAAATTTTTTTGTATGAAATCAATATTGCTTCATCAGATTACCGTTGAAAAGTATATCAAAAAAGAATTACATAAAAAAGTTTCTCAAAGAGAGAAGAAAGGGAAGACCGTGAGAACGAAAAATGCGGCGCCGGGACACACAACACACCACTCGGAGTACATGCCAAGAGGCAGCAATACGCCAGGTACCTTCTAGTAGATGAATAAATTTTTGGATAAAGTTAAGAAAATGTAGATAAAGTAATGAAGATAGTGACAGAGAAATAAATTTAAAAAAATACATTAAAAAAAAGTTAGTAATTCGTCTATATATACTCTCTTTTGCGACACTTTACGACTAAACAATATAACCGAATTTGACAAAAAATATACCATACAACAACTTCTAATTAGCAGAACTGAATCATATATTTTTAATATTAGTATTATTTAGGTATTGTGGGCGTAATTACGGTTAAACGTTGTCACGCACGCAACTACAATAAAGTCTCACACAGACAATTACCTTAACAGATGTGCTTACTAAGTGTAGAATGACATACTACAAAACAATATTATGACGATTGTGATTGAATTCAACCACTGGGCGGACTATTAGTATAAATAGAAAGGATAATAAATTAATAAAGCGATGTAGAGCAGGAGATGATGGGATAAATATTGAAAATTTTTTCCTTGCTTATTCCGCATTAGCTACTCCCTTATGAGCTAGTATAGTATATACCCCATACTACATACCTAACTTATTGCATTAATTGCTATATACAAGCACATTTCGAAAGAGACTATACATACATAAATATTAGAAAGGTGAACACGTCAAAAATATTTTTTTTTTACCAATCGATGATATAGTAGGTGCTATGTTTCTTACAAGAGCTATGGCACATACAAAACAAAACCTTAAACATCGAATTTCCGGCCAATTAATACATTTCTCTGGCATATTTTATATTCCAGCACTTTGCGGAGAAATCAACAATATCAAAGGATTACAAAGCACCGTTAGCCGAATACAGTCACTACTCGCCAAACACACTCAAAGCCGTCATCACCGAATTCAACACAACATCCGTGTTCGTTCAGATGTTTCTTTACGGCTACAAGCCCGCGGACAAGCCAAACAACTACGAATCGTTTCTGCCGCCACCGCATTGGCAACGCGCACCATTTTCAACCGAAGCGCCACCACTGAGCGCAAGGGAAAGGCTGAGAAAACTAATCAATGCCGAAATTGCAAGCAATGGAAATGTGGCAAGCACGATACAGACAAATGTCATCGATGCCAACAATTTTAATGAGAATAATGAATACGCGTCGCCGAGCAATGACATCGAATTCGAGCGTGTGTCACTAACGGTTGAGGCAGCAACAACGCCGAGCGCAGCGAACGCACCCCAAATCGGGCTGTGGACAGGAGCAGTGAGTTTGGCCTCGGCGGTGCTCAATTTTTATTTGTAGTTTCCGTATTGACGTTGTAGATTTTAGTAGTAAGTGTTGTAAAGTGCTGTGTAATAAAAATGTTATTAATCAAAGTTTTAGCAAGCGGCTAAGTACAATAGGAACATTCCGATCGAAACAAGCTGTGGCTAACTAAAGAAACCTTCGCCTTAATCGATAAATAAACAGTTTAAGCGGGAACAATAAAAACAGACACACGCACACGCACACACAGACACATACACTCACATATGAAATCCAAGTTGAAGGCGCTACAAATAATTTTGGTGGGAAAATAACAAAAACAATCAAACCGAATACATAAAAAGTTATTACCAAAAGTGGGTCATGGCGGAGCTGTGTCTGATGGTCGAATCGGTTGCAGTGAATTTCGTCGTAATTTTGCTGACCACTCGGGCGCACTCACAACATGGCTTTTGCGTTTGTGTCCTTTTGCCGCTTTACACTCTCTCCAGCGCTCTATTATACGCCTTCTGTTTGACTGCTGCGGAAAGTTTATCTTTCTGCCTTTTGGCTTGCCTTCGCTCGGAGACATTTGTGCCTTTGCTTGTGGCATTGTTGTTTGTGGCAAAGGCGTCGACAGCGGCATCTGTGGCGACACTGACACGTTTTGCCTGTTGTTGAAGCGTCCTCAGCCTAGAATATGTGTTTGGTGAATTATCTACGACGAAGACGATGATGAAGTTGATGATGATAATAAGAAGATGTTTATGACGCTGTTGGTGCTGAAGCACAGGACAAATGACAAGAATGAAGTCACTTGCACTCAGACTCGCACTCGCACTCGCACTGGATTCAGGCGTTCATATTTCTTATTGTGTTGAATGTTGCGCAATAATGACATCAACACGGCTGTCATTGTTGTGAATGTTGTTGTTTATTTTATATTATTTTTTGTTATTTAGCTCGTTTATCTTCATATATTTTGTGTTTAACGAATTATTTATGTTTTTTTTCCCCTAGTGCAAAGACCATTCGGTTTAAAAGTTTGAGCTCATTTACAACTCAGCCACTGAAAGCAAGAAAAACCTTGCTGGCCCCGGTAGCTTGACGTAAGTGCACATAGTCTGTCGTGCCAAAAGCAAGGTCCACGCACTTTATACGGCAACACAAAGGGCCTATAGTTTACCTAAGTACTGCAGTCAATCTTAACTTTGATTATGCTAAAATTTGTCTATGAGGTTTGTATGAAGATTATAAGATGGACAAGACTAAGCATCAAAACCTTCAGCTTAACAAGAATTTATACATCTTTGCGTTATCTCTAACTTTCAACCATTTTTTGGCAGCAAACTTCTGCATTCAAACTGATCATCAAATATGCAGTAACTTATAGCCATCGGAGTGTTGGCCCATCATCTTAGCATTCAAAGGGAACATCGATATTGCAATAATGTGATGACTTATATACATCAAAGTCAAATAAATGTGAGGTTGTTATATGAACTATAACGTTGTTATATGATACTCTCTGGGAAAAAATGTATCTATAAGCTGGATTTAAAGCCACCGTCAGCTGTATTTACTGTTTCTTTAATATATATATATATATATTTGATATTCAAGTATCAAATCTGGAGTTAGACATGAATTCATTTTTTTTTATATATATGACTAACTCGTAATATAGATACATAGTCTTTTCTTTAAATATAATCATGTTTATCATCATCAATTGGTAAGACATCAGCTGAAAGGTATAATTACTTAATAGAGGAGTATTTTGTCAAACCACTTTCTGGCTATCTATATAGAGAGGAGCAAAAGACCTTAGGATTCTACGCTCAAGTTTCCTTATTATTTCCATATCGGACGGAAAGCATGCCAGTCATATAGCAAGCTAAAAAATATGATGAGAAAGGCACAAAAAATATTATATTGTTATGCCCATTTACCCTCTATCAATACACCTGATCGAAACACTGATATGTTTGTTATTTAAAAATATTTGTTTAAAAGAAACTAAACAAAATAAAAATCGATTTCCAGGAATTAATAATACTCAAAACAAGCACTGAACTTGGCTGTTCATAACGCAATTTAAGTCCAGCAGACGGGAAGGAAGTACTTGACATTTTTTACATTGAAAACATTTTGTGTATAACTGAATAAAAAGCGCGACTTGACAAGGACAATGGTGACAATGGCATCTGTATGCGTGTCTGTGTCTGAATGTCTGTTATGGCCTGGCAAAACTCAGGTGTGTCGTACACATACGCACACCCACAAAAACCAAATGGCCGTGGCTTGCCTAGCATGACAATTTCCCAGGCGCAAAAGAAAAATAAAGGTGAAAAAGACTGGCGGGTGAGGGGAGAGAAACATACTTCATGTTAAGTAACACGTTTTGTTCGGTTCCGTTCTGTTGTTGCCGACTTTTCAACGCGACATAAACCGCCTCAATATCAGACGCCGCTTGAAACAAAAACGTCTGTGTATCGTGCACTGCGCGCAAAAATATGCAATAACATTTTTACAGTCTGCTTAACAGGCGCAGCTGTTTCGAGTAGGAGTACGTACCAGTACGAATATATACCATATACCCGTACAATTGTGTAGACACGGCTCTGTATATAAGAGCACCAAGAACCGCAGCGCTCTGCGATTGTCGTTGTTACCTGCTACAGGCAATTTGTACTTATTGCGAGTGTGTGAATGTATCTGTATCTATTCCCATGGTGTAGCTTACTCGAGTGCATTTCTTTGTTTTAGCTCATTTTGGTGTGTGTTGTGTCATTTGCAGCAAGTTATGTACTCTAATACTTTGAGTAATGTGATGTTGAAATTTGTTTGTCCGTTCGCCTAGCCCTTTTCTGCACTCTTCTCAAGTCTTCTCTATCCTATTCTATCACAACCCAACTTGCTTAGGTTAGCTCAACTAAAATTGCTTGATTTACAACTGCAGCATCATAAGACAAGCCAAGAAGTCAACTTGGCAACAGATCTTTTGCATAGATTTTTTTTTACTACATATGGCATTCACACTTTACGACTCTTGAAGAAAGTTTCTTCTTCTTATGTATTTCAATAGCAGTCGTCAGCTTTTTACGATTGAGAAGTTCTTAAAGCAAAAAGCTACTCACTCTATTTTGTGTAGCATAGTTACGGGCTCATGTGTTTCTGTTTTAAGTTGGCAAATAAAGTTCGCTTGGGATTTGAAAGTTTAAGTTGCTTTAAACTAATGTTGATTGGAATTTTTTTAGCTATGGCATGGATAAGTCTTGGCAGTTTTATGATATATTTATGATCTTATTATTTTCTTAATGAACAAATTGAAGAAGTTTTAGTGGAATAAGAGGAAATTACTCGAATTACTAAAAGTGTTTTCTTGAGAAAAAATTTGAATTTAAATATTTACGTGTGTTCGAGGCACTTGTTAATCCTGCGCCTTAACTCATAAGCAAGCTCCGTGAAAATGTATTTAGAATTGGCTTAGAAACAAAATAGTTTTAATATATGTATTAGTATTTTCTTCGTCGTACACGATACTTAAGCCAAGGTATTACATGAGAGAGCAATCAAAATCTAATTAGAAGCAGTTTGTAGAGATTTTAACATTCAAAATTTTAATTTCAACTCTTCAACACGGACCAACGCATCCATTTATTATAAGTTCTTCAAAATTCAGTAATACCTACAGCAATGGTTTTTTTCATCTCAGAAAATCCTCGCATTAGAGAAACTAAATCCACTTTGCCTAAACGTAATGAGTTACAATTTTAAGTTTACTAAGAATCAGACATTCTATATTATATGCGTAATGGTTTTGAAAAAAAAAATGTTTATGAGTTTATGACAATCTACACCAGGCAATTACGCTAAATGAAGAACTAAAGCTTGGAACCACGGATGCATGACGGGTTTATTAAATAATTTTCTACACCGTGTCAGTAAGAGTTAGAAGTTCTAACGCTACCTCATGTCACTGTGCACTTTCTACGCTCCTAACTCGGCTGGCCTTATCTCTGGCATTTTTGGAGAATTTCTCTTTGTGCTATGTTCTTCAAATACATAACTGAATTATTGTTTAGTATTAAAAAAAATGTTTTATTCAAATTTTATAACTTCACTTCTTCAGTGACCGATGTAATAAAGAGACGTGCATAGTGACACACGTCCTTTTTTTTTGTGGGCAATACAACGTCTCTTGTGTAAAATTTTTACAATATCCGATTACTTTATTGTGGGCACATCTTCGAAAGAATTTTTACCTGTGAAAGAGGCTTCCAGTTTTTCGCATTACAAGCTTGTTTCTAATACTTATTAATAAAAACGTTGACACCTTATAGAGTCTAATCACGCCAGCTGTTGCAATTTATTCAACCTTGCAACAAAAGATACAAATTGTTAGGTGTATTCCTTATTGGCTTTTAACTCGAAACACTTTTAGTACAAGACAAAAGGATATTTATCATTTATTACGAGTAACTCGTCATTTGCATCAGCTTAATCTTTTTGTAGAATAAACAATTTCAGCAGACCAACAACGACCGAACAAAGCCACAAAACAAATCCAATGTCAAATGCACGCAATGCCAGTGCATCTGAAATACATTTTCGATGCGAAGCTTAAAGGTAAAAGCCAACGTCATTTATCAAGATACAAGTGAGCCAACAGTTTATAGAACACTTTTTGTGTGACTAGAGAATTTCAATTGTGTAAACAAAGGATAAGTCGGAATTAGGCAGGGGGACACATGCAGCGTATAGCGTTTGTCTCTATCGCTCTCTATGTGTGCGTGTGTGTTTTTGGTTGTTTGAGCTTGTGTTGAAAGCAACAAAGCCAAAATAATGCCAAGTCGAGACAACCAAACACATTTCACATGAGTTCAGAGATGTGCTGGCATCCGCTCAATCATGCTGAACAGCAACACCCCACCCACTCGCAGTGCTGCCCGCCTAATATTGTTGTCACGTGAAGTGTTCATGTGTATAGGTGTGTGCGAGTATGTGTTTGACTGTTGTCAGATGCATAACACACCCACAGACCAGAGATTTGTTTACAGTTACACTTGTGTGACACGCGTTTGTATCGATATCTTAATAACGTCAAATATGCTTTAATAGGCGGAGGCTGCGCTAGTTGGAGTAACAAGTTTCTATTTTTGTATCTCTTTTCGACATTCATCTAACTAACACACCGACTGCAATTGAGTGGTAGGGCAAATTGTCGTAATATGTCTTGTTGTAGCTTTCTCGTTTGTATGTGACAACAGACGTCGTTATCCTTTTGTATGCGGTAGCTTTGTACTGCTTAGGCTATGTACAGACACTCCTATCTATCGCATACGTACACACTTGTAGAGCTGCTAATTGCATATGTACATACGCACACACATCGTTGTGTGCATGTCGTGTACACGTGAGCACACACCTTTTGATCCGCTTTTAATGGCGTAGTGAAAATTGTATTGATTTTCTTGTATTTTCTTCGTTTTTCTTTTTCGGATGTGTGTGCGAGTATATGTGCTGCGCGTATGTTTACAAGGATACACGTTCATTTCTGGTGTTTCGTACTTTTCCACGCTTGTTACTTAATCCACATACTTGCACATAAATTTTCATTCATTTGGGTCTTTGGTCTTTACTTAATCAATCAAACGATTTACTTTTGAATTAATTTTTTTCCTGTAATTTATTCAGGAGTTTTTCATCTTCTTATTTGTATGCTTTTTCTCATGTTTATTTTCACTTCTGCTTTTAATTTGCATTTAAGTGTTTGGGCTGAAATATCAAATTTCACTTTGATTGGGTTAATTGCGTGAGGCCATAAAATTAATAAAATAAAATTAAACCAGTTCATCAAGCAATTAAATTAATTTCAATTTAATTAATTTAAAAAAATTTAATGATTTTACTCATTTAGGCTTTCTTCTCTTTTTTCTTTTTGTGTTGACAGCCAGCAAATTTGGAAAGACAACTTTGCATCAGATACGGGATTCAGTTAGCAAACATTGAAATATCATATTAATTATTTTTTATTCTCTTATTTAGTTACTTTGTATTTATTATTATTTCTCTTAATGATTATGAAATATTTTTAGCAAAATAATGAGCACACTTTTTATAGTAGTCCGTCGGTTAGAGCATTAAGTCACCTCATTAGCGGTTAACAGCGCTTACAATAGCAAACATAGCACTCAAGCATGCTTCAATTACTTTTTATATATATACACATATATACCTATATAACCTGATCCATCCATTCATATAGTTACTCATGTATACTTCGCATTTTATTAAATTTCAAAAACTGCAAGCTGCACCTTCAATGTATGCAGTGCACCGGCATAGTTGACATATGCTTATATCCGAACACACATTCCCATACACATACACAGCTGCACCCACACATAAGCATTCACATTGTTCTCAATCTCAAGCGGGTTGCATATTTATGCACTTAATAACGCATTTTAGCATGTTAAAGGGGTTCTTAGCGTTTTGTTCTGCCACATGAAATGTTCTCACCCATAGATACACACATGCACACAAGTACATAAGCATTCAATGTAGGCAAACATAATACCTTTTCCAACACATATCTATGTATGGCTGAAGCTGCCTGTTTCATATCATCATCATCATCATCCACATCATCATCATCAACATTTATGTCGCTTGCCACAAAATCTTTGTTCACCTTTTCATCCCCATTCCCCATCGCCATCACCCCAGCAAAAAAGAGAAGCATTCGAAGAACTTTTGTCTGTGTCATTGTGTAGGAACTAAATCTGTTTTGCTTGCTTTTGTTGTGTTATTCTTACTTCTTTTTATTTATTTTTTGCTCTTTTTCTACTTAGTTTCAACTTAGTTCGTTTTTGGGTCTCATTTGCATTTACCCAATTTGCAGAGTGCGTCGTGCGTATGAGCAGAGCAATGTGTCGAAAAGTAGGAAAAACCTCTTAGCGCCCGCTTAAAGAATAAAGAATAAAAAGTTTTTGTTACATTTAAACAATGGAACAAAGCGAAAGTGTGATAAGTACTCGAAAAGGCCAAAAAGTGTGCTATAAAATTGGTACAGCATAGTTTTCGGCGCCATTTTAATTTGAATTGCTTTATGTATGTAGTATACACACACACGAACCACACAGGAATGCATAACGGATGATGTATTCATGTAGTGTTGGGTCTGTTATGGTGCTTTGAAATAAACCTATAGTTAAATGAGTCTCAGTTATAAATAACGTATTCTATTGTTCTGAGCTTTAGACAAATCGGACTGTGGCAAAGTCACAGATTCCTATTCGACTCAATCCGTGTTACAGAGCCTGTTATAGGTTATACTCAATCCTTATTGAAGTAGTTTTTCTTATGGATACCAATTTGTATTCCAATGAGAACCCGAGTAGAATTTTTATTACTATTCTTTTCTCTATATATATAAAACAAAGTGGGAAACAGCGTTTATTTCCCTCTGCTGACCGTAATTTTCAACCAATTTATTTTTTTTTTTATGTAGGTAATTACGGTACGAACTGTTTAATTGTATTGATTACGTACATTTTGTTTTACATATTTAAACAATGAGAAGAGGGAAAATAATGAGAATAACGCAGCTTTTCAAATATTTAGTTTTTATATTTATATTATTTTACTTTTAGTAAATAAATAAATACTTCTCATGTAGTTCCACTGGTAACGGATGGCTTAGAAATCATTTAAGTACTACTACTTTCGGCACTCTCGACCACAACGTTCTCTAAATGACCATTTCAAACCAAAAATATGCTGGGTTATATCCACTGGTTTTTTTAAGCGTCTACGTCTTGTCAATTCGTGAAAAGAAGACCAGCAATTTCTAAGTTGGAATTTCGCTAGCATTAATAATTTCTCACTGTACAATTGTTGTACCAAGGTTCTTATGAATATCATATCATAACAATGTATTTCTAAGGAACAAATGAAGGGAAACCACCACAGCACAATATAACAATTTGTAAAGGCTATTATAGTAAGTCTGAAAATTTTTATTCAGCAGAGTATTTAAAAATCACAGCTAAAGTAAGTAGTTTATATAAACAAAGGGATCAGTTAGTTAGTATTAAAAAATAAAATTAAAATACCAGAAAAGGCAGCTCACCTAGTAAATATTCACTCCAATTGGCTACTGCATCTTCGCATAAATTAAAACACCAAGAAAAAATTTAATATCATAAGTTATCGATTCAGACTCAAGTTGATTGATAGAGACACTACTTCTCTTGGTCTAGAAATTGTGCTTTGATTAATGAAAGTGTCAGCAAAGACTTCTTTGAGAACCAGTTGATCTTCGTGATTATCTCTTATACTAGACTAAATAATTTTGTAATCCTAACTTATTCGGGCATAGGAAGTTTCGTACTGATGAATACCGAGTATCTTATGCCTTATCCGGCTCTGCTTCCACGATTTTTTGTCAGACATAAACCATTTTTTACGCTCATTCTCAATATCAGCTCATTAGCTTGCCGCTGACATTGATTATTTCTTTCGGTAGTTTAGGGTGGATTTTGTTATATTAGAAGAAGGGAGGTTCCCTTATTTATTCTAATTAAAAAGGCTTAATTTTCGTTGTATAAGTCCAGCAAACCACCAAAAAGTATGCTTCAAAGTCGAAATAGTGCTAGAAAAGTTTGCGGTTTAACACTCTCAAATACTTTAGCTTTCTCCTAATTGGTTTTGAAATTCCTTTGCTTATTATCAACTAAAATCGAACACTTCAATCTGACAGCCATAAATAATAATTAAGTAAAATAGTAAAGCAAAATTTGTAGACCGATGATTGAGAAGGGTGATTGATTAAAAGGCCATTATGAGCTCGTTTCAGTAAATTGCATAATTTATCAGTTTCTATCGGTTTGCATGAGATGCCAATTCAAAATTATTAATAACAAAGACAAAATCAATCGAGCAATGTCAGGTCACATGCAGCGTGAGTACAAAATTATTATCGACGTCATCATCCTCGTCATCGTAATTATTGGAAAGCGTGTATATCTACTTGCCTTTCATTTGCGATACTAATTGCTCTGATGTAGTAGTGTAGGTGGATTAAATGTTGCCATGCAGAAGTGCCTTGTCAAGCTATGCAACAAATAAGCTGATCAAGGACTGTGGCCATTGTTGAGTTGAATTTGCTATACAATCTAGTTGGGCATTTAACAAGTTACGTCGTCGTCGTCGTCGTCGTCGTCATCGTCATGTAAAAGTAATTATTGCTAACTTTTCTTCGTGTGCCGCTTCTGTTATTCTTGTTGTTGTTTTTTATGTTGTCGTTATTAATGACTAAAATGTCAACAAGCAACTTACAACAATAAGGAAACAATGAAACAGACAAAAGACGAAAGGAAAACAATAAAAATGCGTTTTTCGTTGAGCGCTGGTTTTATTTTAGTTCCTCCCTCCCTCCACCATTGGCCACATTATCAATTTTTCTTTTTGTTGTAATTTGTTTGGTTTCGCTTTTGCCGTCTTGTCTTTCCTTGTGTTGTCTTGTCTTGTCTTGGCATATCGATTGCCATAATGTGTTGCTAGCTACACGAGTATGGTTGTGTGGGTTGTGTGGGTGGGTCTTTGACTTGCGATTCAATGCCAGCGTGGCTTGGCCGCATGCCGGAAAAGGAAGCACTTATGACAATGCTGTTGTTTTTATTGTTTCTGCTGCTTTTGCCGTTGACAGTGAAATGGCCGCGCTAAAACTATTGTGAGAGTGAACCTTCTGGACAACTAGAGTGCAAAACACCAATTAAATATCAAGTGCTGTAATCTATGGAAGACTACTCGTGCATGTGTATCTTGATCGTCATTATTATATTGTGCCCCGTTAGTCGTTAATTTTGCTTTGGGCAATTTCAAGGCAAATTGCAAAATGTTGCGTTGATGGCACCGTTGCCGGGTTAAGTGAATGAGGAAGGCGTTTATTTCATAGTGAGTGGTTTGATATATCACATTGTTTCTAATGTATTCAGCTTTCTATATTAGCTAATTCGTCGAGCTACCCAATTGAAAATTACTGCAAAATGTGTACCAAGTAACGGTGAACTGTGAGACCTTTACACAATTCACAAGGATATGGCATTGCAATAGTACTGACACAAGTATTTAAACCAATTCATATTGTTGCCAAAAATATGCCTTTAAAAATTTCGCATTTTGGTAGTTTTCCAGGTAAAAGAAATTAGAAAATTTAGACACCTTCAGACTCGTAGACATTGCAAAAGCTATAGAGTAGAGCTGAAGACATTATTCTACAATTCTCGAAATTCCAAAAAGCTTAAAATGGTTGACAGCAATTAACTGCTCCATAATCCAACTAATTTAGTGAATTTCAACAAGTTATTAGAACAACGACAAAGATATGCACCAGGGATGAATCAACTCTATCGTGAGCGATTTTGCAGCATTCATTTACTGGCAAATTAAGTCTCTCTGCCTCCTGATTCTATTTCGTGTGATAATACCTATCACCTTAAGACCATACATACTACCACAATGAGCCAAGAGTGTTTAGGGTACATAGTAGTCCTTCTTTAAACCGCTGAAAGTAATCATCTTATACTGGACTGTCCTCTGTCTTTGGTTAGTATTCTTTTTAGCGGTAGCTGCATGAAGTGCGAATGATGATCCAGGGCTACCCGGGTTCAAGCAAGTCGCAACGTAGGAGATCAGCCGAGTCTTACCGTTCGAAAAGTGCTGAAGCATCGATATCATTATACCTTGCCCCTCAAAGCAACAAAATTCAACATAACGTAACCCATCTAATAGTTTGCTAAGCTGCTTTTACTAGGAATAACAAAATTTATTGTCTTATATTTAATTTTCCATGTTTCCAAGGCTTGTTTTCAACCAACTTAGGTTGACTCTTATTAAGGGTGAAAAATTTTTCGTTTACGAAGCCCGTTTTTAATTAAAAAGTTAAACCGAATTTAGGTCCAGGTTGAAAGAATCTATAGACTTTCGCCATATAACAGTTTGAACCTGATTGGCACTAGTGTCATAATTTACTTGGGACAATATAAAAATTATTAGGGGGGCGTCCCAAAATTAAGATTTGCATTCAATAAATTACACAGGATAGGGTTATGTATGGAATAACCCTTAGGGCAAATGGGATTTGCGGCTTTGCAGTCACATACCATTTTTTTTAACTATTCCGTGACCGTTTTACATAAATGTACTGAATTTCGTTGATGAAGTCATAACGACCGCCAGTAACATTCATTGCTTGACCTATTACATATTATCCAATGATGCCTCCAGCCCGAATTTTAACCATTAACAAAGCCATCAAAGGTGAAAATGTGCTGGTTAAGAAATCGGCCACCAGACATATTATTTTTGAAATATTCTTCAACAATGATAACACGTTGTTCTATCGCGCAACGCTTTACTTTTACTAACCCCAAACTATCAACTGCTAAAAGGTTTCTTAATAGGGTTGCTAACACATTAATGCACGAATGGTGGCAAATTGCATTTTTAATATTAGGACATCCCATATTAAGTTATATTTAGTTTAAGTGTATTTCATGAGTATTTTAAAGTATTGCGGCTACTTAAAGGCTTAGAAACAATTAAATTGGCATTCCATTTTAACATGTGAACGTGTGCATTACCCCGAGAATGTTGTTTTTAATTAAAGCTGTCAGAACCAACAAATGTGCCAATATAATAAATCACTGCGGCGTTGGCAGCAACTTCAATTACTCAGAAATTAACTAGAATTATGCCTGAAGATTAGAAAGTTTTCAATTAAGTCGACGGAATTGGCACTTAGATGCGGCAGCTGTTCAACAGGCGTGTTAAAAAGCCTTTGAGCGCATTCCAACAACAACGACATTGGCAGTGAGGCAGCAAGCCAACTAACCGATATACACACACACACATACACTCAGATTTCAACACGGGAACCCCACTAAAGCTGCGGGCGCACACCCCTCGACAGGAATTAGAAAGATATACGCGAAAAATGTGCACGAAACGCATTTATTCCAAATGAGTTGAAGCATTTAGAGTGAGTCTGTATGTGTGTATGTGTGTGTGTGTGTGTTGGCGCACGTAAAGGACTAGGGTAGGTGTGATACGTGTATGTTTAAAATGAAATTTGAAATTTCACGTCACAATGAAAAATTCCAACACAAAACGCATGAAAATGAATTTATAAACTTTGTTGCATACTTTCAGGGTTGAATGTTTTTTATTCACACAATGCTAACAAACAAACGATGTGCAGGCAAACGTAAACGAAAATAATAATAATAATAAATATAATAAAAAAAAAGAACAAAGGAAAAAAAAAACCATTGTGGAAAAGAAAACTCATTACGAATACAATAAGAAAAGGTAAAATTGTGCAAGTCGTAACCAAAGCTTTGTTTTCCTTTTCTCAGCTTTTGTAAATTAAATAAAAACAAGTGAAGTAAAATAAACACAAAACTTGTGTAATTCAGTCTCTGACTAAGGAACTGCACGGCACGGCATTGGCCGATAAAACGACACTGCGCGGATGTCTGAGCGATGTGCTTTCACGTCTCTGTTTTGAGTGAGAAAACACTCGCAACTTGTTATTTCTTTGTCTGTGTCTGTGACACCAGCAGCAATAAAAATGTAACAAGAAACAAACAATGTAGACAATATAGATATGAATGTTTGAAAAAGCGAGCAAAATTTAATTAGGTTCGCCCAAGGCGAATTTACAATAGCCTCTGCATTTGCAGAGAAATTTCTTCAAATGGATTTTTTGCTTTTTAGCCCTTTAGCGTGCTTCAAGTAAGGAATATGCAGTAAAAGAATTTTTAATAAAGTTTCGTTAATGAAATGAATGAAACTTATATATAGAAAGCAGATTCATCGCTTTATCTGCATATATATATATATATATATATATATATATAGTACTTAAATTAAGTTAAGCTAGCCATATACGTTGGACATGCACTCAAACACGAGCGAATTACACGAGCATGTTCGTCGTGTATTGCTTTAGATATGCATATACTCAATAAGAATCCGGAAAGAAATACTATAAGAAATAGTATATACGAGCGTTGAGGTTTCGAAAACGAATTACCGTTTCTAATGAAATGATTTTACATGATTTTAAAACTTCAATTTCCACCAACCTGTTTGGGGCTTGGATTTTCAATTCCGCAATTCAATGATTTCCCATTGATTGCGAAAAACAGTGCCAAAACTGTCTTGCTTTAGGTTTGAAAAAATATTTCAAATTAATGATATAATAATATAACAATATAATCTTCCTTAAAATGTAATTAAGTATTGTTCTTCAAGACAGATTGTACAAATTGTAACAAACTACTTCCCAGTTGCTTCATATCAATTAATCTAAATATGTTAGCATCTAGTTTATGTAGATGTTTCCCTTTTTTTCTTTTTTCCTTTTCATCTTAATTGGGAATGCAACTTTTTCTTAAATTTTCTTAGTGTCACGATTAAATATAAATACCATTATCATAGCAAAAAATTCAACGAAAGCAAATAGATACAAAATTTAACGCACCCAAAGCGAAAACTAAATAACCAAAAAAGTCACACTTAAATCGATTTTTTTTTTGTTTGACTTCTGCGTGAAACTTTGTCCTGTAGAATCGTGTAGGCGGTAAGGCAAAAAAGGCACAAAGCCAAAACGACAATTTGGTTTGTATAATTAGTTGACCATCGTCTACTTAGACCAAACCACATTTTTCCATTATTTTTGTTGTTACTTCATCTACTGCCAGCGCACTTTTATAGCTTGCAATGTAGATAGAATTTGTCAACATTTTCCTTTGTTTACGAAATGGTCAAAATGCTTGACTCCAATCAGGAGGCAAGCGGGAGCAAGTCAAGTCGAGTCGAGTCAAGTTTAGTTGAAGTCCACTCTGGTTGGCAGAAACATGTCTGCAGTTGAAGTATCGCGCAAAGCAATTCAAATAAAACGTAATTATTTTTGTAGTTTTTTTATTTCAAGATTTTTTTGTTTCTTTTTTTCTTTTTTCTTTTTATTGTCTTAATTAAAACTGAAAATGAAGTACGCGTGCTGGCCGTAACGCTCACTGGTGGTACATGGCATGTCAGCGGCGCCATGCCACCGCAAAGTAGTGATTTTTAATGTATTATAGGAATATATGATTTAATTTAGCTCATCGTCAGCTTGTGCGCTACAAGGCCTTTATTAATGATGTTTGCGCGCAGTTGCTATTGGAGTTTAAGGCCAGTTTAGTCAGGCTAATGATGATGATGCTGCTAACATTAACTGGGCGCCAACGTCAAAATCATTGCTAAAGCCATCGTCTGTTCATTTTATCCCGTTGTGTGTACGGTTGTGTGTGATATAAATGCTGATATTGCAGTTCATGCGCGCGGACACTAATGCCGAAAAGAGCTTTACTGGCATCTACACACACACAATCAAAGTTCACTGCTTACTTGGGTAGCTTAATTATGCGCACAGATACACTCATTTTTTTATATATTCTGTCTTGGCTTTTTTATAGCTCGACTTGCGTTAAGTGGATTTTGCTAACTGTTTTCCATCTCCCTCTTTTAGTATTTTTCTTTCGTTTTCTTTTTTTTTAGATTACAAATGTAAGTTATTAATATTAACATAAAGCAAAAGTTCTTTACCGCTGAGTTGAGGAACTTTTTCCTTTTTTAATGAGTGTCGCTAATGCTTCATCGTCTAATTTTTATAGTCTTCAGACAATAAATAAAAAGCGTTAAAATTTGAAGCAAACATCGGAGACTTCACAGAGTACATACGAGTTTATGCTTGGGAAATTCTTCGAGTCCAACTGATCCCTCTAATCATGAGGAAATATTGCTTGAGTTTTTAAGTCAAAGAGTTACAACGCATTATTCAGAGTGCGACAAATAGATGGAGTGTACCTCTGCATATAAGAAAAACCATTTAAGAATACAAATAAAATGTATGAAAAACTTATTTTAGAAGCATAGAAAGATTGAAAAGAATGTGGTATAAACCTATAATAAAACTGCCACATAAGCCCATAGGTAACTTTTCAGTTTTTATACGGAAATTTATTTATTTACTTATTAATTTATTTATTCTTTGACGTTTGGTGTTGATCTCTGGCCATAAAAAATGTTTGGACCATATATTAATACGTTGAAAGTTCAAAGATCTTATGTAACCATATATAACATCCATATTCCAGCTTTACGACCTGCCATAGACAACTTTTTGTTGTTGCGTATTTTTATTTATTTTTTTTTAATTTTTTTTTTTTTCATTTTTGCGGAAACCTTATTTGGTTTGGTCACGAAATGTTCTTATGAAATGCAAAATAACTCAATAAAATCCTTCACTTCTTGTAAATTAAAAGATTTTATATCTGAATATAAATCTTGGGCACCATTAAAAGCCTGTTTTACGATTAATTTCCATGAGCTCGTTAGGCTTCATTTGTCGCATGAATACATCAAAAATTGTGTTCTTGCTTAGTTTTATTGTTACACACTCCGTTGAAATGCCAAACAAATGTCAATTTTTCTTGATTGACTGACTGACATCAGTGGTGCATTTCCCCTTGTGGAAAGTGGCTTCGGTAATGGAGGGAAAATAGTGGAATTATATTATACAACAAGCGCGTGGAAATTTGTCATATTGCATTGATTTCATCAGATACGTTACCAAAACTGTGCAAGTCACATAAAAATCCCCCCACAGAACAAAATAAAATGTATTTGCTTGTGTTGTATACTCTCACCCCTCAACCTTAGCCTTACATCATCGAATTTCGTTTTCGTTTTTGTTTTCTTTTTTATGATTACATTTTATCGACAAAGTCGAAAGCAATTCGAATGGTATTAAAGGCGCAGTGCTATGCGTGCGTCTCTCATTTCAAAGTCGAGTCGCTGTGTCAATTTATGTGAAATGACGCGACAGCACCAAAATACAGCCCCTTCTTCATGCTAAGCCAAACACCACAATTTCGCAAGTGGTTAGATATGAGTTGAGACCACAACTCATTCAATGGCAACAAGGACAATGCCAACGACGACGATGACGATAACGTTGAAAATGGCTTTCGGGTGTGGTGCGCCATTTCGCGCACTTCAAGGCAACTCCGGACGGAAAGTATAAGTATTTGCAAAGGCTTAGAATAATCAGAAGGCCATACACACCACGTTAGCCTTAAAAGTATGTGGCATCTTTATTACTTATTATATTTTTATGATATCATTGACGACGTTGTCATTTCACTTTGATGGAATACGAGTTTTCCAATATTTCAATTCAAGGCTAAGACTTCGGCATGCATAGCATTTTGACAGCGTAGCAAGAGTGGCACTCAGTTACTCACTGACTCAAAGACTCGCCCTTAACTCGGCCAGTGCAGCAAGACTTCTATTTTCCGGCGCATACATCAATATTTTATTTATTTGCAAAAGTGGCTGTTAAAGCATTAGATGGCAGAGGAGTTTTCTCTTCTTCAGTGGGCATGTAACTTCTTCTGTGTGGTGCTGTGTTCTTAATGGAGTCATATTTCGAGTTGAAAGGCAAAGCAAATAATAATAATGTGTGTAAGTGCAAATATGCGTAGAGGGAATATTTAAGTGAGCAGTAGCATTTTTTAAAAGCTAAAAGCCGAAGAAAGTGATTTATGAGGTTCAAGAAAAAATAAATAAATGCGAGTAAATAAGCTAAATTGAATGGCAGGCAGCCGTTAAGTAACTCAAACTGCATTAGTTGAATTTCTTATGTTTACAAATTAAACTTGACGGTGGTACCCTTGTTTTAGAGCTTATCAAGTTAATCAAATACATCTGATGATTTTCAGTAGAAAATTACTTCAGGGGTGTAACCAAGAAGCATAATAGAAAAGAAGAGCAAGAAAATAAATGAAAAAACCATAGGAAAAAATGCAAACCAAAAAGAACAAAGAATAAATAATAGTTCTCATGTTAACAAGTAGAATAAGAACGAATAAAATAATTTCGTTGTTGGCAAGCGCCGGCACGTGTTCTTGTGTTAATCGCAAAGCGAAAAATTGCACGCTTTGAGGCCACTGAAGCTATGAAAGGACATCAGCACTTACAAACGCCTATAACCACGTAACATTGGCATTGGATAAAAAAACACATACACACGCAAAGTGAGCATATGTATCGGTTGCATAATACTATCGCACAAACACAGTTACACGCGCTCATATATGTACATGTATATAAAATCGCTTGTGGCACGTGTGTTCATGTCGAGAGGATATACGCGTATGCATTGAGACAGATTCAGCCAAGCAAACAAGTGTTGAAAATGTAATTGAAAACTGTTAAATAAATTGCAAACGAGTTTATTGCTCAAGTATCCTTTATGTTGGCCCGCCTTAGTATCATTAACAGAGTACAGCCATTCAGACACACGCCTTACACACATGTTGGCCGCAAATGTTCGCGGTAGACGATGCCATAAGAAAATCACATGCTTTGGCAGCTAAGCAACGACGAGGAAAAATAAAATAAAAAATAAATAAAATAATCGTTGAAAAACAACAAACTAAAAAAGAAAATGTTCTTTTATATCTAACACTATATAATTTATTATACCTACGGCTGAGCGGAAGTGGCAATACCCTTTACACTCGAAGGGCTTTATGAAAGGTACGCCATCAAAAATATTGAACGCAGCTCTATACGCGAAAGTACACTGAACATTGAACCATGGAGCGGAATTATTTACACTCGAGGAACTTGTAATTAAACAAAGGGTTTCTGTGTTAGCAGCACAATCCATGATCTCTTAGGTTTTAGACGTTTTAAAAGGTTCTGCTGAAAATTTTATTAAAATTGTTTTGATTAAAAATTTCTGGTCTATGAAAACCAAATTCAGTTGGACACAGTAATAACCAAAAGCTGTTTATTGTAGTCGAGTACCCCACCTAATAAATTGATCTAGTCATTTCCAATCGCCCAGAGTTTTAGCTCGTAAGTCAAACGAACAGACTGATATAACGAGATCTATTAATCCTGTTGAGCTGATCAAGCATATATAGACTTTATAAGGTCATCGACGTTGCCTTTTCTTGGTTACCAAAGTCATGGCAAAATTAAAACGCTGCTTGTAGCGTATAAAAATATCTCAAAATAGGCTAATTTGTTAGAAAGAAAAGGATCTGGCAAAATATGAAAATTATATGTTAAGGAAATTTTACTTTAAACGCTAACGTTTTGTGGCTTGTGTCAACGCTTAACTTTTATTCTAAGCCAAAGACAAAGTGTAGATACACCCACACGAGCACATGCACCCAGAAACACACAGAAAATAATAACTAGGAAAACTTATGAAAAATGTGTGTATGTGTGCGTTGGTCACTAGCACTAGCTTTCACCCCCTTTTGCCTTTTGCCAATAACTCTTGTCAAACAATACACTTGACACAGGCTGGCTCTCTTAGCTAGCAACGTGATTGGATTTTTATATTCAATAAGAAAAGGAAGCCAAGCAGTGAATTTTCTATTCAGAGAAAGATTGAGAGAATAATAAATGCTAAAAATTTTCCTTTCCATTGTTGTCGGCGGCTACAGAAGTTCACAATAATTGGAAAAGTTAACGTTGCATTTGCCATCCATAGAAGTCACCAATATAAGTTGATAGTTATATAACTGCCTTGGTCACGTCCTCAAGCATCATGTCGGTATTAAAGAATTTTTAAATAGAAATTTACAGCTTCATGGTATATAAAAATCAATTTTAATTCCGAATCAGTTACAAAACCATAAATAAATTAAAAGCTACACGATCACGTGCGAGGAGGTGTAAGTAGTGCTTAGCTCAGACCTATACACGTTGTAAGCCTGTGTGTGTGCTGTGGTCAGAACACTGTGCGCAAACATCATAGATACTTTTTGCCGCTGCACTCTGCATGTTGCACGTTGAAAAAGCGACCACAGCTTATAGCTCAGCAGTGTACTAAACAGCGTAACAAAAAATAGGTGTACACCGACGAAGAGCCGTGGCAGTCACAATAAATTCTCATATGCCAAAGCCACATGACACAAACACCAACACAGCTGTGTATGCACGTTAAACATTGTAACTGGTTTTATATGCCACCCATATGTTTGTCTGCATAGCATTCTCGCCGTTTTGCTGTTAATTTTTTAAAGTGCATTGCCAACCAACCGAACGAAAGCTAATTCAAATTGTCGTTGCCACTCCTGATGCTTTCTGCTGCTGCTGTCGTGGCTGTTGCACCAGAAGTTTATTGCCCGTTGGCTAGTCTGATGTCTAACTTTACGAGTACTACTACTACTACTACTACTTCAGCTACTGGAAGCTTTCAAATGATTCCAACCAACCAAGCCTGATGACCACTTCACCTGCTAATGGACACAATGGCTGAATTTATTGTATTAATATTGAATGTTCGAAAACGTACTGCCCGCAGCGGTACCACATATATACAAAGGTAATTGACTTTCGGTCCAAAGCGGAAGGAAGCCTTGACAAACAGGAAGTTGTTGGCATTTTATGTTGTGCTGCACATTCAAATTTAATTGAAGTTTGAAGTGCTACGCTTGTAATGAGATTTATTTTATTAAGCCATGAATAGCGCATGGCTTCGCTTAAAATAAATGGTTATGTACAGCTTTATGGCCTAGATGTTGAAGGCAGAAAAACTATAACATAAACTTTAAAATAACTGTGTTGCATACTTTTAAGCAGTTGCTTCTGTCATTTATTTCGTAATATGCTTTTAATATATATTTTTTTGTATATTAGCATTAAATTTTTTAATAATCAGAACAAATTACAGGTGCCTATCAAATAATTAGAAAAATATTACAAAAAACATAACTGCGTGGAGTTGAATAATTTATTTTGATAGAATTTTCTATTTTTAATCATTATAATCACCTAATCGTTCATAAAAAATTCATAAAAATTAACTTCTCATAAAATGACTTCAATTATGAGATTAGGGCAACATACGAGCGAGTGTAATAAGTGTCAGAAAGTGAACAGAGTTTATTTCCAGAATATTCCAACGCACATTATCTACTTCTAACCAAGACAGGACATCAACACAGAAAGTATGTCGCACTGTCTGCTTTTTCCTGACAGGACACACAAATGGCATACAATACGATACCTGTGAGTTAATTCATTTACTCAAATTAGCTCTCTATATGGAATGCATATATGTATCATATGTCTTGTAAAACTAACTTCTCTAAGCCAAGAAAAAAATCTAGTATCGCGCGACTTTTATTACATCCTTACTTTTATTATACAAAATCCATATGAGTTTTTTATTCCAAACGATGTTCATGAAGCGCTTATTATGATCAATAATTTAAACGGAAAACTGCATATTTTTAAGGAGACTATGTTGTAGTTGTAGGACCACCCAAGTACCATAAATTCATACAAAAATTGCTTGCAGTTTTTAGAGTGAATGACTTATATAGTCGAATTAATAATGTTTTCATACTATCCGCTCGATTTTAAGTTGCTTGGCACTTCCAGACACTGACGAATTTTCAAAAATCTGTCCTTAGTTGAACGGCATAAGTGGAATAAATACCTGGCGATTGATGAACTGTTCAATTGATATAGTCGATGTCTTTGGGTTATATTAATTTATTCCATTAGTTGAAGATTCACGATTTTTAAGAGTTCATTGACTTGTGTGTCATTCTACATTTATGCACATTGTGCAAAAGTTAAGCACCAGAGTAGATTAAAAATTCCCTCAATTTGATAAGTTGCATTACATAAATTGTATTACATAGATTGCACTATCCGGATAACATAGGCAATTTTCATTCTTGGATATACCTTTACGAAAAATGTATATGTTCTTTATAAATCGAGTATAAAACTCTTAAAGACTTCAAGTGTTACCATCCAGGGGAAGCTTATAATGAATTATGGGGTTATTAGACTCTTTAAAGATATGCATATATGAACTGTTTAACCTGTCCTAACCTTATGGCTTTCTCTGCCTAACTCTGCTACGTATTGTATATTGTAATTACGTGAGATGCTTTATAATGCCTATAAATCATGTACTTACCTCCGGTATATCATCCGGCACCTTTCCCATCCATGATAACGAGAGTATTGTGCAGTCGCATTTTGTATTGACATTGCGCTCGAAATGTAAATGCATTTTCTAGATTTTCCAAAGAAGTCTATGCACCAGAAAAAGTTGACTTCGATGCACAAACACACAGACAAACAAACACAACAATGACAGTTCAAAAACGCTTGACTCGTTCAATGCAAATAACCAGTGATTTGTAACATCTTCAAGGAGTCTGAAATAGAAGACAAGAAATATTTTAAGAAAAATTTTTTTTTACTTTCAAATAAGAACAAAATAGTGTTAGCAATAAATTTTAATAATGCTTACAGCATTGAGATACGACAACGGAATTCATAAATTTCGAACAGGCAAAAAGTCAAGTGGCGTGGCGTGAAGTCTACAAAGGAAATTATGTGAGCACATTTCCTTGTGCATGCAAGGGCCAATAAAATATATATATGTACAAATATATAATACACACAGGAAGGTAGAAAACCTATTAGAAAAGAGCCTTGAGACATTTTTTGGGAAAATATAAAACAAGCAAAACACAAACGCAGGCATTGAGGCCCGATTCGACCCATCGTCAAGGGTTACTGAACACCAAAAGGCTAAAAGGCAATCGAAATAAGCATGACGAGCTTTACAAAAAGGCATATTGTTTTTGTTGTTGTTCTTCAAAAATGCTTACGTCCCCGTTGCGCCGCCTCTTTTTTAAAGTCTGTAGCAGAGTTAAGTCTAGATAAAAGGGTGTGTATGGCGTAAAATTGTACAAATTATAGTAGCAAACGACATCATAATTTACAGCATACTTTTAGGTACAAAAAAAACACACCCACACAACAGAGGCTAGCAACACGCTATAATTGCCAATATCGATGTGAGTGTTTATGTCTGTGTGCGTGAGTATGTATCTTACGATTATCCTTGCTACATGTCATATAGACATGAGGGACTTTTGGCAATTTTGCTGCTCATACACTCAACGAACTCCTTTTTTTTTTGCACTGTGTCTAAGCCTTGGCAGTAAAATTTGATGTTTTTGGGGAGCTATATTTTTTGTATTCCTGAAGTGGCTCTAAGCTGCATAAAAAACCTTTTAACAAAGTAAACCCATCTGAATGTAGGGACCAACGCTTGCGCTAAACGCATTCAAGCGTATAATTTCAAATAATAAACCTGGACGGATATGAGCACCAACAACAACAATACAAAATGGCGTTTGCATGTCTGTTGTATTGCCACAATTCGCTTACAGCCTCATTTAAATAATTCAAAAAGTTATTCGTTCGTCTGTGAAAATTCAACAACTCAACTGAAATTCCAACGGACGATTCAAGTGCAAGCAAACATTTTGCAACACAAACGCCGTTTAAAGCAACACTTTTCAACGAAATGGATATGGGCGACTTCTTCGGGAGAATGTGTGTGTATTTTCAAACACACACACACACACACACCTACACAGAATAGTTCAAAGCACTCTTGAATAATTGATATTATATGTTACGTTTTTGTCTTGTTTTCGTTGCGTTCGAGTCCTAGCAAAAAGTCAACAATTCTAAATGAGAGTGGCACACACGCACTCAGTCATACACGCGCACATGCACAACTACATTGACTTTATGCCTGGCAGCTAGTATACACTTGTTTGCGAGTGTGCCTGCGTTTGTGCTGCTGTGCTTTTTGTCTGATTGCTTTTGTCATTTGTTGATGTTGTTATTTTTTTGATTGCGTATACGCTGCGGGCAGCACCTCAACAAATCCACTCTTGCTGAAATCGTATCAAATATAATTTATATGACAGTTCGATAATTGGTTTTTGGGCTTTACTAAATATTTATAAAAACGTTGATATCTGCTTGATGGTTTTTGTTTCTATTTGTTTTGTGAAATGTGGGAAAAAAAATTTTAGTGCTGTGGTAGAGTGCTAGACGCCCCGGCGTCATCATTTCATTACATGAAAATAATTACAATTTATCTTTTTCAATTTAAAAGAAATTTCATGGTCTTGAAACAAATTTCTATATATTATTTTAAGATTATTGGGTTGGGTTACAACGATACTAAAACTTATTTCTACCAAATCCGGACATGTCATTGCGAGCAATAAACCGTCAAATGTAGTTAATACACCCAAGATCGATTTACTAGGTTGCATGTTCACGACAGGTATACTATGGCAGATAGCTTAATGTATGAGGTAGCCCGTCTATTGATAGATTGGTGACATTTAAATTGGAAATATCACAAATACAAAAATCGTAGAAAAAGATTAATACCCATAAGAGCCATGACCCATCGCGTTTGCGTTAAAATTATATATCGAACTGTTTATCTCTCGAACTTGTCACCGCCCGAGCAATATTGATACAAGCAGCCTAAAGAAGTTATTTTCCAAACTCTTCAAACTGCTGTTATACCACACCAAACTATTATTCATTGTTTCTTTGCTTTTAACGTTCATTCGATAATTTTGTAAAAACAGCTGCATTATTATTGGCTCGGTTTTAGTGTTGACAACACTAACACTTTTGATAAGATAGCTAATTTGTCTGTTGATAGCTGATATCTATTATATGTCTGTTTTTTTTTTTTTCATTATTATGATAAATGGAATATAATATTATATGATTGCTATAATAAAATATGCAGCAGCGGGCCAATCACCTGCTCTGCTCAAACATTTATCGATTAATACAAGAAGAGAAGACTTCTCGTGGAAGCCCTATGCTTCCATGTGAAGCTATAAAGGAAAAAAGTGATGAAATATGGTATCATATATTGCGATAGCTAATGTGGACTATCTTTCAAATTGAGAAATTTGAAATCATTACAAGATTGTAAATCCTAGTTCAAGGGCACATTCCTTAAGCGTTTGTTTCCCTTTGCTGCCCGTAATTTTTAACCAATTTAGTTGTTTTTTTCTTTCTTCTTAATGTCAATAATTACGTTACCAAATTTATAGGCAGAGAAAACTAAAAACTTATTATATATTTGCTATTTATAACAGGCTAAAATTCGTTGGATATCGTCTGACTGTAGTAGCAAATAACAAAAAAATCTCGATTTCGAGTTTTTGAATTAATTTTTTTTATTTATTTTTTTTTTTTTATAGATCCAAATACTTTATTTTTAATTTGATTTGATTTTTTAGTTAATTAGCCTGATTCCAGTTCTTTTCTGCGTTTATTGTTGCTACCACAAAGACGCTGCTTTTAATAGGCCCAGTGAGAAGCTCTATTAAAAAGCCCATTGCACAAAGCCGCAATCAAATCTACACAATCGACTTCAATTCAGTTTTCAATTTGCGAAAATATTTGTAGGAAGGCACAAAAAGAAATAGAACTGAAAAAATGAATCTGTTGATTGAGTCAGTCAAGTCGGCTTTATCAAACGCAGCCAGCCAACGAGCCAACATGAATATTTCGTAGTCGATGCTGAATTCCATTAGTTTTTTACACAGCTTAATTATATTTCAATTATGCATATCCTTCACAGGCACTCACACAACCGGCACTGCAGCAGTAGTACCAAAGTGCAAAGCGGACTAACAAGCCAAGCAAACACGAAATACAAAAGTATAACTGCGAATGAAAAAAGTGCGCGAATACAGAGAAGAAGAAAAAAAGAGATGCAGACAAACAGCTACGAGTATTTGCGATACAAAACCATAGGGAACGAGTTTGTGGTAAGTGTTATTTTTATTTTATTTTTTGGTTTATTTTTGTGACGTTGGTTGCTGCTGACTTGTTTGATCGCTTGGATTGCTTAACAAACTGACGCACACCCTGACAAACTGTCTAACCGGCCATCTGGCGCTGGAATTGGAATGCAAACTTTTTCTATTATCCTTTTTTCGCGTTATTGCTTTTTCGATGTGCACCATTGAGAATAGTGTGGTTCATGGTTGCCATAACACTAATAACCGACGAAGAGGTGCAAATGTGGGGTGAACTGTTAGCGTTGACTTATCTGTCGAACCAGTTAAATTGCCAACTTGCACTATACATATGCCTTCATAAAATATAAATTTCACTGCAACTAGCAAAATAAACAACTACATTTTAACATTGAGTGGCATGCGGCAGAGCTGTCTGCCAAAATGACGTGAGGTGACATAATACAAGTGTATATACTCGAGCAAAACAAAACTTTGGCAATCGTGTTTCATTTTAGTGAAATGTGTTCTTTTGTCTTGTCAAATTTAAGTTTTGCGGTTGCAGAAAAGTAAAAATAAACTTGCGCTAAAACTTGAGCAAGTAGATGGTGCCTGCAAGTATGAATTTAATTAATATTCCATTTCTATTTCTTTATTACCTTTATGAAAGTTTTCTTTAACCATTTTCCACTATTTTGCTTCACAGTTAAGTACGTTGAAATTCGAAGAAGTATTTTATGACGCCTGCAGGTATGCAACCCAGTCCTTCATTTTCAAATACCACAAATTGTACTTGTAGCATTCCCCGGTTTTTGAAACAAACTTTATTATGGACTAGTTAAGTATAATTTCTAAGCATAGCTTTATGACGCCTTCAAATATTTCATTCCCAACTTTCCCTATCACCTATTTTTAGTTAAAAGTACAATAACAAAAAATTCCACGAAATTCTTTATTTTAACCACACTATATAAAGGGTGCACCATCTTTTATCTCGGTAGGTTAACTTTGCATAACTTTGAAAGAAAAAACATATTTTTATTTTTTATTCAATTTGTTTCCTTGCAATTTACTTGGACTAATTTTTGAATACAACATCAATTAAGTGCCCGCCTTTATTTGTCCTTTTTGCTGTATTTTCCATTTCCTTTTTGAGCATCTCGGCTCGTATAACGATGTTGTCGGCACGAATGTTTGCCTTAAGCTCTGCAATGTTCTGAGGCCAGCTGGAGTCAAACCTGAAGTTCTGTTTGGCCAGTCAATGTCAGCAATGCCACTTTTTGGTTATACATTGGCGTTTCATGGAACTCGTGTGGATTCCACGTTCACCAAATGCGTCAATTTTGTCGGTCCTTAAAATTTACTGAACAACAACAACAACTGAACACCAATTTTGAACTATTTGGAAATATTGTTTCGGTGGGAAGCGATTCATGGTTAAAATTGTACTGGATTGACGTTTCAAAGACATGTCTACTCAATTCAATCAAAGTTAGTCTATCTTTACATACCGACATAAAAGGTGGTGCACACGTCATATTACCTTGTTCACTCCTTCCTCTACGAAGCATTTGGCCTAATTTTTTTTTAATTTTGATAATACAAGACTTGTGCCACTACCAGTCCTTGCTGACAGGAGCGCCATCTGGTGTCGCCAAGGCGGCCCATGACCATCAATCC
The DNA here is from genome assembly GCA_035041755.1 of Cacoxenus indagator. Lineage (NCBI taxonomy): Eukaryota > Metazoa > Arthropoda > Insecta > Diptera > Drosophilidae > Cacoxenus > Cacoxenus indagator. The sequence continues at coordinate 4,934,057 of JAWNKX010000682.1, read as the reverse complement.
TGCCTCCATTAGGGATCGAACCTCGAACTAGAGGGCCGACAGCCATAGTGCACTTCCACTTGGCTACCGAGGCACTCAATCACACCATATTTCACTTCTAGTCTCTTAAACTGTGTTTTTAAAGAAACTCTTTGTTGTGCCTGAAACTATGCAATGCAATTTTTACTTTGACAATATTACTAACTGTGAATAGTATACATGCAAGTTACTTACATTATCTTCAACAACCTGACCCTTTATTAATTAAAATAAATTAATTTGGTATAAAAAATATATCCCCCGTAAATATGCAACGGAATTTCTACTTTGCTAAATGTCACTACTATTAGCTCTTTAAACTTTTCTGACTACTTTTCATCCGTTATATTTACACTATCCGTATCCAAGTGTCTTTATTTTAATTAAAAGTTAATTAGGCAAAACCCTAAACAAAATGGCTGCCAATGACAATTGCGTCGGCCATACACACAAGCACACAAGCAATAGCATATTTTCCGACTAAGCACACATGAGTCAACTACACTCACTTCATTCTACTTCACTCATTCATAATGAGACGCCGCCGTCATCATCGTCGTTCTTGTCGGCAACATCCTCAACGCCGAGTTAAGCTCATATCCTGCGATTTCTGCTGTTCGTTTTGCTGCCGGCGGCGTCATATGTTTCAGGCGTAGTCGAGCACTCGTACGTTCAAATGCTGCATATCAAAATAAATGCGAAAAGTTGCTGGCTTAGATACATTTGTTGTAAGCTTAGACACGCCTAGTGGCATACTCCTTCCACTCTTACCATTTAGGATTTCAATCGTGAGTCTCGGAATATGCTTTTTGCTTTTTTTTGCTGAATACATCGCGACGTATTTTTAGTCGTAGCTCACTATGTAACGCAAGCTTAATGAGCTGACATGATTCGGTCTGCAAGGCAGCACAGTTTTTGCTTATTTATTATAGACACTCCGTACGCCATTCTCCTTACCTATACATGATCCTCTTATCTAAATATTAATTTTTGTTCTTTCAGTTCCATAGCGTTTCCTTAATGAGTTGAAGCCATTTTATGTAAGCGGATTTCTGCTGCTTATACATTTTTGCTTTAATTAATTGCCGTGTGTTTCTTTCTTAGAGTCTTTTTCGTGAGCTACCCTCATTGATTTCGCTTGCTCTGCGAAGTGATCGCGTGCGAGTGCATGCAAAAATATTACGCAATCGTCGTGTAAGCCGCAATTTATTTTAATTATTATGGCGGTATTTTTTAACATGATGACGGCCATCATGTTTCTGTTGCATTAACTTTTTTTTTCCTGATAATTAACAATTATTCATTCATCTTTATGCATGTCAACATATTTCTTTGAAACAATTCTTCTTTTTTGTTTTGTTTTGTTTGTTTCAAAACGCCTTTCAACAACAACAACAATGAAGACGAAGTGTCCTTGAGCTCCTTTTAATGTTGTTGCATGCACGCGTGCAATGTTCTTTCTAAAGGAAAATGCTTGCTTGCTTCCTTTTCGTTGCTTTTATTTTTCTTGCTTTTTTTCTGTTTAGGTTTTTGTTGCAGTTGGCACGCCCACCTGCTAGCTTAGCTTGCATACCCGCCTGTCTACCTATCGAGGCTTATAATGAAAAGGTACTCATGTGCATGATATTTGTCCCCAATTTTACAACTATTTAGACTCGGCTTGGCTCGGCTTGACTTGACTTGAGTAATTTTTTTTTTCTATTTTTACACAAAGTAGAGCAGAGGCGTCTGTCTGCAAGTGTAGTTTGTGAAGTAGTTTTAAATATACCTACGAGAAATCATCTTTTTCAAGCAAACAAGTTGAAGTGGCCGCTTAAATGAGGTAAGGTGTTTTTTTTTTGTAACCTTTTTTTTTCTTGTGGGCTTAATGAAGTTAACTCTCAGTCTAATTAGATGAAAATGTGCTTGAAAAAATGTCAAGCATTTTATGAAATTTTTAGTGTAATTAGCTTTACACTACTACTGAGTTTTTGGAGTTTGGCTAAACAAGTTGTAGGCCTCTGTCTCTGTGTCTTTGCACAATTATGTAGCCAAATATGCAAAGTTTAGGTTGGTTGGCTGATGAAAGGAAAGAAAGACTGTTTTACGCTGGTGTTTAACAAAAAAATCTTCACACGAAAACATTGTTATGAGTGTATGTTTCATATATTATATTTTGCAGTCGGAATCTATAGACATCAGCCCGACAAACAAACGAACATGTATGTCCGTTATAGACGCCGCAACCGCTGGACAGATTTTGATGAAAATTTCATAGAAACACTAGAATAGCCTGCCGAGTAATGCTGTCAAGAATCCTGGTGCGAAAATATACTGGAAATGTCGGAAAATTTAATGCATTTTTTTATGTGAAATTATGTAAAAGTCTGCAATTTATAACACTTTAAGATAGCGTAATAAATAAAAAAAGTTTAGTGCTGTCAAGCCAATTAACCCAAACCTAACGAAAAATCTCAAACACTGCCATTTTACTTGGCAACACAAGCTGCGCATTCAAATTTCCTTGCATGAGTCCTTTGTGCATATTCAAGCTTTAATTAGCAAAAAGTAAAACAACTTGAAAAGAAAAACCTGAAATTATGCCTAATCAGAAGTTTGCATGCCGTTTTAACTTGTGTGCGCTTGCAACCACATTATTGACGTGACTTGGTGGCAAGATTGGCTGCAGACGAGCTGAGACTTATAAAAGGCACTTTCAAAGGAAACAACAGCAGAAACTGCACAAAACGAAGTTGTTGCGTGTCATCAAAGAAAGTGATACGCCGTCGTGCTGATCATTAGCAACAGCGTCATTACTGTGATTTATTGCAACTCTTTCTCAAAGAAGCAAAGTTCGAGCGCGTGCATGCCTGCAGAAAGTGCAAAAGTTAATCTTTGACTTATTTGCAATGCAAATAGAAAATAAGCAATAACATGTTCCTTGTTGCACGCCTTTTTTGCCATTTTTTCGTTTCGTGCTTTGGGAAATTTATATGAGAAAAGTTGCTTGAGTTACGCATACAAGACGCGGAGCTGCTTAAATTAAAAGTTGGCAACTTAAAGCATACCACCAACAACAACAACAACCACAAAACCAATGAAAGTGAAATGAGAATAATTTTTGGCTACAAACTTTAATCGAAGAAGCACCAGATACAAACGTTGGGGCCGCCAGAATGTTCCAGCAGAACTGAAAATATGGCATTGGCAACGAACAGAAAGCAATAAACTTTTTGCATAAGTGACGAAATAAACGAGATAGCAAGCGAAAACAACAATCGGCAAATACGAAAATAAAGAAAGCACGAAGATAACAGAGCGAAGACAGGGAGGCTGACAGTGGTCTTGACTGCCAGTAGTTACGCACTTCAAACTGCTCTCTTAGGGGTTAGAGTCGAAATGCCGACGCATTTAACAACGCCCTGCTCGCCAGCGTGCGATTTCGATTTCGAAAGAAGACGCAATTTTAGCATTGGGAAAATGCGTGTTTGTGGGCTTCAGTCGTTATTTGTTGCTTTTTTCTTTTGCTTGTTTATTGACAAAGGACCCTGTTTTAATGTGTTTGTGGGGGTAGGGCCGTTTTGATTGTATAATTTGTTTTCACTTCTCTGGCACAAACTTTGGCACAGTTGCCGCAAGAAACATCATTATCGCCGTCGTCTTCGCCAATGTGGCGCTACCTAAACTGTTAACGTATTTTATATTTCTTTTTTTTTTTATTCTTTATTGTAAGAAATTAAACACAAAGAAAAAAATTGCCGTGTACACAAAATTTATATCTCCCCACGTTGTGTATGTAACGAAAATGGAATAACAATAACACGAAACCGTTAGAACAGAAGAGAGAGAGAGAGAGAGATAGTCACACAAAACACTCTATTCTCCCATTCTACTGCGCTCACAACATCAATGGTTGTGTGTGTTGTAACGCGGTAGATAAAAATTTAAAGTAGTATATATTCGGTCAAGAAAGTTATTTGACTAATACTGGTGTGAATTAGTCTTCACTGTGTACGAAAAAAAAAGTATAATAATAGAAAAAATATATTTTCATATTTAATACATACGCGTATATGCAAATGAGATACACATACGTATGTTTTTTCTTAATTCCTTTTTGTTTGCTTGCAATTTTTAGCGCCACATTGCACTTGAACTTGCTATAAACGCACTACACAAATAGAAGGCAAACAACGCCAACGCCAACGCCAACGCCAACGCAAACGACAAACGACAAACGATCTTTCATCTGTTGACCGAAAGCGCATCAACTCGAATTATATAAGGAACGGGCATTTTACTACTACCACTTGGTGTCACAAGCAGAGCATGCTCAAGAACAAGAAGACGGAAACGTTTACAACAACAACAGAAAATTTAAAAAGCAAAGACAAACAGAAATTTTAACGCCAACCAAGACAGCACATCACGCGAGTTAAGTCAAGTCGTGGCACAAGGCAGAGCCAAGGCGAGAACACTTAAAACGACCTTGGCATCGAGCGCTGCGCTGTGCTGCGCCAAGCAACGTAATGTAAAGCGAAACAAAGAAGAAGAACGCGTTGGAACGCAACGCAACGCGCGTCGCGGCATCAAATAATATACGAAGCAAATGAGGAAAATTTAAAAATAATTTCTCAAAAACATTTTGCAACAACAACAAAATGAACAAATAATAATAATAACAACAGCGCGAGTACTGAAGGCGGGGGAGAAAGAAAAAGAAAAAGAAAAAGAAAAAGCGTTCTGGGAACAGTGGCGATGACAGTGGTCTTTCGCATGCATACATATACATACATACTTATATGCACTGAGTGTGCGTGAGGCGTCTGTCGTGCGCGCCGCCCTTGTAAAATGAAATAGTTTACATGTCAGCATCAGCATGTGGATGTGGGTGGTGTCGTCATTGTTGATTTTGTTGTAAGTTGTTGTTGTTGTTGTTTTCTTTTCTTCTCTTTTGCTGCTTAGCGGCACGTCACCTAATGAGATTTTTTTTAGCTCTGCTACGCACCATTTGCGCAGCATTTTTGTTGTTGTAACTGCATGAGAAGTATTCAAAACTTTTGCCCACACAACACTTGGTTGCTCATCCTTGCTCATTATTTTTCTCTCACTCACTTTGCTTGCTGGCAAATTATGCAAAGTGATAAATGCCGCACATTTTTCACACAAACACACACACCCAAACATACTCACAGATATGCTTGACAACAAGTGCTTCATAAGGCGGCCTTGTGGTTGAAGTTATAATATACTGCTCACTCACATACACATTTTATTTCTAAAGGCTACCATTTTAGCTATTTCTTAGTTATTCCCTTGCAGCTTTGAAATGACCCTCAATTAAGTTGATCATTGCCAATGTGGTGAAGTTATTTATTTTTTTCTGCTTAATGTAAACGATCTGTGGAATCAATATTTTCTTTGAATTAAATAGTTTTAATTTGCAACGTGATTTTATATACGCAAAATTTGGTTCTGTTAAACCTCTCATGTCAGACCTAGTGGTGTTCGATTATATAGTGAATGAGCGTTTTCAAATACGTCATTTAAACGTCATTTAATTAATCGTTTTATTTATTTACTTGTTCACAAATTTCTTGAAAAAACTCTTTATAGATTAAATATGTTTGATTTAGAAAATCATTACAACATGGCTTGGCGCCAGCAGTAAGATTTGTCCTGAATATATTAAGTAATAGGTGAAGAACTAAGAGCACTTTTGCTATTCAGTTTTGAATTTCACTCATATTGATATGGGCTGTTATACAATGTAGTTTTGATAGAATTAATCCTTCTATAATTGGCATTACTGTCCTGCAAAAAAGAAAAAAACTTATTTTCATCGATTTGCCACTACAAGATTTGGCGCTTCTAATTGTGTTGGTTACATGAAGACTTGCTTATGAATGTACTGGATCGCCCAAATGATCAGGTTCATATTCCATTTCTTTTTACTGCACTACATACTCTACATAAAGTTCTGAAGTATTACCCGTAAATCCACAGTAAAATTATTCAGTTTAAAGTCCATTCTAAATGTTTTAAATGCAGTGTGGTTTATAGCTTTCTGTTACGTTAAGGACAAAGAACTTTCACATTCTGAAGTGTATACAAATGAGCATTCATAAATAGCGCAAGGTTATCGATATAATCATTGACAGTGCAGGTAAATTTGATGAAAATATTATATGTATATACAATGCATATATCGCCTATTTTTAAGTTTGTGAATTGAAATGACCGAATGTCAACATTTTCTAAAGAGTTATGTAAAAAAAAAACAACAAAAAATTAATTTCCTTAGACATTGGTTTCTTTTCTTTGCTGGCTGACTACTTCCTAACTTGCTGGATGAGCAGATGTATTACATATTAAAATTTAGTGACGCATAATCAAGCCATTTAAAATACGCCCAATTGATTTATAGCATAATACATCAAATCACGCATTCATATTACAAAAACTTATTTTGCAACATTTTTCATAGAAAGACTTTTTGGAACTGCATATTACAGAAGCACAGGCTACGTACTCGTACTCGTTAATAACGCGCTGCTGGCCAAATTTGTAATAAAAATTCCTGGCACTCCTTACGCTCACGAAAAAACGTTTTATAATTAGTGCTTGCTTGGCAACGAGCAGATAAAATATGCGTAAAATGGCAATAAACACAACTTTAACTTCTACTGGCCGCAAAAGTAGTTCCAACAGCACCAAGAACGGAGCCGAAATGAACCAACTAAGCCTCAAGTTAAGTAATCCTACCAACACTTGGGCGCTTCGAAAATTTATGCGAACACCAAAAGAATTACAAAAAAAAAAAAGAGAGAGAAACGATAAGGAAAAAAATAAAAGGACCCAATGAAAGAATATTTCGGATGTCGAGCGAAGAGGGAGTATGTAACATAATATCGGTGGCATATTAAATGTGCCGTGCATAAGTTTTTATAGACGTGTTTATTGCGCTGGTGAGTTTTTTTTTGTTGCGAATTTGCCAATGGTATCGATGGCGAAAGTGCTGACGGTGGCTAAGGGGGCGGAAGCCTAAACTAGTCCCAAAGGCATATTTTTGCAAGTGTTTCTTACTCTGTTGTCTTTACTTTTTTGCGGTGTTCTCTTCTTATTGTTTCATGCCACTTTGTTCGATACGATTTCTTTCGCTTTGTTGCAGAACAACCCACAGACACACACCTTTTGACAAACGCACATGCTTCAGTATAGACACACACACACAAACTAACACAATGCAGCTTTTACAAGGACGGAACACTATTTTTTATTGTGCTGTGTGTGTGTATGGTTGCATCGTTCGATGGCAAAGTAATATAATGGCGCGCTTATTTGATTACGGCAAAGCGTTGATCGATTTTTCTGCTATTTTCGTATTAAACCTACAGAAGTCAATGAGCTATTTTTGTGTTAAATCTAATTGGCACAAGAAACAGAGAATCTCAGAACTTTAAGCTCCAAAGCCCTCATTACCAACATGACGTCTACATTATTTAAAGGCTGGCAAATATCTCATTGAATACGAAAAATGGCAAATTTCAATAAACGACAAAGGACAATAAACTGCAGACGCGACCGTTGAAACAGCTATAAGTCATGCTGGAACGAAGACCCAACAAAAGAATAAACCAAAAAACAAGGGAAACGGAAAACGGAAACGAAAAAAAAGAAATGGTCCAAACAAGCAAACAATGAAAAAGTATAATTAAAGTTTGGCGCAGCGAAGCATCCGTGTCTACTTAACACCCAAAGCAAGAAACAACCGGACTGGGAAGTACGCAAAAAAAAAAAAACAGCACACCGTAAAGTAAAGCAATATAAAACTGTTTGCGCCTGCCAAGCACACCCGCCGCAGCCTACCAGGTACTGAAGATATAAATTTATTATTGTTATAACAAAAAAGTCTCAGCACAAAAAAAGTAAAGAAGTAGCCAGAAATAAACAACAAAAAAATACAAAATTCTGCGCTTACCTTCTGCAACAACGCTACGGCCAAAAATTAGTGGTAAACCGAAGAAGACACTGCAACTTCGACGTCGGCTTCGCTGCGCCAACGTAAGTGATTGATCGTAAAAAGTTACACTGTTAACCGTAAATTTTATTTTGAGTTTCAGTTAAATTGAAATTGAGTTAAATTCCAATACGCAAACAATTGCAGCTTTTGCAACACACACACAAAAACGCACGTACACACAAGGCTACAAACACGCACACATCCGCACGCACCTTAGGTAAAATCAGTTGTTATTCTTATTGCAAGTACCGTTTCTACGGACGTTGTTTCACTCGCTTCGTTTAATTGAAGCAACGCCAAACACCCGACGAAAGCGAAGACTTACGTTAGACTGTGCAAGTTAACTTTCTTCTTGCGACTTTTGTGCATAGCGCCGATTCAGGCAACATCTAAAAAAGAACATTTCCATTTTAACAGCAGCGAATGAGCGTGCGTGAGAATATTATTTTTCGCTCTCTCTCTCTCTCTCTCTCTCGCTGTTGTTTGTAACGGTAAAATAGCTCTTATCAGACTAACGGAATTCGCGTGCACTGCTGCTCAACATTGTTATGTCCGTTTTTATGCAGGTTGTTGTTGTTACGGAAAATCGATTTTCTTAGCGCACTTGTGGAGGTTAAACGTTTTCCATGTGTAAGTATGCGGACGCGGTATTAGTTTTGATGTTTATTTTTTTGAATAATAAATTATCTTTTTAACATTGTTTATAAATAATTTCGCTTTTACTAATTATTTCTTATATAAAACACATAAATTTTAAAATGGCTTACGAATATCCTTAAAACTTATGAGCGTCGCGTCGCGCCGGATACGTGTTACCGTTAGCTCTAAATCATTATAACTGTAAATGTGAAATAAAGTTAAACTAGGGAAAGTTAACATTGGCGTGTTTTCTCTTTGAGTTCACTACCAAAAAGGCTTACGTTTATGTGGGTGCCTATGAAATTTATAATAATAAGATATTTTGTTGAGAAATTAATTTAAAGACTCCTATGTTCATTAAACTTTCTTATAACCATAAGTCATAGTAGCTTGGGCGAACTGTTAAAATATAAATAAGCGCAAGTGCATTGCAGTAAACAAGAGAGCACTCTGTGTGTGCCATACTGATAACTTATACATTTTTATGTTAAGACCACCAACGTTGCAGTTATAACAGATGACCAAAATGGTCATGCAATGGATTTAGCTTATTTAGACTGAAGTTTGATAGAAAATAAGATCTGCTACTTTTTTCGTTATGTGACTATTGTATGTGACTATGAAAGCCATCTCATTACTTATTTGTTAACTAAGGCTGTGAAATATTTGGTAGACTACTAAAACGAGATAAGAAACCAAATGCAATCTATATAACTTAACATTTTTGTAGAACTGTCCTTATAGTTTCGTTCTTGTTGATGGTGTAGCTTACCGTACATAACTCTAGATGACGTTTCGAATAGTCTTGTAGTTTGGTTTTTGTTGTAGCGGAGTACGCCAAGAATTATTGGACAGAGAGGTCGAAAATGCAACGAAGTCAGTACGAAAGTTGGTTTTACCTGCAGGTGAAAAACAAAAACATTTATTGACGGAAATTTGGTATACGAAAAAATTAACTAACAAATTAAAGTTTATTTTTTTAAGTCAACGTTAATTTATAGAATGTGATAATGATGCTTTCGAGTTATCGATAACATTTTCAATTCGGTTACGATTGATGTTCTATTCCATTATTCCACGAACAGTTACGTTTACTTTATTCTTTAACATTTAAATACTAAAATAATGTAAGTATAATTTTTTAATCCATTATTCATATATATGTTAAATATTATTTTCAACTATATTGAAATCATATTCTAAAAATACGTATACTTCAACTTGCCAATTATACTATCGTTTCTTTTCAATTTGAGTTAGTTCGAAAATTACAGTTTTGACAAATGTTTCTATTCGAATCTATCAAAACTTGAAGAGCTTTAATAATAATTTTTATTCCTTGGTTCCGATTACCTCTTTTCATACATTATTGTGTAGTACTAGACTAACTTATGTTTATATCGTGAGCATAAAGACATAAATCTATTTTTAGTTGTATTTGGTTTTTTCTCGTCTCGTTTCATATTCACATCAATTGCTCATCAAAGTTTCCAACGTTTCATTTGGTACGTAAGACGAACTTATTTGATAAAATATCGCGTCCCGTTGATAAAACACAAAAATTCGCTGGGGAAAGCGGAAGTGGTAGAGTTAAAATAAATAGAGAAATTTGTGAAGCTTATAAATCAAAGTAAATAAAATAAATCAGCATAGGTGAAACGAAAGATGTGTCATAAAAAATTAAGCTGCAGTGTGTAAAGCATATGTTTTTTTTGTGTGTGCGAATGTAAAGTGAAAAAAGTGCTAGAGAAAAGCAGGAAAAGCTTACGAACACAAATAATGTGAAATTGTTAATGTGAAAATTCAATAAAACAACAACGTACGCAAAAAAGGTCACAAAATGTGCTCCCAGGAGCATAAAGGTGACAGGCCACTTCGGTCAACATGCACAACATCGATGCCAGCGTCAACGTCAGTCGTAGCAGCAACGGCGACGGCAAAGAAACAGTCGCCGTTGTCGTCGTCTTCCAACAGCAACAACAAAAATAGAGTCAACACCAGCAGCAGCTCAATCCAAAACAACTACAACATTAATAAAGATAACAGTAATAACCGTAACAACAACTGCAACAGTGGTAACGAAGGGTTGCAACACTACCAGCAAAAACAACTACATATGCAAAATGCAGCCGTATGCACCTCCTCCTGTACAATCGCCACAAACGCGACTGACCTAAACCAGCTACGCTGCTGCACCACGCCTACATTTAATGCCAAATTTCGTCGAAAATGTATGCTCCTCTTGGCGCTTTTACTATTCCACAGCTGCTTTAGTGGTCTGCATCGCGCCAGCGCCTATAACTGCACCGCACACGGTAATCGGTGCCAGAACGACGGACATTGTCAAGAGGATGGTCAATGCCTTTGCGCAGATGGCTGGCAAGGAACCGAGTGCCAATATTGCGGCGGGAAAGTGCGGTACGTCAACAGCATCTTTTTCCATTATCATTCCGTCAATCGTGTACTAAACTGAGCTCTTGTCTTTCAACGTAAGATATACATAAGAGCTTGCGCGAAATATGTCAAGCAACGGTTTTATTTTCGCTCCGCTCTTTCACACTTCGCAGAGGCTAACTGGTCTAACAAGATCAGTTCTTAGTGCTCATTTAACGCATGGACAAATGTTTTTTTTTTTCATTTTAAGCATGGAACGCACTTTCTATGAGTAACGCTTTTCTTATTGTTGTTTCGTATTGTGTGTCTTCTCTTCACACCTTTTCAATTGAAAGGTGCCCATCATTTTTTTTGTCCCACTCTCTCTCTATTACTCACCATTTCGTTCACTTGCTCGCGCTCACAGTTACCATTTGCAAACTATCTCTGTATCTTTGCACTTAAGGTTTTGAGCGCATAGTCGATAGATTAATTGAATTTTGACAAAATTTGCACGTTGAACATGCACCTCTTTTGCTTAGTTGCGGTTAAACTTTAAAGTTTTTTTTATTTTCCTTTATAAGCTCTTTAGTTTTATATAAAAAAGTGTGATTATAAACGTTTATTTGAAAGTTGATAAGCAAAGCTTTAACTTACTGTAGCTTGCGGAAAGGTATTTAAAGCATTTTATTGTATTATGTGGATGTGGATTTTAGTATAATATTACAGAGACATCTCTACCAGTGTCCACCTTGTTTTGTTGGCTGAAAATAATGTTGTTCTGTAATTTCTAAATACATAACCCTATTGACTGGACACGACGTTCTGATCTTTTTAGTATTATATTTTAGGCTAAACTCTCCCAAACGCACATATTATTTAACAAATTGTATTCACACTTTTTTATCATAACTATAAAAATTCTTCTCTTAGTAACGCTAACGGCTTAGTAATAGAGGTATAGTGTGAAGTTCATATAAAATGTAGGTTACCAATAACAGAGTACATTTTTTATGCTCCCCACAATAAAAAATATTATGTTTTCATTTATTTTATAATAGACAATAGAGAAAAACGAGTCCATAAATTGTCATGACATATCCCTTAGAAAAAAATTTTATATTAAATTTGGGGACTCCCCTTATAAAATAGAACATTTTCTTCACTCTGCATTGCATTCAATTACAAGTTTATTTAATTGAATACAATAAAATAATACATATAAAATGTTTACATAAAAATCTAAAGGACAATATAATATAACTTTCAACTTACTAAGGGTTTATTAGGATTTTCTTTATTCTGGTACTATGCTATGCTATCTACAAAGTCTAGTAAGTCTAAATATTTAGCCAGTATCTTCTAAATACGAATCTTCCTAAGAAATTTCACAGGCTTTAGGTTGGGATCCACTTTGAAAAATAGTGGTATTCTCAAAAAATGTCCAAAAAATAAAATAAAATATTACAAAGTTCAGAGATCATAACTCCAGAACGAGTCGAGAGTGATCCATTATGTAGCTTTGATTGAAATACATATCATTCATTGAAATAGTGAGTATTAAATCGATCCGCTTTGAAATAGAATTCTCTCACGTCTTCGATAGCCATTTCACACGCCTAAAAGTAGATACACCTTTGCCTCCCTAAACCCATTAATATATATACAAGTACTATGTATATATATTTATTTTTTTGAGGCTTCCAATGATAAGAATTTTGTTCCAGATAAGAGTATTACCATTGCTTATCGTTGCTTATCATCTGTGATGTCTATAAATTAAACAATTCGCAATTACTTTTTGGCCCATTTCAGTAAGTTAGGCGATGGCTTGAAATGATGCAGTTTCAAAATTTGATTAGCCGCAACTTCGGTATCCGTCAACAGAAACTATAAAATCTATAAATAATAGGCCGATAGTCGTTAGTAAGCTTTGATGAACGTTTCTATTCAACCAAAAATGAGGTTTCTAATTTGAAAAATGACCATACATTTTTAATTTCAAGATTAAAGAAAATAAAGGCCACAACAAAATTTCCAATTTCACCGTTTTAACATCCTCTACGATCTTCGCTTATTTACATGCTTAATGCATGGGGATGTTTCGTTGTTAGAGAAAGGTTATGAGTTGATGTTGTGCTCCCGTTGCGGAAAATTTTTGGGATTGTTAATCTAGAGGGAACACTATATCCAATCTTTAGCTAGATAGTGCCGTTCTGGTCTATTCCGGTACATAGACTCAATTCCCCGGTACACGGCCTCACCGGTCGCCGCCTATTGACCTATAGTTACCAGATCTGTAAGTAGTTATGACCTTATTTCTATTGTTTCTATCCACCACTTTTTTTTTCGTTTGACTTCGGTCCACTCTCTCACTTCGGTCATCATTTGTACTGCTTTGATAATGACACAATGGAGTTAGGTTCGTTCCTATCCTTAAACATACTGCGGCAATATTTGAAATCCTTTTGAATGTATTTCAAATTATGTGACCATAAAAAAATAATGTCTTCCCGAACGACTGTGTAGTGAGACAGATTTTCACTCAATGCTAAACAATGCTTGAACCTTGTAACTTCGACTTTGCTATTTAATAATGACCACATAAAATTAGTTTTACCACCCAAACATTTTTAATGCAATTTTTCCTTAGCTCAGCCCTCTTCATTGAACATCACCACCACAACCTCACTACGCCAATTTTAACCTTCGCCATTGCTCGTTCGCCTTCATTATGGTCGCAATGGCTTAATCCTGTCTAATCGAATGCCGATTTGGCTCTGCTGCACTCTGGGTCACCAATGCCACAATAGTGGGCATTGATTTTCTTTTTCACGCTGCTTTTCACTGCTCACCGTCTTTCATACTCTACGCGAATATGGCCGTGCCGTAACCTGTGCGATTAAATTGTGTAGGCAGGTGTAAAAAGTTGTTATTCTTTTCGTTTCGTTTTCTATTTACCAATATACAATTTTGACATTGCCTACTACTGATGTAGTGCTTAATGTACCTTTTTTTCTTTCTTAATATTTACTACTTTCTGTTATGCTTGTGTAATGTCTATGAATCACGCATTCAGTTTCTAATGTGACTCACGCGATTTTCGTCCCAACATACATACAACGAGTACGTTGGCTGAGTTATCCTTAGTGGGGTGTGATTGCGAACTATTTTAGCACAAATGAAAATGAAAGTTAGGCGCCAATTTTAAGAGAATTTTGTTAATTCAGACGCGAGTTTTTCAAGGCAAAGTTTCTAGTTACAATAATACATTAACTTTGAGATAGAAAGACTTGAATTAATAGAATAAAATACAACAAATACATAAATAGAATTGGAGATTAAATAGTGGAAGCATTTGAAACCAGTATTTACTTGTAATAAAGTAGTATTTGCGACGTCTGAACCAACTCAACTTTTTTATGGGAGTCTTAATACAAGAAGCACCACTGATAGATATTAGTCATGAGGTAGCACATTTTCAAGCAGTGCCAGCGATAATTTGATGAGTTAGGTGAAGGTGAGTGGGGAGCACTTTTATAGGCTGAAACATTTGGCATACCTGGAAAAGGCAGAGAGCTTTGAGTTGATAGAGCGGTTCACTCGTTTATTTACACCCATAGAGCCTTGGCAATGTTCACTCAAACCTTTATTAATCGGATTCGGCTCCTTTTGAAATGAGATAAGTGAATAACTAAGTTGGTTTGTCATATCGAGTAATCCCCATAATGAAGAGATATGCTTTGCTGAGAGTAATACAAACCGACATTATAACTACAGCTCATTTTGCATATCGGCTTTTATCGGCTATTCGTGATGAAATTATGCAACAACAACCAGAAAACTGATAATGTAACATTACACCACTTCAAACAGCAGGTGGATTTCTGTCTCTCTCTCTCTCTTTCTCTATTTTTCTGTTTTCTGAATTTTTTAAGCTGTGGTGCGCGCTGGAAACTTTTTCATGTTGTTGTTTTTTGTTTTCTTCGTTCGTTTTTTTTTTTGTTGTTGTTAAAGAAGGCAAGCAAATTGTAGGCAAAAATTGCACTGCGTTGCATTTGAAAATTGTGATTGCGTAAAGTGGGTATTAATAAACATATGTTGGCAAGTAGTAACAACAACAACATAAACAAAAATGGATAAGTCATTTGAGCGGCTTCATCATCATCGTCGCCGTCTGCCATTTACCGCTTGAAGAAAATCACATTTTAAATAAACTTCTCCGTCCACCCCCCACACCATTCATTTTATTACAACATTTTTATGAATGACACACTTAAAACAACAAAACAAAACAGCAAAAGTGCAACAGTAGGCGATAATAACAACTGCAAAAACTAAAATTTTAATAATAATAATAATAATAATACTGATACCCGTAGAAATAAATTATGACATTTCCTTCTTCCCTTTCTTTTATGAATTATACTTTTGTTTAGCCTTAAATCCAGTCTCGACTCACGTCATAAATGTCGCTTTCTGTTTTTTGCATAGGAGAAATTGATTTTGTGCCTTACACTTATTGAGTGAAATTATTGGGTGGGGAATAGTGACAGAAAAGTTTTGAATGAGTGAGGCAATGACGTATAGACAAGCAGATGCAACTTTAGGCATTAGTGTGAGAGTTTACCGAAAAGTAATCGATCCTATGAAAATGTAGACAATTTGGAAAGTACATTACATTCGAGGTATGACATAACATTTTCGTTAGATAAGAACTGTATGCAGTCATTAGGGCAGAGTGTCTCTGTATCGCCATGCTAGAGGGAACAAAGTAAATAAACTGAAGTCCACGCTAAGTTGGAATAAGAAATTAAATTACTTGTTAAAGTGCTGGAAACTGTGGCCTTTGATTTATGGTATAATAATTATGTTAATTTATTACATGTTATGCAGTATAGATGCGTGAACCCAAATATAATAATGTACTAGTGTTAAGCCAACTAAGGATGTCCATATTAGAGATCTCGAGATCGGTAGACAATTTTCCAGTGAATATTCGTATCGAGAGAATAATAACACTAGACAAACACTTTTTGCCTAGAACTCAGCCTTCCTCTATTTTTTAAATCTTTATGGTCGGATTTTTCCTATTACCACCAGCTGATATGTCTGAGAGTCATGGTCACTCTAACCCAACCTTATCTAGAAGCATATTATTCGATTTTATGTATCTTATTAAGATATGTGTAATGATATGTTACACATTAATAAAAAAAATGTGTATCTCTTGTTTGTCAAGTTATTTTTCCAAGCTAAATATCTTAAAGTAAACTATATGTTAAGCTCTTTTTTTTCAACAATCTTTCATTCAATTCAGTTGAAATAGACTGAAGTCATTAAGTGTGGCGACCTGTGTTTCAAATGAATTTATCTTCTTTTTATGATAGATAAAGTAAAGCGATGCCGCTACAGCAGGCCTATGGAGTGTGTAATGTGTGTGTAGTGTGTGTACATATTAGGTTGAGTAAAAATAAATCCATTATTGTTAACCTATTTTCAAATTTTATTAAAAAAGGATTGCGTTGTTCGGTTTAGGTCAAATATATTCCGTATTGTTCAATGACTTGTTGCCATTTTTAGGATAGCTCCAAATATTCCACTCTCGTAACAGCTCTGGCTGGTCCTTGCTGCTAAAAAAACAACCAACGATTTTTGCAGTAACTTCCCTGAATGCATTTTTGTCACCCTGAAATTTTGTAATGCCAAAAAAAGGTTATAGTCACTAGGTGCCAGGTCCGAACTATGCGGTGGATGTATTAAAACTTTCCAATCATACTGCCTGCGTCATTATTGGCATGAGCGGTGTAGCGTTGTTAACAATAGAGACCCGATTTAGTGTTTATCAATATGGAAGCAGCTCATCTTTGATGATTGCCTTCCAGCCACCAAATACACAGCAAACGCTTTCGAGCTGTTAGTCCTGGCTTGGATAATGGATTTCTTTTTACTCAAACTTATATATAAATTTTATTTTATTTTTATTAATTTTTTATTTTATAAATTTAATTGACCACGTTAACCACCGACTTAACGAATGTAAAAAATTGCTTTGACATGCAATATATGTATACACATGCATTGGTTAACACTAATTGTGGTCTATTGATTTGAGGCTGGGAATTGCGGCAAGATGATGGCCTACAATGTACCAGTATTTATTACTCGGCTGACTTTAGCATCAATAATTTGGATACCTGATTGTAACTTGATTGAACCGGTCACGTTTAGAAACTCACTGAAAACCCTAGGCAAACTATTACTAACTGAAAAGTTAACACTTCAGAGTCAATACGTGCCAGAGTCAATTTGAACCCGCCCTCGCAATTTATCAAAATATTTGCTTGTTTCATAAATCGTGTGTGTCATAATATATAATGCTTTTCTTTTTTTTTTTTTTCTTTTTAGCTTATACCATCCAATTGGCACAATACACGATGGCTGGGGCAACTACTCGGTGAGCGTCAAGTGCAGTTGGCTGATTGATGCACGGCATATGCATTGGAGCCGGCGGCACAATATGAATCCGCTGCGTACGCCGACAATACGCATTCACCTGCGCGAATTTGCCACCGAATGCGGCTGGGATCATTTGTATGTGTACGATGGCGATAGTGTCGACTCACCACTGCTCGCTGTGTTCAGGTAAACGTAAAATTTGCAATGTCAGACTCGTGTACTGGTATATAATACTAACGCTGAGTTCACTAATTCCCGTGCACAGCGGTCTCATGTATAGGGGTAATTTTTCCATACGACATGTGCCGCAGGTTGTGGCACGCTCTGGCACTGCGCTGCTACATTTTTTTAGCGATGACGCTTACAATATGTCGGGCTTCAATCTGTCGTACAAGATGAATGGTTGTCCCACCGATGCCGAGGGTAAGCATTGGCAAAATTATCATATGCACATTACTAGCAGTGGCTATACTAAAAGCGAATTTGTTTAATACACACAGAGTTGGAGTGTTCTGGCCATGGCAAATGCAAGGATGGCGATTGCCTCTGTGATCCCTTGTACCGTGGCGAAGCCTGCAACATCGCTGCTTGCCCCAACAATTGTACGGAGACGCGTGGCCATGGCGTTTGTAATTTGGACAGCGAGAAGTGAGTTGAATCCAAGGACAATATATAATATAATATAATAAAAATGTACTTGGACTTTGCTTATAGATGTATTTGCAACGAGGGCTACGGCGGCAATGATTGTAGCCAGCTGAAGGCGCACGGTGTTTGGTCCAGCGTACATCCGCGACATTCACCGCCGCCGCCAGGCACAGCGTCGCATGGTGCCGCGGTTTGGCGCGACACAATGCACATAATTGGCGGCGAGTCGTATGGTCACGGCGAACTAATGAACACCTACGACTTCAATGGCAATGTCTGGGAGACAGTGCAAGTGGATGACGGCGATAGCAGCAGCAGCAGCAGCAGCGACGGTGGCAGTAGCGCGGACAGTATTAGACCTGAGAAACGGTATGGCGTCTCAACTGTGATGTATGGCGATAAGATTTTTATGTATGGCGGCGTTGTGAAAGGGCATGGTATTTCCAATGAACTTTGGGCGTTTGACGTTTCCGCCAAAACGTGGCAGAATATAACAGTTAAAACGGAAGGATGTAGCAACTCAATGATGCCGTATGCCATGTGCGGACCACTGCATGTGACGGGTCACACGGCCACGCTGGTGCCCGGTTTTGGCGACAAAAACAATTATCAATATATGGTTGTCATATTTGGCCACTCGCCACAATATGGCTACTTAAACACGGTGCAAGAGTACAACTTTGCCACACGTGAATGGCGGATTGCCGAAACAAGCGGCTATGTGGTGAAAGGCGGCTACGGTCACAGTGCCGCTTATGATTTCCTCACTGAAAAAGTGTACGTGTACGGCGGTATTCTTTCGGAAAGTGAATCCACTCAAATGCTCAGCTCACGTTTGCATGCCTACGAGCCGTCGACGCGTATTTGGACGCTACTCTCGTCGGCGCCCAGCGCACGCTTATTGCACACAGCGACCTTCATCAATCACGGTCTGATGATGGTGTTCGGCGGCAATACGCACACAGATACCTCGCAAAGCAATGGTGCCAAGTGCTTTAGTCAAGACTGGCTGGTCTACGATGTCTATTGTGATTCTTGGCATTTGCATACAATGCCCGCCCACCTGCAGTCGGACCTCGCACGCTTCGGTCACAGTTCGGTGATTTTCGAGGATTCGCTCTATATCTACGGCGGCTTCAACGGACAGCTGATGAATGACATGTTGCGCTTTACGCCCGGCTATTGCAGCTACTACACCAAACAGGAGAAATGCACAAGTGCACGTCCGGGTATGAAATGCATTTGGGACGTGCAGAAAATGCGTTGCATTTCTATTACACAAGTGCAGCGTTCGGCGATTTACGGACGCGAGCAGTATGAGTACGTAGCTTGCCCTTCGAAAAGTCGCATAACACTGACGTCTGAGCTGCTCAACGATGTGTTTCGTTGCCAGGAGCTGACCGATTGCAATTCGTGCGTTTCGACGACATTCGGTTGCACGTACTGTGGCAATGGCGTCTGCAACAAGGAACGCTGTCGTGAGACAACGTCGGTGGCAACGGTTTTCTATGAGTCATCAACGCAACAGTCGCCCCCGTCAACCGCAGCGACATATGGGCCGCCCATAAACGCTAAGCGTCTGGAGAGTTGTCCTGCCAACGAGGTGTACCTCATCAATGCGATTTGCGAGCAGTTGCACAACTGCGCTTCGTGCACCGCACACGTCACTTGCAATTGGGAGCCGGAGCACAATCGTTGCCGCACCTATGTACCAAACACCGTTGGATTTCTGTCGAATCGCACATTGGACAGTGTCGTTTGTCCGCCGTCGTGTGCGTCACAAACCACTTGTCAAAATTGCACAGAAGACGATTGCATCTGGTGTCAGAATGAGCAACGTTGTGTCGATCGCAATGCATACACGGCGAGTTTCCCCTATGGTCAGTGTCGCGAATGGACCACATACACTTCGAAATGTCGTTCGGTGCCAGCAGGCAGCAGCAAAACTACTGCGTTGTCGAGCGCACAGTGTGGCTACTATAACAGCTGCGCGCAGTGTTTAGACGATCCGGCTTGCGGTTGGTGCGACGACGGCTCCAACACGGGCCTCGGCAGTTGCGTTGTGGGCGGCGCACTGTCGCCGTACGACGACACGGAGTGTCTGCTCAAGCACTGGTTCTTCACGTCGTGTCCGCGCTGCAATTGCAATGGCCACTCCTACTGCAACGACTACATACACTGCGAACAGCCTTGCTCAAATCTCACTTACGGCACACACTGTGAAAAATGTCGCGGCGGTTACTGGGGCAACCCCATTAACGGGGGTCAGTGCAAGAAGTGCGACTGCAACAATCAGGGCGACTACTGCCATCCGGACACGGGCAAATGTTATTGCAACACCAAAGGCATAGTCGGTGACCATTGCGAGAAATGTGATGCACAGAATCATTACCACGGTGATCCAGTCAAAAGCTCCTGCTACTATGAACTCACCATCGATTACCAGTTCACATTCAACCTTTCGAAGAAGGAGGATCGTCATTTTACACAAATCAATTTTCGCAATTCACCCATGAAATCCGAAATTGACGCGGATTTCACGATCACATGCAGCGTGCCCGCAAAGATGGACATTTCAGTGAAACGTGCCGGCGCGCCGGAGAAGTTATTATTCATAGGCATCAATTGCTCAACATTCCGTCATCGTTTTCCCAAAACCGAGTTCCAATTTGGCCGCTCGCCCGAGGACAACAGCACACTTACGACGTTCTATGTTTTCGTGCACGATTTTCAGCCGCCAATTTGGATACAAATCGCCTTCTCGCAATATCCCAAATTGAATTTGCAGCAGTTCTTCATCACGTTCTCCTCGTGTTTCCTGCTGCTCCTGCTTATGGCGGCAGTCCTCTGGAAAATCAAGCAGAAGTACGATATGTTCAGACGACGCCAGCGTCTGTTCGTCGAAATGGAGCAAATGGCCAGTCGGCCGTTCTCACAGGTGAGTCGAAATGCCGCAAGAAAATGCCTAAGTGAAATATTGATTGAAAGCATTTGAATTTCGCACAGGTAATCGTTGATATCGAAAGTCGAGAGAAAATTGACCTTAGCCTCACGCTTGACGGCATTAGTCATCTGACGAAGAGACGCAAGAAGGTATGTCGGCTTGTAGCAGCTACAAACCGGTGTTTGAAATACATTTGTTAACTGTGAAATAATGTGCTGTTTGCAATATTTTTTTTAGGATTGCCCCAGTCCCATTGCTTTGGAGCCTTGCAGTAGCAATCGTGCTGCTGTGCTAACGCTTCTAGTCCGGCTGCCAACAGGTAAAGTAGCGGTGTGGAGGACAGTTAAAACTGCATGAATAGACATTTTATTGTAGATTTATCAGAGTTAATCACCTTTTAAATGCTTGTCTGGAAGAATAGGTTTATTTATTACAGGACCTCCTTATAAACCGATGTAGTTCTAACGTATGAATTTAATGTCCCCTCAGGCTTTGTTTCCAGACCACGACAATACACACTATAATTGTGAACAGTGGTTACCCTTGATCTTTTACCTTTTGGTTTTTCTGCTTATTGAGCTGAAATTGAATTCAGGATATTATTTCATTATTATATAACTACTTAAACTTTGAGGCTCTTATTTCGTGATTGTATATGGTTTTTGTTAGGTTGAGTAAAACCCAGCCTTAAAACCAATTCTTCTCCTACACGAAGCTCACTAACATTTTTAGAAGCGCCCAGGCCAGGTCTGACAAATTCATAGAGAAAGCAGACCTTGTGCACAATGCTCACTGACCTTTTAATGGCCGCCAACATTTTTGTAGTGCCAAAGGCATTTTTTGTAATACATTACTAGGTAGTATACATATAGTAGTATACAGGTTATGGTTAATTACTGGATATTGTGGTAAAATAGTAGTGAATATTCTTTTTATTATGTTTGATTATTTTCTCAATCCTCAGGCGGCCTATCGCATGCACCGCCGGGTCAATCGGCTGGCCTCGCTGTTGCCAGCGCCTTAGTTACGCTTGGGAATCCGCGGCGTTCGTCGCTGGATAATTATACGAGTAAGGAGCCAAAATATAAGCGAAAGCAAAGCCAACACCCTGACAATTGTACATAATAATGAATGAATAATTGTAGTCTATATATATATATATATATATATATATATTATATACACATATATGTTTATATATTTTTTTGGTTGGTACTAAAATCAAATTTTTACTTTCAATTTATTTTTTAAACAGATGACATTAACTCAGACACATAACACACACACAAAAACACACATACACAAACGCTTACACAGATGAGAGTTATATAAAACACATAAAAGACATACAAAAGTTAGTAACGAAAGCAAAATAAAAACGGGCATATAGTTGAGATATATATATATATTTACAAGGCCACTGAAAATAGTATATATATTTAATTTATTCGTTTAATACGATTACGATCTTTGATAATGATACTTTTAGTGAATGAGCGTACTCGTATAATTATAATAATATTAAATTAGTATGTAAAAGCGTTGCAATAGTTTATAAATATTTTTATGCTGTGAAAAGAAGCGAAAGAAAAAAACAAACAACAAATTTTATTTATTGTAAATTCCACTTAAAAATGCTTGTATTATTATGATTATTATTTTATTTGTTATTATTAATTAGTATTATTTTTTAAATGTTTGCTTAAACAGTTTTAATTTAAAAATAATTATTTATTGCACTAAACGAGTGAAGTCATTTTGTTAACATTAGGCTTTTTTTAACTTATTTATTTTACAATACAATTTGTGAAAGAAAAAATGCTGTGTTCATGTCCTAAAGCAATTCGTGTATTTTTAATATTAAAATTGATTGTATTATTTAATTTGTGCTTAGAGCTATTTTAGCGCAAGCGCATTACAAATGTGACTGTACAGTTTTAATGCCCTTAAGTATTTAAATTAATTATTTATAAATTAGGAGAAAATAAAGTAAAGAAAAAAGTTTGTACTTTCAAATGCATTCATATTTATCACGCGGGTCTTAGAATTCTCTATGAAGCGTGGTTTTCTCCTAAAAATTCTGACAAAATGTATGAACACAATTTTTTTAATCTAAACACTAAAAAGAAAAATAATACAAACAATAAAAGTTTCTAACACCCAGCACCAACACAAGAGTTTTCTCACTTAATTATTTATTTACTTTGTAACTAGACACTCGATTTTTATAGATATTCACGCGCTCGAAAAATAAAGCGTTATTTAGCGTCGTATGCCAAAACAGTAAATGAAATAGCAAACGCATTGTTAAAAAAAAGAAGAGATTTTAAAGAAAAGTACACTAAACATTTTTATAATTAAAAAATAACAAATTAAAAGCAGAAAAATAAACAAATTTCAAGATATCCTAACATAAAGAAAGCCTACACTAAAACCGTTGTAGAAACTGTCAAAAGCAAGACACAATTATAATGCAAAATTATTTTAGAATGTTAAAATTTTCCAAAAAAAAAAAAAACAATTTTTGCTTACGTTATTATTCCGTTAATTTAATTTTGTGCGCAATTTAATGCCAGTCCATAACAAAAATACATAAAGACACATTTTACTAAATATACATACATATTAATTGTTGCTCTATTGAAAATAAATAAATGTGTTGTGTTCACGTAAAGAAATAGACCTCTGATATAAGCAATGGAAATCGTTATATTTTTTTTGGTTTTTGCTTAGAAAAAATTATTTAACAAAATTGTAATTAACAATTAAAAAGAAAATAAATAATAATAATAATGAAAGACTTGTTTGTTCTCCTAGAGTTTAGAGTTCTTATGATAATTTTAAATTTTAATTAATAATGAAATAAAACAACAACAAAAAAGAACAAATTAATTAAATATTGTCTTTTATTATTAACAAAGTCAGACAAAGTCAAAGTCTCAATATTGATGAGGCGGGACTTTGTAATGGGAGAGTGAAATTTTGTGCTGAAAAATTGAGAAATCGGCATCAGTTACTGAGAAAGTGAAACTGTGAACTCTGAAGGGTTGTTACTCTAGAAATCATTGCTAAAATCGATGGACTGATATTAGACGCTCGTTACATAATGGATTATCCTTTTATATTTCCTTGTTCACCCCACCGCTAACCTGTTGAAATGAAAAGCCACTAGTTCATCTGACAATGAAACGCCTATGTTGGGGATCTTGAAAAAAACCTACAAGGGATACAAAAATTGGAAAGATGTTGGACCAAATGAATCGAGCTAATAAAAGGAGACTTATTTATTCCAAAAGTGACTGAATTATAAAGTCGAAGTCAAATTGTCTTATGTCTGCGATTTTATATTCAAAAAGGAAGATTTTATACATTCAAATATGAGATTATTTTTTGAGATGCTGTTCAAAGCAAGTGAAACAAGTCGGCGTATATATATATATATATAGGAGTTTACTCAACTGGCTAGAGTTGTTATTGAGTGTAGATACTTTATATTAACACCAGCGGCATTTATACAGGCAAAGCACACGCAAGATAGAAAGAAAGGTGAAAAAGACAGAGCTGGGGAACAGCTGAAGAACTTTCACTCTCATCGAAGTCGTCAAGTTCGATTAACGTCGTCAAATAATGAATGCATTAAGGCAGTTTGGAAGCCCATCAAAAACGCTAATGGCAACAACAACAACAACAACAACAAAAACGACGAGTTTCGACGATTTTGTTTGCGGCGGCCAAGCCTAATTTATATTACGGTTGTTATTGTCTGTGTTGTTTGAAGTCGTGCAACACGGAACTCAAATTGAAGATTTCATTAACAGAAAATTTTACTCAAGAAAAACTTAAAAAACAAGAAAGAAATTATTTAGTTCAGCAAAAGCGTGCGAAAAGTTGTGTTCAACGGGAAGTTGGCTATATAGAAATTATATTATGTATAGTACTCTTTAGAGAAAATATATCATTGCAATTACAACAAAAAATAAATAAATAAATAAATATATATAAGAGAGAAGCTCTAAGAAGACTCAAATCGCCTGCGATGCCACAACTGAGTATGCAAAGTATAAAGCAAGGATCAAACTTAGAAATAAGGCAGATTATTGTAAATATCATTTTAACGACAAAGAGTTTATGGAGCACAATATTTGCCCCATGAGAAACACCATGCGAAATCAGGTATTAATACACCCATACCAACTAAGGGGTATTCTGGTTATTTAAAACTCTTTATAATATTTCAGTGTTTACAGAAAAACTATAATAGTTTTCCAATCAGTCCGGTGTTAAGTAATATTCTTATATTTTAAATTGATTGGTTAAAATGTCAAGAAAAAAATAATCAATCTTTCCAGTTTTTCTCTTTGTACTCTGCTACTATAACAAAATGAAAAACATCAGTACAGATTTAAATACGATCGATCCCCTAATGGACTTCAGTCACATTTTAATGCTGGAAGTATTTATTTTTAACCTACACGTTTGATAGCCTTCACCACATTATCGCCACACCATCAATTCGAGAGCTACACTCTTCAAATGTCATAGACCCGGAGCAAGTTTTGGTCGTTTTTTCCACTTACTTTAACTTTACCGGCACTCTAACCTTTTTATATTTCTGCTCTATATTTCTCTTGAATATGTCTTATAGAATGTGACGCAAATGGAATGTCATAATATTAGTTAGAAATGACCAAAGGCGCTCTGTTTTCATGAAAAGTATATTTAAAATTGATTAAATTGATTTGAGAAAATTATATCGTTCAAATGGCCACCACCCGAGTTGATGCACCATTCTACTCGTTTAATGGTAAACATTAGATTTCAAACAGCCCCAAAGGAAAAGGTCTGGCAATCTGGACGACCAGAAATTGCTGTCTCAAAATCTCCATTGTTGTATCGCTCCATTTACAACAATTAAGGCAGCTTCATTCTATGCCATGACTTGACTTTTGCGCCATTCCGTAGCAAATCTTACATCTGACCTCGGTAGATCTTCGCTAGCGGCTACGACAACAACCCAGTCTTGGATGTGGACTATTCAAATACTATATTAGCTTCAAATAATATTTTTGTATATCTTTTTTATTTTTTTTTTCAGATTATTATTATTTTTGTGTTTTTTAATTAAATTTGTATTTACTTTTTAATAACATTTTCAATTGTTAATGGGTGCTTAAATAAACATTTTGATTTTTATTGACACTTTTGCGGCCTTGCGGATTAACCATATTTTTTGTTTTTGAAAATTTGATAACATTTTCAATGTTCAAAGCTCAAATGCCATTAAAACGTGTTTAGTTGGCTGTATGACACACTTTTGTTCATTGAAGTTTTTAAATTCGGTTTTACCCGAAGCATCGCGTTTTTGCGGGTACACGTAAAGCAGACGGCTTTTTGGGTTATAATCGGTTGCACTTGAAGGTTGTCGTTTCGAGCGTGCCCAAGCTGGGCATGAATCAGCTTAGCGAATTACACAGAAAGAAAGGAAGTGCGGTCTATAATTTAAATGAGTTTTCATGTCTTCAGAACAAGTGCGTAAAGTTATTGCACAACAAAAAAAAAAAACAAAAAAACATTCAAATTGAGCAATTGTCGCCATCTGGCCAACGAGTAAAACGTGTACAGCCTTCTTTTTTGAAAATGTGTAAAACTACATATTTCGACAGCTTGAAACGAGCAAAAAAAATAAAACAAGAAATGTTAACGTCGGCAATGCTGAAGTTGAAATTCACTTCCCGCTTAAAGGGACCACCAGGCTAACCTATCGCTTTACTGTAATAACATGTTTATTTTGTCAGTTGCCTAGTTTTTTACTCAGTCACTGCCAACAGACCGTGTATTTTATCTTTAAAGTACTCGTAATCGCCCAAGCATCTCATAAAGAAATCATAAAGCGTAGTTTGCAGTTTCCCAACATGTCTTCTTATTAGTAGTAAATCGACCGTTTTCAAGTATCACAACATAACCCTGGATCTTGAAATTTTTATTGTTTTAGTATCGCACGCTAGGATGAAATATGCTGATAAAATTCTACACCACAAACGACGAATACTTCTTTTTATATAAGAATTTTAAATTGATCCACAAGCTTAGATTGCTTCTATGATCCAGTAATCCTATAATATATGCTCCGGAAGTTAAAATTTGATGATATACAATGTATAAGGTATATACTATAATATTAAAGAGCTCAACTGAAATTTCTGTGCCATAAATAAAAAAAATATATGTGAGCGTGCTTAACACTCACGAGCTTCTGATGTGAAACACGGGTCTTTTTACCCCGCAGATATATTGAAAAATTGAAAAAGTTTTCCCGCCAGTCATGGCGATTGAACTTCGATCTCTGGGACGGGGCCGTAGTATACTTCTACTAAGCCACCAAGTCGACCCACACATTCAGGCAGGCAAATGATTTAACTGCACGTGGAAAGCGACCCGAGCGACTTCGTAAGGCGATGACGATGTTTGATTGTATGCGAGAGTTACGCTATGCAAAATTTTACCCTACTAAAACCAGAAATGTTTCGCATCAAGTCATCATCGAATTTATATTGGACCATCCAGACCATCCAGTAGTAGTCGTAGATGGATCACAAATATTTCATGTTAACTTTGATATGTCAAAAACAGATAAAAAAAATTGAATATAACAAATTACTATGGCGGGTTTCGTCAAAATTTCGGTCGAAAAAATCAAGGCGTATTAGGCATTGAACTGTGTTACAAACCTAATGCTAAATCATGCGAGTTTGTTTACTGCCTGAAGAGTATAAAAATGTAGCCCCAAAAAATACTGAAGCGTCACACATGCAAAACTTTACTCATGCTCAGTCAGGCCTACAAAAATTAGGCAGCTTCAATATAACGAAAAAATAATACAGAAAACCCACACATGCATTACACAGCAGATGAAAAACTTTTGGCTTGCCGTACCGAGCGTAGCGCCAACAGACCGAGAGGCGGCGGCCTCTGCCTCAAATTGTTGGCCGAGCAATGTTCGATGCTCTCGAAACGGCAAAAACGTTAAGAGACGCGACTCCGAAAGCTCAATCGCCAAGTGAACGTCGCGCGAACTAGACGCGTTTTTTCACCAAGCTCGTCATTCGATCACAATTTTTTCGCCTTACACGGCATTGCGGCTTACGCGTTCGTTTCCCAACTCTTCGGTTTTGTTTTTGTGTTTTTTCGCTGCTTCAACGAGCGTTCGACGTTTTCGCCAACGCCGTAGAAATTCAAAGTGAAAAGCATTTTGCATTGCCTGTGTAACTTTGTATTTGTATGTGTGTGTCTGGTCTACCAGTAAAAAAAAAAAGAGAAGTTCCAGTGAAATTGAGAAAATTTTTAAAGCGCAAAGTTTATAACAAAAACAAAAAAGCAAGAAATTTTTTTGGAATTTACATCGAGAAAATTAACTAGAAAAAAAATTAAAATTTCTTTCGTTTAACGTGAAAAGTGAAATCTTTTTAAGGATTGGCATTTTCACTTTTATCTGTCATTTTCGGATTAACGCTTTGACGCAATCGGAAAAGGTTTGTCATTATATTTTCTTTAAGCTGTTTAAATGATTACAAAAAGCAGT
Source organism: Cacoxenus indagator (assembly GCA_035041755.1). Lineage (NCBI taxonomy): Eukaryota > Metazoa > Arthropoda > Insecta > Diptera > Drosophilidae > Cacoxenus > Cacoxenus indagator. The sequence continues at coordinate 4,905,395 of JAWNKX010000682.1, read as the reverse complement.
CAAAAGTCAAAAGTGAAACGTCAATCCATCAATCAATCAAAGATTAATCAAACACGCATACAGTATGACCCCAAATAAAAAGCTTAGAGCTTTTGTAATTCTATCTTCCAAGTTACATATGATACGCGTATTTCAAATCTCAGACATTTTTAAGTAACGACAACAATTTAAATTATTTGTATCTCATTAAAGTTGCAAATTGATAGTTCAAGGTGAGCATTTGGCATTTAGAATGCGTGGCTATGACAAAAATGTATGCATCTACAATGTACTCGTACATATCTACGTATCTTTTTCACTTCATTTCGCTTGCGTTTGTCAAAGCAACTCAGCAAAAAGGTTAAAAGCCTCTTTAAGTTGACTTTGTTATGTCATTCATGTCATTTATGCCATTAAAGTAGTTCACGTAGTTACGCTACACACTAATGCGGCGCGCTAAAATACTTAATTTTTTAGAGACTTCTTTAATGTCTAAATCGGTATCAAATGCGTGTGAATGAAAAAAGTAGCTGTTAGAAAATTCGTCTAAAAATAACGGGAAATGGTTGAACGAAAGAATTCAGCAGAAAATTTGAAAGAAAAAAACTTTGTAAATCTTTTCTTGGTAAAATCAAATCGACAGTTCCAAATTTATTTTCGCCTATTGTGAATTTAGGTTACATTAAGCCAAAATGGCATTTATGAAAATTTGCTCATTCGAAATGATTTGCCGCGAATATATGTTTCAAGTATTTTACTGTGAAACGAAAGATTTGTTGACCGGCTTCATTTACAGCATTGCTTTCAGCAATAGTTCTAGAAAAAAATAAATAAACTCAATAATGAGAACCTACCTATTACAATCAAAGTGCAACCCACAGCAGAATTTCTACTACTCTAGGGCAAACAATTAGAATATAGATTGATTGTTAAGGTGACAAGATATTACTTGTCGAAGAAGAATTTTCCGATGCATGTTGATGACAAAGCGAAAGGAAAGGTTTTTCTTCCAAAATGGATATAAAGTAATAAGTGATAAAAGTAGGGAACCTATAAGTTACTATATTTTTTAGTATACAACATTAAAAAAAATAATAATAGGGTGTGGCTCTGCCGGGGACACGGCCGTGCGTGAATACGAACACGTAACGGATAATATTTTCCCTTAGCATATTATACATACGTAGATACATATGTCATAATCAGTTTCGTTGTATGTACGCGGTATTTTGCACAGTCGCGAAATAATAAACAACCACAATGGCACGCAACACGAAAACCAAAGACAACAAATTCAGCAAAATAAAAAAGAAAAACAACAAACAGCATATTTCAAATTGAATTTTAATTAAAAAAGGTGGCCATCCGCGATGCGACAAAGCTCACACTGAACCTAATGAATTCTTTGATCCTTTAGCTATTGAGTGGTATAGTTAAATTTTGGTTGTAGTTGATAGATATGTAGCTACAACACCAAACTGTATACCCATTTTCTTACATGCACTCCATATAACTATAAATAAAGACATAATCATGTGAAAACAAACAAAAAAACATATATAATGAAAGTATGCTTTGTGAGTATAACTCGTCATAACTCAACTAAAACGTGAGACAAATTTTCGATTCATTTTTCAAGTTTTGTCTTCAAAATCGAATTTTTTGAGTTTTTGTTATATTTCATAAATTTTGATATCAACAGTCCACAAATCACACCAAACAGGCACCAAATGCGAGTGGCATATGAGAGTTTCTCAAAGTGAACCATAATTTGCGAAAATACTCGTATTTGCATAATTTACGAGCATAAGACCATTTATGGAAAAATTGCTGAGTTCAAAACAAATAAGCAGCCATATATGCCAAAAAGCATTAGTAACTGAAAGAAACCCTATGTGAAGAAAACCATCTATAGATTTCTGACCTATAAAAAAGTGACAAGTAATAGTGCAACGATAGCTACCACTTCTTTTCATAAATCCTAGATATTGACGTCTCGATCTAAGGTATCGTGTATGTAGTAAAAGACAATATAAGCACGCATTAGAAATGCCATCTTTTGAAGTAAGAAAGTATAAGTCGTTAAAAGTACAATACATCGCAAGTCATCTATATATAAATAGACCAAGACTTTCTCTTTAACGACACTTTGCGCCAAAGCTATATAACTAATTTCGAAAAAAAGTATACCATTCAATAGGTGTTCATTTGCAGAAGTGAATCATATCCTTTGTAATAAAATTAATTTTGTATTACGGGCGGAAAAACATTTAAAAGTTGTCACACATACAACTGCAATAAAATGACACATGTTTGCACATGGTCACAATTACCACATTTCTGGTCGCCTAAGTTGACCAGAAAGCCACAATATTGATATTCGATTAGGAGAAATGCACCTTCACCTACAAATGTCTGAAAAATATAAATAAATTTAACAAAAAATGACAACAACAACAAACAAACAAACAAAAAACACGCACAGAACGACCTCATTTCAAGAGCCATTAAACTTTACACTCTACTAACCACTGACAGGGATTGTTGTTCCGGCTGTCTCTCTGTCTCTTTGCGGGCTTGGCTCCCATATCTGTCTGTCTGTCTGTCTGCAAATGTGGCAGGGTCATCGCAGTTATTTGTCGCATTTTGTTCGTCACAGGGTAGAAAAATATGCCTGACATTTTGAACACACAAAAAGAAAGCAAAGCGAAATGTTGTCATCAGTCTCAGTAAATAGTTCAAGAAGGTGTCGAGCATATAATGGCAACAACAACAACAACAACAAAATGCGAAAGTATCTGCAAGTTTGGTGAAATTTTATTTGCACTTCGCTCAACTGTGAAGTTGCGGCAGGCAACAAAGAGAAAAAATACAGTTTGGCACACAAAAGACGAAGAAAAACCTAAGTTCAAGTAGCGCCACTTATCTGCAAACGATTGGAGGAACTTTTTTTTATTTAACTTCTTCTTCTTTTTATTTAAATTTTATTTGTGCGCGCCAAGTTCAGTCAAGTGAAAACTGTTGCTGACCTCATTTCTTCTTTCTTATTTTATTTTTTTTTTTTCTTATGCAGCTAAAGTAATAAATAACAAGGCAGGAAGACTACTTTTTTGCTTTTTGATAACAAGAAAAACCCAAAAAGAAATGGTAACTTTTCCTTTTCTTCCCTTTGTGCGGCAACTACAATTACAACTGCGGCTCAGGTTGCAGCCTTCGAAATTTTGTGGTATTCAGTTCCGTGTTCAGTTAAAATTTTTTCAGATTTCTTTTTTCTGCAGCATTTATTTTTTTTTTTTTTGCTGATTTTCTCGCACATGAATTTTTATTGCTACGCCGTTGGGGTGACTCATAATGAATTTTTTGTCTGTTGTGTTGGCAGAAAAAGTTGCGTCGAAGTTGCGCAAAGAAATGCTTTAATTCATGCGGATTTTAGCTTGTTGCAACTAATTTCTAGACACCGAGAGATTTGAAAAAGTTTCGCCGCCAACCGCGAAAAACTTAAGCTACGAACTCGTGTGAAGTTGGTTGAGTTCAAACAAACGTAAAACCGAAGAGTTAAATGCTTTATTAGAATAACTATATTTTTAGTGGACATTGGACTTACTCGTATAATTGGCTGATAATAAGTTAAATGAGATTATACATATTTCTACTAGTGGTTTCTAGTTCAATTAATAATCCAAAATGTCAGGCTTATAAAGCCATACCTAGTTATATGACGTAAGCATAGCATACTCGGTATTTATAGTGCAATCTTAATGCAATTAAAATTTTTCAATAAAATAATGCGTTAATGCACTAAGTCTGACACTCCATAGGTCATGGATTTCAACCAGACTTGAGACAGCAACACAAAGGGTCCACGATTGGCCTAAAAAGGTTGCTGACGTCAGCGATCGTAACTTAACCTGGCCTATGTTTTGATTGATGTTACCAGTTTTTGATCTCTGTGAACCTTCAACAGTAATATTCATAAATACTAGAATTTGCCCAGCGGTCGAAAATCGAGCACTTGCGTGAGGCAAACACATTTTTTTTTAATATTCCGAGTTCTAGCAAGGGAATTTTATTTTAAAAAAATTTATTATAGATTGTATTTAAAGAAAGTTTGTCTCCTACGTCATCAGCATATATATTGGTAAAAGGTAAGAAGGAGAAACAGAAAAGAATTTGCTGTTATATTGAAAGCGCGAGTTACGCACATCTCTATTACGCTCATACTCCTTCACTCACACTCTGCATCACAAAGGGAGAGCCCCTACTCATACTCTCTCTTGCATGTTTTTTGTTGTTGCAATTTTACTTTTTTCTAAGTATTTTTATTGCATACACAACTTTATAACAATTAAACCTACTTTGTGCACATCTACACCACTACAGCTTTGGATTGATGTATGTTTCATGTTAATACGTTGTGTCTATAATAGCGTGAGGTTGATTTCAAAATCTGTGTTGTCGTATTTATTTTATCGTAGAAGAGAACCACTCGACAACGTCTTCGAACACATAGGTCTAGACAGAAATATGGATCGAATACGTACTTATGTCTTCTTCGAATAGACCTTAAATTAGGTCTAGTATACTTCTTCGCATAATTCAATGAGATATTGTTTATTCCTATATATCCTATATATTCCTATATATATTCGAATTTTGAAATAAATAAATACTGTTTTTTTTTATACTAATGCTGTCGGCTATACAAACAGTTGTTACCAATTAATTTGGATGACTAAAAATATTTATTGATTAGATATCATTTGTTGTATATGATTTTTTACCTCGAGTCTCGGTTTGTAGTCTTATGGGCTGATAACTGGCAGACAACTCAAAATGCTTATGCTTTAGTTAGGCTTGGCTTATGTTAAGTTATACTAGACTACCTTGAATAACATAGTCAGATTACTTGGCGCGCTACACAGTACTTCAGTATATGCTTATCTCTATGCGTATATGATAAAGCGCTGCAAGAGGAGCAAGTGACAACTTTCAACTATTTAGCATGAGCTTGTCTCTTTTGAGCTTAATAACTATACTTTAAATTTGTTTAGCTATGCCCATCATTCCATTTCAATGCCAAACTCTCTTGCAGCATGTAGCACTTATCGAGTGCGCACCTCAAACCAATGTGCACTTAGACATTTTAATTTAGCAACAGAAGCAACGACATATAAGCAGACCACTTCATTTCCAGCAAAAAAAGTGAATTTCATGAAAAATTTCAAAAAATGCGGTTTTCAACTTGGCTCGGCCTACAGCGCCAGCTGTTGCTGCAGCCAAAGTGAAAGCGAGCGTAAGCGTCTGCGCAGATTAATCATCATGATCAGCAGTAGCAACAACAATAACAATAATAATAAAAACAACGTACTACAATAAAAGCATAGCATCATCATCATGAACATCATCATACTCATCGTCATCAAAAGCTGGCTTTTTACTGTTGTAAAAGCATTTCACCACATTTGTTACTCCTAAACTGAGCGCTGCAATAACGACTACTTCTCAAATGAGTAATTAAAAAAAGCCGTGTTGTAGCTCATATAAATGCGTGAAATTTTTTCTAATTTCTATTTTATTGTATTGTTTTGAAGATTTAATGCTGTGCACTACAAACAAAGGCGTTAGTTACTTCCGCCTGGTGTTTGCAGCATTGCATAACGCAAAAGAAATTATCAGAAAAATATGCATAATTCAAACAAAAAAAAAACCATTCTGCATTGTATCTCATAATCACATGCTAATACATGGCAGCGAGTAAGACCGGCAAAAAATGGAAATTAAAAAATAAATAAAAAAAAATTAACAAAGAAATGCTAAAGCAAAAAGTGACAACAAAAATTGACAGTGAAAGTATTTTTTTATCCGACTGTATTTTTGTGTTGTCACTCATATTGACAATGAACACTGACGTCAATAGAAAAAAAATATATAAAAAAAATTCAAAAAAATAAAAATACAATAAAAACAAAAAATGTTCATATGTACATATTAAATAGTTTTAGACTTGCCTTGGCTTGGCTTGACTTTTTGGAAATCATTTTGAATCACGCGCATTTTTTAATGTTAATTTTTGTTTCACCTTTTCTTCATCTCTTCTACACTTTATTTTACCACAGCAACTGACGCATTCGACTTGATTGCAGCGTACACAGGAAACAATTTTGCCCCCAACTAATAAATTCAGAAAAAAAACTAAGAATTATCAACTTCATCCTGCAGCATTTGTGCTTAATGCTGTTGCCGAAAACTCGTAAGACAACGCAAAATGAGGCTGTCTGATGAACAACGCTGGCTGAAACTCTTTGTCGTGGCCCTTTTTTTAGTTGTGGCGCTGGTTGCCACGCCGCATGGCGCAGCTGCAGCAAAACGCAACGTAAATGGTAAGTAAAGCAATGCTGTGGCGTGTCGCGTGTTTCGAATCGAATTGAGTTCACTTGGGTTACCAAAAAAACACGCAAACACACCCACACACACACACACAGACACACACGAAAAATGTCATTGACTTTAGCCAAAAAATGTAGCGTTGAAAATTCTTTTTTATTTTTGGTCTTTCATTTTTTGCAATCTCTACACTTTAATATTTCGCCATTCGAAAGCCAACAAGTCAATGAACTTCTCTAAAAAATGTATACCGCATCACCTACTTTTTGAATAAAAATAGCGTAAAATGAAGCGGAAAAAGCAGAAAAAATAGCAACAAAAATAAACTAAAAAAATAGTTCAACAGTTAAATGCAGCGAAAAGTCTTGAAAAACCAACGTTAAAAGAATTTTAAAAAAAGTGGCCAAAACACGCTAACCAGTGGCGAATTGGCCATTGGAAACCCAAATTGCAATTTTCAAATTAGAGCAACAACAACGACTACTACAAATAACAGCAAAAACATATTAAAATATTTTCTGTAATTGGGAGTAGCGTGAAATTATTTTTACAAAGAAGAAAAGCGCTTTCAATGGTTATAAAAAATGTTTTTGTTAGCTAAAAAAATAATACGTTTTAAATAAAACAAGAAAGTATATTTACTTTACAACGTCGGAAAAATGCCGACAAAAGAGTATAAAAATCTAAACTCAATTAAACAAAAGCCTTTTCAAAAAATGCCGGTACGCTCGCGTTTAATTAGCAGCACAAAAAAAAAATTCACAAAATGAAACGAAAGACTTTCAAGACGAACTTGCGAACATGTTGCGAGTCGCAAAGCAACGCTGCAAACATGTTGCAAAGCTGTAAGCTTGGAACAGTTATTAGAGATGAGCACACATGTAATGAAGTGATGAAACTTCCAACACGATAAAGCTGATTAATCTATTCTTCATACTTCCATATGTATATATATATAGTATGTTGCAATAAAATGTAATAATTGTTCAACCTCCTTGAGAGTCAGGATACATTTTATTAAATACATTTATAGCTCATAATATCTACAATCCTTTTTCATAGCGCCACCATTAGACTCTGAACTACTCTTAGACACTGCACTATTATGGCATCATCAGACTCTGTACTATTATGTAACTATGAGGCACCATGGGACTTTCGACTACAATGACACGCCAGACAATTATGAGGCTAAGGGGCTGATGTGAGACTCTAAGCTCTTAATGTTGCACTCTATTATGAAAGGCTGAACTATTATGAGACTTGACAATCATCTTGATTATAATGAAATTCCGGACTATCATGAAACTCTGCACTAACACGATCTTGTTTTAGACTCTAAACATGTTCGCTTTCATTTTATCTGAAAGCACATATATGCGGATCTGCATCTATGTCCCAATCTGCAATCGTTCCAATTTCTCATCAATCATCATACGAGTACTACGAGCTAAGCTGCTAGGTGTTTGATTATTTCCAAGATACATTTATGTGTGAACAAAGATATTTTTATTTCTTAAGATATTAGATAAAACAATTGTAATAAAAAATTCAATATTCAACATATTACAAATTTAAGATCTTTTGTTAAAAAAAATTGGGACTAATGAAAAATTATTTTTCGATTCCAAGCAAGGTCCCTTGCAGTATTACGAACCAAAACTCTTGAAACTCATATGTAGCAAATAATTGAATAGACATTTTTGGTCTATGTCTGACCCTCGTGGACAGCTAACTAAACTAACACAACATAGATTTTGGGTTTTCCATAATTTATGAATAAATACCGAGTCCTCATCAAAAAGAAACAAAAGATACCAAGCTAATATAAACCAAGTTCAGACGTGTAATTAAGCTACTTTAATATCAGTTCTGTTATGCCTTGTGACATAGCGTGAGTAAGAAGTAATCTACTCAAACACACATCTCTACTACGTGCACCGTTATGCAAAGGTGCGTACAAAACATGAAAAAACCAACTCAAACAGCAACAACAACAGCACAAGTAATGCCTCTGCCGTGCACTGTGTCAGTCGGTCAAAATGCTAACAACTGCCAAGAAGAAGAAGAAGTGGCAAATCGATCCATCCAAACAAAATGAAGTTGATTACGAAGTTCGAGGTCTATGAGCGCCACGCTACGCTCATTACTCTTAATGTGTTACTTAGCCTCGGTTGTTGCTGTTGTTATATTTTCTGTGCTTGAGGCCACGCGATCATTGCTCGTTTAAGTTGCTCTTTGCACATCATTCGCTAAGAACAAAAATAAAATACAATTTTCCTTTTCGTTACGCTTTTAGAAACGGCGCCCGTCGTCGTCATTCATTACGTTTTTCCACTTTTTTCTTTTGTAATTTTTTATTTGTCTTCAATTTCTTCTTCTTGTTCTTAGTCGCTGCACCAAAACGAAAAACTTAAGCAACAAACTTGATTTACTATTGCTTAGCATAGAGTCCGAATATTGTGCACCAACACAACGAGTTGCCGGTTGTGTGCGATCGATCATGTTTTATGTGCTACAATAAAGTTGCTGCTTTCGATATCGTAAGCGGATATTTCAATCTAGTCGTAGTTGGCTTTTGTTGTTGTTGTTGTTGATTGCTAGTCAAACGACTTTTGATTTTATTCGATTCATAAATTTTACGCTTTAAGTGCGACATGAGATTTTTATAGTTTTTACTTTTAAGAGCGTCTGGTTGAATGAATTCATTAATTAATTTTTAAATTTTTTATTTTTTATTTTTACACAATTCAGCTTACTCGTAAATGCACGTTTACTCGTACGCTTCGTACACGTTTTGCTGTTGCGAATATGAAAGTGAAATCTGGAGTGCAGCTATGAGAAGTATCAGTATTTGACTAATTTCACTGCATTCTTGTCGATTGTTTTTCGAACCGGCAAAACAATTCTCGGAGTGTTTACCAATATGATTTTTATAGGAGTCACAATTTAGTCCGAAAAGAATCTCAATTCAATTGAGAATCTTATTTCGGGTCATTTGAATGTTTAATGCTTGGACATTCGAATAATTTAGGAATTTTTATTAAAAAGACTTCTAATGACTTCCTGCTTCGAATGGCTTGTAGAGTGTTCATCATAATGGATCTTAGAAGAGTCTTAAAGTAGTGTCCACAATTGAACCTAAAAGTTCTAAATTCATGCGAATATGAGTACTAAAAGCCTGGAATCTTTTAGTATCCCCCCCTTAAAATCTTAAGAGAGCCATCTTAGAATGAATACCAATGTTCCGTGACTCTTTTTTGAGATAAACAAAGAATATAAAGCGTTAAATTGAGTCTTAAATCAGCCTCACAGTTTGTTGGTCATTAAAAAGAAAATCAAAGAGATATTAGGGACACCCAACAATATGTGGAACTAACTATCTTACTGATGTAACAATGAAAGTTTGCGTATCTACTTTTATTGTAATTTGATTACCTGTTAGAAATATTGTGGTTTAATCATCAACAACATCAACAATCAGGTTGAAGCTTATGTAAGGGATGTAATAAAAAGAAAATAAAGCACTCCTACAAAGCTTCAATAGAAGTCCCTACATGGGAGTTCCTGTCGTGTGCGAGTTCCTGTCACTAATTTTTCATTTAAAAACACTGAGCATACTGAGGTTTAATACATCTTCCATGGTTCTCCAAATTAAACTTGAGGGTTGATTGCAATTCTGTGAGCTGTAGGCTTATCAAGTTCAACTAAATACTATAAACCGAAAACCAAACCACTTTACTTATTTATATTAGTCTTAATTGCTACTATCGTCAGACGTTATCTAGCGGTTTTTATCGTAGGTTGTAAAATCACATATATATTCATTTACATTAACAAGTTTGGTTGACTTGATCAAGGAACCGGAATGCGGAATATGAGACTCAGGAAGTGAAGCCTTTTCCGGCGGCGCGTTTGTCTGCTGTGATTCACCAGGTCGAGTGTTTAATGGTTAATCTCAAACCTAATGAGATGTACCCTACTGTGCTTGACGATTTCTTCTTTGAAGATTGAGTTTTTCACGTCCCGATGAATAGCCAGGTTTTGGACATGCCACTACGAAAAAGGCATTTATTTTAGGTTTAAAAATATTGACCGGTTCTTTAATAATTTGTGCAATATTTCATTAGATCGAGAGACAAATTTATTAATACAAATTTAGAGCTTTAAATAGCACGATGGGGACTTTAAATTTGAACCAGAGAATGCGGCCTATATAAATAAAATACTCGCTTGTGAAAGATTCAATCAGTTTCAATCACCTCGTCATACCCATCGAAGGGTTTGAAATATAACGTGAAGAGTATCAAAAGTTCATTTTAATCGAAGTGATGCTAACTTTTTTTATTTTGTTGGTTTCTCTGTACTCTTTTTGCGTTGAGTAAACAACTTTCATTCCATTAAAACCACAACATTCAAATTATTGTGCTTGAAATAGAAAATGAAATTCAAAAAAAAAAATTACGATAACAAAAATGAAAACAAAAGTGGCTGCGCAGACGGATGTGACCGGATGCCAAAGCGTCCGAAGAGTGTCTGCAAATGAGTAAAGCAAAGAAAAACGCTTCAGTGCGACTCAGTAAAGTGTAAAAAATAGGTGTAACGGTGTGATTGAGTCACTGAATGTGAAAACTGAAAATTTCTATTTCTTCTTTTTATTTATTTATTAAATTTTTTTTTTTCTTCAATGAAGCGATTTCAAGGCACGCCGTTTGAAGCAGTCGCACCTTGAGTTCAATGATATCGCATGTGGTCTGATTTTGGCAACGGGTTTTGAAGTAAATTTCAATTTTCAAATTAAATTGTCACGAAATGTTTTTTTTTAACAATTAAAATGCTTTGCAAAAATGCCAGACATCAATCAGGCCGGTTTTTTTTTAAAATTTATTTTTTCGCTTTTTGCTTTGTTTTTTTTTTTTTTTGCAATTTTTACATAACTCAGAGTTAATGATTTGCCATGGCCAATTTTCTTGTCCAACAAACATTTAACGTTCTCATCAAAGTGCAATTGATGCATTGCAATGAAACCATTACGAATCCATATCAATGCGATTACGTAATGCGTATAAAATACGGCATTAAGCATACGTCACGTTGCACATCAATAAGCCAACAGGCAGCATTGTTGTGTTATAAGACACATTCGAATGCAACAACAAACTTAAGACAATGCATAACAAAAACAATAATAACAACAACAACAGTTATAATAACAACATTAATGCAATATATAATACAAGACATACGTCGGACAATGAAACTTTTTAGTGCGCTAAAGCGCGCCGTCGGCGACGACGATGTACGAGTAGACGCCAACGCCATTACAAATGTTGAACTGATGTACAAAATATTTGCGAAATAATAATTGCAAAGCGTGTTGCGCGGGTGCAACAGATACAATATATTACATAATATCTAGTAGTAATGCATAGTAATATATGACATTAAACAGAAAAAATGTACTGCGAAGTTAGTAGAAAAAGAAATCGAGCTCAATATTGATAGACTTAGTGAGTAAACAAACAAAAAACAAAAAAAACAAAACAATTAAAATAAATAAATAAATAAAATGAAGAAATAATATATTTGATCTAAACTGCAGCTGGTAAGTACTTGTTTTATATGGTGTGCTTGCTTGAGCACTGTAGTAGCTAAAACCAGAAACCTTGTCAATGTGCCGTGCTACTTTCAGAATTCTAATAACTGATAGGACAGATCTGTATATGCAAAAGGTCAAAGATCATATCGTTAGGTTCATGGCTGAAAGCGCATATTAACCCTTTAGCTACCTGGACAACAGCACATGCAGGACGTCTGGAAAGCCTTTAAGTGTTAGATCTGCCGTTTCGAACCCTAGATGGTTAAACCATTATTGTTATTAACTATCTTAATCATTTACATGTAATATTTAGTTGTTGTTGCAAAAGTGGCATTGTTCAGGGACTGTTGAATTACTTGTGGCCTGACACTCTGCGAATGTTTATTTAATTTATCGACTTAAAACAAGAGAGTGGACTTATTTTTCTAGGTTTCACATAATGTTATGCTAAGCTAATGTTTAAAGTTTATGTTAAAGTAGTTACAAATGGCTCTAATCTATATATGTAAAATTGGAAGTATGTTTGTTTGTTTGTTCGTTATGGACGTCGAAAGCGCTGGACCGATTTTGATGCAATGGTTGCAATGGCCTTTAGATGGTTACTGTCAAAAAATCATTTAATTCGCTATATATTAAGACCAACTCAATTTTCAGATGCTACTCAAATTGTACAGATACAAATAAACACAAAAACAAAACAGCAACAAATATTCGAATGAAAAAAAAATTAAAAAAGTGAAGAATACTCAATGCCACCCAAAAAGTCAAACACTGGAAGATCAACAAGACAATCACAACTGTAGAAAGAACACAGAGCTGCTGGAACGTCCTAAGGACGAGACACACGCGAAGGCAGTAACGCGCCGAGTATAAATAAATTAATGCTAGTAATAAATAAATAAATTAAGTTGACTAAAAATGGCCCAAGCAGCTGTCTTTCCACAAGCGCTGATTGCCTGTCTACTGAAATATAACATAGTAAAAATTTTCCTAATAGACAATCGTGTAAGAGCTGAGTAAAGCAATAATCCTCATGGCCATATAGTAAAAATTCTACTGAATATTATATTTATTTACTTATTTATTTATTTATTATTGTTTTTTCTTTTTTGCTAACTTATTCTCTTGAGCGATAACCCTATTAACCGGACGCAAAAAGTTTTTCTTTCGAGTCAAATTTTGAAAATATATTCCAATACACCAGACACAAACGCCTCAGTAGCCATTGAGCTAGGAGCATACAGAGAAGCGTTGCGAAAGGCATTAATTTGACCCACTGTAAACTGTTAACTGTAAGAGAATCAATTTATTATATTTACGCCAAAGCCATGGTAAGGAGTTCGGACAGAAATAAGTCTCTCGCTGTCTGGCACACTCAATGAACTACACAATGAAGATCGAAAATCTCACGCCAAACGTAACGATTGTGGATATGTGGATATCCATATATATATATATATATATATTCAATAATGTTTATAATGCAATTAAAATGAATTTAGGCAGCATTGCTTTGCATTCAAAACACGCAATTTTAACAAAATGGCAATGGACATTCTAATTTATATTTTATTAATGAGGAACGACTGTTATAGACTGGAAAAGTTTATGGTAAAACTTCTTTTGTTATCGTCGTCATTGCCGTTGCCGTTCAGGGCGCACTTTTGGCACGTTTTGAAAAGTGAAATTGTTTTGCGTATATTCTGCTATCGTGACTTGGTTTTGTCGTGACTTTTTCGTGATTCTTTATTTTTCACTCCACTTGAATGACATTGAAATCTGTCAAAGCGAAACTAATATTTTTTCATTGTCTTATTCTCTCCGATTGCAGCCAATTTAACTGCGTGTCAACACCTACGCCGTGTCGAATCGAGGCGTGCCAAGGCGCTAACGTTAGCGGCCGATACAACGGAGAAGCGTGCCCGCGTGCCACGCTGCAACAAACGCGGTGAATTCGAACCGATCCAATGTGTGGATGAGAAAGCTAATCTGGATTGCTGGTGCGTCGATGAGTATGGCTTGGAAATACCAGGTACTCGCAATGCCACAAAAGCGGATGTGCAGTGCGTCGAGCCCAAGGGTTGTCCGGCATCGGCCTGTCGCATGTTCTGTGATTCGGGTTTTGCACGTGATCCACAAACTGGTTGCACCATCTGTCGCTGTCACGATCCCTGCGATGGACTGGAGTGTCCCAATGGCCAGTCGTGCCAGCTGCAAGAGGTGAAATGCAAAACAGAGCCATGTCCACCGGTGCCGACGTGCAAGAAAGCACGTTCGATTGCCAATTACTGCCCCGCTGGGCTGCCCTTGTCGATCGACAGCAGCGTGCGTCCATTCCTCTGTGGCCTGGAGCGGAGCAAGCCACAGTGTCCGCCGCTGTATAAATGCATGGTCGAGTCCGGCAATGATTACGGCGTGTGTTGTCCCAGTGCTTTGACGTTCAAGAAACCGGGTGTTTGCCCAGCAGCGGACAGTACGCCCTACTCTGAGCGTACGGGCTACATGTGCGGCTCGCCGTGCACGCACGATCTAGAGTGCCACAATATGGAGAAGTGCTGCTTCACCCAAGGTTGTCAATTTAGTTGCCAACAAGCGCACAATGTAACCTCCTGCCATCAGGCTCGTGCATTGGCCGATATGCTGTCCATCAACGAGCGCGAAGGTCGTGGCTATGTACCGGATTGTAATGGCCCCGGCGGCACATTTGCGCCGCGTCAGTGCTCTCGTAACGGTTTGGTCTGCTGGTGTGTGGATCCACGCACGGGCCACAAGATCAAGGAATCGATGGGTGCGGCCAATAATGTGAACTGCGATGGTTGGGAGAACATGATCAGCCGTGCTGTTGGACGCTCCTTCAACATGGATCAGTGTGACACAAATATTTGTGCGGCCGTATGCGAATATGGTTTTAAGGTGAGTGGGCGAAGACTGTCCCCATTATGATTTTAGCGATCTAAATCCCGTAATGTTCTTTCATCACAGAATGACCACAATGGTTGTCCTACCTGCGAATGTTCCGAGCCATGCGAAGGTTTTAAGTGCGCCATTGGTTCACATTGTGAGGTAGCAACAGATCCACTCTGCGATTCCGGCTCCGCTTTTTGCGCTTCATTGCCTGTCTGTAAGCCCGACTTGGTCTATTCAAATCCCTGTGATGTGGGTACGCCACTTTCCGACAATGTCACCGGCGAGGTTATGTACTGCTTTGAGGAACGTCAGACTCGTGATCTTCGGCTAACAGCATTCTTCGAATCCGAAGAGGCGGAGGGCAAACAGGGACGCTCGATGTCCAATCGCATAGTGTGCCCAGCGAACTATAAGTGTAGCAAGCTACACCGCGAGTCGGAGCGTGTATGCTGCCCCATACCGGAAGACACAATACCAATGGGGGAACAGTCAACGCCGCGTCAACAGACAAGTAAGTCTAGGCAAACTCATTCAGCCTTCAATCAATCGCACTTAACACTTACGAATTTTTACTCTCCCTCCCTCTTACTACGACAGTGTGTGAATATTTGCGTGACTTCTCGGAGCGCATGGAGGGCACTGAAGAAGGCATGCAACTGGCCATACCAGCGCCACGTTGTACCGACAACGGTGACTATGAGGAACGACAGTGTGCACTGCGCAAGATCTTCGTTACACGCGCCGAGCAACGCAAAATTCTGGAAGAGAATACAATACGCCGCATGCGAATGCTTCTGGCCAGCAGCAGCGTGCCTCCGAATACGAGGCGTCGCAGACGCAGTACGGAACGCCTTAAGCTTTACCGCGTCGACGATAGTGCGCTAAAAGTACAGGTAGCCGCGCCGGTCATGGGACGTAGTGCCAAGGTCATTGACATGGGTGCCAATAGGCAGCAGAGTTTGGGTGAACTCTTTGAAACCGATTTCAAAAAGGTGCAACCGGCACCAAAGCGCCCGACTTCGGACAGCGAAATGGTTGAAATGGAGGTCGAAGAATGTTGGTGCGTCGATGGTTTCGGCACTGAGATACCAAATTCACGCGGTTACAATGTCACGGAGGAGAGTTGTCACGAGCTACGGCAAGAGATTGAATGCTTGGATCTAACTTGCCGCATGGGTTGTGAGTACGGCTTTGCCTTGGATATGGATACGCGCTGTCCAGCCTGCCAATGTCGTGATCCATGTGATGGTGTCAACTGCGGCGACGGCAAGGAGTGCCGCATTGTGGACGTGTCCTGTGAAGAGGAGTACTGTCCGCCGGTACCTGCCTGTCTACCACGCAAGCCGGGTCAATGTCCGTACCTGGTGCCACCTGGACCGGATAATTTAGATGCAAACACTTGCGCCTATGAATGCCGCACCGATGCGCACTGCGACGGCGCCAAGCGGTGTTGCTCGAACGGTTGTGGCACGCAGTGCGTGGAGCCACAAATGAAGACCGCCTGCCAGCATCTGCAAGCGATACAAATGCACCAGTCATCCGAACTGGGCATACCAGCAATGAAAATGCATATTGCACAATGCGATTCCCAAACGGGCAAATGGCAGGAGGTGCAATGCGCACCCGACGGCTACTGTTGGTGCGTGGATGCGCAGGGCCAAGAGTTGAGCGGGTCACGTGTATTGGGCGCTCAACCCGTATGTGAGGAGAACTCAGGCTACAAATGTGCCAAGCAGAATTGCAGCCAGACATGCGAGAGTGGCTTCAAAGTGGACGAGCATGGGTGCAAGACTTGCGAGTGCCGCAACTATTGCGATGAGATAAGCTGTTCCAGCGGAGAAGAATGCCAATTGATCAATGTCGAATGTGTGGATTTGCCATGTCCAAAGATGCCAATTTGTGTGCCAAGACGCGAGTCTGTCTGTGCTGAGGGTAATCCTCTAAGGCAAGGCGATCTGGAGGTTAGTTGTGGTCCACACAATGAATTGGAGGTGTGCCCGACAACGCACACTTGCCAGTTGAATCCGGTTACGAACCGTGGAGTCTGTTGCACCAAAACTAGTAAGTGAATATACACTATTCTATATTGCTTTCTCTGCTCTGGGTAGCCTCGGTACCTGGGTGCCCAGGGATCGAGGCCACTCCGAAATTGACTGGCAGTTTCCTCTCTCCCTATGTAATTCTCCGATTTTCGGTTTCCATCCTCTAAAATTACGCTTTTTACAGGAGACTTTTGCTTTGATTCCATGGACAAGGTCTGCCTTGCGAAAGCAGCCAGTGAACGCAACGTCACTCGTTACCGGTTCAGTCCAAAGGCGAATAAATGTTTGCCGGTGTTAATCGACTTGGATGAGGCTGCATGTCAAAGCAAGAATCTCTTCCATAATGAATTGGCCTGCAATTCGGTTTGCCCAGGTTAGTAGACGCTACTTGACACCATCCCCACAGCTCCCTTACTCGTGTGCTCGTTTCAGTGCTTACGCAATGCGAGCGTCTTAAGTTAAAGAACAGCCTGGCCGCCCAACGCACCGGCCATTCGTCTGTGTGGTTCCAACCACGTTGTGATCCTGTTACAGGCCACTGGAGTCCCGTGCAGTGCTTGGGTAAGCAACCCGCATTGGAAGCTACTACAACAAGAACCGAAGTTATAACTCGCGTCTTTGCCACCGCACCGAGTGGCAGCGATCCGACTGGTGCCGGCGATGCTGCCACGCCATACGGCGTGTGTTGGTGCGCGGACAAGAAAGGCGCACCGCTGAAAGGCACGCTGACGCGCGACATCGAACCCATCTGCAACAGTCGGCAAGCGCGTGAACGCAGAGTCTACGATGGCGTTGATCCAATAATGGAGGAACTGATTAGACAAATGACCCTTCTTAACGACATCGACAGCGAGTTCGCTGGCGAATTGGACTTTGCTAAAGCGGAGGCTAAAACATCAATGAACGACAGCTTGGCTGTGGAGAGTAGCACCGATAAGACAGCTGCGTTGGCAACTGCAGTGCCTGCCACAGCCGCGGAGACTTCGATCACGGAGCGTGAGGTCGAGTTAACCAACTCTCTGTTGGACTCACAGCTCTCAATTGAGACACTGAAACCCATGAAGGTTCAAACGACACGCTGCCGCGCCCTAGCTGCCACCGCTTCGTTTCCGGTCAATTGTGACGAGCACGGAGCCTTCCTACCCATGCAGTGCAATGAGCGCCTCTGCTGGTGCGTTGATGCTGCTGGCAACCAATTGGATGCGACAAATACTTTTAGCCCTGATGACAACCGCTGCTCCCACACGCCCATCGACTCGGTGGCCATTGAGTTGCACATGCAGAATAAGACTACGCACATCGTGCGGAATGTCTACGACACCATACGCGCCGAGCTGCATCAACTGCTCGGCGGCGCCGTCGAGAATCTGCGCGTGCAGGAGAACTTCGATGGCAGTGCCATTGTACGCTTCGAATTGCACAACGACGACAAAATCGACATGGCATTTGCAATTGAATCGGCCGTGACAGCCGGTGAATTCCATCTGGCCCGTGGTCACTTCAAGCCGGACATTACACGCTCGCATTTCGTGCATCGCAGCAATGCGCCGCCAGTCGCTCAGGCAGCCACCGCACCAGAGGACTACATACAACTGGTGATTTTTATCACGGCCACCACGTCTGCGTTCCTCGTGAGCATCTTCGTGGTCTGTTTAATGCTGAGACGTAATCGTCTCAAACAGATTAGCACCTACGGCTATCCGATTTATCCGCCCATGAAGAGCAGCGGCGACAAAGCCATCGACTATTCGGCGCCCGTCTTTGTGCTGAGCACGGAGCCCGCTGCCGATGCCGGAAGTAGTATTAGCAAAGCCAGTGGCAGCGAAGCACAGAAATCATCCTAGAAGCTCAGTGGAATCATTCATTATCTGCATCCCACAAATGTCCTCCTCGTACCCTGCGCCCGCACCTTCATAACGCCATCATGTTGCACCGCCTCATATGATCCACTTACTCACGCACATCTTCAGAGCCCAGCCTCCAATGCTGCTTGTGTACATTAATAAATTTGTAAATACATTTTTAACATTTCGCATTAATTTATCATTCTATTAATGCATTTAATTTAGTTTAATGTTTTAATTTATAAATAAAGCTTTAAATTAAAATTAATTACAATATTCGCTTTAGCCGCCAGTTTGAGTTGAATAGATTTAATGTCTGTTGCATAATTTCTATAATTTTTTTTGGGATTTAAATACTCCCAAAGTTGGGGATGTCCTCATGATGGCTCAAGCATCACCCAAATCGACTAGCCAAACGCCTTCTAAGAACGCGTAGAGGAAGAAGGCTCCGGAGACTGTATTCTGTCGAAGTTCATTGTAATTATGTTAACCACCAATCACACATATAATTTCAATCTTCGCTAAATATATTCCTTCCTTCCTCCCTTCAAATTAAATTGAAGTTCTTCCCCAATAACAGTAAAATTAAATAACCTAAATTTTGACTCAGAACCAAAAATCAAAAGCCTTCGGCAAAAGCCTTCATACGCCGAAATAAGTGACTCCAGCTTGGTTATGGAATTTCCCAAAAATGAGTTTGAGACCATTGGATCTTCACTCGAATATCGGTTCTCTTTAACCATTGTTCGACACTCCGATGAAACATAACTGTTCCATTAAGCTCTCCAAACTTTAACAGCTGTTTATAGTCTCAGAGAAAACGTCAGCCTTTGTGTTATCCCTGGGAATCCCGGAAACAAGTTTACTGCTCCAATGGTGCTTAGAAAACCAAATAAAAATTAGATTAGAAATAAAGACCAAAAAAAGATTACAATGGAGTCAAACAATGGACAAACGTCAATACCGATGTTCTTCTTAAGCCGAATTATATTGAGAAATTTGATGCATTACTGCTGCAGCTCTGCTAA
The DNA here is from genome assembly GCA_035041755.1 of Cacoxenus indagator. Classification (NCBI taxonomy): domain Eukaryota; kingdom Metazoa; phylum Arthropoda; class Insecta; order Diptera; family Drosophilidae; genus Cacoxenus; species Cacoxenus indagator. The sequence continues at coordinate 4,885,612 of JAWNKX010000682.1, read as the reverse complement.
TAAGACATCGAGTCATTGCGGTATGGATGCAATTATGCTGATCATCTTCTCGATGTTGACTGCTCAATCAAGGAATTCTTACAAATTTCATGATAATTTTATCAGGACATAATGCTCTGGGCATTAAACCACGTTCCACCACAAGATAACACCCAACTCAGTTGTTTGGGTGAAACTGAAATTGTAAAAGAAAATCCGTTAATAAAAGAAAATAACCAACAATATTTGTTAACTCACGCTTGTAAATAAATACAAAAAGTTCTAGTTTTGCGCATTCTCGAATGTGATTATACCATGAATTGGTACAATGCCCACAGTATTAAAGTACATACTCACTAGCGCAATTCAATTGTAAGTGTTGTTAATTATGATGACGGTGGCGCTGCTTTCGATGGAGCCACCCGGAGAAGCAAGGAGAATTCGCCGAACGTAAGAATTTTTTACTAATTTTTTTTTTTACTAAATTTCTTCATTTACAGGAACAGAGACGAAAGACGCCGAATCAATCGCCGACACAAAGGCGGCAGCATCGTCAAAGGCATAGGCAACGTCAACTATAATAAAACATTATTATTATTTTTGTATTAAAAATTTAATGAAAAATTAATAAGGCCATAATTTTTTTGTTCATTTCACTCTTTAATATTAAACTTGTGTGGTTAGTTTGTGTATATGTATGTATGGTATATATGTATGTTTTTAATTTGGCTTAATTTCCAACATTTCAGCATTTTGTTAGCCTTGCACATGAACGCTTTTGTCATGCCGCAAATATGTTTACAATATTTTCTATTTTAGCTAATGCCTCAATTATTTATCAGTATAAATTTGTTCGCTACGGCGTCGTTACAATTTCAAAGTATCTACGTCTAAATGCGTTTAAGCGTGTTTATGGAAAATGCCATTAAATTAATTATCAGCCTAACTGTATTGTATATTTCATATTTTCAGTTAATAGTTTATTAATTATTGTATGTAGAAGTTTAATATAATGACAAAAAATCATTTGCTGAGCTTTGTAAAAAAGAAGCAATAAAATATACAATAGAATAGAATATAAAATATAGTGTATCGAATAGCTCGCTTAAAATGATTAGACAATTTAGATATATTTCAGTTAGTTTTTGCACAACAGTCATTGAAGTATAACGTTTTCATTATTCGTCATTATTCGTTTTCCATTTCGGTTGATTTCTGGCACAAGGTTCAGAGTTAACAATTTTTTACATATTTTAATACTTTTTTCGAAATGCATATTTTTTAAGATTGTTTAAAACAATTGCGAATGTTAGCTTTGGCAAATAAAATAGCCGTGTTACAACTATAATTTATAAGGTTTAGCTTAAGCATGCAATTAAAATCTTTACTTTGTATCTTATGTAATTCTTTAGTTATCGTATGCGTACAGTGAAAATTGTTTAAAAAAATCATTTGGTGTATTCTGAGCTCATAAATACATTTTGTTTAAAAACATTTTAACTTTAACGTTTTTAAATGCATCCATTCAGTTGCTTATGAAAGTGAGTTATTAAGTGGAGAGAGGAAGATACATTGTGTTTTAGATATTTGTAGCTAGAAATGCGTTATAAAAATGTAGCTGATGAACTTGTTTTCATTCAAGTTCGATTTTGGTGTATGTGACTAATTTTCACTTCTTGTTTTTCAATTGAGTTGGGCGCTACAAAAATTTACAAATAAGAAACGGATGAAAAACTGTCCGATACAAACTATACAATCTCTATAAAAAAAAATCAATATGTATAATAAATTTCTTCATGTTTGGAAGAGTTTTGGTACCAAGGGTTCTTGCTGCTCCAGTTTCGAGGCTTAATACGAAATGCTTTTGTTTTCTGGTTTTTTATTTCACGATTCACATCTTCACTTAGCCGCACCATTGCCGACATTACCGTTATCGTTATTGTTATTGCTATTATTATTATTGTTGTTATTGTTGCGTTGGCTGCCAAAACCACCGAATGGTATCGCTGCACGCTGATCCTCCATGCGGCCACTTTGAACTTTCATAATAAGCGAAAAGAAATCCTCATCGGGCACAGTGGTGCCGCGTCCAGAAACTCCACGTGCACCAGTTGCTGCTGCTGCTGCTGCTGCTTGCTGTTGCTGTGCTTGTGGCGCTTCCACATCCATTGTGATGTTGGCACGTGGCAGCTCGGAACGTTGCTCTTCGAGTCGTGAGCCCTGGCAGCGCATAAGCATATCGAGAAATGCATCATCGGGTTGTTGGCTTGTGGTGGCGCTGCGTGCCAATGGTGGATGCACACTACCTTGAGTAGCTGACGATTTTAAACCAGGCAAAGCGACGGCCTCTGTATTCAAAGAATTTTGTTGTGTCAATGGTTTGCGTGTGGCGCCGCTTGCGGCCACTGAAGCTGCACCAGGACCACCATTACGATTGATCTTAATGGAACAACGTTGATCGTCCATGCGTTTGGATTGCGAACGTGAGAGCAACTCGAAGAAGTCGTCCTCGTGTGCTTTGGTTTTTGCTGATATAGCATTGACCGATGTTTTTGTGTGTTTTTCGGCTTCCTGTTGACGTTTGCCGTCTGGTGTGATTTTGATAAGATCCAATTGTTCCATGCTCTGACGACGTACGCGTACCTGCACAAAAAAAAAATATATAAAACCAAAACACCCATTAATGTGCCATATTATCGTATTTTTACTTTTACTTACCATTCTGCCTTGAGAGCTTTCGGAACAGTCCGATTGGTGGTCACTTTGGGAATGATCTGAGGTGCTTGAGCGATCATCGTTATCTGTGGGCGTGTTAGCTGCATTCGGCATGCCAAGCAGCTTGCGCAAGTCTGAGATATTAACTCTTGCTGTGCTCTCGCCCACAGGGTCATGCAACTCCTTGGCCAACTGTAAATGAGACTCGGCAAATTGCAGACCCTTCTCGTGGTTGCCAATGGCAGAGTGTGCATTGCCCAGCGACCAGCAAGCACGCGCTTCACCAATGCGATCGCCTAGCTCCTGTGCTATAACCAAATGGCGTTGATGATAATCGATGGCTGTGGGGAATTCACGCAGCAGCGTGTACGTATTGCCCAGACTGTAGCACGATTGTGCTTCTACCTCACGTTCACCTAGTTCAATCGCCAATGCCAAAGTGCGTTTGTAGTGTTCGGCCGCCTCCTCAAATTGGCCCAAAAATATGTGCGAATTACCAAGGTTGCTATTGGCGCGGCGCTCAGCCGCACGATCGCCAAATTCGCGGGCAATGCGCAAACGCTCCTGATGGTGTTCAATGGCAGACTGGAAATCGCCCAGTAAGTAGTAAGTGTTGCCCAAATTACCACAGGCGCGACCCTGTGCGCCGCGATCACCCAAATCACGCATCAATTTCAGATTCTCCTGGTAGTAGTCGACTGCCTTAGTCAACGCCTCTTTCACATCGTCGCTGAAATCGCCCGGATTACGTTGGCCCATGTGCTTGCCCTTGGCATGATAGACATTACCCAAATTGTAGAGTGCACGACCTTCAGACAAGCGATCGCCCAATTGACGTGCCAATGTCAAATGGCGTTCGCAACAGATCGCAGCCTCATCGAAACGACCCATAACTTTGAGTGTGTTGCCGAGATTCCCGGACGATTTTGCCTCGCCCAGTTTGTCGTTCATTGATATGGCCAGCGTTAAATCGTGCTTGTGATATTGCATCGCCTTCGCGTAGTCGCCCAAATAGAAGTAAGCATTGCCCAGCTGTGAGTAAATGGCCGAAAGTGTTCGCAGATCATCTGTGCCCGCTTGTATGGCTGCTTGAAAGAACGCTACGCCCGCACGACAGTCGCCAGCTTTACACAGACGCTCGCCCTCCAAAGCCAGCTCCAGACACATGCTCGACCCACCATCAGAGTGGTGTGAATTCGAATCCGGACCGCCACTACCGCTGCCAATGCCGACTGTGGACACATTCTCAGCTGATGCTGACAACGACGACATTGTTTTTTTTTTCTTTTTTTTTTCTGTGGCACCTCCTTCGCTTTATACTACACGAAGAAAACTGGGATGTTGCTCTTTCTACTTCGTTGGTCTTTCCACTACGCTGCCTTTACGACAAAGAAGTTTTACACTTCTTCGTTATCACTTCACTTATGCTTATCAATTTAATTAAAAAATTCTTTAATTACACTTTTTTTTAGTTTAATATTTTTAAATAACTTCTTGATTAATTCTCGTTTGTGTGCTGATCCGTGCGTGTTTGTGTCAACAGTCATCAATGAGTGTGGGTGCCTATGTGTGCGTCCGTGCGAGAGAGTGCATTTGCAGTGTTGTCAATTGTTCTTGAACGAGCGGCCGCCTAATTTAAACTGTGAAAAATAGTTCCAATGTAGTTTTTCTCCTTATTTTTCTAATAAATTAAGGGATTATGCCAAATCGAGTCATCTTTTTTGGAGTACATAAATGCTCAGCTAAGTGTTGTTGCTATTCGCAGAATGTACTCAACTGTACAAGGTATAGCAGCGAACTGCTGTTTGAAACTTTTTACATTAAATATTGAGTATATCTTAAAGGTAAAATATCTTGTAATGTTATAAACATCGATATTACATTAAAATATGTATATTTATATATAGGTATGTATTTGATCGCTATATTATCAGGGTTGACGAACATAGTTCCGCAGCTCTCATTACGCCTGCGCTCTAACGGCAGCCCTAAAATGCATGTATTGCTAAGTTGGCAGCGCGGCATAGTTTAAGACAATTTTTAGACTACCGTGTGTGAATTGTCAGAAAATTCCAATTTACCGCTATAAATCTTCTAAAATCAGGCATTGTAACGCATCAATTTTTAATCAAATTTGCTGAAAATTGTTATTAAATGCGAAAGCCAACTTTTGCAATCAAATACGAAACGTGTGTGTTTGTTTTAACGCGTATAAATTGCGTGTGAAAAAAGTGAAGCCTAAGTTAAAAAAAAAATGCCAGAGGTTTTTCACAGTTGCTCCACCAACACCAACAGCAGCACCAGCAACAACAACAACCACACTTAAGTCGTCGTCGTTGTCGCCGTTGCTGCCTGTTTAATTTATTATAATCTTTTTTTTTTCGCAAATACAGATTTGTGTTTTTCTAACTCGTAAAAATTTATTTGAGGGGAAAAGTAACAACGTGCAATTTCATTGAGTACTATAGAAAATAAATACTGTACATGGTTTCTTTGAAATTTATAAAAAAAAATATATACTTTAAAAAAGAATAAAAAACACCTTTGAAGCCACAATAGAAATTCCCCAGGCAAGCAAACCGTCTGTAGTGGTAGTGGTGACATTTCGCTCACAAATACATTTACAATCCACTCACGCAACCATGTAAGAACGCAACAGACGCATTCGTAGAAGCGAACATACGCGTAGTGTTCCGGAGAATCTCAAAATTAATATTTTTAAAATAATCCCCTCTAAATACAAGCTGTGCAAATAAATTTATTTTTTACAGATTAAATCGAATTGTTATAAAATAAATCTTATGCAAATCAAAGTGAAAAAGCTTTATAAAGAAGTGTTCTAACAAGCAAAGAAAATAGCAGGAAAAAGCAAAAGAGAGGTAGAATATTGTGCAAAATTGTACATAGGTTATCAACGAGAGCTAGCGAGAGAGAGATTGAATACGCGCGCAAGAATTATCAAGAGAGAGAGAAAGATTGGGAGCAGCACAAAAGCAAAGCAACAACATTTCTGGATTTGGGTAAGTGTTGCCGATGGGAATATTTTATTTTTCGTAGTTACAAAATACAAAATTTAGTAGTAAAAAAAACCGGCATGCAGTGAAGTACTTGAATTAATTTTTGTAATTTCATTAGACAAATGTTAACGTTGTATTTATCCAATACAACAAACTAAGTATGGCCACTTGCTGTTGACTGCATTACACATTTATTTATTAACCCATTCAATTCCGATAATGCTGTTGTTGTGTCTTTCTTTACTCAGTGGTGTAAAAGAAGGAATGTACACAAACAGCGTTTGCGGAAGACAGAAAAAGAATAATATGTATTTTTATTCATCATTTTCATCAATCTAGTTTTTCTCATGGCAAAATGTCACAGCGCATTAGCGGCTATTTTTCGCACCCAGTGCCGCCCACTTTCGACCGACCTGCTCAACTTGTTAAGTGTTTGTGTATAATTGCGCGGGTGTGTATGTGTGCATCGGAAAGTTGAACAGATGGCCGAATTTCACTACAACATTTTTTCACAGTCCCTCCCCGACATTCTTTCATTAAACACATTTCATTCGACTGCGCTCTGGTATATGCTTTTTTTTTTTGCAACCTTATCGTAAAACTCAGACTCACGGTCAATCGAAAATTGTCTTATGTATGGTACTGGTAATAACAATAAGTCATTTTGTTCTCCCCTTTTTTTGCACTGCTAGTAATAATTAAAAACTAAAAAACGTAATAAAATAATCACGTATGGCCATAATGATGAGTTTTATTATTATTATTATTATTATTATTATTATTATTATTAGTTAGACTTCATTAAGTTAGAAACAAATACACGAAGCGCATCCCAATTGGAAACGTGTTGAAATTTTATATTTTTCTCTATATAAATTTTGATGTGCTCAAAACGTAAGTTCACCGCACACATCATATGCATGGTGCTCTCTCATTCCTCGTTATCTTTCCCTTTTGCACTTTCGTTTGCGTACACTTGACAGTGGAGCTGGCTGGCTGGCGTACTGTTTGTGGTTGTATTTGTGTGAATCATACAACAACCCCAACAAAATAATCTACTCTACATACATATTTTTGCTATACACACACACATCGCTTGTAGTATAACACAAACAAGAATAACAATGATGAGCATCGTTTGGGAAGCTTTTATAATTTTTATCCAAAAATGTCGTATGTTACATTGTATGCTGCACAACATGAGCTTTATCACCGTACTGGTAAGCGTTGACTGCTGCTCCACCTGTCATTATTAGTGTGACGTGTTTGCAGCAGCAGTAGCACACTCTAGTAGGTCGGCATTGTTTTTTTTTAGCGTATATTTTACTTCATAGGTTTATTCGAGTCTTTGCTTTGAACGTGTTTCGTTCGTTGGTTGTATAGTGGGCTAATACACACACACATTCGTACTCACAAATACTTTCGTCGATTTATTCGCTCATAAGTGTAGTAAATAACCAACTAGCAAAAGCAACAACAGAACAAAGAAGAAGAAGCAGAAATCGGCTTTTTTTTTCGCTGGCGCTGTCAGAAGCAGCGCAGCACCAACGCCGATAACAACGTCGACTACGGCGAAACAAAACACTCTCAGTTGCCGTACTACGGTCGGTCAAAGTTGGAGAAAATCTTCTATTGGTTTTCCTTTCGTTTGCAAGTGTGTGTATTAAATAAATTACTTAATAACATTTTTTTTTCGGAGATCAAAAATAGAATAATGAATAAGAAAATTCTGTGCAAAAAAAAATAAATAATAGTAAAATGTAAAATTTTTACTATTATAAAAATATAATATTTGTCATTTCCTTTTCTTAAAATAAAAATAAAATATGTATAAAAACATATTATTTTTAGAAAATCGATTTTCACGGTTGGTGATTCTCTGTGTGTGTGTCAGCATTTTATATGAAAACTTATGTTTTCTGTAGTAGAAGTATTCATTAAACTTCCGAATTGTGTAAAAAAACAAGAAAAGAAAAAAGACCGTAAAAGAAGCAAATTAAAAAAATAATAAATAAATGAGATTGCAACTAAAATCATACAGAAAAAGAGTAGACACAAAAAAAATATCTAATAAAAATCCAGCACTAAGTGTTGTCGGTCGCCTGTTCGCGTTATTGTGATATGGTTGTTACCACCTCCGTTGTTAAAACGTCACACAACCATGCAACTCAACTCATCCTGCCCTTCATCATACATCATACACATCCACGCGCACCTACAGTTACCCGGTTGGTCCAGCTACTCTGAACTCACCACTCAAAAAGCCATGATAATTTCATTTCAATAAAGCAAAATATGCCGAACTAAGTTTTTACTCTTTTTTCTCTCACTCTCAATTTGCATTTCATTTGTTATCTGTTGGTTTTTCTTTACCAAGTACATTTGAACAATAAATTAGAGTGATAAGATGCCCCAATGAGATGAAATGTGACATTCCTATAGTGACATTCGTCAAAGTGCTACTTCTTCGAAAAGCATACTTTTTTAATAATAACTAGAACAGTTGTTTAAGATATCCAATTGAATTTTCTTTTCTTAAATGACTTCTAATTTTTTTCATTTTTTTTTTTATGCTCATCATTTATATATCTCCTCTCTCATATTCTTTTTCCATCGTTGCTTGTTTACGCGTTCTTTTGACACGATCTTTGCGCGCGGAGCTCTCACGTATCGTCTTCTACTCTCCCCGCGTCGGAGGCTCTTTTCACGTGTAATTCTGATACAAATATAAACTCTACTCTCTTACAAATTGCTGGCTCTTCAAACGCGACATATTTAACGTGAAGTATTCCCGGTCGTCTAATCGTCTTGGTTTTATTTGTGATTTCATACAGTTAAATACCCATGCATATTGTGATTCAAAAAAATATACTTATTTGATATCGTAGAAAAATATAAATTTTGCAAATTTCGGTAAAAGTTAATAAGTAAATCAAAAGCAACAAAAAGAAAGGAGTTACACAAGTTGTGTGACGCAGTAAACTGATATAAAACAAAAAATTGTTTTTGTTATCAACTAAAAACCATGTTTATCTAATTTTGAAAGGTATGAATTTATTTATTTTTATTTATTTATTTTATATATATATATATATATTTTTTTTTTTTGGTTTGTTTTGATATATTTTTACAAATCACAAAATTTTAATTTATTGGAGATCATCGGCGGCATTCCCATAGGCTGTGAGTTCATAATACAGAATCAAAAATGTAGTCACTTGATTTCAATGTCTACTCACGGTCGTTCAACCTTATACAATTTATTTCTCAACATCTATTCAATTCGTTTCTTGAAATCTATGTAATATAGGGAATTTTGAAAATAACTCTTAAAATCTTCATTACCGAGTGCTTCAAAATAACTAATCCAACTGCTTTGTCATCACCCAACCGTGTTCACAAGTGAAAATAAAACCTTTGCATGTAAAACGAGTTCAGAATTGAGTTTCTCATTGATGAGCGTGTCAGAGCAACTGACCTGAAAAAAATTGTTTTCGTAGAAAACGGGGTTACGCATAGATTTAAGGATTTAAAACCCTAGTAAAGAAACCTTATTTCAAAAAACAGATCCATTCATAAACACAACCTTATTTCAGAAATGAAATAAATAGCAAATATCCGATGGACTAAGCTTACTAGTAGGACACATTTTCTCACTGCCACAGATACTCAGATTTCTTATTCGATGTTCTCTCGTGCTGGCTAAACCGAACTCCTGATGAGAAATAGTTACAGATACCGTTTGTGACTTGAAAACGTATACATAAACAATAATAATAGATAGCATATCTAAAATGGAATCACTTTGGTATCACATGTGCTGGTTTATCCTCCAGCCGTTAGAACTTAACCTTTCCTAACCTACGACAATTTTAATCAATCCTATGAATATTATTAATAAAACATTATGGTTAACTACTGTTGTGTTATTAAATGTTATTTCAATTTGTATAACAGGGGATGGAGTGGTTAGCGTGTTGTAGTAAAATTTGTAGTTCCAGATGTATTCTATTAAGTTCTAATCAAAAATATATTTTTTCATTATGTATACGTAAAACTGTCAAAATTGTGTGAAATGGCATAGAATTTGGCTGGCAACTTCGTTTGTTACACATTGTCAACACAATCGAACACAGCAGTAAATGTACATTGAAAACGAAATTTGTCAATAATCGTAATCACTTGTAAATATCAAAATGAATGCTAACCAAACGGAAACGATAAATGTGCAAAAAGGAGTATCACACACGTTTGTTCTCGACCCACCGTATGTCAGACCGTTTCGATAAAACTGGTTCTATTTGAATGAATGATTGGGTACAATGTGTTTTTTTTTTTTTTTGTACACACAATATATATGTATATATGTATAAATAAATTGATGTATAAACTAATGGAGTGTGCAGAAGAGAGCAACACGTTGCTTGGTCGAACTTGAAATGACCATTAAAGTAGAAACGGGTCTCAAATTTGCTTACAAAAAGCATTGGTGGCAATCGCAACCGTTCTGTCCCCGCTTACTTCACCTCAGTTGGTGAATCTACCTTTTCCGTTGCGCTCAAATCAATAAATTTGAAAAAATAACTTGGTAAACTTTGCTCACAGTTAAATTAACAAGTTTCAATTTGTGTATTGTCGAATTCATTGAATTTGCTGTCGTTTTCGGTCTCGTTGTCTTCGTTGTTTGTTCTCGTTGCTTAGCTAATTAACAGCAAAGTGTGAAACAGGATTGTCTTCGCTTTCGATTAACGGGATGAGGCCAAATTTAGGAAGCGTCATTTTGTAATTTATAGTGTCGATATTAATAAGAAATTGTTTTTTTTTTTTTTCTACTGCTATGATGTACATTTCGAGCTCTAACTATATCTTAATTGACTCATATAAACTGTTGTCATTTATCATAATCCATGAGTCCATATTTTTTGACTCCTATAGTGTGCATTCGATTGTCTTCTGTGTCCTCATTGTTCCATAGCCATTTTAGTAAGTGAATATAAATACAAACTAATTCAATAAGGTTTTTCGACAAGATGCTCAATATATTGGCATGGTCCGCGTACTCAATATATAACCACGCCACATAAATCTGATTATAAAAATGAATATATTCGTACTGGTGGTTTCATGTGAACTTTCCTTTTTTTTTCATTACAATATGTATCGAGGCATTGACACAAAAAATTCGTTTTCATATTATTAAAAAATGGCATAATTAGTGTAATTTTTGCATTAAGCAAGTTTGTTTTTTAAATGGATATAATGTCTATCATAATAAAACAAGTAAATGAAGATTCGTATTAAAATGAAATGCCACCAGTGTTTAAGTTTACGCACGAAATGGAAATTTTAACACGAAACTTGACTTTGAACGTCATTAGGGGCAAAATTTGTAATGCCATTTTTTGTCGAGTTGCTATTTTGCGTTTTGTTCTTTTTCCTTTTTTCTTTTCCCTCTTTGTTTACCTTTTCGTATATAATTTGCAATAATAATTCTCATGAAAATTACATTATAATCATTGTCATTAATGGAAGCGGAATTGTTTGAAATAAGTGACATAAATTTTATAATTTCCTTGTTGGCTGGCTTCCCAGTGCATTCAGTAAATAAGTAATTGCATGGCTACAAGGGTTAAGTTTAGTGTAATGTACATATGTGTATAAGGTGTGTGTAAAGAGTGAATCCGCCATTCAACATGAAAAATCTTTAAAACTTGGATGAATTGACTAGAATTGGTGACCTTAAAATTTTTGTTTATTTTATTTATATATATATATATTTTATTTATCTCTTTAATGATCTATACAATTTGAAGGCTTCACAAACTTTAGTGTCGGAATATTTATAGCCTTTTAACCATAATTTCTTTTAGAGACGGAATGCAATTGAATACAAATTAAAAGTCGTTCTCTCAAAATAACCTCCACATGGTATCTTAATTTGATTTTGATGTACTTTTTCGTACGACTGATTCCGTATTAGGTTGGGAGGCTCGAGTCCAAGTTGTGCCAATGTTCATGCACCTAATACTTCGCTGTTATTTGTCTGACAGTAGTTGTCAATTCCATCCTAACGGCGCAGAAGTACTCAGAATGCATTAAAACCATACAAAAAGTTTTAATGTTTAATATTTATGCATAAATCTCAATGTACATATAAGCAGCGCGATAAAGTGCCAACCAGAAGACATCTGCTTACCGATAAGAGTAAATGGGAGTGTAAATTGTACTATATGGAAATAGTAGTTTGCATCAATCCATTAATAACATTTACCTTTTGACATTTTTGACTTTCACACTTTAATCATGCCTACTGTGATGATGTGAGAAGCTTATCGGAAAATCTATAGTTAAATAATTCGCACTATTATGTGACATGTTATGGCAACTTTTGACAGCCTGACAATAAGTATAACAGTATAACATCAACACATAATATTTTTTTGTTATTGTTGTTTTTGAGCTACGTTTTACAAGCAACGAATGTTTTAGTGTACGTCTTCATGATTTCTTTGCTTTTCGCTTTCATCGATTTCAGAATGAAATCAAAATCGTTTGCATTTGTTGTGTGTGTCATTCATCAGTAGTCAACGTAATCTTAAGTATTGACGTCACTAATTTTTATGGTTTTACATTGTTGCAATTGTTCACTGTATTTCTATCTGCTACTGAACAGCAAAAATGGTCGTGAATATGTTAAGAAGTTATTTTAATTTAGTAGTTTTTTTTTTTTTAATAAATTCCAGAAAACTTTGCATAGTAGCCATAAATTACTGTAATTCAGCTCTAAAGTTTTGATAAAAGTTTTACTTTGATATATTTAATATTCGTTCTTGTATCTTATTACGATACTTATTACTTTGTAAATTTTATTCTCTGTTAGATAACTTTGAAATGTACTGCAATATTTTTTTTTTTTTTTCATCTCACTTTGATGATGACCTTCTTTTGGTGCATTCACCTACCTACATACTTACCCTACCAATTGGTGTTGCCGACAATGTTTTACAGTCATTTTTCAGCTGCTTCACTTCGACTTTGATTCCGTTGGTCGCACTTTTCATCAAGACATCGTGAGTTGTAAGCTCTTTACGTTGCAGTTCTTTGTTCCTTTTGTTTTGATTCATGGTGTCGTTCCTCACTGCCTGCTGGTAATAATAGCCATGCTAAAACAACCATGCCTAAAGTCAATTTGCCATAAGGCAATTCTGCTAAAATGCACCAACTACTCGTGCAACAACAACGTTCGTCTTAAATGTTTTTCTTCCGCTTATTTCACTCAATCGCGTTGTGCCAGTTTTAAGTAGCGCGTTGCCGGTAATTTTTCTACCTTGTCAGCCATCGACGCTTTTTACGTCGAGTCGTCGAGTATATTTGCTAATAACTTATTTAATTATGAGCACCGTATAATTCCCACCTCTTCTATATTATACCGTATTTCGATTTGTTTGCACACATTTCTTTTTGCTTCTTGTTTTCTAAGCATGACACTTTATTTTTGTTAATTTTACTGACCTTTCTCCTTATTCGTTTTGTTTATGGCGAGTGTGTCCAACAGTATTATGCTTCACTTGCTGATGACGCACTTGCCACAGGCCACAAGAACAGAAGGTGCAATATTTAGAAGCAGTTTAATATTATTCTATTTGCTTTAGTTGTTTGTCAATTCATGTAAATTGTCGTTCTTTTAAATACATATTGTTGTACCTGGAACTGTCAACTAACGTTTAACTCACCACTCTCACTTATTGTTGCACGTACTACCCCAAACCCTAGTGTGAAATAATGATGTATTTTACATAACCTCTTTGTGTTATGCTCCAAGGCACATGCATCCCTATAAAATTAAGCAGCTTAGTTTTGATAAAACTGATTCATGTTGCCATTATAGCATTTTTGTTCAATAACCACATAAAATAAAATCATTTCACTGCGCAACAAATAATAATGGATGGCAGAGTGTGTAAATCCTGCCACGGACGTCTTTTTGTGAAAATACTAATGAAACTCTTCAGGAATTTCCATTTTATCTGCTTCATCATTGAAAAGAAAAAAAAAGAAAAAATAGTTGAACAACATTATCCATTATCCAACCTTATTATTATTAAGTTAAATTTCTTCTTATCTCCAACCTAATCATAAGCAAGTTGAGCACATAATACTTCTGAAGAAATTTTCAAAAATAAGCAAGGGTTAAAATTAACACACGAACATCAGAGTACATTTTGCCATACAAAAATATAATAATAATACGAAAATTTCGTCATGCAAATGTCATTGCATGTTGCATTGTCCGCCTGGTTACCTGTGGCCTGCATGCCACAAAAGCGTTACACTAATGCAATTTGTGGGATTGCAATATTATAGGCAAACGTCTATCTACCTATTTTGTTTTAAAAATATTAAAAAAAAAAAATTACATAAAGTCGTAAAACAAATGAGTGCTGTCAAGCAATGTAGAAATATAGGAGGTTTCTTTAAATTTTCTATACTTTGTTTTGAGCAAAGATGTTGTTAACTAATCTTTTTCATGAAAAGTAAATCACCAAACCGCTAATTTCTAGACTGAATGAAAAAAACAATTATCTCTCCATTTTTCTTTCCCATTTTTCTTTGTTGTTCTTGCGATTTGCAAGTAATGACGTTTAGCGTTTAGTATAGTTTTCAGATATTTGCCAAAAATTCAGATATATAAATATTAAAGCAGAAAATGAACAAGCAACGCTGTCGTAGTATACTAGATTTTTCTTAATGGGCCGATGAGATGAGCTGAGCTAAGCTGAATGGCTAATGTATCTGCATATGCGACGATGACTAAAGCATAACGCATTTTATTTCAGTTTTAGTTTGCTCATCTAGAAAAAATAAACAAACACACTGCAAATATTCTTGTAACAGCGATAGCTGAGTAAGGGAAGGCGGAAAAGAGGAGAAAATAAAATCATTAATAAATTCCAACAGTTTTTCAAGTGGTTTTTCATTCATTCAAACCGTTTTCCATTGATTATATGGAATTTTATTTTTTGGTTGGTAAATAATAATATATATGTATATATTATTTTGAATGAGTTTGTGTATTTTGGTGGCGCCACATTGCTGTCACTTTAATTGTGTATCTTCGAAATACATATAATTAATTTATTCAGCTTCGCTTCGTGACCATAAAATTTATAAATATTTTTTATGGAGTAATTCATTTATTTCATTGTTTAAATGTGAAATCATACTTAGTGATTTTTTTTATTATTTATATATTTATTGTGAAAATTTTTTTGTGAAATTTTTTACCCTACATAACATGAATTTGAATGTTATAACGCTTTGTTATAAATACACTCGTACATTGAAAAATATATCGAGAGCTGAATTACAATTGGATTTCGTGAAAAATTATTTGATTGAAAACCATACAAAATGTTTGCCGAAAAATATATTGGCGAACAAAACGGAACCCTTCATTTAAAGCTACTTATGGAATTTTAATTTAAAAAAAATTAATTTTAACAAACAGAACTGTATCAGTGTTTGTCCTATTACACAGTGAAGGGTAAAACCCTTTGGTATTTTATAAAATTGCAATATTTTCTTACCCATCAAAGTGATGAAGTCAATGACATTTACTTATTATGGTGTTTGCAACGGCTTAAGTTTAACATAATACCAACAAATGCAATATAATAATAATAGAGTAATAGAATTTCTGTTGTTTGTTGTTGGTCATATTCATTAAATGTATGTAAACGAGGATGGAAGACGAAGACAGCCTTGAAATCACTGTAGTAATATCGGTCTATCGAAATTCAACTCCTCACAACAACACACTTTTTAGGTCTTAAAAAGCATCTGTACACAATTGACAGCAAAATATACTTTGCACATGAAGATACAGAAACATCAAAACACATTCTCCGTACCATTGTGAAGGCCTTAGTAAAACTTATGGTAACCATTAAATTTTTTACCAAATTTTAGATCACTGAAAAATTACTCGTATATCGCTATTAACATTTAAGTAATATCACGGAACTATAATCTAAGGAAACATGTCACAATAGGCCAGAGACGGCCCCAATAGCTAGAGCTTACTCAGTCCCACACACACTAAGGGTCTTCACCAAACGTCATAAATATATAAAAGTTACAAAGTTCGTTTTTGACGTCGTAGACCAGTTGTTATCCTATACAGAAAATGCAATAAATAATTTAATAATTTGTTTGCTGTAAATCAATTGTTAATTGAATTAAATTCGTAACATAAGCGCTTTGCAACTTACCTCTGCCATTTATTGTATCACAATTACGCAGTCTGCTATTCACAATAAATATAACAATTTACAATAATGTTGTCAACACTCAGAGTTATTCGTTTATAACACTCAATTGTGTGACTAATATATGACATTGTTAACATTTTTTTGTATGGAGTTACGGTCAGTTTGAATACGACTTTATAACATATACGACATATTTCCGACGTTTCGTGAAGACAACCCTTACTATTTATTTAATATAATAAATTTGATCAAACATTTTTCAGTATACAGTAAAATAGATTTTAACTACAACTAAGTCGTAACTGATAGGAACGTTTACACTTCCAATGATGGCAAGCATTCTAGTTTTTTCAAAGCTTATGTTTTTGGAGATCTTCCTCACTATCTCTCTCTCTGTTAATCTTTCACATATAAACAATATTTATTAATTCATGATTCGCACCACATTACAATTAATTTGTTCGCCTATGTAGAGTGTTAAAATTTCATTATATCATAATCTTAATTATTGTTTTATCTTTATTTTTCGTTGACCTTGAAATCAATTTTGCAAAATTTATTTTCTTACCTCCTAGGTTTTTTTTTATTGTACAGGCAAGATACTTGATTTTTACTTCTCTCTCACCCACTCGTTTCTTCTCTCGTGCGCCCATTTTCGTTGTGTTTGACAGAGCGACCGACCCAAGTAAATTTATTGCCTCCTGCTGCTTGTCTGCTTTGCTTCATTAGCATTTATCGCGATTTTGTTGCAACGTCGTTTTAATTGGAAAATCAAACTTATATATAAATACAATATTTAATTTTTCTTTTCAATTTTTTTTTTTTTTTTTTTTTTTTTTGTAAACAAACGGGCTAAGCTGAAAATAGTACAAGTTCAATTACGTCGTCTTTGGCGTCATCATTTTTGTGGATACTGTTCCAATTAGAACACATGCAAAGTGTAGCTAAACATGTGCACGTTCTTGCACTTCTATCTTGTATCTTTATATCTTATCTTGTCAATATTTTTGTTACTGCGGTGTCTTTAATTAAAGATGCTTCAACAAGTTCGTGCTTAACCTAATTTATTAAAAAACCGAAATTATTGAAAATTCATGATTTTGTGGCATGATTTTTTGTGCTCTGTTTTTGATAACACGAAATGTGTGTTGTGTGTCTGATTATCTGTCGCTTTGCTTGTCTACCTAAAGCCTCATCACTTATTCAATTTGATTACCACTATCAGTTTTTTATATATACATAATTGTAGCACGACACTCACCTTTCTGCCTTCGTTGTCTACTCTGCGCGATAAGTTGATGAAATTCAGATCGTAATGTATTTTGCAATTGCAATTTTAATTTGTGTTGTAATTTTTATGCTTCTTCTTCAAAATTCTTGTTTTGGTTAGCTAATCGACAGTCCCCGCGCACTTTGTTTTGCTACTATACTGTACTCTAATATTAATTATTTAATTAAATTTATGATGACATATAACAACACTGAACATGGTAAGAGTGTTGGCATTTTGTATCTGCTGTTGCATTTATTCATTTAAAATGCCCCTCTCCCGCTCTTTCCCAGTAATATAGTTTGCATTGTCGCGTGTTTAAATCGGTTTCGGTTGGTTGACTTTGCTATGCGCTGTTATTTCATTAATTTGAATTAGTTGTGTTGTATTTTATAAAATATGAATTCAATTTGTTTGTTAAACAATTATTTTGTAATTTTCCTTTCCATCTGTATTCGTTTTAAAGTTTATATTAATTATTTTATTTTCTTCTAATTACAGGTGCCAACAAGGTAAATTTTTCATCTGACCCATGTGTGGGTTACTTAGATTTAGCTGGTACGCAGTGACCACACACTGATCTCACATTGGGCGGTGCCAAGTGGTATCAAAATTCACCCAGCTACAACGTAGACTGGGCTCAGCAGGTGTTTTGCTAGTTTTTTAGTCGGCATGAAATGGCTACAGATATAATATCATCAGGCTTTTATATCTAAACATGCAACTAAAACATGCAATTATACTACTGCTAAGACTTAACTTCTTTACAATAAGGAGATAGATACCAGGTTATAATGTAGGTTGTAAGCTTGACAAAAGACACGAAATGAATCATGCTGCACATATATTATTTTACAGAGACCAACAAAAATTGGAAAATAACCTCTTGTAACCCGAAAATGTACATTGAAATTTATGCTACCAGGCAGACAATATTACACCGAGAGTAGTTCTACGACTGGTCAACGTAGGTATTTGGATAAGCTTTAAGCGGCATCGATAGGATGGAAGGTGGACATTTGGATCCCAGTGTTTGCACTGATTCAATGCGATCGCTGTACATTAGAAACCCAAGGTTTAGATGCTATAATATACATCACCAATAGACGAAGTTTTGGTATACACATGTGTGGGAATGAACAGTACCTTTCCTATGTATGTACATGTATTGTATACTGTTATAATATCAATTTCTATTTTAATTTAAAACATTATAAACATTCCAAAATTAAATGAATACAAATATTTGAAGGATGTCGATTCCTTTTGCTGGCTAGTAATTCTAAAATATCAAAGTTTTTATACAGCATAATTGTTTATTTCAACTATTGAAGCTGTTTTGTTATCTTTTAGTTGTGTTAACAATAACCCAAAGCCTCTAACTGTTGCTGCTTTTTGTGCACGTAACTGCAACTTTTCGAAAATCATTTCGTTCGAATTCATTTATGCACCTCTATAGAATTAAGCAGGCAAAATAACATTTGCAATTCTAATTTGTTTGCAGTATAAAGGAAAATTCTTCGTAAAAAAAATTGACAAAAAATTATAACAGCTCGTGGTGCTCATGAAAATGTTCATGAATGCGCACGTTTGAGGTCACATTCAGACTCAGAAGTCGTCAATCTACCACCACTGTTTGGGTAGGGGAGGTGAGCGCATATGCGTCGCCTACACTTAAAACCGCACCGAAACACTCGATGACAATAAAATTCAGCGTATCTGACTTTGTCACGCGCGTTAATTGTCCTTTAGTCAGGTATGAACACCGAAAACTACAAAAACAATCTGTGACATTCAACATTTTCGAGCACGTATTATTTAGTGTGTTCCAATGAAGCGAAAAAAACGACTTTCTACCGTATGGAAATGCGGAGCTTTGCATGTTGGCTATACTTTTATTTCGCATTCGGTTTCGTTTTCATTTTGAGTTGGTGTCATCTTTGGGTGGAGTTATCTAATTTTTTATATTTTACGTGCGCATAAAAATTAAATTTATTTTAACGTTGTTACTTAAAATTTATATTCGATTTACAGCTTAATTAGTGTAGTTTCAAGTATGCTGCAATCAATATTGCAATTTAATTGTGTACAGTCTTTTCTTTCCTGTTGTATCTCAAAGAAGCGCACAACATGTAATGCAATTAAACAAGAGTGAGAGCAATGCTGAAATTGAATTGCTTTCATGCTTGTTCACTAGTAAAGGTTTGCGTCCTTGAATAGTATGTGGAAGTAAGTTGTATGTGAGAACATACAGACCTAATTGAAGGAAAATAAGTTTTGTATCTTTCATGTCTTAATTGACTAAATGTAAAAAGCATTGAGTAAAATACGCAGAACACACTTTGCTGCTGTTAAAGTTCATCAAAGGAAAGGTAGGAAGTTAGAGACATTGCTAATGTTCTCAATAATCTTTTTATCATAATCGAGTTCCTTCCTAGTGAAAACCATGACTTACAAACGATTCTTCAATCTGTTTAAAAATAGTGTCCATTTAAGCGTAACCCAGGGTGGCCTATAAACCACTATCGAAATTATTGAAAAAGTTAAAAAGTAATTATTGAAAGAAGAAACAATTTGTAGTAGAGGTGGACTGATAATCCTATTACAACGTTTTTAGAATGAAAAAAAAAAATATGAAAAAAGTACTCAGGGAATAAATAAGTTAAAAAAAAAAAACGTTCTTTAAGTCTACCAAGCTTTAGTGAAGTGTGATTTAAACATTTTGAAAAAATAAATAAATTGATAAACTAAAGTTTTCATTTTGTAGTTTTTGCTTTTACCCTCGCAATTCCGCTAATTTGTTGTAAAGCACTTCATCGCATGTGTCTTGTGTCAAATCAAGTGATCTTATTGGCTTATTTCTAGATTTCAAGCGGAAAGAGTGGGTCGATTAATGTCGTCGTCGTCATTTTCTTTGTATGTAGAAGTATTGCCTACAAAACGATTTTTCTTATAAGAACCGGATTTTTGTAAAGACAAACACAAAGTGATTGACTCTCTGAATAAACCAGTAGACTAAAAACAACGACAACAACACCAAACAAAAAATATAAACAATAAAAAAACAAATCAACATCGGTATAAAAACAAGCAGCGCCAGTGCAGATATATTTGCATATGAAAGATACATACGAACAAAAATTACAACCTATATTCTCTGCGTCCGATTTCGCAGACTGCGGTGTCGGTCGACAATTATGGCCAAGTCTTGTATCGCAGTGCAATCAATGTAGTCGTAATTTAGATAGTTGTTGTATCGCGCTATACCACAAATATCTATAAAAGTGTCTAGTATACATAGACAAAACTGGCATTGAAACTTGTCTCAAATAAACTCGAAACGAAAAAGGGTTAAAGATAATAATTTTCAGTGGTTTCTGCACTTGGCAGAGGATAAAGTTTGTATAATAACCACAAAACAGGCAGGCTGTTTTGCTTAGTCATCCAAATCGCAAAACTAAAACGAAAATAGAAAAGTTCTTGCCGCTTTTATCTTTGGCTTAAATGTTGTCTAACTCAGCTCATGGGTCGATAGTTTGTTGCAAATAATTTCAAAAAAAAAAAAAAAAAAAAAAAAGTAAATAAAGTAAAAACTTCTTAGCTTAGGAAATTGTATTACTTGTCTTGGCTCGCCTTGGGTTGATAGTCTGGGGATTTGCTACGATTTCATTAGGAGTGTTTTACTTTATTAGCTGTTGCTGGTTGTTACCGCTTGCTGTGTGCTAGCGGGACCGATTTGGTGCCAATGCGGCAAGCCTTCCAAACTCGGCTTGCCTTCGCTGGGCTTATCTTATGGGAATTTGGAATATCAGCAGTTGTGTCTCTCTTGTCACTCTTGTTATTTCACTATGAATCGATATCCATTAGTTGCAACTTATTATGTGTTTCATGCAACATTAGTCGCTTTTTCGCTTTGCTGTTGATCTGTCGCTCATTGCCATAAGTTGCGTATTTAGTTCGTTTGACAAACAGAAACTTTCAAAAGAGGGAAATGAATACATCTATTTTTGTATTAAAATATAGCAAATATGTTCCTTTGGGTTTAAAGACCGAACGTGTACCCGTCGTATGTCTGGACTAATTAAAATTTGAAAGCATATTATTGATGTAAATACTGTCAATATGTTTGAACTACTTTCTGTCGGCCATTTTTGAACTAGAATCATTATTCTTTAAGTGTAAAGTTTCTGTAATTTTTGGTTAAAAAAGCTTTTGAAGCACAATATATGAGTACGCAAACCAGAGAGCATTGTAAAGGCCAAAACAAAATGTCAAAACTCCTTTAATATTTGTAGTAAATGTTGCAATCAGTTGTGTAACAAGTTTAAATTATCTAATAATGGATTATAGAATTCTAAACCCCGCAAATAAATCATTTTCATCATTCATTTTTTTCGACTACACGATCTAACATTCGTGTTATTGTATTCTTATTCTTATTTTTCTTATTTAAACTTTGCGTTGGTTTACTAGTACAGGATTGTCATGCTCGTAAAATGTAATATGGCTTACCCATCAGAATAAGTTATAAAATAATAAAATAAAATATAAATGTATAAGGCTTATCTTGATTTTTGATAGCGTATTATAATGATTTTTGATTACATAATTTACAAAATCATGAAAATAAAGCCAAATAATTATACCACATAGCAACTGATATGTTGCTTATGTTGTTGCATAATGCGTTATAACTCCAATCGTTATATCGGTTTAAGCTGTCATGAAAACGGGGTACATGAGATCCATTTTATATAATCGCAAAATGCATTAAACCATTTGAAAACTATTATACTATAAAGTGATCAGAAAAAGGCTTCGTCAATCGAAACAGACAGGGATCATGCAAGAAGTTATGTTTAAAATTAACGGTGTGTTCCAAAAATTATCTCTCTTTTCACCGGAGCATAGTCGTATAAAAATGCTTAAATGCTAAATTGAAAATGATCTTAAGCTAAAATTTATTTTATAATGTGACATATTTCATTCAGTTTAGTTTGCCATTACTTTTACAAGAACTGACCCAGTTTCATTTAGCAACATTACAGGAGAGTGTAAATATGCTACAATGGGGTAAAGGAAAAAATTCCATTAAGTGCCTTCAAGCGTTTACAACAATTAAATAGTTAGTGTGCTCATGGTAATAAAAGCAAACCAAAAAGTGGGTAAGATAACCAGGACAATGACAACAACATCTGCAACAACGATAACTGAAAATGTCAGTCCTTGCAATGCTTCAAAGTTGCTTTTTGTGGTAAGAGATGTTTTACAGCAGCAAAGCAAAGTAGTAGAGACACCAAGGGGCAAGCACACCATGCTACATTGCGCTCCAACGCTCAGTCGTGGGTTCTTCACGCCTGACGACGCGCTCTCGCGATAAGCAAGTTTTACTTTGTTGCCTTAACCACCGAACTGTCCGCTGAGGTTTGGATTTTTCCGGAACAAACAGCTTGTACTTGTAAATAGTGCTGCACTCGTCAGTTGTCCTATTTTTAATTTTATTTTTCATTGTTAATTATTTTATCATGGCCAACCAAATGTAAATTTTTTTTCTTCCTCTTTATTTGTTCTATGGTGGCGCTTACTTGCTTCATTGGTTCGTTGGTTGCTTGCTTCCTATCAAAAACAGAATCCTTTACGTTTGTTTATAGTCGGTTGGTTGTCGTCGCCTGAAACCCGTCCAGAGCACAACGCCTACAACTTGTTTTTGGTCAACAGGATTTTTTTCCCATTTCAAATACAAAAACAACACCAACAAAGTCCAAGTGACTTTCGCTAGTTGTGTCGTGCTTGCATTGTATGTATCTCAACATTCGTGCTTTTGACTGTTTTCACTTTTTTCCCAACCCCCTACTCTGAGTTAGAGTAACTAAAAGAGTTAGAGTAACTAAAATTTCTTTTTACAAAATCCTGTTGAAAATAAGACTTACTGTTCCATTTCCGTTACTCGAGTTGCGCTTGATGCATATTTAGCAGCTGCTTGCTGTTGCTGCAAGCAACTACTTTTCTCGGTATTCTATTTCCCCTCACTATATAAGTGGGAGTGTATGTGCAACGGCATGCATTTGATTTATCGAAGAATATCTGCAATGCTTCTCAATGTGGTGGTATACATCTTCTTGACTCAGTGTTGCTTGTGTTGGTTATTGGTATTGGTTGTGGTCATTCGTGGAAATTGATGGCTTTTGATCGATAGCTTCATGTAGTTTTCATTGTTAGCAATTTGAATGCAGCAAAATGCACTTGGCATTGTTATAGCCCGCCCACATATACAGTGGGCGGGACTATTAAGTTGATGATCTAAAGTGGAATTGGAAGTGCTTTTGAAGGCTGAGGTGTTGTGGACAGTGGCTTTTTGAAATGTTCTTAATGGTTTGAACTGAAAGCAATGTGAACTGAAAGCAATCAGTGCGAAAAGTGTGTTAAATATGGACTACCCATATTGCTTGCTTATGAATAAATGCTTAAAAATCTATATGTATTGAAGTTGTAACTAAAGTCTTGTTTTGCACAAACATTTTTCTTTGGATTACATCACTAAAACTAAAGTCGCACATTTTCGTTTAATAGATATTAATCGAACTGACTTCATAAATCGAAGAACATTGTAGCAAATAGGGTTAGCTGCCATCCTACTTAGATAATTCTGTAGGTTTATCTCTACTAATCTGCAAAGTTAAAGAGTCACTGCTTTCACTTTTTTTAAAAGGTTTGAAAAATTATCACAAATTCGCCATTCAGACTATTCATCTTGCGGTACAATCAGAATGGCCTTTTGGCTCTATTCAACTATAAAAATGAAAGAACGGGATTGATAGTGAAGTAGCAATTAACAGATGCATAGATTACACTAAAAACTGCCTGACCTGTCCTCATACAAATCTAATTACAATGCTATGAAAATACACACTGGAAAAGTTATGAAATCTTTTTTTTTAAATGTGTCTAAGCAACTTGTAAAAATAATTTATTTTGTGAAACCCTCAAGCTTTTCCGACGTGCAAATGATATTCGCTTTTTCGGCTATATTCATTTGCAATGAGTTACGTGCGTAATAATTTAGCAGTGGAATTTTTCCTGTGATTTTTTTATTATGTGTTTACGGCTTTAAGTCGTTGCATACACACAGGTTAATCACATTGTTGTGTACAATACGCATTTCCAGCTGCCATCCCCTTCGACAGTTCGTTGCAAGAGCAATTGACTTGCAACCACAATGAATTGTGACTAAAGCAATTTAATGCTTAAAAAAATTTGTGTGAATAATGATTGTAGCCAGTGTGTATCTGCTTTATTGTAGTGTATCTATGTACACAACACACACGCAAAAGAAAGCAAATGTAAACAACTTTGAGTAACAAATTGTATAAATTATATTCACGCAAATGTTAACAAACTCGTCAAGTGCAGATTAAAATATGCAATTCTTGAATGAAGAGAAAGAAAAGTAAATGCTGTTGGTTCAGAGTCGTGCAGCGCCAAATTTATGAATGCGTTTTCACTCACTCACCGCTCAGTGAAAGATAAATACATATACTCGTATGTTTTGAAGTGCGTTTCATTTGCAGGCATTTTAATTACTTGATGATAGAGCAACGCTCAAATAAATGGAAAAACGCAGTGAACATTTGAATGGAAAAAATATAGAAAGGAAAAAAGTTAAAATAAAGAAAAACGTCTGAAAGCTCTTTCAGCTCTTTTAGTTTGTTAAAGGACTTATGTAAATGTCAAGCCATTTGCGGTAGGCATCGTGAGGCAGGAGAGGTTAAGGAACTGGTGTTTTTTTCCTTCTAATTGTTTTTTATTGCAAAATGCGTCAACTAGTAGTGAAGAGAGTGTGTGAAGGATAACACTCTGCAAGGGGCTGATGCCAATGGCGTTTATCGTAGGAGAGAAGCTCAATTCAGCGCAGGTGTACAAAAGTTTACTGCTTTTCCTTTTTTTCTTACTCTTCTTATATTCTCTTGCATCCAATTCGTTTTTCATAGTTTTCATGTGTCACCAAATGAACGAACGAAATGAGAAAATGTCCCACTCCTCTCATACCCCCTACACGTACAAAAAGCTTGACTTTTACGCAGCTCGTCTGACGTTTGTTTTTCCATGCATATTTTATAGTCTTTAAGCAGTGAATGACATTTTAACTTTTTCGTAAAGTGAAAGAGACATTGGACATCATCCTTACTAATATTATAAATGCGAAAGTAACTCTGTATGTCTGTTAACTTTTCACGCCAAAACAGTTGAACCGATTTTTATGAATTTTGGTATAGAGATAGATGGCACCTTGAGAGATCACATAGGCTACTTTTTGTCACGAAAATATAGATTATATGTATATGAATTTCATACATCGGATTTACCTTTTCACGACAAAACTACTAAACAGTTTTTTTCATTTATTGAATTAGTGTGCGTATGGTATGAAGATGAAGATTGATGAAAGTTTGGAGAAATAAATAGGCTATTCGAAGAACTAATTCGATGTAGATGAAGTCGTGGGTATAAAATATATATAATTAGTTAGGTAACTAGCAGGATAGAATCACTAGAATATGACATGAAATCGTAGGTCAACTTCAAGCTCTTATATGCAGAAGCTTTATAAGCGTATTTTTTGTTTTAAATATAGATATGCAATTTAAACTTATGCACCTCATTTCAGGGCTATAAACATTAGCAGCGAAAATCACATCGCCGAAACTGACTGGATCATATACTGTATTTTTCTCCATGGCGTCTAAGCTCGTGTATGTTGTTTTTGACATATCAAACTAAAACGTATATTAATCTTGAATAATTACCGTAAAAATTTCAATATCACAGGATTATATGAACTTTTTTTTTGCGTATTGACTTGATTGAAATATGCGTACGTCTGTACTGTGAAAGTAGAATGTGAGCATTTTAAGGTCTTAGGTCTACTGCATCGTAGGCTCTCATATGAAGCCCTAAACCCACTTCAAAAGATACTGTTGTTTTTGACATATCGACCTGAATTTTCCGGATAGTGAAGAGTATTAAAAAGTCGAGTTAGTCGAAGTTATCACTTCTGTTTAAACACAGTTTTTTTTTTTGTCTAATGAAAGCTGTTCATTTTTCTTATGTGTTTTCCCTGTCATTTCAGACTTTTTACAATATGGTTATACATAAGCCGCCACTTCCTTGATTTTTCACAGACATACATACGCCATGCTGCTTGCTATGTATTTTGTACTTTATCCTTCAACTATATTTTCGTCATATTCGTTACTTGCCACTCGTATGAAAGAAAGATGAAAAACCCGCAAAAAAAAAAAAAGATGAATGAAGCGGCCGGAAAATTTGCGAACGCTCGTGTTTTATTGTACTTCAAGTATGTACGTGTATAAATATATGTCGTCTTTTTTGCCTTGTATCTGCAGTCGTAACGCAGTTGTCTTACTTTTTTTTTCGTGTTTTTGCTTACTCTTCACTCAGAAAATTACGTCAATGCTACGGGTTTTCAGCGTTTAATGAGCGAACTACGCGTTTTCTCAACAAGAGTGTGTGTGAACGCGCTAGATACATTTATTTATTATAGTAATAAATATAGTATTTTATATAATTGAAGTTGTGTTCAAGTCTTTGCTTGTTTCGTTTCTTCTTTTTGGTCGCCGTCGTCTTTGTCATCATCGCTCAATGTTTACTCGTGTCGTGCATAAATTAATTGCAATTTTCTCGCTCGTATGTAGAAATGATTTCTGCATACAGAATTGTAAAATTGAAAGCCTAGAAACAATTGAGCTAACAAATTGCAATTGGCGCTAGTTAGATACTTCAAAAAGATACATAACGGTAGAGGGAGATAGAGTGATAGTCAACTAGATAATAAAACAACGCCCAGCATTAACATCAAAGTAATCATCAAGAAAACCACACAGAAGTTGAAGATATGCCTAAACTGGTAGGGTCAAGGAAAAAAGGCACCGAGAAAATGTATCTTTTTCAGTTGTTGTTACTCGCTGGCAGACTAAAGATATGAAGAAGCATTTACTATTACACAAAACGATTCAGTATAAATGTGCAAATACGAGTACAATTGCTCAAAACAATTGTGCAAATATTTTATAAAACTTTTGAAAACAGCGTTAAAATGTATACAGCAGAGCAAAGTTATGACCTTATGACCCATGAAAAGAAGAAGTTTTCCACAAACACATTTTCTCAATCATATGCAAACGTTGTTAGTGCTGCGAGTATAAGTAGGTGGCAATTTGATGAGAATTGATTTCATAAAAAGTGCGCAGAAGTCGTCTTTGTGAGTTTAGTGGCTTTGTGAGGTTGATGAGGCGAAACACTTTCGTTAGGTTCTTTGAATATCGATTAATGGAGAAAAATCAATAGTACGTGACGTTGTAGAACGTAATACAGAAAGAGAGTAATGTTGTAGAAGTAAAGAAAATCAGAGTGAAGCCGGCGAGACAAAGTATTGGTCGAGAAGAGTCCAACTGAAGTATAGAGAACTCATTTATTCCAAGAAGAGCACCGACGACAAAATCTAATAAAGCCACATGCTGGGCAAAGAGAAAGGTGGTGGTGGGCATGTAGGTGGGTCGCTCATTGTGCGTAAATTGGCAGCCCGAAAAAAAGTTAGACGTCAATGTTTGAGCGCACAAAACGGAAAGCAAAGAAAAAAAGGAACAAACAAACATGGAAATCTTCCAACTCTTCCACTTTGTTATTGTGGTGTGCCCCTACTTTTACGAACTCACACCAAACAAATAAAGTCATAAGGTCATCAATGACAGCAAAAGTGGGCGAGCGTAATAAGCGTAAAGAGCGTTCATTTGTGAGTTTACAAATGGCGGTCAGTGTAGGCATTTTGGGTTCGGCTGTTTTTTTTATTTATTTATTGTATTTTTTTTTTGTGTGTTTGGTTCATTCGGTTTTCTCATATGACGTTACTGACTTGGTATAAATTTTTATATTTTATTTTGTATAGAAAAACTGGCGACCAGTAGGTTTTTGCTGTGTTTATTTAAGCATCAAAATGCCGCTAGGCAGATGAGTGATGAAACAAGTTAAATTCGCACTTTTGTGTGTTTTGTGCTTGTTTAGTTAAGGGGGTTAATCAAAACTTATTAAAACAATATACAGGGTAAGTCAAAAGTATTTACACAAAGCAGCATTTATCATAGATTTCATAAAAGTTGTTGTTGTTGTTGTTAGGAGTTAATTGAAAAAAAAATGTTGCTGCATTGCTTGAGGTATGTATTAAAGATGCAAATGACAGAAGATTACGAAAAAGTAATGTTTTGTCACTCGCAGAAATTAAGAACATTTAAACAGTACTGTACTGAAACGGGTCTTACACCAACGAGAAGGTAAGATATTAATAAGAGCTGTCATAAAACACCCTATAATGAGTTCTGTTAACGTCGGAAGGGTCTATATGCAAAGGAGTAAATTAAACTATCTTGAAGCGCAGGTTGAAATAATCTGATATTAGATCGTCTGTCGTACGCATATTAGTCGATAGTACACCAACAATTTCCAATTCACACAATGCACAATTTCCCCATTCAACTAACTCACAACAACAACAAAAACGGCTTTTAATAGAATATGTAAAAAATGCAACTATGTGTAAATGCTTTTGACTACCCCTGTATTTATTATTGTTGTGCATAAAAGCTTATTTAAAGGGGATTACATTTATACATTCACTCATTTCCTTTTTCCAATTTGGTTTTAATATATATTTTGTGTTTTGTTAATGAGACAATCTAGTCTATATGATTTTTTTATATATATTTTTTTTTTACTTATATTCTCTAAATCAGTAATTATATAGTCAGTCTAGACTTCTATTCGAACTTTGTGCTTTGTCATTTGATGAGTGTCCATTGAATAAAGGTGGAATAATGACACGTATACATATGAGTAGATAACACATTGCAAATAATTACATAAAACCTATATATGTATATTAGAATAAGGTTTATGACTGTCGATATAAGCCATAGACAATTTGCATTGTACTTCAACAAACTAGATATTGTAGAAAAGTTTTACATCATTCCACTCAATGGTATGTCTCAATTGTTCCATTTGTTTAAATTTTACAGATCTTCTAACAAATATTCCATCAACACGGAGAAATTCTGATACTAATTATTCAACTGCAAAATATATAAACAAGACAGTGACATCAAATCAACATAAAAATATTATGCCTTATTGCAGGAAATTAATAATGACCCTTATCTATCCATTATTCATAAGTTTGTACACTGTTAAAATGAGTGATAATTCTAACCAAACAAATTGAAAAAATGAGAAATATACTTTAAAATAAAATAGAAAAAACAATTCAAGACAGAATGAACATCGAAAATAACAAGTAACAAAACATTTGTTCTTAGGTGTGTGTGTGTGTCATGTACACATCAACTGAATCCGATTGGATTGAACGTAAACCTATTAAAAAATCTGCACACTTCCGGGACAAAAAAAAAGTCAAACACTCACACACGCACAGTGCATTGCTACACAAACGTATATACAGCTGCTGTTGCTGCTGCTACTGCAGCTGCTCTTTATTGTTGCTCGTTGTCTCTTTGCCATGTTTTCTTGCTTTCTCACTTACACAATAAGCAACAATTTGAGTATGCTTGACGTTGTTTATTCTTGTTGCAGAGCGGTGTCGCTTTCCCTGCTTTGCACACTCATACTCACCCTCTCGCACTGGTTGGAATTGGTACTGCAGTGTGTGGGTGTATATGAGAGAGCACGACCACATATGCCTTGTGCGTTGTACAAGGCACAAGTGCACGTAAAACATGTTTTTCTTATGCACTCACTCCTGCGGTGGCGACCAACAGATGTTGGTTTTTTGATGATTTGGCTTTGGTACAGCTCTCTTTTGTTTTGTTTGTCAAGATTTTATTTGGTTTTCTGTGATACGACGAGTTGCGGATCTTGTTACGATTTTACTGTTGTGCTTCGGCTGTTGTAACCGCAAACCATTTTTTTTCGCATGTTTTTTTCTGCACTTACGACCAAAATACCAGTTCCGATGCACATGCATGCAAATGAACCAATCTCACCTTTATATGGCGCAGTTCCTTTGTGAGTAGTGCAACTTGAACTAGATACGGACGTCCCCTTCCCCCTGCTTTGTGTTTACTTACCACTCACCCACATTTTTAGCAAAAGTAATAACAACAAAACAACAAAGTGTACGTGTCAAAAGTACATTTTACGACACATTTGTTGTTGTATTCGTTGTGGTTGGTATTGCGCTAGTTCCTCTTTGTTGCACTGCATATGTGATTGCTTCGTCTTCTTCTTTTTCCGAACAACACGCGTTCCACCGGAATCTTTCTACAATCATTTAAGGGGGAGATGTCGTTATTTGAAGTTCAACCAAACCTCCTTTAATGGCTTACGGTTTTTTATTCGCCTTGCTTGGAATTGCCACACTTTGTGAAAGCAAAGCTTGTTTCGGCTTTACGCTATTTTAACGGCGATAAACATGTAACACATTTTTGTGTAAAATTAGATAAAATCGCAAAAACATAAAATGAGTGCGGAAAATAAATTGCAAAAATTTGTTTCCTTGAGATTTTGTGCAATTTTAATCTGAAATATTTTAAAATTCCTTTTTTGTTCTTATTCTTATTTCCCATTATTTTTATTCACAACCGGCTAAAATGTAAAGCTCATTTACTAAACTTGTCAATGGTTAAAAATAATATTAATATTTAAATGGAATGCCTTGTCGTTTACTTTTGTTACAGCATAATGCATAGATTCACTTGTTTAAGCGCTTTTACCATCGGTGTCCGTATCGCGGAGAGCAATGCTTAATTCACCTACTTTTAGCTGCATATTCCTTTTAACTGCACTACTCTCTTTTAATCACTACCTCGCTCGTTCGCACTTGGTGAGTGTTACCAAAGCGTCGGTTGGCATCACTTACTATTTTCTTCCTTCCTCTGTCACGCTTTCGTCCTGACAACTTTGTTAAAATGCCTGCAGAGGAGAAAGAGGAGTAGCGTTGCTCCTTCAAAACTATTACTCGCTCAACTTTGTTTACGCTTCAGTTATTAATTCTGCTTTGATGTTGGTAGATTTTTTTTTGCGAATGCTGCGCTTCATGTACACCGTTATTGTTTACTGTTGAAAGAGGGGGTAGGTGAGGTAGTGAAAAATACAAGAGATTTAAAACTAAAATAAGTAGTACACTTTAATAGGGCATGAAAAGGCTTTAATGGTTTGAGTGTATAGATTTTTGCCGCTTTCAGTTCTTTTTATCACTCAGTAAAATTGACAAACAGAAAGTGTATTAGTTAAGCAAATGAAATTAATAAACTTATAATAGCCATGCATTGGCATAAATAAACAGATATTAGGCGCTGCGTAAATTAATTTATTAAGTCAACAATGTTAAGCAATTAGCAATCATAAATTGTTGGCGCTGTTATTGTGGTTCTATCTCTGATTTAGCTTGGAGTGCTTTTAATGTGTAATACAAAATAATAGATTTTATATATAGGAATTTATTAGTTATTACTTTTGCCATTAATAGATATTTTATAATTTATATGAAAATGCATTTTTTTTACATTCCTAGTAGCACTTAATGATGGAGGTAAGGGCAAGTTATCTTAATGTAGTTTATCACATCGACTAAAGGTCAGGGTCATCTAAATTTCTTATATTAAAATGTAAGAACTACCTGTTGAGAATATCATAAGTCATACTCGGGGACATCTAGATATCACCTAACCCATATTAACAGAACAAGATCCACTGTACGGAAGACTCACGCGTTGCCCCCCTTCACTTTCAGTTATTTAAGTAATACTATCGTATATGAGATCGGTACATGACCGCAGGATGGAAAGAATATGAGGCAATATGATTCTGCCCAGATTTCCAATTTTGCTTTAAGATAGACTGCCAGCTAGTCACCTAAAGGAAATTCGGTGATTTTTTTTTTTACGTTTACGACGTTATAAACGTAGCAATAACTACGCGAAGGTTATTTTTAATTAAAACTATCGATGTTTTTAAAATTTGAAAATTTTTTGATTGTAATGTTATAAAAGTATTTCTAAATACAATTTCATTTTTTAATGGAAGAAACAAATTCGCATTTCTGAGTATCTGAGAGATTTTTTAATTGGAACAGTCGCATTTAAAAAAAACTTCTTTTTTGGTAATACACGTATGTACATTGTTTTGTGTGCAATCCATCAAAGTTCACACATTTTGTTTATTTTGCGAAAAATAAAAAAGATTACGTAAAAATCATCAATCAAAACTGATTTTGCTCGGCTGCGCATACAAAACAAAAAATTAGATCGGACCTTTACCATTTTTCAACTATGGCAGTTCGCATGTGTTTTATCAAGCACGCAAGGATTTCAAATGTTTTTTTTTTTTTTTAATTTACTTTTTTTGCAACTAACAAATTTAGTTGAATAGCCTGATGCTACGAGTCCTTTCTGCCGCCACCAAGAAACAGCGCCACCACTAGAGATGGTTCCTCTAGTTGGGTTCGAACACTGACACTTGAGGCACTTTGAGGCGGAAGGTCAGAAAGACAAATTGTATTGATTTTCGCCCTTAACGCTACTGCCACTCAATTTGTGCATAGTTACAGAAAATTTGAATTATAGAAGTTACATTATATGTACTTACGTCAATATATAGATAGTAGTGCCTCAGCCAGGTCTAACGCGTTGCCGGAAAGATTTACTCAACGCACCATCACACAAAGTGATTGAAGTGATTGTTCCCACTTTTTGCAACAAAGCATTTACAGCAGTCGTTAAAAAAAATATCAACTAATATCGAAAAACAAATAGGTTCACGCCACTCATCTATCAATTCACTCGTTGACAATTACATCATCACCCAAACAAAAAAAACGTCACCCGGAAATGTTTCAGTTTTTGTACGTACATACATGTGGTTTGAAACGGAAATAGATAACGAAGAACCTTTCAAAGTACTTGCTAACCCATGACTTTACTCGAAGATATTTGATAGAAAATCCATGAGAAAGTAGATAGATACAACCGTAATTATTTAAAATCGGAAAACGTTGAATTATCGGGCATAATTAAAAATTATATCGAAATGCTTTAGGTAGATAGAGATCGACATTTCAAAAAAAAAAATATATATATATATCGTCAAAAATAAATTAAGTGGTAGTCCTCATATAAACCCATGGTTTAAGTATTGTACGAAAATCTCCCGATTATCGAGGGAATCAAAAGAAACTATTATGAGATCCTGATATGCCGATGGAAATTTAAAAAATACGAAAAGTGCTGGTGTGACTGTATCGCATGTATCGGATGCTTTAAAGCGCAGTATTGAAATTCCATCACAGTCTCATTTCATTTATCTTTATCTAAAAACAAGGGTATGAAGTAAAAATTATATATAACGTTCTCACCGGATTCTACTCGCCCGGGCCCAATGAGGAATAGGCATTATTTTAAAAATGTCAATTAACTCCTTTTATTGTTTTATTATCATAATTAATAATAAATCAATATTTTGCACTTCTTTCTTGCTTTACAGAACTTGTAATGTCCAAAATTCAGGAGAAACAAGAAACATCAATACTGGTGAATAGCTAAAAGTAACGGAGGTTTCATACATCTATGCGGCGTAAAATGCGCTCGAAAGCTCATTGATGACGCGGTGCAGTCATTAATCAAACAACAACAAAAAGAACAAACAGAAAAACTAAACACTCAAATGTATTTCATCATTTAAAAAAGGCATTTGGCAACAACAACAACAACAACAACAACTACTACAACAGCAACGTCAAAGATTCTCTAGTATAATACCAACTAATTAGATTAGTCGAAAGGCAAATGCAAATAAAATAAAAAAATAATAATACAACAAGAATAGTAAAATGCAAAAATCGTAACTAGGCAAAATTGCTTACAACAAGAAATTAACAACAACAACAACAGCAATTCTTATCAATGTGCCATTCAGCAGTAAAGTACATGTAAAGGGCAAGAAACGTAGAAGCTAAGCGAGTATTACAACAGCAACAATAATAATAAAAAAATTAAATAATAAATAAAAACAAAACATTCAGTAAACCAGCACATTAATTAAAAACAATTAAATCCCTCCATTAAACAATACACAACAACAACAAAATTAGGAAGCGAAAAACGAGGAGTAGAAAAACAGCTTAGGTGAGTTAAAACATTTTAAGTGATTAAGAGTCTTGTTTACTAACACTTAAATATTTTCCCGTTTTTCAGCGCGTATCTCAATACGTGCACAACAACAGAATAAACAAACTGAAGTTCCAAAAAAAAAAATCTGTGACACATAACACTCAAAAGGAAACAAACGCAAAAATATCTACCACAAAATCCCAGCAAAGAAAAGCAAAAAGCAACATTTAAAGAAAAGGCTAAGCGATCCGTCTTAAGAAAGGCGAAGAAGGAGAGCGGCGTGTTTCGCAATTAACAACTAGTGCAGGAAAATATTGCCAAAATAACACAAAAAATTTTTGGTTGGTTAAAAAAAGTTCGCAACAAAAAAGTTGTAGTTCAACGAACTGACGATATTGTCATCGACGACGGCGGCGGGGACGACGACGACGAGGGTATCAACGACAACACTACAATCGAACTGGACGTGGTGGATAACCGAAAAAAAAACAACTCAAATAAGAAGGCAACAGAAAAGGAAGGAACATCAGCCGCGACGGCATCTGCCACAGGTGGTGGAACGATAACAACCTTAGCCACAACAAGTGGGGCAGAAATAACGACAACGGCGGCGGCACCAACGACAACGTTTGCAACAACAGCAGCGTCGTCGACGGTAGCAACAGCACCGGCAACAAGCAGCAATCAAAATCAATTGTTGAATCAAGAACAACAACAACAACAACCAACAGAATACCAACAAGAACAACAACAGCAAATACAACTTGAAAACGAACTACAAGACCAGTTACCATCAACATCATCAGCACAAGCAGCAACACTGGCGGCAACAACGGCAACACCAACCGAAATCAATATCGATAAAAAATCCGATAAGATGTCATCGGGCACATTTGTTGATCGAATCGACCCGTTTGCAAAACGTTCGCTTAAAAAGAAAAGTAAAAAGAGTCAAGGTTCCTCGCGCTATAGAAACTCTCAGGATGTTGAATTGCAGCAATTGCCGCCTTTGAAAGGTGCGTTATATATATATATATATATATATATATATATATATATATTATATTATATTACAAATATCATTTTTGTTGCCCTGCATAGAAAGTCCTAAGCTATCTGCAGTCTCTCTTAAAGAAGTCTCGTTTGCAAGATACTCGTATATTACGAATTGTCATTTTATTAGAAGCCTAAGTTTTATTTTTCGATATCATTTATAACAAGACTACAAATTGGTTCAGAGTCAGATGCTTATGAATTATCTCTCCGAACTGAACGTTCGAGCGATCCACTTTTCCAAGAACGAGCCGAACGTGCGAGAAAAATTCTGTTTACAAAATAAAAAATTCAGTTTATGGTTTTCTGATATTGAGAAATTTAGTTTATTAGGTGTATTATGTATGTACCGATTGTATACAGTATATAAGAGTTATAAGAGCGGTACAGAGCCACATGATGTGAATAACAATTGCATCTATTAGCAGCATAAAAAATCCCCAATTTACTTGAAAAGCACATATATTGTTCTAGGTGATTGAGCGACTAGAGGATTAGATGCCCAATTAAGATTCATATCTTCACTAAACGTGTCCGTAAAAAATCGTGATATATATCAGTTTAGCTTTATTCTCTTTCCCAGAATAGCTTATATTAAGCATGAACGCATGAAATTAGATGGATATTTATATAACCAAGTATTGTAAATATGGGGTGGTTAGGTGTAAAAATAGTAAAAAGTTTTTCAGTTAGGCTACTATGATAATTAGAAAGAAGATAGAAAAATGTATTGATGCAATATGTATATAGCTGCCATATTAATAGTTTGTTGCGTAGATAGACAAAAACACATCTATAGATTTTTAGAGATATATTTAGATAAATATACAGATATTTAGGTTAAAAAGATCGATAAATAGAAAATTTTCTACATAGATTATTGAACACTTCAGCGCTCAGATGAGTAAGCGGTCATTATGTTCTCACACTTGAAATTACAATGCGGAGTAACCAACAAACAAGAGTGTATCAGTAAAAAGATACACATTCAACTGCAAAATAGATTTCCATGTAACTTAAGACACACAAGCCAAGTTAAAACTTATTTTGTAACTGTCAGCAGTTGCTGCACTTCCTTTTACATGTCGTACTCAGCGAAGCGTTACGGCAAGTCGAATGCATTTAAGTCAAACGGTTATGTGTGCGTGTGTGTTTGTGTACGCGCTCATTCATTAATACAACCACTTATACAATCAATCACTCATTACATCAATCAATCAATGATGATTGCGCATATGCACCAGTGGTGGAATTTACGAAATATTGGAGTTTTAACAGCGTACGAAGAATGGCGGTCAGGCGATCGAAAGCACAACCAAGCGCACTCACAGATGCTAATTTTTTTTTTTTTTTTTTGCCTTAGTTTGCGTTATTGCTGCACGAATTTAACAACAACAAAATCATCAGCAATGCCGCCGACTCATGTCATCGAACGACAATTTCTCTGCAGCTGTGCTATTGTGCCGTCGTGCATAATAAACATTAATCGAACTCGAATCTGTTTTATTGTTTATTTTTCTTCTTCTTTTATTTTTAAACCATATTAAAATATTTTCACGTCTTTGAAGAAGTGCACGCTGCTGCTTCGCGGCGCTGCATATCAATGAAGTTACTGAGCAGTCGCTCCCTCCCATTCATATATGCTTCTAATTTGAATTTTCTCTGCCCTTGACACTTAGAAAGGAAGCTGTGTGTTTGCTGTTTTATATGTCAGTTGTATTAGATAAGACTTGTGTCGATCGTCTAACTGAACATTCTACACTTGTATACGAATATATTTTCAACAATGTATGGATTTAATATATATTTGAATTATTTATATTATCCAGCTGATTGCTCCAGTTTAGAACAAGAAGAGTTGTTCATACGAAAATTACGTCAGTGTTGCGTATCTTTTGACTTTATGGATCCCGTAACGGATTTGAAGGGCAAAGAAATCAAGCGTGCCGCACTCAATGATCTATCCACCTACATAACACATGGACGAGGCGTGCTTACGGAGCCAGTTTATCCAGAAATTATACGCATGGTAAGTTTTTAATTGCACTTGAGACTGCATATGCAAGTTGACGCTAATTGTATCCTCTTTTTTTTTTCTTTCTAGATTTCTTGTAATCTATTTCGTACACTGCCGCCCAGTGAGAATCCCGATTTTGATCCCGAGGAAGATGACCCAACTTTAGAAGCATCATGGCCACATTTACAATTGGTCTATGAGGTCTTTTTACGTTTCTTGGAATCGCAGGATTTTCAGGCAACCATTGGCAAACGCGTCATTGATCAGAAATTTGTGCTGCAGGTGAGATTGTTTGAACTTACTTTAAATCATTTGCATTTAGCTTAAAATTCTTTGTGTATTTATTTTCCTGCAGCTTTTGGAACTCTTTGACTCCGAAGATCCTCGTGAACGTGATTTTCTAAAGACCGTACTGCATCGCATCTATGGCAAATTCTTGGGATTACGCGCTTTTATACGAAAACAAATAAATAATATCTTCTTGCGTTTCATTTACGAAACGGAGCATTTCAATGGTGTAGGCGAATTGCTTGAGATACTTGGCAGGTACGCAAAAGAAATCACTATTAAATATAGGTTTTCCAACATTTCCTAACATTCACTCCTTCATCGTCATTTCCACAGCATAATCAACGGCTTTGCTTTGCCATTGAAGGCTGAACACAAACAATTTCTGGTTAAAGTACTGTTACCGCTGCACAAAGTGAAATGTTTGTCGCTCTACCATGCTCAGTTAGCGTATTGCATTGTACAATTCCTCGAAAAGGATCCATTCCTCACCGAACCGGTGGTGCGTGGCCTATTAAAATTCTGGCCAAAAACATGCTCACAAAAGGAGGTGATGTTTTTGGGCGAAATTGAGGAGATACTCGATGTCATAGATCCGCCACAGTTTGTTAAGATACAAGAGCCACTGTTCAGGCAAATCGCGAAATGCGTATCAAGTCCACATTTTCAGGTAAGTGAAAAAAAATGTTTAAATACACATCATGCATACTCTTCATACAGTTTGTAAACGAATGAAGATCTATTAGTCGAGCTTAGCTTAGGTCTATCTGAGACCATCTGCAAGCAATTTTAACTTCAGGCCTTGTTTAGAAAACCTAGTGAGGTGATATTTGATAAAGAAAAAAATGTCTCAGAGAAAAGGATCAATTCCCAACCAATGTGCGTTTCATTTAATTTAAATACTTATTTTAATTAATTTATTAAAATTAAAAAACAAAAAAAAAACTGCTCAATTTCATTAAACAAAATTATTGGTACACTACATTAAAAACGTAGAAAAAATGTAAAAAAAAAATAAAACCTATAAAACGGCAATTTAGTATTTCGTTGCGTTGCTAAGCCTTTTTGTTGAATGACGGCTTCCAGTCGCTTTGGCATTGAAGAAACTAATTTTTTGGGCTCTTCTGGCTCAACCAGGCCCCACTCTTCGGTAAGTGCCGCTTTCAACTCGGCTTTTGCGGATAGCGCTCTTTTTTAATAGGTCTGTCCAATTCTTCCCACAAATGTTCGATTGGATTTTGGTCTGGCGGATGCGG
Organism: Cacoxenus indagator; assembly: GCA_035041755.1. Lineage (NCBI taxonomy): Eukaryota > Metazoa > Arthropoda > Insecta > Diptera > Drosophilidae > Cacoxenus > Cacoxenus indagator. The sequence goes on along the minus strand of JAWNKX010000682.1, from coordinate 4,846,554 downwards.
GAAAGTGTGTTTGACATGGCTAACGAACGCACCACATACCGACATCATAAGCCGTGTGTTTAGGATCATTGTCGTGTTGGAAAGTAAACGACGCTGGTAAATTTAATTTTTCAGCGCTTTTTTAACATTTCTCTTGAGAATGTCCATGTACAAATTTTTGTCCATGATGCCGTCAATAAATTCCAGCTCGCCAACACCCGCAGAGAACATGCAAACCCACACCATTACTCCTCCACCACCATGTTTAACTGTTAGTGCGAGGCTTTCTTTTTGTAGTTCAGTGTTTGGTTTTCTCTACACCATTTGAAGGCCGTCAGAGCGAAATATATTAAATTTGCTTTCGTCGGAAGAGCACAGTGTCCCAAAAGTCTGTGGGTTTTTTAAAATATTCTTTAGCATATGCCAAACGCCTCCTTTGGTTCACTTTTGTTATAAGCGGTTTACGTCTCGCAACTCGACAATTAAAATCGGCCTCATGCAGTACTCTCCGGATCGTTATTGGATGAATATCCTTCCCGAATTCTTCTTCCACCTCAGCAGCAATCTGTGTTGATGTCAATTTCGGATCCTTTTTTATTTTCCTGACGATTTTATTGCATTCACGCTCAGTGAAAGCTTTAGGTCGTCCTGTGTGTTTTGCGCTTTTCAATGATGAAGCCCCCTTAAGCCGCTGCACAATGCTTCTAATTATGTAACGGCTTCTGTTCATCATCTCACCAATCTCAGCATATGATTTGCCTTGATCGTGGAGACATACAATTATTTTACGCTGAGTCGTTTCTTTTTGTTTCGGGCTCATTTTGCTCGGATATAATAAAATGTTATAAGTTAAACAAAATTATGCGATTTAAAGTTTTGCGTTGCAATTTGTATTTTTAAGATAACTGATTTTCGCAAAAAAAAGTTTCCAGATTGGTAAATTTTGGACACAAAAGACATGATTAGCTAAGTGTGCCAATAATTTTGTTCAATGAAATTGAGCATATTTTTTTTTGTTTTTTAATTTTAATAAATTAATTAAAACAAGTATTTAAATGAAACGATGAGGGTTTGGTTGGGAATCGATCCTTTTATCTGAGAAATTTTTTTCTTTATTAAATATCATCTCAATATGTATTCCAAACCAGGCCTGAAGTTAGAATTGCTTGCTGTGCCAATAATTTAGTACGGCACTGTATGTGCAATTTAGCCCCTATGTTGTTGAGCTAGATGTATGCACAAAAGCATGTGTAAATTGACAGGTATTACCTGGATCAAATCAGTAGGCAGGATAGCCAAACCCAACCCCTTTATTTTGTTGACTTATCGAGGAGATTTTGGATACATCATATGTCCAACTATTAAAATAACATGATCCTAGGATTATTAGATAGTTTCCATATAAACGCATCATGGATAAATATGAAGTTTTAATATGAAAACCCACTTTGTTTGAGTGTGGCTTATAGCAGGACAATAAACATGAAGTGTGAACATTCTCTACAATTAAGTGTTGGATCTTATAGCCTCCAAATTCTTATGGAACAATTTATGTTATTTTCAATTGAATTCGGTAAAAATTATTGTATCCTAAGATTACTGGATCGTATAGCTACAACATGAATTTAAGTTTTTGAAATTCTGACCTCAAATAAACTGTATATTGTTAGGTCCTTCCAATGTGAAGAGAACTTCTTTCTTGTTTAACTTAGCCTTATACCATATTTACAGGTCGCAGAGCGTGCGTTATATCTGTGGAACAATGAGTATGCCATGTCTTTGATTGAGGAGAATAATGCGGTTATAATGCCGATCATGTTCCCGGCGCTCTATCGCATTAGCAAGGAGCATTGGAACCAAACGATTGTGGCGCTCGTATATAATGTGCTGAAAACATTCATGGAAATGAACTCCAAGCTATTCGATGAACTTACCGCTAGCTACAAAGCTGAACGACAAAAGTATGCGAAACAAAACAATATAAAAAAGTATCGTATTCCTTATTAAAAATGTTGTTGTTATTTTCAGAGAAAAGAAACGTGAACGCGATCGTGAAGAGCTGTGGAAGAAGTTGCATGAACTCGAAATGAATCGTTCGAAGAGTCTGCAAGGTGGAGGCGCCAATGCCGCTGCTGGGACAGCGAATAACAGCGTCGGTTCAGCGCAAACGACGGCGTCGAATTCAGCACAGTCCGTTGGCAGCGCGCAACAACAATCGAATATCAGCAGTGGCGGTGGTTATCTGTCGAGCAACATCGGCGCCGGTGACAGTAATCCTGCGACTGCGAATGCAAAAAACAAGGCCGAAATGAAAGCTGACAATTAAAAGAAAATTCGAAATGCTACAGAAAAAGGCTCTTTCCTTGTGTGCGATTGAACAATTGCTGCACTGACACAGACGGAAGATTCAGATATAGGATCGTGTAGATCGAACGCTCGTTCACTCTGCGTTTTCAGTATGAGAACGAGTTTAGATTGTTGAATCCTACACAAATAATAATAATTCAACAAACACACACCAGCGTAAAACTAACTGAAAATGTCATTTAGTGTTAAGTCGAAATTATTTCAACAATGCGTAGCTGAGCCGCCTTTTCGTACAGTAGTCGACAAGTAGTCGGAAAAAGCTTCATAATAATGTTGTCAAATGTTATGTAGCTGAAATCTTTTACAAGACACCAAACACACTGGACGTGTCTATAAGAGCATAACAGTTACAGCAACAGATGAATGAAAACAGAGTTAATATTAACATCTATTCGAAAGAAATACCTAAAATAAAGAAAAAAATATATGCAAATAAATTGCGGCCAGAATCAGCGAGTTATTATTACCAGCAACAACAACTACTATACTAACAGAATCAGATACAAGAAAGAAAAAGAAGGAAAAAATGAAGTTGAAGAATCATGAAAAAGCGGAATAATTATTACCATTTATTATATACTATATAAATATTAAAAGAAGTAAAATTTATTATAAATTAAGTTAGCCGTACAGTGAATAAAGAGAAGTTTAAATAAAAAACAAAACAAAAAACGTTCAATGTAGTAAGTGAAAAATTAATAAAAATCACGACACAGAAAACCGAACTTAATTGTTAAAAAAACAAAAAACAGAGAAAAATAAATAAACTTTTAAAAAACAAAAAATGAAAAAAAATTGAAGACAATGTTACGCGTTACTAACTAAATTAGAGTGTGTGTAGCCTTTTACACACACAAAAAAAAAAATAGTAATAAAAAAGATAAAAAGGATATGAAAAAATTAACTAATTCACGCGATTCACTCATCTAAAAATGTACACAGCAGCGACAGCCACGCATTATGCAGAGATACGTCATTTTTTATAGCATTATTAGACACATTCACACAGACAAAACACTCGGATTGAAAACGCTAAAAACTATTTCACACGCCTTTGCAACGGTTTACAGCCATTTGACGTTTATATGTAAAATAGGAAGTAAAAGAGAAAAAAATACTTTAGCTGCGCTTTAATTAAAAAAGAAAAAAATATGAAAAAATAGAATTCACTGCGTGAAGAGTATAAGAAGTATCTATGAACAATTATGAACTAAAATAAGCTGAAAGAAACCAAACACGTTGCACTTAGCTTATAGCGAACGATTAAAACGAATAAAAATCTTATATGTAAATTAAAGGAAAAAAAAAAATAAAATAAAATAAAAGAAAAAATAAAAAGGTAATTCATAGATTTTTAGCGGATGTGTGTTTATGTATATTCTACGCTGTTTATTTGTATATAATAACGATATCTATAACTACATTTCTACTATATACTAAAACACACAAAATAACACTCAACTCGTCTATACTTTTTTGTTTTGTTTTAAGTGGTGGTAGTCAATGCGAGAACACTGTCCAAATTAATTTCAACGCTTGAAGCGTACCAATGAGCCTAAGGAGTAGCTTTTCTAGATGATTCTCGTAGACTGCCTGCCTGCCTGCCTGACTGTCTCTGCCTTGTAGATTTGGTAAACTCATTTGATGTATGATAATCACCTATTATTGTCAGACACTCGATCTCTCATTTCACACTGACTCAACCATTTAGCGCTGCTCGACGTAATGAAAAAAAAAAAAGAACTTTAAACAATTGTTAAATAAATAAGCGATTTTTAGCTACATTCTGAGAGCGTGTTAATTTTTTTGTGTATATGAAAAACAAATTGCAGTTGCTAGAAAAAAATTATGAAATGTTAAGATAAAGACAGTCAGACAGTTTGTATTAAAAAAAAAAAATTTAAAAATGTGTTGTTTTAAAAGAGATAAAAATATATAATAAAAGCAGCGCTAGTTTCTAGCAAGAAAGGCTATCCCTTTTAAAAATAAATAAATAAAAGTTAGGCGTTGAAATGCATAACGATTTTCTATAAAACAAACTAAAACGAAAAAATATATATATATAAAAATCAGTAAAATAAGTTAAAAATAAATGCGGCAGGCGTTACAGTTATGCTGAAAAGTATATAATGTAAAGTTCAAAAGAAAAAAATAAAATAAAATAAAATTAAATGATTGGATAAAATAAAATAAAATAGAATGTATGTGTGTGTTTTATTGGTTACAACAAGTCAAAGCGTAGATAAAAATTAACAAGAAAAAACAACAGCTGCGAAAATTAAAATTAAATTAAAAAAAATAGTTAATGATCAAAACGGAAATATAGTTATAATTTATGTTTAAGTTTAGCTTAAAGTAAAATTGTTCATTGCAAAAAATAAAAACGTCTAAAATATTTTGTGTTGTATATCTGTTTGCTATATAAAATCGAACACACATACATAGAGCCCTTCCACGAAGTGCGCACCTCAGCTACTGACATAGGCAGACATACAAATAAATTGTTGCATACCTTAAGGCGAATTCCTTTATATTTTTCAAAAAAAACAAAAAATTAAATAAATAAATAAAAATCGAATATAAAAAATAATAAAATAAAAACGCACAACGCTAAATTATTCAAAAGTGTATCTACGGCAAAAAATGTTCTTAAAATTGTACATGTAAATAAAAACAAATTTCTCACGTTAAAAAACAAATTTGCTGCTCAGCGAAACTTGAACTTGACATTTTCAACTGCTTACGTACAGCACTACATACACATACACATACACATAACACCTAAGCATCAGTTAAAAAATATAATAATAATAATAATAAATCGTGAAAATAAACAAATCATGCCACGCCCATTTTCCAGTATAAATGTAAATGTTTGAGTAAATGCATTAAATTCATAAAAAACGAGAAAAATGAAATCTATCAAAAACAACATGCCTGTGAAACGTGCGTAAAGGATAGCGTTATTAATATTTATTGCAAAAAAAAATATTAAGAAAAAATAAAAGATATATGAAAAACGGAAATAAACAAAGTAAATACAAAATGGCCTATGTCTAAGCAGCGTGTGAAATTTTGCAAATTTATATTAGCATTAAAAAATAAACCCAGGAAATTGAGAAATAACGCGAAAATACAAAGTGAAATAATCGAAATACAGTTGACTAAAAAAAAAGAACTAATAATTGTAATAATTAATACGAAAAAATAAAATATTTAACTATTTAAGACTTCTTCTGTTTCTTCATTTCTTGTGTCAAAAAAGCGTGAAATAATTTTGGATTTAATGTAGCCGTGAGATGATCCTTAAAATTAAGCAAAGCAGAAATAATAAAATAAAAGTAAAGAAATCTGATAGAATTTGTATAAAAAAGAAAATGTTGCTTAATAAAAATTATAAATTTAATGCATAATTACAAGTATGTTTGATTTATATAAAGAACTGTCAAAAATTGTAAAATTTTATTAAAAAAGAAAAAACATTTTTTTTAATTTTGCTCTTTTCAAATTTAAAAACCTTTAAACCCCATTGATTTAAAATAAACTAAAGCAGCAGCTATACAAATGTCTATAAACAAAATAATTTGTTTTTTATTTGATTCCTTTAAAATATTTCGACAAAAGATAAAAATAACTTATAATGGAAAAGAAAAGAAAATAAAAACAAAAACCACGAAATTATGTGAAATATATTATTGGAAAATATATGAAAATAGTTTGATAAAAAATATAAATTATATGTATTAAAAAAAGAAATAATAGAACAAAATCAGATCGCAGACGTATAAACTGAGTATAGTACTCTAAAATTGCGACTAATAAATACATAAAAATAAAAATAATACAATAAACTGAAGAATATCCATTAAAAATTTATTCAACCGTCGAGTTTTTGCTGCAGCAAAAATTAAACTGGAAAACAAACAACAAAAAAGTAAATAATAAAAATAATAATTAAATAAATTGATAAAACAGAAAAATGAATGAATGCAAGCATACAACAGGATGATGATCAATCAACAATAAAAATTATTGAAAAAACAAACAAAAATATGTAAATTATTATTATATGTATATTTAGTAATTTTTACTTAATATTAATTATTTAATATTATCTTATACAGTTGTAGCGAGCTTCTCTATGTAGACCAAGTAAGCGTCATCTTCCCTATTTCAATCTGCTAAGCATTTCATGTTTTTTGATGCACTGAAATAGAACTGATGAGTATAGCATATTCCAGAAATGTTACATAAATATTTCAAACTTGATCAGGTTTAAAACTTTTTCTAACTGATCGTCGTACAGTCTAACTAAAAATTAGTTAAAAAACTTCAGTGAAGAGTTTTATACCAACCCCTAAAACGCAGCGTTACTCTTAATGCTGTCAATCTTCTTCTAACATTGGTATTCTTCTAAACCTTTTAGGGCAATACTCCGCTTTTACTTCATACTCTGAGGTTTGTGCACTCGAAAATTGAGAAGGAAGGTTTTATCCATTATTATATAGAATACTAAAAATTTCTTGAAGAATTTAGTGATTTGCGTCAAACATTTCATCAAATACTAATGTGCATCGATATTTTAACAAAGATTGTTGAAGAATTGAAAGTTTTAGAAAAATTTAGAGCAAACCTTGCGCTTTAAGTTGTTTTATATGGACGCATATGACTTAAAATTTTCTCAATTTCGATGAAACTGTCAAGCTTAACGATTCCAATTTTCTACGAAAAATGGTACGCTCAAAAATTCTAGACCGAAGACTGTTTGCTGATTTAAACGTTGATTATTCAAGTTGATCTTACTAAATAGACGAGGCAGTTATGTACTCCAAATATTCTTTCAAAGTTGGAGTCCCGGAAATTTTTATTGCAAGCACATGCACATTGATTTGATCTTCAGAGCCAAATAGTTGAAGCCTCTTATGTTATGTTATGAATACAGACCATTGTGTTGCCATTAACCTTTTTGTCAATTCGATATCAAAACGCTTTAGTTCTTGGTAGGAAAACCTTGGATGCATAGAATTATCAAGCAAAGCGTATACATTCATATAGAGTTTACATTGCTCTCTTGAAACTTTTGACTCTGTTATCTGTCTACTAATAACATCGAATTAGCAGCGTAGAGCGCTGTGAAGTAACAGCATTCGGCTGACACTGAATCAGAAATGTGCAGCGAAACCTTCGTTTTCACTAGGCGGTCACAAGTTAACGAGCTTTTAACGAAGCCAAGCCTGAGAATGAACAATTGGATCAAAGAGTATTAATCCATATAGAGTTCCCATTTCTCTCACGAGCTTTTGGAGCTTTTTCCAAATCTTAAGAAGACATTGGCTTATGTTATTTGTCTGCTATTAACATGGAAGTAGCAGCGCAGGTCGCTGTGTAGCAAACTCATGGTGCTAACTACTGAACTGAAGTAATCAGGCAAACAGAAATTTTAGAAGGTGGGTGTCTGTTGTGAAATCGAAGCAAGCGCTATTTCCCCTTCTTGGTGTGTCTTCCTACATTTTGTGTTCTTAGCGCGAATTAGCATGAAAAGGAAATTCTGTATATCACCTTTGTTTTGTTTGTTTTGATTGCCGTCACCCATTTTTATTTTGATTGTATTGATATTGTTGTGGGAATGATATGATAGCAAAAAAGGAACATGTATAGGTTTGACGCGATTTTTTTATGAATGAGGAACATGATTTTTGTTATTGCAATTCCCACTACAATAAATAATTATAATAATAACGGATAAATTATTCGTTCGGGCTGTTAGAAATAAAGAAACAAATGACTCAATAAATAAGTAAAATTGATTTAAAATGCATATTTTGCGTTAGGTATGTCCAAAAATCCAAGTTGAATACAGCTAATTCTACCTTGACTACCAGGCAAACAGCAAAAACAGCAAGCAACTGCAAATGTCTCATGTGAAAACGATATCAAGCCACCTGCGCTACTGCGAATACAGGAAAGAAAGAAATAAATTTTGCCTTCGCCCAACAACAACGTGTGACATTTGTTTTTTCCTTATTTGCCAAATATAAGGGAAGACAAAGAAAAGAGATATTCCTGCGCGAATGAATATGTATACTTTTTGCGTGCACGCAAATTTGAAGTCAACAACGAAACGCGCTCGGGGCCTGACAAGCGAAGATTGACTTGTTGGCTACAATGTGAAGTGGGGCGCGTGCGGGAATAAAAGTTCCTTCTTTTTGCTACGCTCACGCAACAACAAAGTCTAGACCTTTTGTCTCTTTCTTCATTGACTATCGAGGAAAGAACAAAACACAAGTAAGGGTGACGAAATTTGCTTTGCGCGACTGAGACTCGAACTTCGCGGACTGTGCGTATTGCTCGTACAGTCAACTGCCAAATCTTGAATCACCATAATGCATAACAAAATTTCAAATTATGGGGATATTCCAGTTATGGAAGACATATTATATTGATTTTTCACGATAAACGTACTCAATTCGAGTCATGGAGATATTCGGCTTATAAAAGTTCGACCTATGGAAATTCGACGGTAGTTAGAAATTTCACTTGGGTTTCTTTGGCTGTTCAATAAATGCGCATTCACTGTACTTGCTATTGAAATGGATTTCGGTTTCTGCCACAACCGAAAATTGTCTTTAAGAAGTTGAAGTCAAAAATAAAAACTTGCCATTGTGTGGGTGACCTTGTTGTGTAGGTGTGGTACGTGTATGGGATTGTGTTGGTTTTTATTGTCTCCCTTGCGTGCGAAATGTGAAAAGTTTGAGTGTGTTGTGTAAGTATAGTGTGTGTAATAAGGTTGTGTTGGTCTTCTTTTTCTACCTTGCGTACAAAGTGTGATAATTTTGAGTGTGTTATGTAGGTATAGTGCGTGTATAAGATTGTATTGGTTTCTTATTGTGTATAGCACTGGGAATATTTTTGTACGATTTTGCTTTGTGATTATGCCTACTTTTTTTGCTGGCCGCCTGGTATTTTCATTTCGTTCATATAAATGAATATAGGCAAAATACAAGGCAGCCATGGCTCGATTTCGTTTGTTAAAGAACGATTTCATAAATTAAAGAAAATTCCACACAATTTGCCTAATATTCTCGAACACCTTGCAAATAAAAAACTTTGAAAAAAAAATCAAAGAAAGAAGACAGTGTCTCTGATTTTTGTTTTTATTATGTCTTTCTTGTGTTTTTATAATTTTGTTATCATTCAATATTTTCCCCTTTTACGGCAGTCCGTCCATTTGCTTGTTTACCTTAAGCACACCAACAGAATATTTTACCCCACATGGTTGAACAGACAAGAAATCTGTACAACTGCTTAAAATTTAACATAAGCCAATCGTTTCTTAAAAGTCTCTCCGGCCATTTTTTTAAGGGAGAAATGGGAACTCTATATGAATAAGTTCTCTCTGAATTGGATCGTGGATGAATTTGGATTATTTTTCTGTATTAATCAAAAGTAATAATTTAATAACAACAAAGAGTATTTATTTATTCCTCTATTTTATACTATTGAAAATTTTTTGCGCTCACCCAATGATTTTCTTACTCATGCAAAGCTTTTATTCCACAGCTTTGCATCATTCATGGCTAGCAAAAGCTTCCACTGCAATTCAGTTGTGCCGCGAATACGAAAAACTGCACAGGTTGCCAGGCGCAATAAACCAATTCCAATGAACCGAAACAACGCGCAACTCACAACAAATTTTAATTAGACATAATTAGAACGTTAATTATAATTTTCAAAAATTATATTTTATAGCTAAAAACAGTTTTCTCATAGACAAAAGCAGTGCGAGCGTTGGTTTAAGGCCATGAAGTGGGAGAACTATTGCGACTTTGTTGCTGGCTGCTTTGGCGGTAAGCGGCGTCTGTGTCCAAGTGTGTATTATACTATATAGTGACGAGCTAAGCGTCTTATGCCTGAAAAAACGCGTAGAAATTCGCAGATCTTCGACAGAGAAAAATTGTTTTGTAATGATCAGTGCCGATGACGCAAGCGTTGGAGCATCTAGATGGACTTCAAATGAAATTCTACGCAATAAATAAATGCAGCAAAGTTCATTCAACTGCAACTGCGGGTGTTGTCTGTCGCTGCAATTGACCAATTCGATATACGAGTTTAAGCATTGTATTGCTCTATAGAGCACATGGCAAGTGGCAAGTGGCCATGTGCTGTGTTCAAGTTCATGCATGGCGCCCATGATCTCGGTTTTTATTCTTAGATGCGCGCCGAATGTTGTTGTTGTTGTTGTTGTTGTTGTAACAGTTGTCGTTAATGATTGCGGACATCTTTTTTTGGCACAAAACTGCACGACAACAACAAGTGGCGCTGCACGTTGCTGGCTCGATCAACACACAACATTAAAATGATTTTTCTTGCAGACACCAAATTAAAATTTTATTTAATTAAATTTTATTTATTTTTCTTTAAATTTTTAACAAATGTTGTCTTTGTTTTTCACCTTCTTTTCGTTCCGTCTAGGTGCCTGCGGCGTTGTTGTGGCACATCCACTCGATACAATCAAGACATGGCAGCAGGCTTCGAATACCTCGGTCTTTTCGGCAACGAAACAGATCTACTATCGCAACAATGGGGTAGGTGTTTGGCTTTGCGGCATCGATGCACGCTGCAGTCGGCTCAATTCAACTCGACTCCATAAAAAGATAGATCAATGGCTTTTACAGGGGCATGTTTTTTCCGTTCATCTCGACGGGCGCCATCAACTCGATACTGTTCGGCATCTATGGTAATCATTTGCGCCAGCTGAGGCGTGTCTGCCACTCGGATTATCAGCGTGAGCAGCTGGAGTACAAGAATATGTTCATTGCCGGATCTGTGGCCGGTTTTGTGCAATCGTTCATTGCGTGTCCGATGGAGTTGATCAAAGTGCGACTACAGACGCATTGTTGTAAGTCTAAAATTGTTGTTGTTGTTGTTGTTACTGCTGTGGTTGCTGCTGTTGTTATTGCCGTACCCCTGAGAAGCTTGGAAGATTGACATTCTAATGGGAGTGAGGTATATGAAGGTTGCTTTAATAGTCGATTCCTTGCTTGGTTGTGCATACCGGACCCTCGTCTATTGTAGTTTTGTCATAGACGGGTACAATATTCCAGATGTGAACAGACTGAATGATAGATGTTCCTGTGGGGAAGAGGGGTTCTAAGGTTGGCAATGCTTCGCCAGAGATAAGCTTGGAATTGTTACGAATCCAAAGTCGAGCCGAGTATATAGTTTCCAAGTGTCTCGGTAGCCTCGAGGATGTGCGAACGTTGCTTGTTGTTGTTTTTGTTGTTGTTATAATTCATTTAGATGTACATCTCCCCCGGCAATAACTTCCAGATTACAATGAGTACATTTACGGGCAGCGCCGCACAGCGTTCGGCACATTCAAACGTGTGCTCAAGACCGACGGCATTTCGGGTCTCTACCGTGGACTGCTGCCCATGATGTGTCGGTAAGTCTCTCTCAGCCAATTTAATTTCATCTAATCGTAATGCCACAACTCTTGCACAGCGATGTACTACCATACGGCATCTATATGCTCGTCTATCAGCAGACAACAGACTACTTGGATGACACGGAATTCGTGCACGTTCGTCGTGAGTACGGCGATCCGAAGAATCTCAGTCTGATTATTACGACTTTGGCTGGTGCCTGGGCCGGCGTCCTGTCGTGGGTGTGCGTCATTCCGTTCGATGTGGTCAAGACGATAATGCAGGCGGACGAGAATCGTCGTTTTAGCAGTATACGCCATTGTTTGGTTGCCAATTTCCAGCGTTACGGTTGGCGTAGTTTATTCCGTGGCAGCTGGATGCTGGTGGTGCGCGCAATTCCCTTCAATGCAGCGACTTTTCTGGGCTACGAGTCGTCGCTCGAATGGTGTCACCAGTTCAATCACAAGAAGGCGGCATTCTGAAGACTTACGTGTTTTTGTTTTTTAATTTTAATGTTTATATTATTTATGAAAATAAATTTTTAAAAACTTGACTGATTTTTGATTGTTTGTTGGGTTTTCTAAAGAAATGGAAGACCCATTTATAACAGTTAGCACAGTTCCAAGCTTCGCTGAAAGAAGAAAAATTTTCCGTCGTAAATTCTCGTATGTTTGAGCGCCCGGTGTTAAACATTAACTAAGTTCATGAAACGCACTGAAAGTCGGTACAAAGTGAAATTAAACGAAGCGGCATGACTAATTGTTAAACAATCCTGTACACTTTATTATACCAATCAAAGATTTTAAAAAATTTGAGTAAATATGTTAGTAAACCCATAACGTAAAGATTGTTAAACACATGACTAAAAATTCATCATCGTTGAATTTGGTCTGATTTATCGATACAAGATTGTCGATATTTTGAGGTTGAGTGACATATGCACTTGTATATTGGTCACCTAATCTGGAAAAAATGTTTATTATGATTAATAAATGAAAAAGATTATGATTATTTATATGTTTTCATTACTTTTAATTTATTTTCTTTTCAAGCAAATAGATTTAAAAATTTTCAAATAATATATGCTTCTATGTTACAATATAAGTGCGCACCTACTTAGCTCCAATAAAAATGAATAATTTTGTTTCAATTGCATCGTACCTACTCATTCAACTACAGCGATTCTTTGGTGTTTTATGTTTGTATAAAAACGCATTGCAACATAACTCTATGCGGTTTTCAGACGCATTTCGACATTCACATTGGGTTTGCGGTGTTTTGCATTCACAGTTAGAAAAACCACGGGTTCCTAGTTAATTGTGTTCAAAGCGTAGCGGCGTGTGGACGTGTTATTAATTATTATTTGTGCGTCATTTCGAGTGGTGCACTGCGCGATTTTTCGCAAAGCTTTTTAATTAGAACTCAGCCCGTTTTGTTTTTCCGTAGATAATAAAGTTATAATAGCTTTGCGTTCGCTTTATAAATAAACTAAAAGTTGAGTGCAAACAGTTAACCAAGAAGTGCATGACAAAATGAGGGACAAAAATTGCAACCGTAAAAATGCAGCGTCTTCTACGGAATTTCAACAAAAAAAAAACAATGTTTTCTGTTTACTTGTCTTAGCAAAGGCCAAAAAGGCCCAAAGTGTTAACAATTAAAAATTAGAAAAAACAACTTAAACTCAGTCTGGCGTAGTGAATTGCAAGAAAACAAAAACCACAAGAAAAGTGCGACAAATAAAATATAAAAAATCTGTTTATATGTGTATGAAGAAAAAAACCAGCTTGGAAATGCAGTAATGACTCCAATGATAATAAAGTAATTATTTTAAATGTATGTTTCTCAACGACTTTCCAATAAAATCGCCTTCTTTTACTTCAGATTTGCACTTGATTTGCTTTTTGTTGTGTGTGTTTTTAGTTAGTTTTACTTTAAAATTCTTTTAAAATTGTTGTACAACAAAATGTCTTGTAGGCAGAGTAAAAGCAGCGCCAAAGAAGCGGAGCGGACACAAACACTAGAAAAACGCCACACTCTTCAGTTGCGTGTGCCTTTTTTTCTTGCTAAACTCGCGCTTGCTCTCTGTTTGTTGCATGAAATTTTTGTTGTGTTCTGTTGTCGTGGCCTACGTTGGCGTCGCCGTCAGCGTCGGATGGGGAAGTTTGTGTTTGTTTGCTGTGTAAAGTCAGCGTCGGTGGCAGCCGCCAAGGCGGATATTTAAAAATAACACAAACAAATGCAAAGATTTTTTTTGTTTGCGTTTACTTGTGCTTACTCATTTACACACATGCGTATGCAGCTTTCGACTCAAAGTCTGAAGCGTCTAATGCCTTTGAATGCATCGTCGGACGGCGTTCCCTGCGACAGATGTTTTTATTAGTTTGCTCCAGCTTCTGCTTTTTCAACTAACTGTAATACGTGTATGTTGGTGTGTGTAACATTCCAATCGCAAATATATTCTTTTTCTGGTTTGTAGTTTCACTGCTGTTTGTTGGGGTGGCAATGCATCTGCTGCATAGAGTTCAACTAGAAATTCTTAGCATTTGATTTTTTTTTCTTATGGTGTATGGTGTGAAAAACACACATAACAATTAACACAGATGCGGCTTATCTGATGCACTCAACTAAAACCAACTCAATTCCACCTCATCCTAACACACCATCAGGGGGTGGCTATTTTAACGTTATGTTTTTCTTTGCCCTTCCGTTTTTGTCTATTTTTTGCAGGGCGGCTTAAGTTAATTTGTTTGGGTTTCTTCCTCTTTCATTCATTTTCCCTCTTGCTTTCGTTTGTTTTTTCGCCTCTTTGGCAAATGCAACAAATGCGTCGTTGTGTGTTTGTGTCTTTGCTGTGCTGTGCATGCGTGCCTGACTTTGATCGCTTCACTTGCTTGCTTCGGTTTTTGTTTTTGCATTTGTTTTCCACACTTGCTTTGTTTTTGTTTGTATAATTATTGTCTCTGCTCTTTCTAATTAGAAACTACGCTGCAATAAAAAAAAGAAGCTACAAACCGTTTAAAAACGGCGTCGCTGCTGTCGGTGCACTTGAAGTTGAAAATAGAAATGTACTTTCAGCTGATTGTTGTTATTGTTGAGGTTTTTGCAGTTGCCTATGTTGTCGTACGATTCGTTTTTGGCTTTGGCAACATTTGTAAAGAAAGTGAAATTGCATTTGTTTGCACATTCTTGGTATCCACACACACTTACACATACAGAATAATATAATCAGAAAAAATTGAAGTCAAGCTTTTTTCATCTTTATATATATGATTGGCTGAATATAGCAAACAAAGACGATAGAGAAGAAAAGCTTTTCGTTCGAAGCTTCAATTCGGGGAATTACCGAATTTTAAGAATACAAACCAAGAAGTGCCTTACCATCTGGTCTTCACTGTACTAGTTTTTTATGGTTATTTTTGGCTTTGAATTTTAGCATTTCAATTAACGCCGAAAAAAGCGCATGCAAAATGGCGCATCTGAAAATTTGTACGTTGCTTTGGCATTTCAACAATTTATGCCAGAATTTTTTTCTTCGTTTTGAGTTTGTTTTTGTTTATCTTTCTATTTGTTGTTGGCCAAAGTCAAGTGATACAGAAAGGGCAGGCGAAAAAAATAGAAGAAGAATTAATGTCAAAGTTGTCGCTACGTTTGTTTTGTTTTTTCTCTCTCACATTGTTGCAGATACGTGTACTTTTTTGAAACCCTGCTGAAATCAACAAAGTTTAAAATTTCAACTAAATGAGCAATTACAATAAAAATTAGATTGTTTAGACTAAAGACTTTTGTGTTACTTTAAAAAATCATGATAATTTTTTCATTTCATTTCTGCTTTGGTTTGCTTTCATTCATTTTTATCTTTAAGATATTTTTCGAAAAGCGTGCACGTATTGACTAATGCATGCGTTGAAGCTGTGTGTTAGGGTGTATGAGCATTAGGCACAAGAATTTATTTATGAGCTTGACACCGATTTTTTATTGTTGTTTTTATTTTGGTTTTGTTTATGCGTGTTCTTTTGTGTGAGAGTTCATGTCCTACTTTTCCCACTCTTTTTTGTTTAAACAATTTTCGCTTTTTTGCTTTCCATTTCGTTGAAATCTGTTCTTTGTCTAGACATAGACACAGCATTCCAATTTGCCACTTCCTGGTTGCATTTAATTTGCATTTTTCTTATTTCCATTCTTCGTTCCTTTTCTTATATTTTTACTTTTTGTTATATTTTTTTTTATTATTTTTAAGTACAGAAACAATTTCATAACAAAGATTTATGTGCTTTTAATAACCACAAGTCGTATGAGGCAATTACAAAAAAAGTAATTGAAATCTCAAAAAAAAAAACGGAGGCAAAAATTGATTCAAAAAGCACGCGCGCCTACGTACTCTTCCCTAGTGTTAGCATGTTGCAAAATGTTGCTCTTGGTAAATTGTCTCACTTGTATTTATGTATATAATATACATATGTATGTAAGTGCATGCAAAAGATACATTTTCATTTAACTCTACACATTGTGTTATAACGGTACGATTCTTGCTTAAGGTACTTTGGACTAAGACAAGTTCTACGAAAGCTTCTCTGTCTGTTTTATTAATTGACCGTTAAATGTGCCAGTGTATCTGTAAATTGTAAAGCACCTCTTTAGATACAACGAAAACCTCATCATATTTATGCAAATCTAGCAAAGTGGTTGCAAAAAAAAAATGTATGAACTAATTATGTACGCTAATGGCTGATTATCTACGTTAATGGCCATTAACACAGACATAACCAACCCCTTGTAGGCACACATAGACAAAAAGTGGCTCTAGGCATTGCAACTATGCGCCGTTATAAAAATGTATCTCAATCATCATGTCTATAGCTTTTGATAATATATATTTTCCGATTAAGAAATTGCTCAAGTTTTGCTGCAAGGCCTTGGCATAGTTTTTGGGCGCATTAGGTTGTTGTCGTCTTCGCTTCTTGTGTAGAGAAAAAGCGGATGAAACGCACAACTTAAAAGTATCGACTTTTACCGTTGTCGCGTGTCTTTTTCTTTTTCTTTTTTCTTTTCGATAAAATATTTTTCCTAATTGATTTTAAGCTTTGCTAAGCGTTATTTTAATAATCTGACCACAGTCACGCATTCGCTTTCGTTGTTTCGCTGGTTATGACTTTCGCCCATCTGTCGGATAAATCCTGGTCTTTTGAGGCAATACATTGGAACATCCAATTTTCAACTTTTTCGTAGAAACGGAATTGCTGTTTCGTCAGTACGTGCTACAACGAACGAAACAAATGATAGTCTGTTAGGTCTTTTTTTCTTCTTTTTATAACGATATGAAGCAAAAAATATAACTTCAAGAGAAATCATAGCTTCTAACTCTAAAACTTTATAGATATGGACAGATGTCGGTGTAGTGACCTGTAATACCTGACCTTATATACACATGTTACAGCGGTCCGATCTGCCTTATTGCGAAGATTAAAAAAAAAAAAAAGCAATAATAATAATAGTAGGAAATGATAGCGGCGAATTCGAGTTGGATACTAATTTGAACAGCTGTTGAATATGCTGTCTGTTGTCTTGTCTAGTATTGTTTCTAAAGGTAATTCGTTATTTTCTTATTGGTTTACTGCTGAAGTAATCGATACTGAGTTATTTGGTTACGACAATAACATCACAATTGATGTACAATTATTATATCTTACTGGCTAATAAAGTTTATTTGAATGTTTACTCTACGATTTCCTATGTATATAATTTTCATGGGTTCACTTGTCTCCGATTGAAATGAAGTTGTAAAACAGCACAGTTTTGTTTCTGTGTTTTTCTTATTAGTAAAATGTTTGTTTGATTTAAAGATAATTAAATAATTATATACAAATTGGTTTAAACAAATGCGAGCTCGTGTTTTCATTAAGCAATAATATGCAATAATTAACTCAATTGGCGATCTAAAAATGCCGTAAATACAAATCCACACTGTTGAGTGTAGGTGCAGTATTCAATTTCATTACAGCCAACCAGCCACCTGCAATCTTATCGTTTGGCAGTTAAGATACTTTTGTGCTCGTGAAACGCAAAAACGCGCCATGAATTGAAGTAGTCAAGTGTCGCACAAAATATTATATCACCTCATGAAATTATAGTTTCTTATCAAAATATTGCTTATCAACATTATTAAAAGTTGCCGTTATTCTAATCGAAATAAAGTAACAACAATGCACCGAAAGCGCTCATTGTCATTTGCCTATGATTGAGATAAGAGATTAGTAAGGGAAATAAATGTCAGCAAAAATTGGATTTTTTGGAATTTTGGGTTAGAACCACTTTTTTCTTTGGCAACTGTGAAACTATATTATGATCTTGCTATAGCAAATTACATTATACAATTTCCATCAAACTTATCATCCATAGCAGGCAATTGCCTGTCTGTACTCGTATCCCAACTTAAACTAACTTTGTATACTAATGAAGAGAAATGTTCCTAAGCAGAATTATTCTAATAATTTCCCTAGCAAACTATTTATTGTATATAAGGTAGGGTTCTTTGAATTCAGATGAAGAATTATAAGTCGACAAAAATAAATAAATAAATTAATAAATAATTTATAAAATTAATAAATAAATAAAAAATAAATAAATTTGTTTCTAATGAACTATACATAAATGAACTAAAGGATATGGACAATTTTGTATATAAAAGCTCACATCTTCTTCGTTACGTTTTCAAATTATTTAATCGGTTTGGGACTTAAACCTTTTTTTATTTTTCTTTGACAGAGTTTCGATTTCAAATTTCACATACTTTTCAAAGGCAAACTTATGAAGCAATATTCATGTCATACAAATATTCCAATTTATATATTATTTTATCCCCGACTTTTGCGCACGACTAACGCACGAAACTTCACAGTATTATTCGACAGGCTATTCTAGAGATTCCCTGAAAATTTCATCAAAATCGGTTCAGCGGTTTCGGTGTCTATAGTGGATATACAAACATACATACCTTTTTTTTCCAATGAGTTGATTACAAGTCTATTTACTTATGATTCCAACTATGTGTTGTATTTGGTTCTAGAATCCCATTTCTTCTTTTTGTAAATACCATTGGAATGTACTGTTTCCCATGTAGTATAGACCCCTAACTAACGTACACAGTCGTTTAAATTGAAATCGTTTGAGGATTTTAATGTTTGAGTACCCATAACTGAATTCCATATGCGATAATGCGATTGTTAAAATCGAGGGTTTATTTACAATTTCCAACATTATTTATAGAAATAAATAATTACAATTTATAGAAAACTTATAAAAATAATATATATTTTTTTTTAATTATGAAAAAAACTCAAAATTACCTTACAAATTTATGACGCGCGA
Source organism: Cacoxenus indagator (assembly GCA_035041755.1). Lineage (NCBI taxonomy): Eukaryota > Metazoa > Arthropoda > Insecta > Diptera > Drosophilidae > Cacoxenus > Cacoxenus indagator. The sequence goes on along the minus strand of JAWNKX010000682.1, from coordinate 4,827,418 downwards.
CACAGACGACATGTAAATTGATAAGAAAATTGTTTCCGAATTACGTTCTTTTGCCTCGAAAAAGTTTACTGGCTTTATCGCAAGAGAACCTGTATATACCTGAGCGCGCACACATGGCATCGGATGCAAGATAAGAGCGCAAACCGACATTCACACGAATCCATACATAAAGACGCAAAAACACCGGCACGACAATCGCGCGCGCACCGTCACTCTTGTTGGCTGATTTTGTCGACTTTGACCCTGACGGCTTTTTAGCATGTTTTAGCATGATTGCTGAAAATTGCTAACAGAAAAATTCGAGAAACAATTACGTTTGTCTCGATCACGCGCTTTAATTTCGCAATTGAGAAGTTTTATTAAGATAATTTCTTTTCTTCTATTGTTGAAAGGATTGCATGATTCGGAGACTTCATTTATGAAATAATATATTTTTGACAATTGTCGCGAATAGAAGTCATGAGATATTTCCGCTAGATATATAACATTGGAACTTGAGCTTACCATTTTTTTTCTGCGTGTTCATACCACGATCACTTTATGGAATGTGGGCCTCAGTAGCAAAGGTGGATAGCTTTACTTTAGAGGATCGGAATCCCTGTGCTTTGTGGTTATTGGTATTGGTATTATATAATTAAAACTCGTTACCACTTTATGTTATATACCCCTAAGTTCTTATAGATCTCTGGAAAAACGTAATCATTTTTGGGTTATGCATGTTTTCTTAGAATTGGGTCTGTAGACCTCTAAAATGTTCGTAGTTCGTAGGTTTGTGAAGTAGTTCGAAGTATTCTTGAACTAATCTTTAACATATTCTACTGTAAATTGTAACGTTTAGTCAGTGTCACAAGACCGTAAGGTCAACTAATTCTAACTTTGAAAAAAATAAGTAATGGGTTGCTCTGATGAGTTGGGTTAATTTCAGAGGACATTATACTGCGGAAGTTCTTACTCTGGAGACGTTCGGATTCGAATCAGTTTGTAGTACATCATTCATTATAAATGTTGTGCTATTTTAAATTTAATTACATCTTTAAGATAATATATATTTGTTCAAGATAGAATTTCAAGCAATTGCGGGTGTAATAGAATCATAAAATCGTCCCTATCTATAATCATTGCCTTTCTGTATTATCATAAAATTTGAATGACATTTTCTTTGCTTATTCTTTCACAGATTTTCAACACAGAACTTCCAGAAATAACGTCTTTACTAACGTGCTTCCGGAGTTCAATCAAGTCATCAATCAATCAGTTATAGAAAAAAGCTCAATCATACAAACAATAAACCTATACTCGCTCCATACTTCAATTTAAAAAAAAGTGCCAACTGAAAATCACAGTGTGCTAGGAGTCTGCTATATTCGAAAACGGCAAATTTAAATTAACTCAGATCTAATAAATTATTCCGTGAAATCCCCCATCCAGCCACCCTTCTCCACTGGATACCGTCCATAGCCATTTTATGCGTGGGAAGAAGTAATCAGTATGCGCCGTAAGCTCGGGTAAAAACTTAAAAACAAAAAATTAAATTAAACGTTCCGCTTCCGTTAATTGCGGTTGTCGCGTTGATATAATCTTGTTCAGCGATTTTTTTTGTTGCCACATATTAATTACGATCTCGTCGTTTTCGTTGTACGGTTATGCGATTTAATGCGTCATCGTCCAAGTGTGACACAGTAATTTCCAACAAACGCAGCTGATAAAGATGAGTTTGAATCAACACAGTGGGCCAGGACCGCCGGATGCAACAAAAGTAGCAACAACTCCAACAACAAAAAACACAAATACGAAAACGAACACAACAAAAGCGACAACGATAGCAACAAGCAAAAGCAACATTTACGGCAACGGCGGCGGCTACGATCAAGTGGACGCATCACCACATTCAACGTCAGCCTCCTCGTCGATAGCTGTAGTGAAAACATTTCAGAACGGTGTCGGTATGTGTGCTTACAAGGGTGCGAGCGGTGCAAGTGGCATCCAAGTGTCGTCGGCATCAGCGTCTAACTCTTCTACGGCACTGGTGTCCACAACAGGTTGCAATGGTATCGATGCAAGTAGCAACGGTGCCAGTAGCAACAGCAATCGTACTAATGATTGTCAGAGTGGTGGCAGTAATAGTCCAATGTCAAACGGTTGTGCAAATACAAGTGCCGGAAATAATATTTTGTTGTCTAACACGCATAACACGAGCAATAGCAACAGCAACAGCAACAGCAACAACAGCTCGGAACAGTCACAACTGCAACCGTCACAACATGACTACCAACAGCAAAAGAACCAACTACCACCGCCACCACCAGTTACGCGTGCAATATCGTCGGATCGTTTGGTAACGGGACCATCATGCAGAGCACTTCGTACCGCTGTTTCAGCATTATATTCAGTGGATGATTTTGTTAAGGAAAAAATCGGTTCCGGATTCTTTTCTGAAGTCTATAAGGTAAGTGATAAATTTGTGTTCTTTTTTTTATTAGAAATAATAAATAAATTCACATAATATAAATATAATATAATAATAATATAAGCTAATTAATATAATAAAAATAATATTATATAATATAATTCACATAAATAAAATTCATGAAACAACTTATAACACTTCTGTAGAACTATATGGGCAGTGATATCTGCTCTGATGTAATCGTTGTTGCTGATATGTCCTTGAATAGGGGCATGTAATGTAGCATTGAGTTGTCTGTTATTTTTTGATTATGGATTATATTCAGATAGGTTTAATTAGCTGTGAAGAGCTTTACAAGGACCTGGCTTATGTGAATATGGCTTGCTAAAACTTTCTAATTTATTGAGGTTTTTATTTATATTAACTGAGCAAGGATTTAAATGGACAGGCTTATCTTATTTTTGGTTATTCCAATATGCATATATGTATCCAATGTCTATTCTAAAATTTTTACGACATTCAAGACTTTTATTATATTGCTAGTAACTCACAAGATATAGCATTGCTATAGATTAAATGTCAGAGCCATCATAAAAATATAAATGTATACTAGCAAAGTCCACTTCGGTGCCCGGGATTTGGAACACACTAAATTGTCTTTATCGTTTTGAATGCACCAAAGATGTGATCAACACCAATGACGCACCAAACTTTCGACTTGAATTAAACTTTTTATTTACTATTTTGCTTTGACAGACTTTCAAATGTAACATACATATCAACGGCAAACTGATGAAGCAATATTGAGATTTTCATACTCTCATATAATTTCATAAAATAAATTAAATGGAATTTCCCGACTTTCTCCGTACACTGTGCCATCACACTTTACACACAAACATCCTACATGATGACAACCATATATTTACCAATTTTCAGGATGCTCCGTCAAAGGGTGTAATTTTTGTAAACCACTTTTTCTCTACATCCTAAGCTAAACAAGAATTTGGTTACTTGAAAGAAAATAAATTGTTTTATCAGTTGGTACTTTAGATCGAAGTACTTCTATATCTTTTATAGCGCCAAAGTTCTCATAGCTATTAATATAAAGTGAAATCGCATTTTTCATACAATTGTACTCTCCCTAGTGTTGACAATGGCAATGCCTTTTATAATACTCTTCCGAACTCAAGACGACCTTTGGCTGGGTGCATTAAAAGTAAAATTATTTTTCTCACAATTCAATGTCGAAAGCATTTCATAATTTACTTTCATTTTCTAATAAAGCGTATCGCTCAGTTACGATTTTAATATATTTTTCTACAGTTTTGATTTAATTGTTTAATAAGCTTCAAAATGGTTAAAAAAGCTGATGAAATCGCACAGCTGTTCACACCAGACAATAGCACTGCATATTGTTAATAGTGGTAAGAAATGCAACAAATCTTCAGTGAAACCGTGTGTAAAACTGTCAGTTGGAAAAATTTGCTTACAAAGCGATATGCTTCGAAATGCAACCATTTTTTTCTTAGTGTAAGTATAGAAGACATTATAAAAACAATAAATATAGTAAAAAAATAATACTATTTGAAATATTGTCAAATTAAAGAGTAAGAGAAGAGATTAAGAAACGTTTTTCCGACATTTGCCAACCCAGGTGAATTGATGTGATGCATACTTTTGTGGCTTAACGTTGTCAACTATCACACAACGGTGTTGCTGCAACAGTTGTTGTTCCAGATAATTGACAATGTGTTTGGCCCAGATCGGTTTCAAGTAAAGCGTGCGTTGTTGTCGTCTGTCAATCAATTATTCAAACTAGTGTTCGATCGTTTGATCGTTCATTCAATAGCTTTTGTAGTGATCTGATCACCTGTCAAATGACGCTGGTTAATGTCACAAAGTGTCTGCTTTAGTTTATTCGCAGAAAGAGCATTTTCTTTGTCACCGTTGTATTTTTACTTTCATTTTTCACAATAAAAATACGGTTTGGATTTTATTGAATTTTATTTTATTTGATTTGCTGTGCTTTCTTCTTTCACTTTGCTCCTCTATGCAATTCACATTTTTTAATCATACAATGTCACGTGTCTTGGCTATTATTTGTGCTCGCCATTATTTCATCAAACGAAAGTAAAAATATCTAAAAAAAAAACCTGACAATGTAGTTTTCTTGTTAAGTATTTGCTTCGTGCTAAACCAAAGTTTTTTATGCATTACATTTTTTCTTAATATTACGGCAGCGTAAGTTTTGTGTTTGCACTTCTTTCCAGCTTTATCTGTCTTACCGGCTTTTTTGTTATCTGCACTCTACCCAAGATAGAAAAGTCAAATGTCTGTTCGCTTCATTGGCAAAGTGTGAGACACGTTTGGCCATTGTCAGATTTACTCATTGTTATTTTTTTGACATTAGATTATTTCGAGACTTATTAGAGTCGCTTATGTATTGTGCTTGAGTTATTAGTCGTGGTTATGAATAAACGTTTCTAATTTTAATACTTCTTTTGTTTGGTTTTTACTTTCGTTTCGTATTTCTTTTGGAGTTCAATGGACTTGGCATAGACTTAGACACGACAACAAAGACAAAAATATAAATAGAAAAGTTGATTGGTAGTGGTCAAGGAGACTCGGGTATGCAGCGCTGGAGTCACTTTATGAAAACACTCAATCCGGTAGCCAATAACCAGCGAATTAATTCAGCATTAACTAACTAACATATTTAAAGAAGAATCAATTCTTTGGTTATGACTTTTGATGTAATTATATATATATATATATATTGTGATGAAAATATCTGCAAACTTCAGTATGAACTGATGATTAGCGACCAGATTTTCAAAGTTGTAAATTTCTTACTTTTGATGCTAACCATAAATTAAGAAAAGAGAAGTACCAAAAAAAAAAACAGCTTTAATTCGGTATGCATTAGGTCGGAAGTGGTTTGGTTAAGCTTAACTGAAAATGGCTTAAAAACGTCGACACTCAAATTCTTAGCTGCTTATTTTGCTCTTTAATTTGACTGTCGACTTTTTAAAAGTTCTCAACCTTCAGTTTGCAACTAACTGCTGAGATATAGTGCTTCGTTAGAGAACATACATATACCATACTACCTAAACCCAGCTCGTGAGCAGTACTTCATTTTCTACTTCCTTGACAGTAACTTGTTTCGTTGCATTACTAGATTGTTCGTTAAGATTAATTTTTCTTGGCATGATTCTCAAAATAAATAATTATATTTTGACAATTGATAAATTCAATAATTTACTAAATGACAATCAATGGCATTCAAACCGAAGTAGAATTAAATATTTGCTCATACACTTTTTTTAAAATGTTTTTGAATGTTATTGAATTTCTTTTTTTTGCCTATCCAGTAAGTACTACAATTATCTACATTAAAAACAAAAACTATTAAATTGGTTGAAAATTACGGTCAGCAGAGCAAAATAAACGCATTTTCCCCTCTTTCTTTTATATACAGAGATTTCACTGCGTTTCGATGTTAGCAGAGGCCGTAATGCCTAGAGTCTCCTTAAAAGATTTTTATTGTTATTTTAAGTAGACATTTTTAAGAAGCTATAGTCATTTAGTATTTAGTAATGACTATAGCTATTTAGTCAAGGTCGTTTTCTATACATTGCCGCTCAGTTGTTTATTGTCGTACAGAGATACTAAACCGTCTCCATCTTTTTCTAACAGATGCACATTGTGCTCCGTCGTTTGTGGTTCTTGCTTTACCTTATAAGTTTAATGGTGGATTGCGTTTATGGGTCAATGAATTTTATTCACAGATACAAAAATATCTGTAGCACAGAGTGGTAGTATTTATTTATACCTAGCTTTCAGAAAAAAAATCTTAAACTCTGCTCAACGAATCTTGATTTTATTATTTAGTTTAGTTACCTCAATTCAAACTTTCACAGCCAAGGCAAACAGGTTTTCTGCATTCATCTAAATTGTTCGACATTTGAAAAGTCATCATTTGAGAAACTTGTTACCAATAATAAATCGCACATATTTGTAGGCACCATTAAAAATTAAGTTCTTTACAAAACGATTTGAAAGAGTTGGTGAAATATATTTTAATATTTTATCTTAAAAAATCATAATAAAATATTTAAGCTTCCTATCATTTGTATGAAATAAAGTGCGCATAAATACGTGTATCGTTATGTGTATTTGCATTCGATATTTCGCAACATATGTAGATGCATTTTCAATGCCTCAGATACTTTTCGCTATTGCGTGCGTGAATGACCGCGCGATAGAATGCACGGATGCACGGTGCATGTTGTGGCATCTGCAATGCTATTTGCCGTTACTAACAATAGTAATATGGTGTTGGTGATTGCAAAAAAATGATTTGAATTTTATTGCACCTGTCGGAGGTCTTAGCTGCAATGCAGCAGCATCTTTTGCACGTACGTTGCGCTGATTTTGCATCATTTACTGCGCTGCATTCATTAATGCAACTCAACTCAGCTGAACTAAACTGAACTGTTTGCTGATTACAAATCGTATGCATTCTTTTTTTTTTATGAAAACGTTTATTTGGTTTTTAATCTGGTGAATGTGTGAAGTGTCTATGCTTCCGCATTAGAAAGCAAAAAGTTTACTTCACTTCAGCTGCCACTCTTGCAGCGTTTTGAGTGGATACATTAAGCATTGTGTAAAACATCTATTTGTGTTACCAACTGCTGCAATTGTTGCACGATTGATTATTGAATGTGTAACAGAAATTCTGAAGCAATCAAATGAATCTAAATCTAAAAGTGATTTATCAATTGACGAATGTGCCGCAAACTCAATTTGAGCAGTTCAAAAGTGAAATTATGAAGTGCCATACAAAAGTCAAGTGGCAATGGCTGCTGCCTCATCAATTCGGCCTAAGTTTCACTAATATCGGAAAATTTCTAGAGTGAATGCATTTGGATTTAATTGCGTGTCAAAGAAATTTTTTCAATTAATTGAAATGTGAAACGAAACGAAGCACAGATATAAACCCCGTCAAGACGCAGAATTAGTTAAGTTAGGCAGTAGGGGGGCAGTAGCCACTGCGCTGGGGTCTGCACACAACGCGCTCACACTCAAATTAATTAATGCGTGCGGCTGATTTGCTGACGCCTGTGCATCTAACTCCATGCTCTGCTCCCCTGTCGGCGAACGCAACTAAGCAAATAAACAATCGCCATTCTGCGTTGCAGTAAATTTTAATTAAAACTTTTCACAATTTTCTGTTTATTGAACGTACGACAAACGATGGCACGAACGCACGCACGAACGAACAAATGCCATTTTATTTGCCTCCATTTGCCCCCTCGATGAAATCAGTGCACTCTCAGTTGTCGTTCGACCGGCATAGCTTAAACAGCACACGCACCATTCACTGAGCTGAGGAGATGGCAAAGGTCAACAATTTTCATTCATTTCAATTGGTGGAAAAAGAGAGTCTTCTTCTTGGAAATGCGCTTGCATGCGGTGAAAATATGAATTGTTTAACTTTTCTAATAATTGCGAAATACTTATGTGGGAAATCATAAATTTTTGCTTTCAGAAAGTTTCATTTTTTTTTGCCTCGAGTGCAACAATAATTTGTCGAAAAGGGGTCGACCATATTGGAGTTGGTGGCGTTGTGGAATTGGCATCCTATGTGATTGTTTCCCCATCAAAGAGCGAACGTTTACCAAACGCTTGAATTGGTATTGTAAGTGCACTTGCAACATGTGGCACTTGCTATATGAATATTGAAACAATCGTAATTTTTTTTTGTTTTTTAACCCAGAAAATTAGACAATTCTTTAATTTTGATTATGTATTTTTTCATTTTCTATTACTTCTATCACTTTGATTGTTATTTTTTATACAGATTTCCTTATTATATTGCTAAGAACCTTCAATTGATTCAATCAATTCAAAGGTTTGTGTAATTTGTTATGTGAAGACCGATCTTCATACCATCAATGCAGTTACTTATATCTCACATATGTTCATTCCTTATAGATACAATTCTATATTAAAATTAATCTTGTTTTCCATTACTGAGAGACTTTAAATTACCTCAGTTCTCCAAATTTTTCGAATCACGTGCATTCGCTAGATCCTTCAAAAATATGATCTATATGATGAGTGTCTTTTATCTTGTCTTTTATCTTCATACCCGTGATATATGCGCTTTACTATCTACTATCATTGAATTTACTTGTATATTCTGGGTATCTTTAACTTTAATAAAATTGTCATAGATTTTTAAATACGTCTGAAGCGTTTCAGCTAACACCATGACAATCGGTACATATATGGATGTCATCATGGAGAATGCTTGTGTGTGATAGTCTACCAAGAAAGTCGGTAAATTCCATCCAACTTTTTGGTATGAATTCAATTAAAAAAAAATAATAAAAAAGTCTAATCAAATAGAAAGTTTAGTGCGCCACTGGTAGTGATCATATCTTTGGTGCATTCAGAACGATACAATCAATTTAGTGTGTTTCAAATCCCGAGCAACCAACTACGGCCTTGCTAGTCAAAGTATAAACATTAAATCAGATATTTTTATAATTAAATTTTACGCGGGTTTCTGAATTTGAGGCTTAATGAGACATACGTTATATACGATTTTTTTTTCTTACTTTCATTCGAATCCTAAGCTTCAAGTTTTGCGATTGACGTAGTTCACTTTTTATCTGGAAACTCTTAGTTCTCAAATGTCTTATGGCTCTCAATCTTCCCATTATTCACTTTCAATGGATTTTGCTACACATTGCAACTCTGTCTTGTACTGCATACTAAAACTTTTCGAACAAATGCAATTTCATTAAGAGCCAAGCCTAAGCAATCTATGCCAATGAGCACTGGCAACTACGACTGAAATGGGAAAAATTAAAGTGCAATTTATTTTAATTCTATAACTGAAAAATGCACTTTGAGTTTGAATTGTCGTCGAGGACATGTGATGTGGCAAGAATAAATCTACAATACTAAAGTATGTTGCAGAGTAGCAGGGCCAGACCAATGAGAAACAATTGTAAAATGAGCGTATAAATTGAAGGGAGTTTGGTGCGACTATGCGACAGTGGCGGTGTTTAAAATGATTGACAGCTACAAACTGAACTTCAAAGGTTGTCAGTTGTCCGAGTTTAAGTCTGCTATTGTTTTTAGTTAAGGCGGAGTGAAATAAAGATTAATGACGCTTGCTGCAAAATATGAAGCAGTCGTTTGCAGCAACAGCAACTAAAAATGCATCAATTTAAATTAATAACAAAACAAAGAAATTATTTTTATAGATAAGAAAATGTTGTTAAATGTTGCACACAAAGCGAAGCGTGAAAAAAGTGAATACAAAAAAAGTAGTGTTCATAAAGCGTTTAAAGACTAGGTCAAGAAAACGGTAAAACCAAAGAGCGAAACAGTGCGAGTTTTAAGGCAAAATTGTATTGCATTTGTTGTTGTTGTTGTTGTTGTTGTCGTCGTCGTCGTTGGTGTAGCTTCGATAAGCTGCTGGCATTCATCATTGCGGTGGTGGTGGCGGCATAAGGCATCAAATTACAGCCATCATGAGATGATGTTTTGCTGTTGTCTTCAAACAACTGAGATATGGAAAAAGCGAGTAAACTTAAAACGCGTGAACATTGCCGCCGGAACAGTGAGGCCAACTATTAGACAACTAGACAGACAGTTAGTCAGTTGGTATAAAACTGCATCTAGTAATTTGTTGCTCCTAACGGAGAATTTATTAGGTTAAATGATAGGTTTTTAGCAAACAGTGGCTTCGCTCGACTGTCTGACGGCGCCTGTTGCTAGCTGGGCGTCGAAAATCTACACCAACGCAAATTCGGCAACCGCCACTGACCGACCATCATCGCAAGCCATCGCCATCGCCATCGCCATCGCTATCGCCACAAAATAACGACGTGCCGACGACGATGGCGATGGCGACGACCAACTTTGAAATACAATTCGTTCAGCTAAGTTTTAGGCATTTTTCGGATACAACTAAAAACTACAGCAAAAACTTGAACAATAACAAAATCGCTGTTGGTTCAGCTTAGTTTTGTTGTTGTTGTTGTTTTTTTGTTTTTGTTTATGTAGTTTTTGTGGGTGTATTGAAGTTGTTGCTCGCTCGCTGCTCGATTTCTCGGCATGCAACGCTTTCTATGGTTTCTATTGTAGTCTGTTTTTGCTTGCGCCTTTCTTATGTTAAACTTAGTATTAATCGTAATAAATCTAACTTGGAATTTTAGTTTTCATTGAGATTCGTGCCTCGCCATTTCACAAGAAATGAAAATTAAACTTAAAAAAAAAATTAAATAAAAAATTTTATAAAATAAAAAATTAATAAGACAAAAAAATAAATAAATAATATAATAGGAGGTAGAATATTTCTTAGAGACATTGTCATGCAAATCTATTGAACTGTTTTAAAACTGTCTCTCATCAAGGCGAGTTCGGAGAAGACATTGGAAGAGTTCAATATTAGTTTGGCTGCCTGCTACGCTTTCTTTAGTAATTATTCAGTTCATGATCTGAAATCCTTTAAAGTGTGTGTCATACATTACTTGAAACCTGGTGAAGAGATATGCCAGATACTATTAAAACCCATCCATTGCATTCGATTCTAAGTATTCAAAAGTCTAAATAGAAAAAATGTAAATGGGTTATTAAATACATATCTAGATTCAAGAAAATCAATACCTAGTATTTTTTTGTTTGTTTTTGAGTTGGTGGAATATAAGTAACGCATAATTTTCTTGATCAATCGTGATCATCATCCTTTAGTAAAGCTAAATTGTGTAATGGCAATAAATATAGACTTCATTAATGACTTGAATTGTGATCTAGGCCTTTCTAGCACTCTAGCACAACAACTTCGAGTTTTACTGATTCATAAATTCATCCTCTGTGTGATTGTATTAGGATCATTCAAGGATTTACTCGGTGTGTGTGTAACCCAATACAGGTCACTCGAGTTAATATATCTTCGTGAAGTGTATCATGCCCGAGGGTACTTTTTCTTCTTGTTGCAGGTGGTTGTTTTTGCCACCAATTCTGAGAGTAGGAACCACAATTAGGTGACCAAATATTTACAAATTGTGGGTTAAATATATATACTTAGTATATTTTGTAATATCTCGTATAAATACTAGTATAAAAAAAAAACCAAAAAAATATTTATTTTACGAAAATTTACGAGCTCCGTTAACTCAAATCATTGCTTAATGAGCAATTTTTTTTGCAGTCGCCGCTGCCGTTGGTGATGCTACTGTTGTTCGTTTCGCAAACTTTTAGTGATCTCAAAGTCAATAAATCACAATTTTATTTCGCCCACAATCATTTTGAAGTATCTTAAATGTTACTGTGGGCAAACAACAGCGGCGTGTTTTGAACTTTATTGTTGCCGCAGTGGCTGCAGTAGTTCTCGCACCTCACACAACGAAAAAAAAAAGGGGAAAAAAGGGGGAAAAAAAAGAACAAATACATATAACAAAATTAATATTTAAAGATTTACATAAATATTTGAGTGTGATTTTGATGCGTGCGTGTTTTAATGAGCAAACAACAAGTAAGTCGCGTGAAAACGTTGAATTCGCGTGCGAAATTTACATTTAGACAAACGGCAAAAAGGAGAACAAATTAAATAAAACAAAGTAAAAAAAAAATGAGATAAATTCAGCTATGACGAAGATTTAGTACGCTTTACGCATGCATTTTTATTTGTGCTTTGGTATTATTAAGTGATCACAAATCAAATGTTAAGAAAATACAAGACTGCAGAAGAATTCCGTAGAATAATTTTAAAGGCTGAGTCGTTAAAACTCGATACCAATTATCAAGCATAGCCACACTAATAGGTCGTGGAACGTCGGGTTCAGACAAACGTGGACATTTCAAAGTTCTAGCTGAGCTAGACATCCCTAGTTCTAAAAAATACTAATATAACCTAACTAGTATGACAGCTGTACTTCTACGAATTCATCACCTTTACGCAATATAAAATTAAAACTTTATAGGCTAAAAAAATTATGAGCCAATTTATCCAGTTGCATGTGAACGATCGAACACACGTTATCGAACCATTATTAGAGCTACAAAAGCTTATGAAGTCGCACATTTTTCATTCATTGAGTGCCAGCTTTAGGCAGTGAAGTGTACAAAAGATGGTTGTTAGCACATTTTTTCTCATAAAGAAAATTTTTTGCTATGTTATTATTTTAGCTTAATTGCTGCTATTGAATCATTTTTTGTTTTCCTACAATACGAGTAACTTGTTCAAATTTGTTGCTAAACTGGTTCTTGGCGCCGCTCGTTTTTCTGTTGTGGGCGTTTTTCGTACGTTTTTTTCTATAATATTTTCGCCAAATCTGATCTGCGTATTTAGCCAAGTCTGGCATCTCGTTGAGTTAACAACCTGTTACGTGTTGAGCTTTAAACAAATTATTGATGACTTAATTAGCCAATTTATTAGTACTCTAAAAGGAAATGCTTAAGGCGCCGTTTACTCGCAATAAAAAAACACAATTTGCTAAGCTCAATTTTGCCGTTATAATTGACTTTTTTGCAGCTGAATCGAAACAAAAATATTTGCAAACTTTCATTCCATAAAGATTTACTTTGCTCAGTGATAAAAAGAAAAATAACTGCTTTATTTTAACACAATCCGATTGCGAAAAATCTGCATATTTTTTTATTAACTTATGCCAACATTTATTTAACACTTTTACTTTCTGATTATTAATAATTTTTCCTTTAGTTTTATGTTCATTTGTGCATTTTATGTAAATTGCTGCTTTACTTTTACTAATTTTTATTTTTGACTTTGCAACATTTGAAAGTTGCTCGAGTAGCTCAAGTCAATGTACGATAAAAATAAAACAAAAAAAAAAAATTATATACAGTAGCAATTTTCCTTCGGCTTTGATTGAGATTTGTTATGTTAACGTTAATCAATACACGTCTTGACAAAATTATTGTTTTATGTAGCAAAAAAAAAATGTTGAATTGTTGTAGTCTACAAGTTATGTAAAAGAAAACAAGGAAATGTTGAATTTGCCAAACAATCAAGTTCAAATTTGATAGAGATAAAATGAAACTTGCTTACAGCATCAACAGATATGAATACAGATACTGTATCATTGAGATGCAAATGTGCAAACAGCAAAAGTTGGTAAATATTTATGTACATAAATGCAGGCTAACAGTATTTTTCCAAGAGCAGGCGGGTAAGCAGACAGGCAGATAGATAAAGCAAATAAATTGATAGTTAGAGTCAAAGTCAGTGTTGGTGGGGTGAAAGAGGCAGTGACACAACAACCAGACAAATCAACGAACGAGCAGCAACAAAAGATTGTTGGTGAAGGAAACAAAAAATTAAAATGAAAAAAAAACAGAAAAGGATTTTTATAGACATTTATGAAGTAAAAAAAAAATTTTATAAAAACAAATTAAATTTTGTTGTGCCGAAATTTTAGTACTCTTCACCCTCAAAATTCTTGAAATTTATTTATTATTTTTTTCGAAATTTCATTAATTCTAAGATCTTTGAATTTGCATGCATTTGTGAATGTATTAAGCGCTCTACGATTCAGTAATCAAAGAATCTTGAAATTTTGCTTATATCTATTGTCCTGAAATAAAGGATGTCTAAAAATAGAGTTATATTCGAACTTCCCTAAAACGAGCTTCTATACTTTTCTCTATTGCGAATTGGTTTCAAGTACACAGCTCTTTCGAGTACACATCCTTTCAAGTGCACATCATATCTGTATAACGACTTTTCCATATAAAGAGTGCAAGATTCGCTTTAGGAAAACTTGAGTGAAATAAAGTACTCCAGCATGATTCTGAGATTTTGAAATTTTCGTTGCTTATCTGTAGGCTCGATATAAAGACTATTCGAATGTGAGCTCGATACGTCAAAAACCAAAAATAAAAGTATTTAATTTTTAAAGATTGTTATAACAGCAACCGTATGATTTTATGATGCCGTCTCCAATAATACCTCCTTCACTGTGTTACAGAAAGAAAAGAAGAAAGAAATTTAAAACATATATTTTCGTTGCGCGGCCAACATTTTTCACAATTTCTAAACGCTGCGCACCAATTCACGACCACCAAAAACAACAAAAAAGCGGCAGCAACTTTGCATAATTTATTGCAATCAATATCGCGTTAACAAGAAGAGCATAGGCAGCAATGGCAGTCAGCAACAGCTACACACATAGATTTTGTTGCAAGCCAGCCAGACAGCCAACTGGCTGCTTTAAATGAGTTACACATACACTTTGCAGATACTTATAAGAAGAGTCTACTTCGTTTAGACTTGCTTGCATTAGAATGTTGTTTGCAACAGACATACAGACAGTGGGACGGACGTTGTCAGTTCAAGAAGTAGAAGTTGCAAAAGTTGCTTTCTGCCGTGTTGCTATTGGTGAAATGTTGCATGTCAGTTGCCGCTTTCTTTGGCATTCATTTGGGGGTAGTGATCGATACAAGTTTAAACGATCTTTCGAATGTGCAACCGATCGTTGCTACGTTCATATGTTCGTTCACTCGTTTGTTTATTTGTTGAACTGCATTTCAAGCGCGAACGGAACAGGATGTTGTTGTTGGCTCCGCTGTTGCATGCCGCTGCATCAGATGGTTAGTTGAATACAGACGTTGTTGGTTTTAATTGCTCGCTTCTTTGAATTTTGGCTTGCAAAATTTATGGGCAAATGATTTGTAGCGACATTTATAAAATCGCAAAGTATTTCATCCGTTTTATTCTGGTGTGATAATTTGTTTGGAAAGTAGTTGCTGATTTGTAGCAGCAACTTTGCCTGCAACAAACATAGTTAATTTTGACCTTCAGATTACCAAATTAGCTTTACGATATTTTATAAATCTTGTTAAATTATTGAAAGTGTATTTATTTTATTTTATATTTTCTACTTACAGGTGAGTCACCCGTTTGTGTATGCCAGTGTGTGTAGTTTGAATTTGTAGAACAGTTGTTGTGAACACCCTACCGCCGCGCCGTAAGTACATATGTACATATTTCTGTTCACGCTTAAGAACACATTTTTCAAATTATAAATGCAAATAATGCCTGCGAGCGTAGCACATGAAATCATGGCAATAAAATTATATGTAAAGGAAAGAACTCTTTGGCGGCAAAAATACAAAGCTAAGTGGAAAAAGAACCATCTAAATATAAAAATAATGTTTAGTTTGTAAAGAGGGGCAAACTAAGGGAAGCGTCAGTGATGGTCCATTAAATTTATGACAAAGTTTCAGGTGCCGACAACACAATATTCAAATGTTGTTTAGTTAAAAAATTTTATAATCTATCACTGTCGACATAAGTTGAGAAATCTATCAAGTAAACACAAAAATATTACAATAGATACCATGTCAATGTGACAAGTATCTATTTAGATATTATATATGCGAAGTTTTTAGAGGCTTTATAAAAAAATAAATATAAAACAAGTAGTAAAAGATTGATTAAAAAATATTTTTAAAAAATTTAAAAAAAATATTTAAAAAATTTTAAAAAAATTTTAAAAAAATTTAAAAAAAAGATTGAAAACAAATTTATGAAAAAAAGAAACAAATATTGCAAAGTTTATAAAAAATGAAATTCTATTTAGTTTTTCTAAGTAAGGGAATAGAAAGAAGAAAAACAAAATCAGTTCAACACATCGCATTGCAATACGACAAACCCCCACAGCAAGGTGCCAAACCATGCCGCTTTTGCAGACGCAAAACCAAATGCCCAATAGCACGCTGGCGTAATCCTGCAAGCAAATAGTGAAATAACAATTTAGTATGTGGGTTAAGATACACACGTTGTTGTTGTTGTTGTTGCTATTGTTGCAATTGTTGTTGCAGCTACCTAGTGTGTGACGATCTTGCTGGCATCATCAACAACAACAACAACAAACACATCAATGCTGATAATGATGTCTACGTTAATGTTAATGTTGATGCTGATGATGATTGTTGCACACCACCATAGCCCAGCCACAGTCATCATCGTCAGCTTCATTCAATCGTTTCGTTGTTTGTCTGTCTGTCAGTACAGCTTTACTTGCCACAATTACGTGCAACTTGCGTATAAAAATATTTTCGAATTCATTCACCTCATATTATAGTAGTGCAATCTGCACTTATACCACCAAAGCTAGGGATGTGCATCTTTGCAGCATGCTGCTGCTGTTGTTGCCGTGTAGCTGTGCAACTGAAGTACTGTGGTGTATTTCAGACAAGCAAGACTCGTGCAGCGCTACTCTGCTCAACTCTTAACTCGATCAACGCTTTTGCGTTGATGTGCGAAATAAATTATGAATGTGAATTCCTGAAATTCATTGCATGCAGCAGCCGCATTTTCTGCTGGTGCAGTTTCACTCTCACAGCATTGTTATGTTGTTGTTATTGTTGCTGTTGTGGTTTTGGTTTGTTTCTTCTTTTCGTCTTCATTTGTGTTGCATGCATTTTCAATCTGTTTAGCGTGTAACGTGCGTGTAAAATGTTTGTTCCAGCACAGATACAACAACAGAAGCGGCTGTAAAATTAAATTGAGCATTTCTTTAATTTAATGGCTTAATTTTGTTTTTCTATTTGGCGTCCATTTATTTTGTGGTTTGTGTTTCTTTCTTTTGCACACTTCCTGTTTAATATTTTTGCGTGGATCACTTAATGTTTGGAATACCTTGGAATACTTTCAAAAGATCAAGTGAGATACTTTCAAGTATCTCAAAGTGCACGGTCGAGAATTTCTTTAATGCCCAATGTTGTTTTCACCCAATTCAAAAGCAACAACAACCAACACCACCCACAATGTTGACGACGTCGTCACCTTACCACATCACATCTAAGCGTAGGCAACGCACCTCAATCCGTATCTATTTTTACACACGTCGCGTGCTCCTGCTGTTCAGCCAAAGTTTCATCTTTATTTGAATTCTTGCCAAATATTTTTTTTGTTTTTTTGTATTTTGTTGTTGTCCGAGACAACGAGCTAAAAGTGTATTTATTATTTTATTTTTTTATTGTTTATATTAAATTTTTCCTATTTCATGCGATTTTTATTTGTTGAGATTTTCTAGTCTGCTTTCGCTTCAACTGAATGCTTTTTGTATTCGTTCTGCTTATAAACTCAAAAATGTCAACACTTTTGGCTGACTGTCTACGTCTTGCTTTCTTCATGATATACACACAGACAAAAAAAGTTTAGTTACTTTGTTGAGATGCTGTTTTCATTGCTGCTATTTTGGCTTTAGAAGTTTTATATTTTGGGGATTAGCTGTCTGCTAATGTATGACAGATATTTGCTTTCCCTTTCGCCATTGGAATTTTTGCCAATGATTCAGCTTAAGTTTGTTCTTGGGGTGTTTCCTCTTTGTGCATGCTTGCTGGTTTGCCTTATTTGCTATTTATTGCCTTATTTATTGCTTGCCAAAGTTATGAAGTATATTCTTGCGCTTTGGTTTTGGCAACCCTTTTGCGGTTTTCTTTGTGTTCGATTTCGTTGAAAAGTCACGCCTTTTTCTGTGCATGAATAATGAGGTACACCCATAAAGTTAAATTTGTAGAGCTAGGGGCTTAGATATTTTTATTTCAACATATGTTTTCATTTGAGATACATATCGCGTTTCCTTTTGAATGCTTAAAAACAAGAAGAATAAGAAGAGGAAGAAAAATTAAAAAAAATTTAACATGCCGCATCTGCGACCTTGTCAAGCCAAAATATATTGTATTAAGCTGGGCTTTTGTATTTGCAAACAACTTTCTGGTAAGTAAATTTACGGTGGCTCGTAATTCAACATTTACGCAATAATTACAAATTGTTTAGAGTTTGCCAAGTGTAAAAACTCCCACATTATTTACGGACTGCTAAACTAAGCACCAACAACACACAAAAATAAAATAAAAAACACAAAAAAAAAAAACTCAGAAAAATGTAAACGACAAACGCGACTGAAATCAAATTTATTGTTGGCTAAATATGCGGGTTTGTCAGTCTGTCCAACTGAATTTCTCATCATCTGGCAGTCAGCCTTCGCCCTTTCCAATACATATTCCGCAGTTGAATTTGGCGAATTGACTGGGATTTTTATACTCTTCACATATTGAATAATACTTAGTGTATTAAATGTTGTTATAAAGTTTGTAACACAGTGTTCGAAGCATTGCAGGCGGCTATAGAAAGCATATATGTACATATATTCTTGAGATGATGAAACCAGTGTCTCTGTAGGCAAACTCAACTTAGCTTGGGAACTGCAATTTTATGCGAATTATCTGCATCTGATTTCTAGTTGGTATACCCCTCTACAATCCTACTGTGTCAAATTGAAGTTCTTATATGGTAGCTCCTGTGTTTTGAACATAAACTAACATGTGTTCAGATCTTGTTTCAGATTCAATGACTTTAGCTAGGCAATTTCAATTTTCTACCATTTGTATGAACCCAAAATTCAAGTTCTTATATAGATAACCCTTTATAAGTATTTTTGATTTATCGAGCTCAGACTATTTTAAAACTTTTCATTTATAGAGATGCTAGGATTTCTGAAACGTATGGTTTCCATAAAAGCACTTGGCTAAATTTAAGCAATTTAAGCGTCAAGAGTATCACAACTTCGCCTCAATCGAACTTAGCTTTGTATCTACCTTTTTGTTTTTTTTTGTTTGTTTGTAAAGATCGAACCAAACATTTCCAGAAAACTACGACGGCGACTTGATCAATCATTAAAACAGCAAGCCACATTGTCTGCTGTTGCATTTGAGTGATTTATGTGTTTTGTTTTGTAGTTGCCTAAGAATTTCTTAGCACTGTTGCACACGCACCTACTGACAGCGTCTAATTCATTAGCCAAATGGTCATATAAATTTAGACAGAAGAGCGGACCAAACCCTATTCTTTCGCCTTTGTTGACTGTCTACGATTTTTATTTTAGTACTCGACATCATCGACATTTATGCGAACTTACTTAAATTAACTTTTGCAATTCGCGTGTCAATGATGACAAGTAAAGAATGAACGAGCGAAGGTGGTTGTGGTTCGAACGAATGAGAACTGCAGATTGAGTAAAGACCCTAAGCTAAATTGCAGGCCAACTGTATTGACCAGCGCCAGTCTCTTGTAGGGGCTCGTGTTGTTTGCACTGCTTCGGTCGTGCTGGTCGTGGTGACCAATGAAGCAACGCCAAGTTCTACTACACTACTATATGCGAATCTGTTTCGTGCTTCAGTGCGAGTATTACAGCGACATGATAAACTTTTCAATGCCAAGAGCAAAGCTATTAAACTGAAACCGATTTTCTACATTACGTTGTGCGTTTGTCTGTCTGACAAGTTTGCTTGACTTTATTTTAGCTTTTAAAATAGCATTTTTCTTCTATAACGCGCTCAAGCCAGCGCGCACTCAATTTAAAACAGCCGCTCCCTTACATTTATTCAATGGTATCCACCCTAACTGCAGCAAATGAGTTTTGGTTTAGTCCCTTGTTGCTTGCCTGCCTTGCTTACCTTTGGATTACTTGTGCCTTGTTGCATGCCACATTCATGTCTCATGCCAATCCCACAAATTCGTCGGCATCCACGCCAACGTCGTCGTCGGGCGGCCCTTCGGTTTGACCATTCCACTCATGTCTGGCACTCGTGCCTTCTCGCTGTATGCCGCCGCTACTTTAGAATAATTTTTCTTTTTCTTTGCAATTTGCGCTTAATTTAAGTTTGGGGTTTTGCTAGGTTAGGTAGGTTCTCCCATACTAGAAATACTTTTTAATTAAAAAACTGAAATTGCCTGCTGCGGAAATTTGATATTTTCTTCTCATTTGTTCTATGAAAGTGAAAATTTCATTTCGATTTCAACGGAAAACGGCGTGTACAATCGAAGCGTGCTTAGTTCAACATTAAGAACTAATCTAATTCAGTTGAATAGAGCTGATTCGTATATAATTACCTATTTAAGCGATAAAGTGAGGTTGCTTAAGCAATCGATAGAAAGTGGAATCAATTTCCTTTTTTTTTAAATAGTCGTGGATCTTTTGTTTAATAGAAGATTGTAGTTTATGTATTTTTAAAGCTACTAGTAGTTATGTGTTTTGTGCTATGGAGGATGGAACTTTTTAGTAAGAGATACTTTTGTTGACCAAAATAATAGGTCGGTGTATCTAGTTAACGCTTGTATTTTGGAATGATGGGAATGATCGATTGAATAAGTATCCTGAGATAAAAGCAAAAAGTTACACTACATTAACATTGTCATCTCCGACAAAATGTTGTAGACCCAAATTTTGGAAATTGAATTGGGACAGAGAGACTCAACGGATTTGCATTGCTATTTTAATTGTTTATGTATATTTTTATCTTTGTGGTATAACGCTCACATTGTAGAAGGATCTGACTTTTAAAGCTACTACATGATTTGATCTCGAACACGGAAATATTATTTTTCTGTGGTTAATTTTGTTAATTAAAGCTAATAAAAAATTAAAATTAACTAATAACATTTGCTCATGTGCTTTCAATACATCGGTATGCCATCAGATATATTTTTTGTTGTTGTGTCGGTTCAAGAATATTCTCATAGGGAAATCTGTGTAATATGTATTCTGAGGTGGGTGTACAAAGGTTAGCAATCTGTACCTCAAAAAGAAGGTTTCAAGACAAAGATTCGTTTGTGCTGTTACTTGCCTCGATTACATATATTATATATGTTACGTCAGACGCATAAAAAAGGGGACATTTTTTATAAACTTATTTTTATTCTGTAGTACAAGCCTCTGACAAATTTACAACGACAAATTATTTTTATTGTGGTATAATGTACGACTATGGTAAGTAGGTTTTTAATCATATTCAGTTACCGTAGGAGCGCTCTGTAAGAAACCGATCGATCCATACTCTCCCTCACATATAAACCTACTTTGACGCTTCTTTATGCCCTGATACTCGAATCAATTTTTACTTTTTCTAATTAGCAATTTTCATTATTTAAATTAAAGAAATTCATTTGAAAACTTTTCGATTAAATTAGTAGGCGATTGATTTCAATGCTTATTTTCAGTTACGGTTAACCAAAACAAAATCCATTGAAATTGCTCATCCAGTAACTAATGAATATCAAATGCTTCAAAACTTTGCATGTTATATGAGCCGTAGCTAAGACCAACTTATTTTAACAACTATGGAAAGAAAATGAGTGCAACAACTGCGCCAGACTAAGTTACTTTATTTAAATTAATTAAAGTACAACTTTCCCTCGAACTGTGGCAAAAAGCATAACAAAACTACTGTGCAGCTAAAAACAAAACTATGAGATACAAAACAAAAGCATAACAAAAACAACAATAAAAAAGGAGGCGAATGCATTTCAAATTAATTAACTTTTTCCAAGCGCCCTAGAAACCTAATGCACTCGCTTGCAACTTATTTGAGTTGAGTTAAGGCGAGTTGTTGTTGCAAGATCATGACAAAGTCAAGCTCTCGATAGTGATGATAATGATGCTGGTGGTGTTGTTGCTGGTGGCTAGGATGATGATGATGATGATGTTGTTGTTGGTGTTGATGATGACTTGCGACCACCGCCACTGTGAATTGTTTGACGGTCTGTTAGTGGTCCTGTGCAATGAGCTTCACGAGTAACGTCCGGCGTCCGTTATCGAAACCAAAAGTCACTGAGCAACAAGCGAAAACATTTCCTCGAGTTATTAGAGTAATGAAATGAAATATTGGAAACTCAACTAGAGAAAAAGAGAGAGAAAAAAATTTAAGCACAAAAAGCTTTTCTCCCTTTACACGTTGGCGCTTGATTAACATACTTTTTTTTTGCTTAGGTTTCACAGCACATGGTCACGGTCATGAAAAGAAAAGTCTGACTTTGTTTGTACGATTTTTATTTAAATTGTTAAAAAAATAAAATAAAATAAAATTAAAAATAGAAACAAATGAAGATAAAAAGATAAATTTTTGTTACCGCAATTTTGCTGCTTGTTCGTTCTTTTCATGCATAATCTAGGCAATTAAACTTGCTGCTTTAGGCCAGACATTTTTGTACTTGCAACAATGTTGCAGTTGCATTTGCGCTTTGCCGTGTTGCAGCACAGCACAGCACAGCACAGCGTCGCACTACAAGTCAAGGCAAGGCACAACAAGAATTTTCCTTTCAGAGTTGCTGTCGCGGTTGTTGATATGCTTCATTAAGTCTTACGACAGCATAAAATTGTAATTAACATAATCTTGTTAGGAGTACTGCGCACTTAATCCAAAGTTCAGTGCAGACAAGTTTTCTTGTCCTGTCGTTTGACAAGGATTTCTGTTGGCAGCTCATTTACGTTGCATGCAACATATTTTTCTTTATCGTTCAGTGAATTTTTTTTTTTTTACTCTTATTTAAATGTCAAACATTTTGTCACGAAAATGCTAACTAAATAATGACAGGCTTTAGCAATTAGTGCAGTGATTTTCTGCCGCTTGGCCACTTATTTATAAGCGAAACATGTGATTTTCAATACTCTAGCCATGTGACTTTCCATAGTTCTATACGAAAGTATATCAATAATAATTTGAATAATGCACTTGAATCTATGACTCAAAGGAAATTTGCTCAGAATAAATTAGTTGCATATACAGATACAGATACACTTACGTCGCTCTATATGTCTTGTTCCAACGACGAGTTAATTGCAAAGAAAATATTTACGTAAGTGAATAAAAAATGTTTGCTTTAGAAATTTTTCGTAACACGGCGGATTATTTTTTTGCTATTTGTTTCTCCGGTTTCTTATTGCACGTATGAGCAAAAGATTAAATTAAAGATTAGCTGTGACGAAGTTGTAAAGCTCTTCATGTACATATAACTTCAAATTTAAACAAGGGTTTCAGTGAAAGTTTATGCGATACTTCGAAAAATAATGAAGTCGTTTCGGTACGAATTTAAAGTTGATCGAGGCGTTCATATGGTGACTATACAATAAAGTAATCAAAGAATCATTTTCAGAGTTTATTTCGACGAAGTGCTGAGATTTGAGTTGGATACTTAAAAAAATAAAAAAATAAATTCATATTAGCACTAGAATTCGACACAAGGAAGTCGTATTATTGAGTAATCCTTCTAATGTCTATGACTTTTTTATAGGGTCAGTGCATATTCGACCCAATGTAATACGGTAATCCTATGCTCTCAAAATTGGAACAGATTATGTATATCCTCATACTTGGCTTTGATACCTTGTCTTGGAATATTTCTGCTGATGATCGGATACTGCAGGTTCCAATGTATACTGCGATCTCTAGCTTAGCAAGCGTATCGGATTTTTTATCCACTGTGTTACAAACTTTCTTGAAAAATTATAATCCTACTCGCTGTGTGAAGTGTATAAAAAAAAACATTTACTCATTAGGAATTTTTCTGGCTTATAACCACAATAAACAAAGAAAGACGCAAGTAGCCGAAAACGTTCCTTAAATATTATTGTTAATTTTTACTACGTTCTAATTGAAGTTCGAAATAATAATGTTTGCTGTAATTATTTTGACTTTTGTAGCAAAAATGCGGGTACAATAAATTTTAATTATGCTTTGTCATGTCATTTAGCTGGTGCTAAAGTAGTTACAAGTATGTATATCTGATGATAGTATCTACAAGGCCTTGTATGTACTTCAACTGGCTTTTGACTTTGTACTTAAGTTATCACTCACTCATACTTGAATTGGAAACGCATAAATTCTACACTCTGATGCCTTAAAGCCACTTAAATGAAAAGTTAAACAAGAAATGTGCTTAATCGCGTTGAAACAAGTGTTGTTTCACAGATACTTAATAAATTCTTAAAATTATTCACATTTCAATCATAAGCAATGCCATCAATTGCCTTCTTTCTCTACATAAGTTGAAAAATCAGTCGTAATACGAACGCATTTTCAGCTTAAAGCTTCACAAATATTTACAAGCATGTATCGTGTAAAGTGGTACAAAAATAACAGTTAAACATTACACAATGTTTATTTTAGTGTATAAAAAAAAAAAAGAAGAAACCTTACACACACTGCCATCAGTTACATTTTCAGTCAACACAAGTATTTCAACACAATAAAAACGCCCTTGAAGCGACACAGAGATCTTATCCAATTTGATGTTGGGTTTTTCCCGAAGCGCTGCTTCTGTGTGAATAGAAAAACCAAATTTATCAATTATACGTGTAAGTAAATGGTTAACACATCATAATCAATGAACAATTACTATAGATACTCTTTTCTTTCGTCACTGTAATCCGTGTTGCATGTAGAGAAATGAAGTAGATTATGAAAAAAGAAATTGTTTTCCAAATATAATTAAAATGTCGTTGAACTTGTAATACTGTAATTTCAACGCCACTCGAATTATATTTTGAAAATGTTTAATTTGGTTTTACACCAAATTCGATGCGGCTGTGATGTGGAGAGGAAGATGTTGATAACTGCACTTTTACAGCACGCAATGCAGTCAATACATAATGCGATAACAGGCTATCAGGGTCAATAAATTGATCAATTATTACGAAGGCAGATGTCGTCACACTGACGGGCAACACACTACAAACGAATATGCCATGCCATACATTGTGATTAATCAATTTCGAAGCAACATAATTGTGGTATAGGTGTGTAATGGGAAACTATCTACAACTGTCATGTATGTCAGGTGCCGACCGCGAGAAAATAATTTTTGTTTGGAATTTTAAGATATGTTAACGTAAGGTGCGCTCTACTAAGGTTTGAACTTTAGACCTGCCGCATCATTTAACTCAATAATCAGTGAGCCATTGAAGTTTGAGAGTTTAAACAGTCAGTAGCGTAAAAATGTTTTGTTACATTGTATTATCTGGTAGAAAAGTCTATAATGGAGAAAGTTCATGTGAGAAGAAATTCTCAAAATATTCTGAGTAAGTTCGGTCAAAGAGGAAAAAGCTTCCGATAAATGAGGGAGGTATCAGTCAATAATGCCACTGGTAGTTATATGTTTTTCACTACTCATGTGGCATCTCGCATTTAAAATATTGAATCTCTACAGGTAACAGAAAAAGTGGGAAAATATAAAATTGTGAAAAATACAGTTGAGAATTATAGAACAAGTGGAGTATGAAATTGACGTGGTCTAGAAAGGTTAGAGCGTAGGAGCTGAGAAATCTTAGATTATAGAACTTTGGATTACTGTAGCGAAGAGTGTTAAGAAATAGAAGAGAGCGAAAAAGATATCCAACTACTAACTTGATTTATAGAATCTGGGTAACTTGAAGATTTTTAATTTTATGAAGACATAACTTTTCATTTAAAGCTTTAAGGAATTTTTGCGAGTTTTCCGTTTATTTTTATTTACAATATTAACGAACGACGGCTATTACTTTGGCACAAATAAAGACGCTCTTTCTCCCATTTTTTTGTTTTTCGATACAAAGTAAATAACAATCATTAATTGACTTGAATAACGTTTGGTTGGTTTTTCGTTACAGTTTATTTATTTATTTATTTTTTTCATTTATTTCTGTTGTCGCTTAGAGTGTTTTTGAAATTTATTCAAGCGTTTATTGATTGATGTGAGGCGATGTGAAGAAACAAAGCAAATATCGTTTATTTTATAGCCTACAGTAAAGTAAAAACTCACTCAGTCACTTACTGATTTAAAGCGCTTTGGAATGGTTTTAATTTATTGCTTTTTTGCTTGCACAGCATTCATGGTCAGTTAAATTTATCTTAGAGGTTTCGTTGTTATTGCTATTGCCATTTTCCAAGAAAATATCAGTGAGGCGTGCTGTGCAAATCATCGTCCAAAGAAAATTGTCGTTTAGGGCATAAATTGGCATGACAATTGTTCATTAATGAATTTTCCTTGAACTGGTTTTGGAATTTGATATTTGTGGTTTATTTATTGATTAATGTCTGTGAAAAAATGTTTGATTTGCACGCCATTTAAACTGAGATATTTGAGATCGAAAACGGCGGAAGAAAATATTGTATTAATAACTAAAGCAATAAAATTTTAGATTTAAACAGAAAAAAGAGGGAAAATATATCTAGAGAAATCTCAAACTGCACGCTTTGAAACGGCAAGAAAACGTTTGAATTTGTTAATCAAGTTGATTTCATAATATTTGTCGAGCCAAAAAAATAGTTATCTTCATTAAAGAGCGAAGTGAGAAGAAAGTCCCATAAAACAACAAGACAAACCCACATCAAATCACACCGAGCACAATAGTATATAATTACAGCAACATTCATAGCACTCAAAGATACTACGCATACTTATCTTCCAAAAAGGCGGCGAATTATGATATTGACACGAGTATTATCTATTGTAGCGTGTGGTAGTTAATGAGTAATAACATAAAAAGTATCTGCGTCACTCATATACGTCGATTTCTCGATGTGTTGGTGTTGTTGTTGTTGGCTGTTGGCAACGTCAGCAGAAAATGCCGCAAATAACAATGTGCATATAAACAATAAGCACTGAAATCAAAATATACATTAAAATAATAAACAATACACAAGTTAATAATAATGTACAAATTATGGGGTAGCATTTGTTCCCACGCATATGAATTGAAAAGGCGATTCCCTAGGCGAGAAAATGAGATATTTTTTAATGCGATAATTAAGAGCGCTTTTGTGTGAGTATCTGCCAGGCATTGCTGAGTAATGTACATGTGCAGTACAAAACATTTATTTTTTAATAAGGTGCTTGTGTATGTATATGAGAAGTATCTATAGTAGCACAGGACTGTTATTGAGCAAAGAAAACGATTTTGAAGTAACTGAAAGTTAACAAATAAAGGGTTTTGTCATAATTAGAGCTCTACAAGGTTAGGTGGCTTATAAAATAATCTGTTCTAATTGAAATATTATACGTGACAAGTACTCTGGTATTACTAAATGTGCAGAAAAATATATTCAAGTATTGCGATAACTTTTCATGTGATAATTGGCTTACATACGCAGTGAAGTAGGTACTTGTTATGTAATGCAAACACAACCCTCTATTAAGAAATACGTTTAGCAGTACTTTTAGATTCTCAAACACTTTCAATATTAGTGTCAAGTGAAATTTACTAGCGCTCTTAATTTCTATCGACAGAATGCAAGCAAAAAAAAATAAATAAATAAATAAATAAAATCAAACCAAACAAATTTTCCAATCATGTGCTTGAGAACAACGTATTTTTTCCTAACCTCACCTAAGCATTTTCACATTTTCACATTTGGCGTGGCTTTAACAATTGAAAATTCGAAATGAAGTGAACCCAACCCAAATCGCGTTGAAACAAACAACTGCGAAAACCTACCAAATAACATTTTCCAAATTGAGGGTGTTTATTGTGCGTTTTACGCCTTCCTACCCTGTTCTCTAACCCTCCTATTGACCATTTGTGCGCTACTGTCAGACTTAGAAGCTCATTAGTGAAACCATATCATGCACACAAAATCAATTGGTTGGTCGACAACTGCTGTTTTGGTACAACGATTTTCACATCGATCGATTGAACTCGTTATGCCAAAATGAGGAAGGAAGGGAATGAAAATGGTGGAAAACCCTAAAGGGAAAACTCAATTTAAAGCATACATTATGACCATGTTTTTGTTATACTTTGAGTAAAATTTTCTGCCATTTTTCGTTGTTTGGTTTTTGTCGAGTAGCACGCTTTGGCAAACAAAATCCACTTAAATTTTCAGCGATGTCGTCGTCGTCGTCGTCGTCGTCGTTGACATCGTAGTCGTAGTCAACGTTTTGTTTGCTGCCCTTGATATTTTTCAAGCCGTTTACCCCAGTTTCCGCAGAAAGAGCACAACTAATACAACTAACACATAAGTACGGACTACAGCAAATTGTTCCAGCTGCAAGTACTTGTTATATTCAAAGCAGCAAAATGTATTTGTATCTGTGACTGTGCTTGTGCATGGAAGGCGTGTGCAACGTCTGTATCTTTGCGATGAAAATCGACACAACTGACAATATGCAACTATGCATTTTCATGCTAATTTTCCAAGTATATCGGAAAACTGCGGGTCGTTTGTTATGGCGAGGAGTGTGAAATGTTTAAATGCGTTTATTGGCACGTAAAATCGTATCGGACATTACTGTTGATGGTTTCGCCTTTTCACATAGCAATTAACGAATATGTGAAATTGTCTAGTCTTGCTTGATTTAATGCATTTATAACTGTATGGTTTTCCATACTACAGTAACATAGATATACAAGAACGTTGACGGACTTCTCGCTTTTTTTTTACCACCCAAGTAGTGACCCCAACTGTTTGCTGAGACTGAGTCTACTTTGGTCAACATACAATAGTATTACGATTGTTGCACCAAAACTTGAAACTTGTTCTTGCCACACAGACACACGCACACAGTCAGATGCGCTGAAACATTTGATACGAGTATCTTTTGTGATATGCATGAGTCGAGCTCCACAAGTACGAGTTTTTATATTTGTGTTTTTACTGTGTTTTATTTACGAGTCTTAGTCTTTTAGTCGTCATCGTCGTTCGTCTTTTAATTAGTCGCAAAGGAAGTGTTGCTGTGCTATGGCTTCCTTTTGGCGAAACCAACAAAAGAAATAAAGACAAAAAGAAAAAAGAATGAAAAAGCGCGCTCCACTTAGCATTGCAATGAGAGAACATAGAACCCCATGGTTTGCACTGCTCGATAATAGTGAAATGGTCGCATGCAGCTGCAAAACATGTGGCAGATAAGAGCGAATGCGAACGCGGACGCGAGCTTGAGCGCTCAACATTTGGCCATAGAAATGCTACAAAATGGTTTGGTGATAGCACAGTCGTTAGCGTTCGAAAATGGCACACAAATTGCATTGCGCTAAAGTCTAAGTAAAGTCGAAGTAAAAGTTCCTAAAACAATGCTTTCGCGATTAAACTAACGAAAGACCGAACTAACGAACCGATGGACGGACAGCTGTTCTGTTTCTTTGACTTCCGCTGGGTCGCGTGTATGGAGTAGTAGTGAAGACAGTGAGATAAATCGTCCATTACAAAAACAAATAAAAAAAGTATTTATATCACTTGCAACTCAGTCTCTCAAACGAATATATTCTTCAAAGCGTAGGTTTGTTCTGTTTCGATTTTAGCAAACATATCTACGATGTATTGGTGAAACAGTTGACGGCATTTCAAAATGTGATCGTTCACATTCTCTCGAATCATTAATCAGTAAATATTACAGTGCGCCGCATTTCTTTATTGTTTCTTCAGATTTACCATCTTAATGTTGAAGAACAATGTCTCTAGGTTGGACTTGATCGATTTTACTATAATATATATATATCACTTCGTCTATTGTTGAATCAACGCACTTGTTCACCAGCAGGCATTTTGTCAGCATAAATTACAATCTTAAGAGTATCAGATGGCATTATGTCAATTTCTCTTTTGAACAAGCGCACTAAATACTTTTTTCTTGAAAAAGCACTTGAAGTTGCGAAATGATGCACCTTTTTATGATAGGAATTTATGTTTGACCATCTGGGAACAGAGGCAGATAGCCGGGCTCTATGATAAATTTGTCCTTTCGCGTTGAAATTTGGCTTGTATTTAGCTATTACCATTTCTGTAATTTATTTCCTGATCTTAATATATACTTTGATTTGACGGTATATCCGATAAGCAAATTTTTTAACTCTAGCAGTTCTTAAAGTTGAGGCAGTTTAATTCTACCGTCAGTGCAAATATTAAACTTTAAATACGGATCACTATGATAGACAAGTAATAAACAAAATAAATATAAATTGACATTTATTAGAAACTCGTGACATGTGATTTTTATATATTTATCACGGCGTTGCTCAGGAGCTGTATAGAATGAGCATGTACTCGGCGAATGAGAACTTCTTTTGTCGCGTTCGAGCGATTTTTGGTAGAACAAAATCATGAGTTCACGTCATCGGCATGCTCTTGTTTATTTCTTTTGGGTTAATTCACTCTTCTTCTTCGTTTTCTGAACTTCATAATTTCACCTTTCCGCTCGCACAATATAATCCTGGCATTTCGTCTTGAAGCTTTAAGGCATTGTAATGTTGATAAACACTGTTCCATGTTCCCAAGTCCATCAATACATCTGTGTCGTAATAGATTGTTAGATCGTATCTAACCGCAAACTCATCGACATCACTGTACCCGTTTTTCCGAACTCAATGGATTGCGTTTATTTGATTTGTCTCCAAACGCTCTTTACGCCGTTCGTCAGTCCCATTGAGTTGACGATCATGTTCTTGCCTTGCTGTGAGCATATGCCGACCAATATTTTGATTTCAACCTTTACTGGCATTTTTCCCACACCAAATTTGGAACGCAAACAGAACAACGAATTGCTTACAAAGTTACTTTTGATTGTTTTTTATTTTTTATTTTTTCATTTCATACAACCCAACATACTGCTTTAAGATACAATGTCTTGCTTGAAACATAAGCAAGAAAGTAGAAAGTCTAGATTACTCTCCAGACTATTCAAGTTTCCCTGAAAATTTTATCAAAATCGGTCCAGCGATTACATAAATGGTTCCATGTGCACATATATATTATATACATTATACAGATAATTGAAGGACTATATAATTTTAATATAGGCAAATTGCCAATCACTTTATTAATTTAGATTCTTAGTAGAAATGGCCTTCAGCAACCTTATTCTTCTTCGCCTCCGGCCTCGCCTAAGCAACTCTCACAATCCCAGGGAGTATCATCAATTAAGCGATAGCCAGCATTTTTAAATGCTTTGAGTTTATACTTAAAGATTAATTAATTAATTAATTACATATTCTTGATAAAGTCGGCGATGGCCTCTTCGCATGCATTAATATAGTAGGTACTGCGATTCGAAACCATTGCCTGACAGAATGCCATAATAACTTACTATTATTTGTTTGTATTGACATTTGTAAACTTCAAGTATTACGTCACGTTTTCTTAACTCGTTGCGCAAAGCTTGTATTTCATTTTGTAAACAATTCGCACGCTTCATTTGTCCGTTTGCTTGCTCAACGTCCTCTCTTAGTTTTTCGCAGTGGCACTGAAATTTATATAATGAAAGTATTAAGGGATATTGTCATCTGTGCCGAAAACCCGAAGAAGTTTCACTTATGATCAAGAATACTTCATGGGGTAAAGATAAGTTATTTTCACATACCTTAAGCATTTTCTCATTGTTTTTAACTTTTTGAAATTCATCTTCGTAATACGTCTGCATTTCACACATCTTTTTTTTCATTTCATTTTCCATGTTGTTGCCATCTTTTTTTGGATAGTTTACGTCGCTTCCGTTGATTACAGCATTTATATCGTCAACATCATTTTGAGCAGCGTAGTTACGAGACATATTTTCTTTGTTTAACCCCGGCATATGGGCATCTTGGTTTCGTCCGTTGTTCATAGCATATGGATTGTCAGTATAATTTTGTGGAGCGTAGTTACCAGACGTATCTCCTTTGTTTAATCCCGGCATACGGGCATTTTGGTTTCGTTCGTTGTTCATAGCATTTGGACCGTCAATATCATATTGAGGGTCGTAGTTACCAGACTTATTCCCTTTGCTATAGGCATCTTGGTTTCGTTTGTTGTTAATAGCATTTGGATCATCAATATCATATTGAGGGTCGTAATTACCAAATTTATTTCCTTCATCACCATTTTTATCAATTCTACCCTTGGCTGATAACTGATTTTCTTTCATTTCCGACTGTTTTCCCTGATTCGACGTGTCCTTGTCCCCTAAAACACGGTTTCTATCACGACCATCAACTTCTGCGGACCTCGATCCTCTACCACTCCGACTGTCCAAGCTGGTATTGCTAGAACAAATATCCTGAAAAGAAAGTCTCATAAATGAACGTATATACCGAGGAGTCTGTGTTTAAGTCTGTTATTGAGACCTTATTAAAAGCACTTCACTGAAGTTTAGCTTACCGCAGCGTCGCAAACCACCATGTCATATACAAAGTCCGACTGTTTGTCTTTGTCGTCCGCCCAGCAACGATCATCCATAGTAGTTTCATAGCTCTTCAACATAACACAAGCTTTCTTGCAGTCCAAGCATTTTTTCATAAGGCGTACCTGAAAGAACTGCCTTTGTGTTGAAAAGGCCATTATTACCACGATTTTGACACTACGAACTGTTATCCACTGATAAAATTTAAGATACAAATTTTATTATTTTAATATAATTTCAGAAGTAAGAAAATATATATATAAATGAATTATGACAATTTTTGAAACTGTTTCTGAGTTTTCTACAGTCCTAGTAGTCCTAAAGTCGAATCAGTCAATTTTTCGTTCTAGTTAGATTTTGGAATTCTGAATATGTGTTTTCATCATTAAAAAAACCTCGCATGCCAATGAGTGTAGGGTATACAGAAATAATTAATAAAACATCACAAGAAATTTTATGTACGAATAGAGAATTCTAATAAGTTAAAGCTCCTTGGCTTTGTGTGTGTTTATGGCAAAAATCAATATAGTAAAGAAATATTTTGACATATCAACGCACAACAAATCAAACTACAATCAAATTGCGCCAGTTAAACCTCAAAATGTCGCACATTCGATTGCTGTCATTATTGTTGTTATCGACGTGTTCGATGGTTGTGGGTCTATACACTCAGGGGACAGTGAACAATGTCAATGTTGCTGACAAAGCACCGAAGGGCAGACAGTTTGCAAGGAATTCGAACAAACGAATAGCAGAAGTTGGACTGGCGGCAGGAGGAAGCAGTCAGTGTTGATGCCAGACTGTCAAATGCTGCTTGTTATTGTTGTTGTTGTTGCGTGTGGTTGCAGCATGGCAGTAAAATAATTTCAACTTTGGCTAATGGCTGTTGGTCTGTCTGCTTGGTCAAGCTATCGAGCAAGCAAACGTCCAATGTACGACAAAGCACCACGTTAACATGTTCAAATAGCTGATGATGGCATTGATGATGATGATGATGTTGTTGACGATGATTGTGATGACGCACTAACCTATCAGCTTTGATTGAGCATGAACAGCTAAAACAGGTGAGACAAGACGAAAGTGAGGTAGAAGAATTTGTGTAGATACATTTTTTGCAAAGGCGGCAATGATTCGCTTTGGCAACGTCTGTCAGCAACATTGGCAGCATCAACAATATCAAATGTGAAAACTCAACAAAAACAGACAGCAAAACGCGCAGGTCAAAGTAACAAAAACCAGCAATGAAACAGTAGCAAACGAGCAAAGATTAATGAAGGGCGCATGCGCACATGAAGTGTCGACTTTAAGACGAGCAGAGACCGTATCTGTGTATCTGCCTCTGTGCATCTGAATGCTTGCTTGTGGTGTGTGTCGAACTCTGGGTGGCAACAACAGTCAACGAGCGACAGCAACAACGATTGCAATGAAAGCGAACGAGCAACTGTTGCTGCTGTGTGTGGAAGGTAAGGTTGATGTTGGTGTTGTGAACGTGACTGCTGTGGTGGCAGTTATGGTGACAAACGACACTAAAGATTAAAGCGACAACGATGTGCAGCAACAATTCTAAAAGCACAAAATTATTGCCTTCGATTGTCATCAAAAGGTAGCAGCGACAACAACAACACGTTTAATGTTGCTTGCTCTCAGCCAAATAGTGCAGAAAATTATATGTTGCTAGGTTTTACCCCCTGCTTTTTTTGGCTTGGTTTATTATTCTTTCTTTTTCGGTTTTCTGAACAGTAGTAAAATTTGCTGTTGGCGTTCGATTTTTGCTGCTTTAAGTCGAAGTCGGCGATTTAATGTGCAGATTATAGCGGTATCAAAATTAATTTGCATGCAATTATGTGCTACGGTGCTGAAAAAAGGGAATCATCAACAGACAGCATCATTTACAAGCTGATGAAATTTAATATGCAAAAAAAGGCAAAAAAAAAGGGGAAAGAAAAGTCGATAAAAGCAGGAAGGCAAGCCAATCAAAGCGTACTAAAGCTGAACCGAACTAAAGAGCACTAAAGCAGAGAGGCAAGTAAACTGACGACAAAGATGGTATGATGGCGAAGAGGCATATATATTACATACATAGGTTACAAATGATGTTAATGACGACAAAAACAGGCAAAAGTTATTGAATTTCATGAACAACGTTTACAACAACAACGCTTTACTACTGCAATGCACTGCACTGTACTGCACTGCTGAGAATAAACGAACAACACGGGATGCATACTTGTATAATATATGAAGCATAACTTCCGCAATTGCACATTCCACACAGAGGCAACGAGCGAGACTACGTGCCTTAGACAGAGGGTCCTGAGGGTCTATGCCAAATGCAATCGTCGTCGACCACATGCAGTTCAATTGAATATTGTGGCAGCAAATCATAGATACTAGATACATATTTGTTTCTGCTATGCTTCAATGCCACTACTAATCAAAACGCTAGCAAAACTGAGCATGCACAAACAAACGAATGAAACCAAACAACCAACTGACGGACGAACGAAGAGGAAAATCCAAAATGTTGATAGTTAAAACGTGACTCTCATCAATGAAACCATTAGACAGAGCATAGTTACAGAAACACTCTAACCAAAAGGCAGATGTCTCACAACATCACTAGGATGTGTCCATTGGCTGAGCGCGCTCGCTTCATTTGCAACGCTGACGCCGCCCAATAGAAACGCAAAGTTTTAACGTTCGTTTGGCTGTGTCTGTTTACTTGCTGTTCATTGTTCATTGTTGTTGTTTTCGTTGTTGTTGTATGTTGCAAATATGTTGCTGAAAATGTACAAAAGGCGAATTTCTTGTTGTTGTTCAGTAACATTTTGCCAATAACAAAATAGGCAACTACTTAAAATCTGGTTGTCGGTTTTGTTGTGTTAGCGTTCACAAGTTCGTTGCACTTCGCTGCTGTTGCCGCTTTTGTTGTTAATGCAACGTGTTTAGTTGTAGGAGATGATTTCGATTTGAAAAATTACTTTAATTTGCGCAAGAGAAATATCAATCTGTGTCTGATCTGAAAATTGTGGAAAGTCCATTATGGCTTGTTGATTATCTATCTACAATACTTGTATCTGCATGAATTCATGTCTTGCTTGCGTGCTTACGTGCTTGCCCTGTTGTGCGTATACGAATGAGTCGAATAAAATGCAGAGGCTGGAAAATACAACGTGGAAAATGTCGCTTTGTGGGTGGTTTTTGGAATTGACGCTAAACGAATCTGGTAAAGATGAATTGTCATAACGAGATTTCCGCGTTTCAGGTGATATCCATGACATTTTTCTTTATGATTCAGCTTATTTCAGTTGTAGTTGCATTTGAGTTTCTCATTTTACCATAAGTTGGTCAATGATTAATCGTTGTTGCATGATTCGATAAGATGCACAAAGTTGGAATTTTCGTTATTCACCACAAACGATTGTAATAACTTTTGGTATTAATACGGAGTGGTGATATTACTTCGAAGTCATTTAGAATTAATTTGGAATATTTTAGTGTTGTGAGTCATTTTCAATCTATGTTGTTGTGAAAAAGCTGGGATGTTATCGGAACATTTGAAATGCGTAGATTATACAAAGCAGAGCTACACTATTGGGAATTTTTGCAAGGGAGATTATAAGGATTACAGGATATATAGAGTATCTTAGAAAATGACAATAAAGATTCGCTCAATAAACCAGTGAGCCTAAATTCCAAGCCGTTGGTAAGAGCCTAGCAATGTGTCAATGTTGTCATGGAATAATATTTTCCCAAGGCTACATATTTAGAGATAAGTTGCCATACTTATATAGAGTTTGGGAGATTATGGTTTCAGAAAAATAAGGCTGAAATGCATAAAAGGCAAAGAACACCGAGAAGGAAGTTGACAGTGTCAGGGAAGAGGTAAATACGACATGTGGGCTAAGCGATTATGATTGACCTCCGTTGGTATAAAATAAATAGACAAATAAAAAAATAAATTTAAAAGAAATAAATAAATAAAAAAAAATATATATATATATATATATATATAAAATCAATAAATAAATAAAAAATAAATAAATAAATAAAAAAATAAAAAAATAAAAAAAATAAAAAATATTAAAAAAATTAAATAAATTAAAATAAACAAATAAAAAAATATATATATATATATAATCAATAAATAAATAAATAAATAAATATATAAAAAATAAATAGATAAAAAAATAAATAAAATATATATATAAAATAAATAAATAAATAAAAAAAAATTAAATAAAAAAAACAAATAAAAATAAAAACATATATAAAAAAGAGAATAATAAAAAAAACAAACAAATACAAAAATACATAAAATAAATAAATAACTTAATAAATAAAAAAATAAAAAATTAAAAAGAGGTAAAAAATATTTTGATTTAGAATGAAGGTATTCCATAAATTAGG
Source organism: Cacoxenus indagator (assembly GCA_035041755.1). NCBI lineage: Eukaryota > Metazoa > Arthropoda > Insecta > Diptera > Drosophilidae > Cacoxenus > Cacoxenus indagator. The sequence goes on along the minus strand of JAWNKX010000682.1, from coordinate 4,790,645 downwards.
ATAGAAAGGAATGTTCTTGAATGGTGTAGGGTGAAACTAGAATGATACAAGGTGGAATAGGATAGGCTAGAATGGTATAGAATGAATAGTATAGAAGAAAAAAAAATTGTTTATAATATGATGTAACGTAATTGGATGGGACAAGATAGCATAGGGAGGTGTAAGAAACAGTTGAAGGAGTACGCACTGTTGTTTAGAATAAAGTAGTCCGATAAAATGGGATACGAAGAAATGGGCTAGAAAGATAGACAATAAGAATAAGGTGAGATAGGATAACATCAAGTGGTATATAATGATATAGAAGCGAATATAATAAGATACAACAAAATGGGTAAGGATTGGTTATGATATTATAGGATAGAATAGGTTGTGGTGGGATAAGATTGGAAAATATAAAAAAGTATATAATAAAGTATTATTGACTGTGTTTAGAGGGATTTTAAGCTGGTGGCTTAATGATTAGGGCTTTAAACTATCATATGCACTCTCTATTACAATACACTATTTACAATGATATACAGCTAGGTAGATTTTCCCTAGCATTGAGGGTATGATAATAACTCATTCGATTTCGACCAATAAAAATATTAAATGAAATTATGGAATACGCTATACATTTTTTATTTAATTCTATGGGAGTTTTTAAAATTTTCAAAATATAAAGCATTTCCTGCTCTGACAAAAAAAAAGAAGTTAATTTATGCCAACAACAACAGAAAACACAGAAAATGTGCAGTGACAGCATACATAAACACTCCCCGCTCACACGCACACTAAGGTTAATTTAAATATTTACGCACAGGCAAATAGATACACTTTCATACACGTACATCACGTAGCTACTCGTACTATATGACGACAAGAGCGAGTTTTTTGTGTATGTCGCGTTGTGCGACATGTGTGTTTGTAAGTTGTCTCGTTACGCACGCTTTTATGCATTTACAATGTACGCCTGCACGCACACATAGTCGTCGTAGTCGTCGTCGCCTTTTGTCGCTTGAGTGCGTGCAGATACATGCAGCAAGCAAACAAAATACGAAATAGTGGCGCGCATTCATTCATAAAAATTCTGGCATAGCCTTGAGCTCAAAGTTGATTCATTGCGGCAAGTTGTGCAGCGTAATTTGTTGAAAATGCAGTGTGGCAAACAACGAATGAAATAACATTCTTTTTCACCCTATCAACTTGAAGTGCAACGTTGTTTTTGCAGTTGTGCAGTTGTGCAGTTGCTGGTTGGCAATTGTGATTAAATGTAGAATTTATGCATTGATTCATTTAAAAAATATTTATTTGTCATAAATGAAACAAGAATTGAACAGAAAAAAGAAGAAAAAAATACAATGAAAAAAGAAAATCAGCAGCAACTGTGCTGTGTGACGCATATTTTGCGTTTGTGCCACAGATACTCGTATTTTATTTCTATTTTTGTTCTTTGTATGTACAACGTGCGAGTTTTGAAATTTATTTGGTTTTTATTTTTTATTTATATTTTAGTATTTTTTGTTGTTGTTGTTTTGTTTCTGTTTTTGCATTCGTCACTTTAGCACAGTCAACATTTGTTCGTTGTCTGTTGGCTGCTGTTGCTGCTGCTGCTGCTGCACCCATAGCCAAGTCAAGTCAACTGTGCCCATTTGAATTTGTCGCCAACGCTGTCGTTGATTATTCGACGACGCCACTGACGCCGCCACCAACATCGATTTCGTTGTCGTTGGCGCTTTGAATTTCTAAGTCACTGTGTTGCAACAAGAGTCCCCAACAAATGAACACACACACATATGACATTTTAGGTGTGTTGTTTTGTCTTTCTGTCTAACTGTCGCTTTGCCGACAAATGCAACGAAATGTTACTCATCTATCTGCATTTGTATCTGTATCTGCATCTGTCACATATTTTTATACGTTTGCACTCCACTTCCAACGAAAACACAAGGAAAAAATGTTGCTGCTCCCAAAAGCGAACAAAAAAGAAAAGCAACCAAATTATATCGGCTCATGTTGTTGCTCATTACAATTTGGCGCGTTTTATTGTGCAATATTTGTTATTGTTTTGCTGTATCTGTATATCTGAGTGTACATTTTTGGCATAAAATAAGTAGACAAAAAAGAAAAAAGGACAACTAAATTGGGGCAAAAAAAAAGTTGAACCAACAAGTCACAAAATGTAGGCGCGTCTTTTTCGTGTACAACTTTTAATGAGTTTAATGAAATGTTTGTTATTTTTGCAATATATTCTTTTGTCTAAATGGGCCAATTTATTTTAATTCTTCAAAGTTTGTAGCTTGTTAAAATTTTTGCACGTTTTTTGTATTAAGAAATAATTGCTTCATCTTAAATGCGCTGCTTTCATAAAGATTTATTAAGATACTGAAACAAAAGATATAAATAAGGGCAGTGAAAAAGTGTACTGACAAAATATATAAATAATATTTATATAAAACCGAAAACTCGAACATTCATTGCATACACCTTGCACACAAAATACAAGCTCATCTGCAACTAAAAGCACAACCCAAGCTAAAGTGCGCAACATACGAACTTTTGTTGATTTTAAATGGCGTTCATTGAGAGTATCTTCTTCTTCGTTGTTGTTTTTATTGCCAAATCGAATCAATGAAAGCACATAAAAAATAGTAATAAAAGCTAAAAGAAATACTCAAGCGAAGGCAAAAAGTACTTCAGCTTGACAATGACAATGAATGCAAGAGCAAACAACGAATGATGTTGATGAGGATGCTGTGTTGCTGATGAGGCCTATGCCGATAATGAAAACAAAAACAAAAGCCAAAGCCAACGCTTGCTGTTGCTGTTATTGTTGCTGCATTGCTAAGTGACTGAATGAGTGACGGCGAAGAGTGCAACGTCGGGGTTCAAACATCAATAAAACTAACAAGCAACATCTGCATGCCAGCAACTGTTGCAAGCAGTTGCAAGCAACGACAACAGCAACGACCCTGGCTGGCAGGCACTCTCATAATAATCGTCAACACACACAGACTTAATAAAGCGAACGCTGAGCGGCGTCATAAAATCATGCAATAGTTGAGCTACACACTTAGTTACAGACACACGCATACATTTGCAATTGTTTTATTTTGCTTGTTTTTTGATGTTTTGTTGCTGTTGTTGTCTTTCGAATTTTAATGATGGAATGTGTAGCATGATGATGATGATGATGCGATGACAATGTTGCTGCTATTGCAGTTGCCGTTGTTGATGCTTTCGTTTACGTTGTTTTTATTGTTGTTGTCGCTGTTGCTGGTGATGTTGATAATGATGATGCGCTGGTATGCGACATGTCAACATTTTCAAGGCTATACATAGTCGTACACCAATGAGTAAAGGAGGAGGATGTTAGTGCTCAACCATGTCACAGTATTTGCCATATGGTGTGGCAATGCGAAGTTGAATGAACTTCATAAAACTGAGCCTGGCATTTTTTAGTGTGCTGTATGTAGTCAAGCAAAGACAAATGACAGTGCCAGCGGCTGAGTGGGTCTGATGGGGTCTGTGACTGCTTTGTGATTTTGTTAATTGAATGAGTGACAAAAAATGTCATTTCATAAGTTATTTTCATATGCATTTTTTCCTCGTAGTGTATTCGTCCATTTTCTGGGCGCCAGACACTTGAACTTATTTTTCTTGTTGTTGTTGTTGTTGCTTTGAGCCTGTGATTTTATTTGTTTTAATTAAGCAAGTGACAACTATAACATGACTGAACTCTAAGTTGTTCTAGGTGCACTTAGTCAATGCAAACAGTTGACATCCCTCAATTGAAATTTGATTTGATTTGATTGCATGTTGTTTGATTTCATTTGATGACTTATTCAACAAATATTTTTTGTGTGTATTTAGTCGATTGATTGCGCAGCTTCAAAGGACGTTTTTGTTTTTGTTTGCGTTATTTAAACTTGATGTACATAATTTGAAGTCAAACAGCGCTTAGAGTTTATTAGTTTCCCCTTCAAAAGATATTTCAATACGATACATCGAACTCAAACATGACCTTCACACAAACATTGAACCAAAGCGATGCGATTATAAAGCATAAGATTTATGATATCATATTTCTCAAAAGCAGAGAGTGAAAAAATAAAAAGGAAATTTATTTTTAGAAGCTTAATTAAAATCCCAAAAATTGTAATACAAGTAAAATAAAGACAATGCAATTTATGCACACTTTCTATTTTACTTAGCAGCGGCAAAAGATACATGTACACGTACCATCTCTAAACCATCAGAAACAACAACAACAGTATACTCAAATGTATCTGAGTTAGTCGTATTTGTTTAGTTGCTTTTGTCTTTTTTCAATCAAGTTTCAGTTGGCGTATTTCTCTTTGCTTTGGGTGAGTACGTCGTTTGTTTCGTGATGCATTAAATAATATTTATAGATACATATATGCATAAGAAAAATGTAATAGCGTTATTAAAAACTGTAAAACGCAACACCAACACACTATTCGACTTGTTTGTGAGCATTTATAAAAAAAATTTTCTCACATTCAAGTGTTAGGAAGATACACTTAAAGTAGTTAATGTTGTTGTGACGTAGATACTTTTCTGCGTAGGATTCACGCTTTAGTTGTTTTATACTACTCACGCAGTATCGAAGCAGCATTTTAATTTTGCTATGAGGTGTGTAAAATAGTTGATCAGCTAAATGAGACGTCGTTGTCGTAATAGTTCCTAGTCTAAAATCAGAATTCTTTACTACACTCTGTACACTTGCCAGAACCTTAGTCTAATCACTAGTAAAGAATTCTCGTAAGAAACCCATATTTATTTTTTGCTGGAACGACCGTGGAGATAAGCCCAAAAATTTCAATATCTTAAGGTCACTCCATCCTATAAACTCCATTAAAAGCCATGTATAAAATTGGAGTTCTTATAAGAAGGGAAGTGACATGGACGTCTTTTGACATGGACGTTTCGGCTCATATTATTTCAAGATAGAAGACAACACTAAAAATGTCCTACGTTTACTATATCATATGGCCCTCATATCAATCCATTTTTTAAACGCTTTTATTTAACTTAGCCTGTTTGGGTCAAATTTAGTAATTGCTTACTTCCTGTTGAGCGATTGATCTGAAATTTGGTACGCACCTTTGGTTCTGGATTTTTTTTAATTTGGGATAATTTCTTAACTTTGTACTAATGACCCCACCAGAATCTTCAGGATAAGGCAATGACAAATTTCCACTAGCGCCATTTATTTTTTTAAAGCTAACTATGACATATTTACACTAGCGCAAACTATATTTTTGTGAAGTTATTAATTTTTTAATCTTACATGAAAAAAAAACTATTATTGGACCACAGATAAACTATGAAACTCGGTTATTCTATCTATGTAAATTGCATAGATTCCTTGATTAAATTTTAAGTTCAAGTGAAGTGTAGTAAAACTTTGCCACAGCCGAAGCCAAAATTCGTTCTATTTTTTCTTCTTTATTTTAAATGTGCAGTAAAGCAAAAATGTATCTATATGTTTGTTTGTGCGAGTATGTTTGTTTTTTACAACTGCTTTTCACTTTGCTTTCGTGAAATTAAATTTTAATTTATTTTATACAGCTCCAGTTTAGTGTGAGCAGAGTTTTTCTTTTCTTTTTTTTTCAGTTTTTAAAGTTGAATTTAAAAAAAATTAATTAAGCGCATTCGCAGTTGAATTATTAGATATGTGCGCACATTTGTAATGCTTGAAGGGTGGAATAAGAGACAAAAGCTTACTGTTTATTGTTTGTATGTCGGGTTGCTGTTGTCGATGTGCACACATATCTCAATATTAATGAGACAACAAAAGCGTGAAGTTCATTGATACCATTCAAAGAAAAGTAAAAAAAAAAATTGTTTTGTATTTTTCACTTTCTTGACTACTATTTGATTTGATTTTTTTAAAAAAAAGCATTCAACTTTTTTATTAATTCTATGACCTTTCTTTTATTTCATTGCAGGTGAGCGAATTTTAATATTTATGTGACTCTTTTGTTGTGTCGCCGTGAGCAATGTCTGTAAGTATCTATTATGTGTGATTTTTGTTTGTTTTGTTATATAAAACAATTTGATAGGTTTTTATTTTGTTTATTGTGTGTTTTGTGTTGTAAGAAAGCTCCGTGAAAAAGCGTGTTACGAAGTCGCGCAACAAATATCTTTCTCTTTACCGTTTTTTTTGTTTGTTTGTTGCGTCCTCGAGTAAAGGGAAATGTTTAGCAATGCCATAACAACAATAGGTAATGCTCATGCATAATGCCTAAGTTGTCAATAATCATTAAATTCAGATTGATGTTGTTGACAGTGATGTCGGATGGTCGGAATACCCCATTTTTAGGCTTCAATTTACTTGCGTTATTTTTGTTTTATCCCGCATTTCAACTTTTGAGGTTTTTATCTAATTTTGTTTAGAATTAAAAAAAAAAATTTAAACAAATGATCTGAACCAAAGACTTTCGAAAAAAGCTGAAGTAGCTTTTGTTTGACCTTGCTTTCATAAGTGATTGTTTTTTCAGTATTTTTTTTTATAATAATTTAGTTCTAAGTTTATTTTAGTACAGCTTTTGTTGAAGATTTTATAGAACCACTTTAAATTAAATTTAACAATACTAAAGATCGCGTATGTTTTATGAATTCAGTAGTATCAAAAGTTCGATCTTAATGAACTGGAACCTCTGGTTTTTGCATCATCGATTAATGGTTCATACTTTGGCATTTCATTTGAAGTCAGTTTATTTTTTAAAGTAGCGTTTTCTATTATGAAAAAAAAAAAAAATAAAAATAATATAAAAAGGTCGATGATAATTAATAACTGAGAGCCAATTATAAATTATAGTCAAAATGTAATAGATTTAAATCTGTTGTTCTGGATATTATGTTAATCTATATTTTGTGTATTTTTTTATTTTTATTTTGTCCTTTTATTTTCTCAGAATTAAATCATATGTTTCGTCTTCACTACTTGACTGATATGATTGAAAAATTAGTTCATATTGACAGATTACCATAAAACCCTTATACCTTCAATCCATGATACGTGTAACTATTGATCAGTGTTTGAAGAGATCAAAAGCCTATGATCAAATTAACATAATAAGAAAGTTCGCTTTCAATGGAGCTTGTTTCAAAAAGATTTCCGAATCTAGATTCTATGGTTCATATAAAGATAAATTTACATAAACCCAAACAAAATTTATTTGCAAACTCATACAAATAAAGTTTATTTTTAGATACACATTCTCGAACGAACCCGAACCCGAACCGTTTTCGTTCTTGAGGCACGTGAATTTGATATATTTTTTTTTTTTTGACTTTAATTTTATCGAAAATCAGTTATGCATGAGTATTACATAATTTATTTCGAGAATGCCTAGAGGCGGCAATTAAAAAGATATTTCGATTGCCGCATGCGAGTTTGTACGAGTGTGTGCACAGATTGCGACTGGTTTGTGTTGCTGCCTTTTATTTCTAAGCTTTGTCTTAGGATTGGTTAGTTCCTACATTATTTAATTTCTGTTGCAAACCATTACCAAATTAGTTAACGAAATATTTTTTGCTAAAATGCACAACTATTTTGAACGTACAAATTGCTGAGTGCCGGCTGTCGGCTGTCGCCTGTGTAAGATTTCACCCACTTGACATTTGACGCCATAAAAAGTCTCTGCGCGTTGCAAATTAAAATTACGTTCATGTCCATTTGGTTGTAATGGAAGAGCAGTTTAAGTTGTTGTTATTGTCTGTTGCATTTCTGTAGCCTGCCACACTTGAAGGCTGAAGGCAACTTAAAGACGCCACCTAGTGGTACATTCCTTTTTTCGGTATGAACTAGTGTGCTAGTGCAGCTACAGACGCGCCGCCAACTTCGTCATCATCATCGTCGTCGTCATAGTCATCCATTTGAGTTTTGCCGCCATCGTCGCTGTTGTTGTAGTTGTGGTTGTTGTAATTGCCATTGCCGCCAAAAAGTGCGTTGAATGAGTGGTGGCGCATCGCTTTGCGTCGCGTTTCAGATACTTTACAACTGCTCATTTTTGCACTGTCGCTACTTGGCTTGCCTTGTGTTGTTCTTTTTGTTCATACATATTTTGCTATTCATGGTATTTTGTTTTTGCATTGATAATACGTAACTGCAATGGCGGCGCTTGACATGTACGCTACTTAATTCCTAGTTGTCGTTGCAGTGTTTGTTGTTGCCGCTGCCACCACTGTTGACGTTGTTGAATTGCATGCAACATTTAATGTAAACGCCAATTGATTATTAACGCGCCGCAACGTAATGTGCAACGACTGCAGTTGCCTTGCCTTGCCTTGCCTTGTGTAGCATGGCCATTGGGCTTAGATACTATAGCAGAAGGAAGGAAAAACGTTAGCGGTTTCTTCACTCTAACCACAAATTAAGTTTATTTTAAATTGTAGTCTTTCTTAATTTTTTTGTTTGTTACTTTTTATAATTTGTTAACGCCTTGCCTTGATTTGCTTAATAAATTGTTAGCTTTGTCATGCAATTATAATCAAGGCGGCTAATTGCTTGCACAGCTACTAATTGCTACTCATCATTGGGTTATAAAGTTTATCGCAGGCCATTTAATACTATTCCAATAGACCAAGCTTTATGTTCTGTAAACTAATTGATTCTAAAAGAAATTTGTATGTATGAGGTTGACACATATAAAAATTCTTTTTATGCATTCAACCCAAATTAAGTGGCACGACATGCTTGCCCGCTCGCATGCGAGAAAACTTTTGTCACGACTTTGTCGCACGCATGCGATTTATCACTATGGAGTTGCTCGTTTGCCTTTCTTATGTTGGCCTTTGCCGCCACACTGGCAATGAAGCTAAGTTAAGTCAGTCCGCCTAAACTTCTCGACAGACAACATGGTTCTAATTCATTTTAATTTAATGCGCACTAAACCAACTGGGGGCCTTTGCCTTTTCTTTTTCTTTCCGTGTTATTTTGTGTTTATCCATTCAGCCATTATATGCTAAATCCACAATTGTATTTTTACAAATCTAGACACAAAGCCAGGCCAAAAAAGGGTTGCCGCTGCTTTAGTCTCCAGCGTGTTAATCGTCACTTCACTCGGCAGTGCGCAGACCTTATTTGGTCGAGGATATGCGCTCTCCAGCTGACTTTAATTTGCTTCAAAGGATGGCGACGTTGGTCTGATGCTTTGACAAAAGACACCACAAAAAGCCACGCGGCGTGAACAATAACGGAAATGGCTGGTTTATTGTACTAGCTCGAGCGCGTGGGGGCTTACACAGCAATTCAGTAAGTGTGTGTGTATGTGTGTCTGATTAAAAATATATATCTTGATTGTAATCTCACAAACGTGTCTGTGCGCCTGCGGTTTTATCTATTTGACATTCGCCCATTGGTTTTCAATTTAATTGACGCTGGTCAAGTTCAAGCTGCGGGGGTGTCAGACAGACACTCGCCGTGTTCGTTGTTTGTGTTCCTACACCTACACACATACTCACTTGAACATAGCCGATAAAAGTAATTAAGCTGTTTTAATCTGATGTGACTGGCATAAGTTATCAATGGCAGCAGCGATACTCTTTCTTTCAATACAATTGAAAAGGGCTTGACGCGTTCTGGCGGCGCCTGCACTGGTTGCATTTAGCTTGATAAGAATGTATGTGGCGCTGTTTGCAATACGAATGCCAATTGTAGCAGTTGTTCTATGAGTATTCTCAGCGAGCAATATCCTGTTAGAAATCTTAATGAAGTTGCACCGCAACGCACGCGACTTCCGCCTTCAGCTGTGAGAGTTTATCGCAAATGATCGACATCGCTAAATTGCTCGTTAGCTGAGATCTCGCTCGCTTAAAACAGTTAGAGCTACAACGAAATTAAGCTACAATAAAAAGCAATGCTTTTTTGCGTAAATATAGAAAATCTAATAAAATGGAAAAGTAGTTGCAGCACCAGCAGCAGAAATTAATCAAGAGAAACAAGCCACGCTTGTCAGGCCACAATTGCGAAAAGTGTCTGCGTTGCTACAGATGCAGCTGAATGAATGTAGGCTTGCGCTTCTTCGCGCTGATCGTTTGCGCCCGTACGGCTCATTAAAAAATAATTTCACCAATTTCGTCTTGAAAGCATCTGTCCAATTACGCTCAAGGTTTACATCGCTGTTGTTGCTGTTGTCGTTGTTGCTCTGTTTGGTGCAATTTCAAATTGTTTAATTGTATCTAATTTTCAATGCTTATATGACAATACAAAACGGGAATCGTTCTCAATGTTTAAAAGTTTACATTAACAGTATATACTGAAAAAAAAATTCATACAAAAAATTAAGTTATAATACTCTACACTCTTGAAACTCTAAAAAATAAGCCATGGGCTTTGCGGTTCTTTAGGCTTCTTACATTTTCATTTCTATGGAACTAACTAAGATCTAAAGCTGGGTATGTCGAAAAACAAACATACCACTATAAACACTTAAACTGGACTTATGCGTACATGAGGCAGCTATGTGATAAAGTAATCTTACAGGCCTGAAATAATATCTGCCCAAACTTAAGCTGTATATGTAAAAAAGATTTTCGTATACTAATTAGAAGTTGGCCTGAGCGTTTCTCTGAGAGCTGTACAATGCAATAATCCTTATCCTTAAATTCAGGGATCTAAATTTCAAATCGATACGTAAAAAAACCAACTTGGCTTCTATTCGGTCCTGTAACATAGTGTCTTGAGAGGTTTGATTACCAATATACTTTATCTGCATCACTGTGTTACAAACGCCAACGCTGTGCGAAGAGTATAAAAATGTTAACCTACTTATTTTCAGCATAATAGTCATTGATGGCGCATTGCAATAAATCAATCAACGCTCACTGTGTATAATTGCTTAGATTAAAAATTGCGATATTAAATGAAAACTATTTGCTTTATGAACTCGCTTGTTTTCATCATTGCTCATTGATATCATGAAAATTGCTTTATTATTATCAACTGCACTTGTACGAGTATGTATTTGTATTTATTGACTTGTGACGCGTTAACTCGATCAATCGATCAATTGCTCGTTTGTACATTGGCACGATCTACCGCAGCCACATGCTGTGCCACACACTGTTGAGGTCAACATAACATGCCCGCAGTGCGCTTGCCGCACTCGTCGTTTGCTGCCACCATCAATGGCCGCCCAAGTGGCGCCTTTTAATTGAGGCTTGTTGCACTTGTATTTCAATGTTTGTATTTTTAGCATTTGGTATCTTCTCCAGTTGTCTATATATATATATTTTTTTGCCAAGTCGTCAACGTGTCTTTGTCGTCATTGCCATCATTGACACTTGTTTGTGTCGTCTCATTTTATGGTTGCGGGTATCTTGTTTGAGTTTTGTATTGTAAAATTAAATTTTTGTTTGATTTGTCTTGTTGTTGCAATTTTTTTTTCTTTGCTCGACTCGTGTATCATTTATATTTCATTTATCGACGTTCTCAATTAGCTGCATTCGTTGTGTAGTTCTTGGTATTTAGCACAATTTGTTGTTTTTGTTTGTTGCTCTACAAAATAAATATCAGTAATAGTAAAAGAAAGAAAAATGAAGTAATTGCAATAGTACACTATAAAATAATTACAACAAGCATAACATTTATGATTATTATAACCGCGCTCTTGTATCTTTAGTTGCTGTGTTTGGTTTGGCTTATGGGCTCGTTAATAAAGGCAGAAAATCTTCAATGAGTGCGTGCTCTAAATTATACTGTTATAACACATTAACTGTGTACACTTTTTATTTGACAAATAATTTAAGCATATTGGATATTTAGTCCAATTTCCTACCGGACAGAACCCATCCTGTAAGTAGAAGAATTTTAGAATATGCGCTTTTACTTTGTTGCAAATCGAAGTCCTCCACGAACGCAGTTTTTCGTAATGCCTTTGCTTTTTTTTCTCCAAACTACGGTGTACTCGCTTAGTAGATGCCTAACCGTAATTGTTAAAAAAGTATATTTCTGGTACTTTTCACCAACAACACTATCGTTTTAGAAGAGAGCTGTCCAAAAATTAGGCGACCAAATAATAAAAATTTAAAACTGCTTCCTCTGTATCTTTTTAACGTTTCATAAAGTCATGATTCAGAAATATCTCGCTTAGAGGACGCTTAGGATTAATTGTTCCCTTTCAGTTGAAAATCATTTAACTTGGGTTATGCATCTTTATATATACGTTTTCCCCCACAGTTCACTGAGAGGCTGACATTGTGGAAAAGCTTAATGTTGGAGTTTGGGGAGAAAACAAAAAAAAAGTAATTATATTAGTTTATGTACATAATTCTCATTCTTTAGTCAGCCCAGTAAAATATTTTTTGGTAATTCAAAATTCATTAACCAAACCAAAGTCAATATAATAAACGCATATTTATCTGAAATACAACTGAAACATAAGCGACTCAAACATAACCCATTTTTCAGTTGAAATAACTGTATATAAACAGTCACGGAAGTGCCTTGAGAAAAAAATATGCTTTAAAAAACAAGAATAAAAAAATAAAACTAATAAAACAAAGGCATTTGCGTTCAATCAGGCGCGAATTATTAACTTTTGATTTTTAAGTACACAAGCTCTTAATGACATTGTTTCTTGCCACCTTAGCTCTGTTATTGTCAGAGCGCCCCTTGCCTTGTTTATTTTACTTAACCTACATACAAGTTATTAAGGCATGAAAATGCAAAAATAAAATATTGCAAACAAAAAGTGAGAAAGAAAAATAAATACAAAATGAAAATAATCGAAATGACTCGGTAAATACTAAGCGGCTTTCAAATAGACGCACTACATGGAAAAAAAGGAAAAAAAAAATTAAGGCAATCTCAAAGAAATATAGCACACTATAGGCCGGTATTTTGTGCGTGTCTATAACTGACAGTTAAAAATCGTTTTTTGTTTTGACGTCGATGAATGATAAGTTAGCTGTATACTGCTAATTGCCTCAAGAATTCCATTGATGATTTTTTGGCAAGCGCATATGAAAAAATAATAAAATAATTAAATAAAAACGAAAATCAATGAGCAAAATAAAAAATATGCCTCAAAATCACCTTCGAAATGTGTCTGCCCTGAACTTCAACGAAATAATTTTGAAAATTGTTTTTAACAACATTTATTATTATTATTTTTTCAATTGACATTGATTATTTCAATAAGAGCGTGAGTTAAAAATTAAAAAAAAAAAAGAAGAAAATTAAATAAAACGTGCAGAGATACTCAATCACGTAGCAACATCTGTATTCAAAAATACTTTAATGTATCTCGACTCGATCAAAATCATGTTATACGCTCTTTCATTGAATGTTTTATTGGGGTTTTATGGAGTAGTGTGGTGGGTGCTTTCGAGAAGTTGCTGTGCAACTCCGGGTTCCCAGAAAATAGATAAACATCGGTTTGTCTGTCTGCCACTACTCGTCGAGTTTAGTTATTAATTCACAATGTGTAATTCACATGGTTTTGTTCAATGTTTTTATTATCGATACTTTTTTATAGTTCAACAAGTCAGAACTATGTCTATCTGCGTGTTAATAAATTTACTATTGTTGTTATTGTTGTTGATGTTGACTAAGTCGACTCTTTGTAACTCATCAAAGGCTTTGATCGTAAAATGTTTCTCAAACCTTCTCGTATATTAAGTCACGTCGTGACATATGCATTAATTTTATGTGTGTTCGTGTTATTTAATAAAATCGACTTTGTCGCTTGAAAAATTTGTTGCCCTCGCTTTGTTTTGGACGTTGAACTCTGTCGTGCGGCTGCCGATAATTAAATATCCAAAAATAATCGAATCTGCATTGTAATCTTAAATCTATTTAAATGCACATTTCTGCATCTATTAACAAAATATTAACAACATAATTGTTAGTTTGATTTTAATTTGCCATTATATAATAATAAAAAAAATGCAAACAATTAAAAATAAAAAATAAATAAATAAAGTCAGACTGCTGCCAAACACATCTGAACTTTTTAAACATTTCAATATAAAATTAATGTTTCAATAACTTCCTTCCAGCATATGATGTTTTCCTGTACGCTATGTTCCTATGTTTCCATCACACTTTTCGATTGATATTTAGTTATTCTCTGTGAAGAAAATTGCATTCCTCTCTCAACCAACAATTTTGGAATTATTTTCAAAATATAATCTTTTTCTGTCAAAGTTCGTATGCCTTTTATTATTCTATTCTTAAGTGTTCAGAATCTATAATCTATTTCGAACTTTACTTTTGTGAAACTATTTCTTTCTTCTATTCTGGAATACCAGCGATCTATTTACGAGACATACAGGGGTAGTCAAGAGTATTTACACAAAGAAGCATTTTTTACATATTCTATTAAGAGGCACTTTTATTTGTGTTGTTGGGAGGCAATTGAAAATTGGTGAAATTGTGCATTGTATTAATTGGAACTTGTTGGTGTAATATCGATTACTTTGCGTACGAGAGACGTTCTAATATCAGCTTTTTTCAACCTGGGACTCAGGGTAGCTTCATTTACTGCTTTGCCTATAAACCCTTCCGATGCTATTAGAACTTTAAGAGAACACTTTGTCGGGTATTTTATGAGAGCTCCTATTAATTTCCTACGTTGCGCTGTTCTCTACTTCTCGCCAGGAGGTTTTCGTATACCCTGTTCGTAGCGTATGTAAAGATTGATCAAACTGAATTTTGTATGCCACTTCTTCTGTTTCCCTCGTCATTGTATTTAAAAATGCGTTAATTGCATTCCGTATGCGTTTTCCGTTGCGTTTTTCGTTTTTTCGATTTTGTGTTTTTGCGCACGCCAATACAAAGGAAAGTGGAAAATCATCGTATGTGCTGTGGCTTTTCTTCTTGTTTTTCATTGCTTGTGTTTTTTAATACTGCCCCTTTCGACAAATACGAGTATATTTTGGCCACAACTTTGCTATTGAATTTCCATTTAGTGGCTAAAACATAATTACATATTGGCTTAGCATGTGTTGTTGTTGTTGCTGCTGCTGCTGTTGTTGGTTTTCTTCTTTCTTTATTGAAGTTATTGTGTTATGCGTGTTTTCCTCACTCTGTGTGTGGTTTCCTGGCTTGAGCAATTGTTTTTCTTGCTTGCCTGAAGTGGCTGTTGTTTGAATTATATTCATTACGTGAAAAATAAATTTTTACAACGAAAGGAAGCTAAAATGTAAAAGAAAATTAAGTAAAAAATGAATTTACATAACTGCCACTTCCGTTAACAATTAGCAACACTACAAAACATAAGCCGGCAAAATTTGCTCAATAGAAAATCGCTGCTGTAAAAAAAACTAGTCACGCACATTCACCTACAATTTATTTGAATTCAAGTACAAGATCAATAACAATACCAGTTGCTATATAGCTTCATAAAATACCAATTGAAAAGTTGTTCGTTCAGCCTCAATTTCCCGTTCAACTTTTTTACGCAGAAAAAAAAATTTTATATCGCCAAGTGTAGTTTTAGAAGTGAGTCTGAAACCTGTACGAGTGCTAATTTAAAAAGAGTAATAATAATAAAAAAAAGGTAATATAAATAAAAAAAACGACAACCTGAAATTTTGCACAGTTTCCGCATCTTGTTTTGCGCAACCGCACATTTTTAAGTCGCTTGTTTTTTTAATTTAAAAATTTTTTTTTGGTGAGCGCGTGGCTCACGACTTGGAGCCCGTCTTTTTTATTTTTCTTAATCTCTTAAGTATTTGTGTTAATCTTTAATTTTGCATGTTTACCGACAGCATGTTTGAATATGCAACATCTTCATTTATGCATTTAAATATTCGGATTCGTTAATTTGCGCAAGTGTTTTGTATGCGTGGTTGTGGTGAGTGGACTGTTAATGCAGCACTTGACTTTGTAATCCTTGCGGGCTTTTCGAAAGTATATAATGCATGCTTGTTTTGCTGTTGTTGCAGTTATTTGCAACAATTTTGATTCGATTGTTGCGCATGACATTTAATTTCCTGGTCGTTGCCCGTACGATTTGTGGCACGCCCACAACACTGCACTGTGCATATGTTTCTTTCTTTGTTGTTTTGCATTGAATTACCAAAAAAGCGAATTTTTTATTAAATTTTTCTTTGTAATTTTTTGTTTTTAATTTTTTTTTTTTTACCTTGCATTTGACCGTTGTTGAAAGTGGCTTGCGGCATCTGTGCAAGCTCGCTTATTATTGCATATTAAGCGTGTAGCAAGCATGCAACTTTGTGCTACAATATGTTTTCAAGCGTGTAGTGGAGACTAGTCATGCTGCCGATATATGTTGTGTGGCAAGTGTACAAGTACATTCACTCATATTTGTAAGAAAACACAAAAATAAAGAAAAAATGAGACTATGTGTTAAACGCTAAAAATGATTGTTGGAAAGAAGGAATAGTTAAGTTATGTGGTAAAAAAATGCAATGCCAAGAGGCAAATTTCAAATTGTTTTTCTCTTTTAAATTCGCATATTGTTCATGAGAGAAACTTTGTTGTAATCAAAAGTATTATCCTAACATTTCTTTGAGAAATTATCAGAGCAGAGTTAAAATTTGCAGTAAAACGTGAATGGTGGTTAGTTTACCTTGTATTGGTTAGTTGGTTTAGCTTGT
Source organism: Cacoxenus indagator (assembly GCA_035041755.1). Classification (NCBI taxonomy): domain Eukaryota; kingdom Metazoa; phylum Arthropoda; class Insecta; order Diptera; family Drosophilidae; genus Cacoxenus; species Cacoxenus indagator. The sequence goes on along the minus strand of JAWNKX010000682.1, from coordinate 4,774,067 downwards.
CTGGTATCACAACGAACTTTCTCGGCAAGCTCTCCTCTTCTACAGCCAACCAACTTAGCATAATAAACTCCGTTCTAAGAACTGAAGATTTCTTAGATCAATTCTCGAGTGATTTTAATTTAAATTTAATGTATGTTAGATCATGACTGAAACAGTGTTAACGGTTAATATATATAAACTTGGTCGTATAAATATAAATCCATAAATCTGAATTTAATCTGAAAATAGCTTACATTTCTATTCATATAATTTTTATACAATTTTGGGGCACATACACTTCTACAAGTGAATGTATCCAATTATCGCTAATATGCAATTAAATTCATTTTTTAATAATAAATTTTTGCAATTAATAGAAAAAAAAATTACAGGTGAAATTAAGCGAATTATACTGAATATTACTTACAGCTTAAGGTTTCAAGGCATTATTTTATTCAACTTTATTCGATTATTCCTTCTCTCGCCGTTAATACTCAATAATACTTGTTAATTCAATTATGTCAATTCATAATTATAAAGTAAATTTTTATAAGCATAATGATGACTTATCATTTAACATTATTGCCAATTTTAATTGTACACTCACTGCCTATTAAAAGCGTCGCTATATGTGCTTGTGTGCCTTGACACCTTTTTCTTCGTATCAATTGAAATTAGTTCGGTTTGCACCAATTGTCAAAAAACAGATTAGATTACTTGCTACTTTCCACTATACAGCCTCTTACTCTTAGGTTGCTAAGTCCGCACTTGCTGTTAAATATCATGCTGTGCTTTCGTGTACTAAGGTTTCAGAAGTGAAGATTTAATTTAAAAATATTCCATTTTATGGAATTTGTTGGTTTGTTTTTTATTTATTAAAAGAAAAAAAAAATTTGGCTGCACTTCAAAATATTGCGATCTTCCACCGAAAATGTTTCAGATATATTTCTTTTGGAGAAAAAGTAAAGATAAACTTTTTTTTAGTGAACTCAATATTTGCATCATACTTTTGGTTATGAGTTAAACTCAGCGCAAATTGAAATTGGCAAGCAAAAAATAACAATAAACCAAAAAACTGTTACAAGAACAACGCTTTAAATGTCAAGGTTGTCTGTCGGTCGCTTATATAATACATATGTCTGCGGTCAAATGAATTAGTCTCTACATAGTCAGTACATGAATTACTCAAACAGAATTTTAGTTTTATTTAAAGCTTTTTATAAAAACTTAGATATGAATCGTTATGGTGGAATGCTGTAGTTGCTTTTTTTTTGCACTTATCTACAAGTTATCGGTTATCGTTCTTAGCTGTACAGAAAATACAGTATGTAGTTAAAAATATATAATATGAACAGTGCAATAAACCCAATGGTGTCCGCATATGTAGATAATAGTCGACCAATGCATAAGAGACACACAGCAATTCTTACACTGCGCATTCGGCTACCTTACCTCATCCAAAGATCATAAAGTTAACCGGATTTGCTAAATTTTTTATGCAAATGTGCCTATTATGAAATATATACATTTCATAAAACAATTTAGAATGTTGTTAATTAAAAAGCGCACAAGAAAGGCAAATAAAAAAATTTGTATGGAATGAGATATGACCAAAGTTAAGAATCTCACACATCTCACAACCGTAACCGGTGTTGGAACAATAAAATCACGCTTAGGTGACGCGGCACAATGCGAAAAGAAAGCAAACTAGGTTAAATTCCACTTAAGCGGTTCTGTTACTGCCTTGCGCCTGAACCCCTGTCGTGGCCCCTCATATATCGCATGCTTTCGACGGCTACTGTCAGAGCTGGAAATGTTGACGCATATTTAAGTTGAATGAATGGTACATGTGGCGTTGTTGCTGTTTGATGTTTTTGTTGTTGAGTTTGTGCATTTGTCTGCCACGCGTAGACAGCGCATAATATTTTTGTTGCCATAGTACTTTTTTCATGTTTAACGAAGAACAAGTTTCAAGTAATAGCATGAAATGAATGAACTAAAAAAAAGTACCGCAAGTTGCAGCAACATGTTGCAAAGATGATTGACCAGACCAGTGACCAGACAAAGTGAACGCTTGAACGAACGACCGGCATATTGAAACAGGTTGCGCTCGAGTAGTGAACAAAGAGTGTATCTGCTAAACTGCTTTTTAATATATCTATATATATATGTATTGTATATATAGATATATCTTTATGAAGAAAAACGAAACGTACGAAAAAATAGTTTAAATATTTTCGATTTTGTGCAATGATCTTCGAATGTCACTCATGCTTACGCGCACAGACTCAACCAAGCCACATACACGTGTGCAGCTAAGCGAACCAGCTCAAGTCAAGTCAGAAGAAAATTAAAAATTGCGGCTTTTGACAACAAAAAAAAAAAGTCAAGAAAAATTTGTCGAAAAAGAAAACTAAACCTGTCTTGTCTGTCCAATATATACCAACTTTGCTTGGCTGACTGGCTGGCGCTCATTCGTAATACACAAGCGGGAAAATGTCAAGCTACTGATGCTGATGGCTTGACTGGTTTGCTTGCCGGCTTACTCGGTTTGCGTGGCGATCGGGATCGCGCCGCTGTTGGTTGTCAACTTTGTCGTTGGCTAAACGCATTGACTTTGCTTGCACTTGGTTTGGTTTTCGTTGCTGTTTCGATTTTTATTTTATTTTTAGTCAAAAGGATGTTAACCGTTTAGTTTTTTTCTTTTTGACATGTGAATGTTTGAAGTTGTGGCTGGCAGCTGTGCGCGCTTTACCATTTCGCGAAAGTGAAAATGTATAAAGAAACATTTTGTTGTAATAACAGAGAGGAGCGCAGAGGATAATGAAGCGAGGCGAATGAACCAAAGTGTTGACATAACAACTTTTTTGTTGTTGAATTTGGTGGTATTTTTATTTTTTTGATTAGGCAAATGTACGCTGAACTGGTTAAATAATGAGCTGCGAACAAAGTCATCAACGCCAGTGATGACGAGGTTGCCACAACAAATTGAAATGATTGATTTATATGTAAAATAATGCCAACGGATTGTTTTTAACCAAACTGTGAAATATCACGCAGACATCGACTTCGATTGGTATTGCAACAAATGGTGAATGATTTTAGTTATACCAAAGACACAACATAACTCTTGCGTGTAGTAAACTGTATCTTCGAGTAGGATTATTAATTGCTTTTAGCATATTGACATTTGTGTATTTTTCAGAAGGGCAGGGCGTGTGCTCTTCCTCTCATTCAATCAAATGTCAGTTGTGTCAATTAGAATTTTTTTTTGTTTGTTGAGCGCTCTGTTATCCAATTAAGCACATTTTCATACCTAACAGCAAAAGCCAACAAACGAATTGTGTTTGTTTGCAAAATGTATTTAAATTAATTTGCTTATCGTGCTTTTTTTTTACTATGAATTTGCATGAGCGTAGATACCTAATAAAATAAAACCCAATAAAAAGCAAAGCAAACAAGAAAAGCTGCGCCCACAACAAACATGTTAAGTAGTGGAAAACTTTAGCTTTGAAATAATTAAATAATTACACTTTAATTTTATTTGCAAATTCGATTAGCTAGTCATCAAAAAAACTATTAGTGCAAATTTTTATCTATTTCAATAAATCATAATACGCAAATTAAAGCCTAAGTAATCGCTCGTTTTCGAACTTTGAACAGAAGTTGTGGTTTACAGTATTGGGAAAATATCCGTTAAAAGAAATTATAAGAATTAGGGTGCAAGTCCCTTTATAATTTTATTAAGATGGGACAGCTTTGCAAGCATACCATTATTATATCATGGTTTCTGCTTTTTCATTATAGGAACATCAAAGGTTTGAATTTATTGTTTTAGTTTCTCATTTTGTTTTTCACGCAGCGCCTTTAATGAGTAGAAGATATAAAAACAGAATGTGTACTTGAAACTAACTCTGAGGTCTGTGAGCAAAAGGGACTGCACCAAAATGGTAGGTTGGCTCGCGGAGAGCAAAAAACTGTTTAAAATAGACCCCAGTCGATCTTAGATCCTTAGATTCTTAGATTCTTAAAATAAAGAAGTTAATAACATGCAATGACAGCGTATAGCTTGGAGTGAAGTAGTCATAATAAAAATAATAACGTTGAATATGTTTTCGGTTTTTGTTGTACTCTACTGAAAACTCACTTAACCAAACCGAATAAAATATTCAAGCATTTGCACTCATTTCGTTTTGGTTAAGCAAGTAACTGATACAACCAAAAAGTATGAAATTTATATTTCAGCAAATGTTTATCTATTTTCTCAAATAACTCTAAAATTACTTTAAAAATATATTTGAGACCTTTGCAACAAGCCCTTTAAGTTGGTATATCTAGTAGGTTCAGAGCAAATGGGCTGGGACAGACAGACGCACGAGTGATTCTATAAGGGTTCCGTTTTTCACTCATACGTACGGTACGCTTAAAACGTGTTCAGTCTCACTAATGTCAATGAGTGAATGGTGCAGCAAAGTTTAGAAACGAAAGTAACACCAAGATGACTATAAATCGATATCTAAATAGTTGTGGCTTATTAACAAATTGAAAAATTATTAAGATTATAGAATAGAATATCGCAATATGCTAAACATTGCTAAAAGATAGTTCGAAGAATTTCCTTGATTTAAAGAAAGAAGGAAAACAAACAAACGGGCCGGGCCCACCAAAGTCCATAGAATAAGAATATTGCAGTACTAAGTCTATATGTATACAGTGCCTTAAAATTTTAATAATTTTATAGATTTACATTACATATACAGTGCCTTAAAATTTTAATAATTTTATAGATTTACATTAAAAAATAAAAATTATGTTTATTATAGGGAAATAAAAATCGAAGGAAATCGTTTTTTAACTTTGTTGTAGTTCATTATGCTTGCAAAATAATTGTAAAAATTTATTGAATATCAACTTGAAGCGCTCTGGATGGTTGTAAACGGGTTAAAAATAAAAAGAAAAACAAAAAAAAAACCTAAACTAAGTTTACGTGTCTTTGCTCGTATAAGACTTGTTCGGAGTTTACCGTTTTAATTAATTTTTGTTGTTGCTTATTTTCACTTAAATTTTGTTTCTCGTAATAGCAATTAATGTGACAGACCCCGCCTGGTAATGTAGCCAGTTTAACGAATCTTAACTACTGTTTTTTATTGCTGTTTAAAATTGCATAAAAAGTTGTATGCGTTGTGGAAATTGTGCAAGTTTTTTTTTACTTGTGAACCTTCATTATTATTATGTCGAATTTGAACTTGGTGAAATGCGGCTATAAAAGATCACCTGATTAACAAATGTCTGGTTGTAATTACCAAAATATAAAAGAAGACACGTACTAAAAGAAACCGGAGTTCCGTTTAGAAACCACGCTGTGTGCACTGTGTTGTGTGATCATTGTGAGATACATTTGTTGCTTGGTGTGCTGCGACTTTTGTTCACAACATTCTAAAACTAGATACGAAATCCTCACGTCAATACAGCCATAGGGGGGCATACTTGAAAGCGTTGCGGCGCAACTACAATACCAATTAAACCATTAAATGCATTTAAAACATTTTCGACATACATTTGCGATCGGTCGGGTCCGTTTAACTTCATTTTTTTTGCTATGCTTTTAAAATTAAAAGCATTTTTCTTAGCATATATATCTATGCAAGCAAAAGCAAGATATTTTTTTTCACAAAGCACGTTAATGCGTGGCAGAACGTGTGTATATCCGAAAATACCCATTTTGAACACAAAAAGAACCGACACTAAAGACGCGTCTACATAGTTCATTCGTCCGTCCTTCTGTCATTCGTCGTTGGTCCATTCGTCTGTCCACCTGCATATTGGCCACACACAACAGAGCGTGTTGAATACGGAAAAGTGGTAAAAGCGCACGTCGCCGCGTAAAACAAACTGACGAATTGACTAATTGACTGACTGAATGCTGGTACGAAGTTGAAGATGAAATGCTGTATCGAGTATATACAAACATGTTAATGTTTTTAACATGAATACGCGTTGCTATACTATACTGCAACTACTAAGTTCAGGCCAGACCCCATGTGAAAGAACAATTCAACTATAGCCGTCATAATTGTATCTGGTAACTTGCATCGTCGCTTCGCATCAAAGCAACAAAGCACCGTTTAAAAGTAGGCAGACAGACAGACAACAAACGAATGAAAATTTAAAAAAAAAAAAAATCAATTATTGACAAAAAGCATTCAATGAAACGTTCTTTCATTCTTCGTTTACTCCGCATGTCAGTCGTTGTTCGATCGATCGATTTCATGTTTGTGCTGTGCCTGTGCCGTGCCTGCCGCGCAACACGGCATTACAAAGTTGCAGCCGCTCATATTTACCCATAAATGATGATGAAGTATTTAGGCTTCAGCTATGCAATTCTTTTTTTTAAATATATTTTTGTGCATTAAATTTTTTCACGGAATTGTGCTTAATGAGCGTGGAAAATGAACTTACTCGAATCTTGATTTGGAAAGGCGTTACGCGTTGCGAAGCCATTCTTGGAAAGCTTGATTTGTGAGACAAATTTGTACAAAGTAGGCTAGCAAAAATAATAATCACAAGTGATCTGAAAAAAAAAAACAAATAAATAATTTAAAAAAAATTAAAGCTAATAAGTATATCTATATACCAGTATTTCTCTAAGGATCATAGGATCACATCTGTATATATTTTATTACGATAATGAGTAAGGATGTAAGAGAAAAGTCTCCCTAGGGAATTTAGAATGTACTTAAAGGTCGCATGGTCTGTCACTGTGTAACTATACTCATTTCATGTAGAGCTGTACAATTGATTCTTAACCAATATCTGCATTTATCCATTGTAGAAAGTTCAATTTGCAAAAAATTAGTGGCCTCAGTAGTGCTTCCTTAAGGCTTCTAAAGCTATGAGATAAATATAAAAATATGAGACCCTGTAAATCTAGACTCGACTGGAAAATATTGATTAATGTTTGAAGTGTTCGCTTGATTTATGATACTAAATTGTGTTCCAAGCACATTTTGTCCTCACGATAGTATAACAGACGATATATGGCGTGTTTATTACTGTCAACACAAGCGAGTATGTCTATTCATCAACTTGCTTGTGTGCTAGTACAACTGTTACTTCTGAATTAAATCGCCTCAAATGTTTCAACTGTTTCTATTTCAACGACAAATTAATAATTTGCAATGATGAGTTATAATATCCGCCTGTTTATTTACATTATTTTTTTTTAGGTTCACATGTCGTGAAAAAAAACCTTCTTTACTTCAAAGCAAAAACTCAAACTTCTTGTTTATTTCTCACTTGTCAGGAAACTCAATAAAGCTTATTTTAACAATTTGAATTGCGATATAATTGCTTCAACAAACTCAGAAACCTAATACCAAAAGTGTTTATACACACATACATTAAATAAAAACAAGCATAAAAGTAAATAAATATATTTAAATGGTTTTAGCGATGAAAATTTAGTTTGGCATGCATATCAGCTGTCAATCAGCGTTAAAGCTCTGTCAAAATAATATTGCTGAATAGTTGTCGTTTTGTCAGTTTAATAGGGCTTCCTATACAAAATAACGTAAAAAAATAAAACTAAAAGCTTTGCGTGATGTGTGTGGCGCAAAAATACACCAAAAACACAAAAAGCATTAAATGTTAAGAATTATTAATAAATCAGAGATTGGCGTTATATTTTTTTTGTGGGAGTGTCAAAGTGATTGAGCTTGCATCTCTTTCGCGTGCCAGAAATCCTGTTTGACAGCTGTGTTATATAAGAACAAGAATGAAATAAAAAAAATAAATCTCGTTAAAGCGGAAGTTGAGATACTTTATCTATATAATTAAACGGCCACCACATTTTTTTATGTTCGCTTTTCTATTTAAAATACTGAGTCGATTTTGATAAAAAAAATACACTAATTGAAAGGTAATCTACGCTAGTTGTGGTCAGTTTACGTTAGAAAAGGTGTTAAAGATAATCACGTTACAACAACAATAACAATACACAGACGTTTATGTTGTGATGCTATTTATTATTATTATTATTATTTTTGATACCCCAGTGAGTTTGTAAATTTCTGAAGATTATAAATGGTTTCTATCGTGCAGTGCACTAAACGGTGCAGTCTGTAGACTTACTGACGGCTAGTTTTGTGCGCCTACGTACTAATCCAATCCCCGACTACGCTGGTCGACGGCGACCTGCCGGGACTACCAAGTGAGACATTACTTCGCCAGGCAGGACTATTTAATCTCTGTCTTTTTCCCTTCTGACTCGATTCATAATTTCCACTATTATCCTGATTGCTAGCTTCCATTCCTCTACGCCTTTCTCGCATCTACGCGTTCTCTATGTGGTCTGTGCAATATATGCAGTACGGATCCCGTGCTGTTTGTTTGTATTTAAACAGGTACTCCCGGAAACATCCGCGTCCCATGAGGAACTGCGTGAGGCGGTAGTTCAGGGTTTTGTTCGCATGCCATAAAAAGGTTAAAATTACTTACGATAATCCGTACAGGATATCTTTTACCATATAAGCATATTTTGGGAGGTTTTGCATTTTTTGTTATGTGTAATATTTTAACTTGTGCTTCTGCCACTAATTCTGCTGTTGCGCCCACAAACACGTGCAACTTTGAAAATTGATACGCGCACTACAACAACAACGATAAATCACTTAGCAACGTGTGGCATGCTGGCATCTTAATTTGCAGTTATTAGTAAGCGTCGCAGTCTGTGTTTGGCAGCTGGCTACCCACGTCAAGTACTTCACGTCGTCAGCAACGGTAGTAGACGAAAACGTAGTAGAAGGAGTCCAAGGCATGTCTGTGCACGAATAATAAACAAAATGCTTACGGTGATAACAAATAGCAAAGTAAAAAAAAGGTATCTTGCACAAAAATAGAATTTTAAGTAAAAGAAATCAAGTTAGGCGTTGTGTGGTACCATTGCCAACGACCAAGACTTGGTTGAGTGCAATGGTAGTTGTTGCTAGACTAAGACTAAGGCTAAGACGAGGACGTTGAATATTGATGTTATTGTTGCTACTCCAACCAGCACCGCCACCATCGTTTGCTGCATCCTGCAGCTATTTATTTTTATAATTGTGAATAAGGCTGGCGCCAAAGCCCCCGCCAAGTTGCTCTGACCAAGCGCAGTGATATTCAAGCCAAGACGCAGTTGAGAAAAATCTATAATGACTCGGCGTCGTTGAGACACCTACATGTGAACGCAGATGAAACGCCCGCTGGCTGACTGACTGACTATCTGGCTTTTTGTGTAAGCCACATTGTTGTGGAGCTTCACGAGCAGACGACGAGTGAGGGTAATCAATTTGCTTGAGGTTGAAGTTGAATTTGGGTTTTCGTTTTTTTATTTTTATTTTCTCTCATGTGACATGCATAAAAATAATTTTTCCAACTCGGTCTAAAGAAAGGTAAAAATAAAAACGCGTAGTGGTTAAAGGTTAAACGCTCATTTTAAATGTTGTTTGCTTGTCTGTTCGGTGCACAATTTACCAAACAAGAAAAAATAAAGCCTTTCCCTGCTGTCTGTGACAGCATTTCACTTAAGTCTGACATTTTCACATGGTCAGCAACGGGCGCCCAAACTGTGGTGACATTTGTGGTTGGGTTTAGCTGAACCTGACGACGGACCATAACACAACTTAACTTGAAACGATTCGAATCGATTCAATTGAGTCGATGGCACTTTTAGAGTGGCACTTTTTTTGTCAGCACTTCTCTCTCAAACATTCAGTTAGTTTGGTCAATTGAATTGAATTTTCAGACAATGTCAATTATAATTTGTTTGATTTTGTTTTGATTTGCTTCGCCTTTCGGTTTTTTATTTGAATTGTACATTTTCATATATTTTTTTCTATCATGGCCAATCGACATTTAAATTTATTATTTATAAGTCCATGCCAAAAAACACAAAAAAGGAGTTTGCTTCAGACAATTTACACACCAGCTGTGTCTCTCATGCGACACTATTCACGTTCGATTTGCTTGTTTTATGTATATCCGGTCGCCATCGCCATTTTGTGTAGCCACCGTGTGTGGCTGTGTCTGTCAATAAAATAGCACTTGCAATCTCATCGTTCAATGTCAATGCCAACTGCGCTGCCCGTGTGTGTGTGAGTCTGAGTGCTAACTTCGGTGCTTTATGTCTGTTTTATTACAACATTTTATTGATTTTCTCATTTTTCCGTGCAATTCCTTTCGATTTGCCGCACTTTAATTCGTTTTGTCTACTCTCTGCATTGAATCACAGACGCTGCGGCGTATGCGCAACGTTTTTGTTGTATTATTGAGCAGTGTGGAGTGCTGCAGACCATGAAATCCCGTTGAATGCCAATGTCGATTGGCTGTAACATTTAAGATTTTTAAGCAAATTATTTTCATTTCTGTTTTTGAAGCTTTCTGTCGTATCTTTTTTTTGTATTCTTTTATACTCGATATTATTCGTTATATCTCTATATATCTATTTATTTGTCTATCTATTTATTATATCTTTTTTTTTAAATATATATATTTTTTTTAATTGTGTATTTTTAATGTACATATAATAATATTTTTTCTAAAACCATTAATTTTATTTTGTTGCCTTATAAATTTTTTAATTGCAACTTTCTAGAAACTTGTTAAACGTTCAGATTTGAACTTGACCGTTTGCCATAAAATAATTCGTACATTATTTTTTATCAATGTTAAATGCCTTTCCACTGCAAATGTCATTGTTCTACAAGTTGTACATGATTTAGTCATCGCTTTATTAATTTACTTGTTTCTATTTATGTTTCTGTTGTCATTTTGTACGTGCATTTAGTGCTTCACGTTCATTTCATTCATTGAATTTGACGCATGAGATTTATTTGTGCAAAAATTTCACATTGGCATTGGGTTGTGACAGATGTCTATATTGTGTTGTTTAAAAGAATTATATGCTAAAAACGGCGTTTATTAATAAAACTTTTTGTTTGTTTACTTTTCTAATATTTTCCAGGTCACGCATCGTACAACTGGTGAAGTTATGGTTCTGAAAATGAATCAGTTACGTGCTAATCGACCAAATATGCTGCGTGAAGTACAACTATTGAATAAACTGTCACATCCAAATATTTTAAGGTGAGTTTTGCTAAAATCTTTTAAATATTGTATTAGTATTAGTGGCGCTACTGAGAGTTAAAATATGGATACATTACTTAAGTTAACTGCAGCTATTTCGCATATATATGATTTCATCTTCATTTTTGAGTGATTCACAAATAGGGTGTTAAAGAGGTCTGCTATCAGTGTTAGATTCTAAAAATGTACAAAAGTTTTGCAAATTTGTGAATATCTCTAAAATCATAAAACTATAGAAATAACTTCAAATATAATTTTCGTAGGTCTGAGAACTTTACATTGGAGTTAAACAGAAACAATTTTCATATAAGTTGGTGTACATTACATATGAATTGCCTGCAAATTGAGTTGCTATTAAAGAAGATTGACAATAATACTGTTCTTTCTATTTATTGCTGTCTTTTGCAACTTTACTTTGTCATATCTCCTCCTGGAGAAGGGTGTGCGCTTTTTTCATCGTTAAATTCGCTCAGCCAAATTTTTTTAATCGGAAAAGTAAATGGGATGCTCTAATGAAAGAAAGCGAAAGCAATTATGATGATTGTGAAACTCGTTTGCATGACCCTCTAACAGCAATTTAATTTATTCGGACATAATATAATTTTCTAATTAATTAAATTTCTTTGTTGAGTTTCTTGTATTTAAATTTTACACGAAACTGAAAGACACAGTTTTTCTAAGTTTTATAAGTTTTTTGCGCTGATAAAAGACCTCGTTAAAGGCCTATTAATTGAGAAACTGTATTTCTAACTCTCTGAGGGTTCCTCTAAATTCAACTAATTCGTAAATATATATAAATAAAAGAAATCCAATTTCTCACCGATTATTTTCTATCAATTTTGTACCTTCAATATGTATAAATACTAGTATCTTTTGTATAGCGCCGCTTAATCGTTGCCCACTTTCTAGCTCTACTTTGCAATTTGCAAATATTCGTTTTACCTTTTGGCAATAAAACTTGGTTGGTTGTTGGTTTTTGCTTAATTGAATAATTAGGTGTACAATAAATGTTCATTTTACTGCCTCAAGTAATTACTATTGTGTGCGCAAACTTTTACTAATTTGACATACAAATGAATTAATTTCGTCACCTATAAAATTGTAATTACATTCAATTTACAATTAATGTTGACAAAAATACTAAAGTAGTATTTAATAATTAGCAAAAAAAAAAAAATTTAACGAAAAGTCATATAATTGTAATAAAAAGAAATGTAAATGTACGTTGTGTAAGCGCGTAAATCATACGCTTCAGATTCAAAGTCCTAAGTTTTTTCTCACAAACAACATGCCTGATTTGATGTGTTGTAAACGACAACAATAATAACAATAAAAACAACAACAACAACCGTCAGCTTATAGGTCAATGCCACAACGAGTTTAGCGTGTGATTCATGCGTACCTCAGCTTCCAGCTAAGTACGCTGCTTCAACTTGACACTGATTGCGCAATTTGTTTTGCTTGCATTTGTTTTAATTGACATGCGCACCCCATCTCACATCTTTACGACTATGAGTACGCACATAAGACGCTAAATATTGAGATGAACCACAGACGATCAGCAGCAGACGGGATGCGCCTGTCAACGAGATTAAGTTATTATGACTAATAGACTGTGTGCGCGTGCAGCTGAGCGAGTGATCCAATCAACCAAGCAGCAAAGCAAGCCAGCGATTGACCAACCCAAGTCATTTGGCGCTTTTATGATAAACTGACTTTGCCGATGATTAGGCTATATTAGACTACATTTTGCGCAGAATATTACTTAATGAATGAAAATGTGCGCACGTCAATGCAACATTGCAGATAAGCAACTTTGATGAAATTATCAACGCGAACTTCCTCATCGTCGTGTTCAAAGTTCTGCTGTGTCGTTGTTGTTGTTGCATACGTACAATACTTCAAAGGTTTATCAGCTGAATTCGCTTTGGCAGCGTGTTATGAGATTTCCATTTCGTTGTAACTAACAAAACGCTACATATTTATTCATTGAGCTATTAATATAGATTTCAAGTGGTATTTTTATTCGTGCTTTTTATTGTTATTATTTTTTAATGGGGCCCAGCGGAGTTCTTTGCACACATTCCACGCATCTCAAACGCCACCGTGCGTAGTTTGCGGTCGGTCGCTAATAGCGTGGATCTAGCTCTATGTGGCGAGAGATATAAAGTGATTAATCGAATGTGCAGGTCAAACGCTGCTTTTATTATTATTTTTATTTATTTACTTTTGTTGATTTTTTTCTTCTTTGTTGTTATTATATTAGCGTGCTTATTATTCATGTGGAGGCCTTATTTTTGTGCTTTTTTGTTGTTGTTGTTTTTGCGCTGCCATAATCCATTTCAATTTGAATGGCGCAATCACCGACGCACGTACACAGAAACTGACCTATGCTAAACAGTGTTCTATAAAATGTTATAAATACGAGCAAGTACAGAGTATATTTTTACATACATACATATGTGTATGGCTTGATAAATGGCTGGGCTTATGTATATGTTGTCTGAGCTCATGCAGCGGAAAGTGTATGCCTTACATGAGTCACAGGCGGCGACTGGCTAGTTTATTAAATAAATCTGTAAGCGAAGTTGGTTCTGAGTTATGTAAGCTGAGTGATTGACTAACTGACTGATTGATTTGACATCATTGACTGTATTACAGTTATTTATTTATAAATCAAGTATTTTTAAATTTTTTTGCAACCTGGGAAATCTTTTTTGAGCTTAATGCTTTCGTCTTTTCCCATGTCACTAAATAATTTTTTGAACTTAGATTGAGAACTTAATTCGCTTGCTATTATTACAGTAGACCATATACAATTAAGCATATATAGCTATGCCTAGCTAGCTATGCTTTCTTGCGTTTTTCTTTGCAAAAGAACTCACCCAGCACAGCGTATTCCCAAGCTCAGCGGTCAGCACTTGTCCTCGGCTTAGTTGCCGCGACCTGTCAAGAGACTTGCCGCCTGTTGTCAGTGTTGTCTCTGAAAAGATTTGTTGAATTTCAAAATTACACGCAAAGCAATTAAGTGTATCTGCAGGTCTCTTTATGTCGCAATTACATATTATACAAGAGAAGTGTACACTTGGAACATAGACTCAAGACTCGACTTCGACTCAGGGTCAAGTTCAAATAGAATTTTTTTTACAACATTTGACTCAACTTGGCACTGGCGCTTTGGTGTGTTGTTGTTGTTCTTGTTGTATTGTGCTGTGCAACTTAGATATTTCCGCCATTTAACAAAGCAAAAATAAAAACAGTTGTATCTAAGCATCTAACAGCGGTACATGTTGACGGCATTCAAAGGTCAAGTTCATGATTTTGTTGTTGCCGTTGCTGCTGGCGCTGTTGTAATTTCCATGGCAGCTGACACACAGAGATACACACATACATACTTTTACTATATGTCAGGTATAAAGCGCCAATAACAACAAAAAGGCATATTTACACTGACCGATGGCAGTTGTGTGTGTTTGTGCGAGACGTACTGCGTTCGGTGTGAGTAAGCAGGTTATACGTAAAGTGCTGATGTAATTGTTCGAAACCAATGGCTACATTAACATGCACTCACTCGCTTGTTCGTCGCTGTCATAGCGCAAAGTATCTGAATTTGCATTTTAGCTATTTGAATGAACGGCAGAAAGCACGGGTAAGAGAGGGAGAGGAGTGTGTAGATAAAAGATTCAGTGAGCTGGTCGTTTAACGTTTGTTTTCAAACAATATAACGAGACGCTCTCCTACACCCCTTCTACTTTTGAGCAAACTCAATGATTTTTTTCACATGACATCACGTGACTGCAATGAGACACGCAACATTTTTTGTTGTATTTCTTCGTGATTAGAAAAAAAATTCTTTAGTTTTTCGTTTGAGATACTTGAATTCACGAATAATATTTTCCACGCTCTGCTCTATGATTAGAGATGCTAAAAAGGGAGCTCTCAGATATTTTTCGATTTTGCTTGTTGATAATTTTTATTTGGCTTTTAGTGCTAAGTAAAAAATATTGAATTTTGATATAACTTATTTTTTCATTTGTATTGTTTGTATTGCTCAGCCAATTTGAAGTGCAAAAAATTACTTGGTGACTCAGTTTGCAGTAGTTGAAAACGATGTTTGCTGTGCGTGGCTAAAATACTTCCTAGCATTGCATGACTAATGTATATATTTGAGGCTATATTTTTGTTAGGCACGCCTACAATTATATACATTTTTTATTAGATATAATCTTAATTAAATGAGCAACGCGTAGTTCATATTTAGTAAAATGTGCATTGAAGTTGCTAAAAACACAGGGACTTTGGCAAGGTTTTTAATGATTTTATATCTAAAAGCATTTATTGGTTTTTAAAAAATAATAATAACAAAAATTATAAGAATTGTTCATTAATAGAATTTGTTCAAGTTTATGCTTATATTATGCAATGAGAAGTTTCGTCTAGAGCGGCGAGCTCATAGATTAGTGGATTTGTTAGATTTAGCATATATAATCTAATATAAAATTTAATGGAAAAATTTAACACAAATTTTTACATAATTTTTGCTGATCCGGAAATCATCATTCGGAACTCAAAACAGGTACTTCAAAGTAATAAAAACATAAAAGAGTTGAGTTTTTTTCTAATATAATTTCAGTTCCGGTAATTTGAAAAACAAACAAAATAGGGCTCATGCCGGAAAGAGCATATAAAAAAATTCCATAGTGTCGAAAAGCATGCGATCAAATAAGGCTTACTTTAAAGCGACAAAATACATTTTTATGTTGCATATTTTATTAAGCAATTCTGAATTTCTCCAATAAAATCACACACTTCTCTTTAACTTTAAATGAAGACACACACACACACACACACTTACACTTTGATATTTATGATGTTTCACTTCACTTGTGCTTTGTCGCTACACCAAGTTTTCTTTTGAGCATCGCTGTCATTAAGTAAACCGCTTAAGCTTTACTAATTAATACGCTCATTGAATCGTTTGGGTCTACCCAAATAAACGCAGACCGACCATAAAATTGCACAGTATGTGGCAACTGCATAGAACTGCATTAACAACACAAAACCCACGCACAGGGGCAACATTCACAACAGCTTTATCTTCATAATCACCATGATCATCAGCTCGCCAGCGACTTCGATCATGATTATCTGCAACGTCACCATCGTCAACAAGAGTCTGTTTGACAGATGCTTTTCGACACCTGAATTAATTTTTTTGACGCTTGTTTCACATACGAGTTGTTTTTACGTTGTAGTAGTCTCTGGACTTTTGTTTCCCTACAGTTGTCATTGTTGCATTTCATTAAGTATTCAAGAGAACAAAGTAAAACAATATAAATATGAAAAAAAAATAATAATAAGAAAAATAAAAAATGCAGCGCATCACAATGGGTGGTATAGAAAGCAGTTTTTGTTGTCGTTTTAATCACACTTGCATTCTTGAATATATAAAAGATATTTTTTTTATTTTTATTTACGTTTGTTTACTCGGTGTCTTGTCACCACTTCAACTCATTGCTCAGAATTATTGAAAATTGGGTCAGCAGAGCAGCAAACTTTTTTGTAAATCATGGAATTCCGTTGTGGCAGCATGTTTTTCCTGTTGTTGTCGTCGTTGTGATTCTGTTGGCGGGCGCCAACTTTTAATAAGTGTGTGCGCGTGTGTGCTTTCCACATAATTTTCGTTCTTAAAGCTACTCGTACTCAGACAACACCTATCCTATGCATGATGCGCTTTCTAATATCAAAATCTTTGAGCTTACTTCGCTCGAAATAGTGTTTCTTCTAGTGGTTTTCTATTTTTCTATTTATTTTTTGGTATTAAAAAAATTATTTTGTTAAGTCTGAATTGCAGTGCTTGTTGAATATGCAATAAAAGTAGTGCTCATCGAAATTATATTTATCTTGCCTAAGCCTTTGTCCTACGAAAATAATTTCTACGTGTGCGCTAGGAAGTTGCGCTGGAATGCGGTCTATGCATTTGTAAATTTTTAGACAAATTTTCTGGAGAAAAGATTCAACTATGAACTATCTGATCGTAGACACAAAAATGTGGTAGCATATAGATAAAAAAATAAAAATTATTTATTAATTATATACTAATTATCCATAAAATAAACGTTGGTATCTGAAAGAACTTAATTTCAGCTAATTAATCAACACGGGTCAGCACGATTGAGGACGTGTTTAAGATGCAGATACTAAAAAAAAATGTTTTGTGCGCGCTTAGGCACTAAAGTTCAAATATGTTTTTGCTGTGTTGTTAGTAAGTTGAGCTTAGCTTGCACTATGTTGCTGACTAATGTCTTGGATCAAGCTGTTGTTGATGATGATGACGTCGTCTGCATCGTCTTCATATCTCTTTTTGGTTGAATAGTTACTTGCTACGCTCGTTGATTCCTTTATTTAAAATGTTTTATTTTTTATTCTAGACAAGCTTAATGATGCTTAACGCTGCTGCAGCTGTCAGCTAACTGTCAAAAATTAACAGCTACAATAAACGCGAATTGAAGCACGCGAATGGTTATTTGAGCAGCACATGAGTCGCCTCGACACCGCACCACTTCGATTGGTGATTGGTGATTTTTGCCGCTTCAGTGGGCAGTACTGTGGTTGCTTTTTTTTCATATACTTTGTTTCAATCGTTGGCCAATCAGTGCCACGTTTAATTGTAAAGCTATGCCATTAATAAATAACGCGACTGACTTATAGACTGAGTACGAATTGTGAACGAACGAACACGTTCAGTTTGCGAGTGCACTTTACGCGTGCCTTTGTGACAGCTATGAAAACCAAACCACTGTGCTTGTATCTAGTTGCAACAAGGTAATGTTGGTCTGGAATTTTTCCGATACAAAAAAAAAAAAATAATAATAATAATAAATAAATAAATCAACACTTAGCGAAGCGAAGTGTAGTGAAGCATTCTAAGCCTATGCGATAACGCATGTGAAGGTGTGTTTTTTTAATGTATTTTTGTAATATCTCACAATGCAAAAGTGCTTTACGCCCGCTGACATCTGCCTACACACGCACGTGCATTACTGCCAACTACACAGATGCATAGCAACATTATGCAGAGCCCTGACGCCAACGTTGTTGTTGACGTTTTGCTTGGTGAGTGTTGCCAATCGCACGCCGTTTTTGTTGCTGTTCTGTTTTACTGCCCGTTATCGCATAAATTCCTCAGCGTCTTACTGTGGCAATAATCATGCATTTTTTTGCAACTTTATCTTTGCTTACTTGGTCTGGTCTGGTCTGGTCTGGTTTATGATGCATTTTTTATGTCATGTAGGTCTGCATCTGCGCGCGTGTGTGTGTGTGCATGACTCCCACACTAGAAACACACGTATGATGCCAACTCTTCTCACAAAGATAAGAAAAATCAGTGCATTTTCATCTGTGTGTGTACGAGTATGTGAGCCGGCGTCTAAGCACATTTGTTTGTGCAACAAAAAGAACTGACGCGCCATTCAGCAGACGCCGGCGTCACTTTTTTATTGTATGGCAGCATAGGGCTGACACTTCCAAACAATGCCGAAGTAAATGACGATGAAGTTATGCGTATAACCTGAGCAAATAACAATGGCAACGTGTTTTGTTTTCATTAGCAATTTAAACGCTCATTTAAGCCATGTCACACGGCTCAGCGTGGTCTTGTTGTTACTCGTAACTAAGCAATTGTGTTGTTCTGCTGTTGCTGTTGATCCCATCAACAACTTCGTCGTATTTTTTGTGCAACAACTGACAAAGCGTTGGCTTTTACTGCTTTGCATATTGGCTCAATAAGTTAAATGAGTTGTGTTGTATTAATCTACGGCATTATTGTACTCGTATGTAGAGTTATTAACACTTAACGTGAGCGCAAATATGATAAATGATGTGCAAATATTGACAAATTAAAGTCGGTTGCAAAAAGGCGTTGACGTAGTACAGGTTGATGACTTCTTAATGCAATTATTATTATGTGTAATACTATAAAGCAACCAGGAGTTTATTAGATTTATTTTTAGTACAAGCGTTGATTAAATGCTATAGAAGTAAGTTCTTTAAAAATTCCCAACTCCGAGTTGGGCAAGAGGGAAGACACTCTTTTAAAACCAATTCAGAAGGATATATTTTTTTATTTATTTATATTATTTTAGCTTAGAACAATTACAATGTTTTTATAGTCAATGCAACGAATGAGGCTTATATTTAATAAGGAGCTATAAAATATGCTAAAAATATGTAATCCAGTCTAAATCTTCAGTCTAAACTTTTGTGAAATTGAAATTATGTGCCGTCCTCAATTACATATTATGTTTAATTTGGCTAATGAAATTCGAGTCTTCTCAGTGCACTTAAGCCAATATATCTTCTAATAGAATTGCCACTCAATTTTTTTGGTTTAGTCTCTCATTTCGTTGCCAAAATATGGATAAGTTTTCAAAATAGTGAAAATATTTGTTTATGATTTTTTTATGTTCTATTGTTATTTTATATTTCTTTCGCACAAACTATATTACCAAGTCGAAGTATAATCATTTGCCATAAAATATGTTTTATCATAAAGAAAATCACATTAAAGCTATTATTTATTACTCAATCGTCTCAATTCACCTACTATAGTACTCCCTTTGTTTTTTTTTTCGTCATTTTATATCGATTTCATTTTCAAACCAATTTATTTCTAGTTCATCTTGTACTCTTAAAAATAAGTTTCATAGCTCAATTTGTTTGGTGCGACATATACGCCGCAGCTGCGACAACTGTCCTTCAAGTACAACGTAAAGTCATAAATTTAATTTATGTGCATCGCTTATTCGATTAAAAAGTCAGTCAATAAAAAGGAAACTCAAACAGAAAGTTTATGCGGCACTAAATTGACAGTGCTGACATGCTGTGATTTGCTTTCCATACTCGTAAAACAATAAGCGTATTTCTCGCTATTACACGAACTCATATCATTACTAAACTATGATCAACAACAGAGCAAGCTGTGCAAGCAAAGCGCGTGTGCAACAGCAACGACAACTACATCTTCACACTCATCATCGTCATGCTCATTGTTCATCATCATTGTTACAGTGGCGGTCTCATATGGCAAATTAAATTATATTGTAAAATTGACTTGACCCAATTTGCAGGCGATGTTGAATGCAAGCGAGTCGAGTGAGCTTCGTTTAACAGTAACACGAATCGGGCAATGGTTTTTTCTATATTTTCCGCTAATAATTTATTTATTTGTTGTTTATGCTTGTTTAAGTTCAGTGTATGCAACAACTATTGGCAATGAAGCGTTACATTGCACTTGCGATTTATGCAATTTGAATGCAACATTTTAAGAAACCCTCTGTTTTCACTAACATAAAAAACATGTACTCTTTTTTTTTGGCAGTATGGTGGGGGCTTCATCATACAATGCATAACTCAAGTCAATTGCATTTCCTGCCTTTGCTGCGGTGCTCTACTCTGTTCCACTGTCATCATCATCGATAATAAGTTGAAGGTCGATGACGCTTTTTGCCATAATACGCCAGCTAGTCAGGCATTCAGTCAATCTCAGAGCCAGTTCTTCAAGCATTCAAGCCAAGCGCTCGTTTGGCAGTCATCTTGTTGACACAATCGAACCGTGCTGTTGATGATGTTTATGCCTCATGCCTGTCTGCCTTTTGTTGCATTGTCATTGCCAACCTCAGGCTCACAGCTTGCTTGCTTGACTTGATTTGTGCGCTGAGAATTCATATACTATATTGTTTAAAAATGCATGGCGTGGCGTGGCTTTTTCCTCTTGTTTGAGTTTAATTTTTGTTCTTTACACGGTTGCTCTTGGCTATAAGGAAATTATATAAAAATTCTTGGCAATGATTATGATGTGATTATTAGCCTTGAAATAAATTCACCGAAAATTTTGCAAGAATATTTGATGCCTTGCAAATTTATGCGAAAGCAGAAGAAAAAGACAAAATTCCTTAAATTTGTTGGGCGTTGTTGAGGGAATCTTTCTTTGTTTGTAGATTGTAATTTTAGAATGCGTTTGATGTTGAGTATCTTTAAACAACAGAATATTGTGTAAATATACTCCCATACACTATGGTCCGCAACACCATACGTCGGCGAATGATAGCACAGCAGGTTTTCACCGGCCCACTGCTTCCTTTCTGATTCTCTGTTTTCGTAGGCTTCAAGACTCCTACACCAAAAAAATTTGCCTAGAATCCATCAACTCAATCGGAAAAGGGACACAAAACGTAAAATAACACTGAATCTTTTCTACAGAAGAATTGTCCCCTCTATAGCCAACAACATTCTCGAAAACAATAACAACGAAATATAAATTGACACTGATATAGTGACAAAAAAAAAAAAAAAAAAAAAATTAAAAAATCATCTGTATCGTATGCGAGACAAAAAATAAAAGAGGCAAGTATGCCTGTGTATCTCGTTAAACGTTTGTGTGGGCGTCTTATTTACACGTCTATGGTGTGGAAAGTGGCATATCTAAAAAGAAAACTCGAGAAAACCAAATGTAGAACAGGCAAAATTAATTACGCGCATCATTGTTGATGGCTTTTAAGGTGATTTCGTGAGGCTTAGAAAAATTAGAAATAAAAAATCTTTCTAATTTCTAATAATGTCAAAATAAAAATTTTCAAGCCTTTTTTCAATAAATATTTTTTTGAAAAATTGTAAACAAGAGAATTTACATAGCAGGTGGGACGGCTGGTGCAGCCAAAAATAAAAATTTAAAAACATAACACAACATGTGAAGTGAATGTGTTGCGTTGTTAGCTGTTGTTGACATGCAAAGCTATGTTGCAAAAAAAAAAAAAACTAAATAAGAAAATCCAAAAAAAAAAATATAAAATTCAATTTCGAACTGCATTCCAAAACAGCTTTGTTTTGGCACATACTAAGTAAGTCATTGAATGATTGAACGCGGGCAATGTGCATTGAACTAAATTCGCTGATCGATTTCATTTGTATGCCATACATTTTGTTCTGACAGTTTGATGTATTCCACGCTGTTCCAGTGAGTTGTCAATTTAAAAAATGCTGCACTACATGAAAAAGAAAAAAAATGTACATCAAATACAGTGACCTAACCAATGCAACACCTACAAAGCGCAGCGCAAGGCAAGGTAGTTGACCTCTGTGCTCATTATGATGGATGAGTATTTGTGGCATTTTTTATGACTTTTATTTGTTTTTTTTTTTATTTTGTTTTTGTTCACCATTGAAATTGTTCATTATATGGCATATCCACTAGTTCTACTATAAAAAAAAAATGTGAAATCAAAAGATACAAAAACTTGCAACATTTCCTTTTCACATGCAACGAGAACGACAGCGACAACGACGCCATTGTCAACATTGACATTCATCAAAGTTGTTTTAAACGATGAGTAAAAGCAAAAGATTGAAAAGAACGAGTGATGGAGAGAGAAGAGAAAATACAACAGAAAAAAGATAGAAAAAAAAAAAATTATATATATATATCGCCTTTGAAACTTTTGCTTGCTTCAGCCAATGTTGAATGATGAGTTGCTTTTCTATTTAACTAAGTTGATTGCTGGCTGCTGCTGCTGCGGCTGCTTCTGCCACATTAATGAATATGTAACTGTTAATTCTTCATTGCACGGATACACAAAGTAAGTCTAAAGCTACTATGTGTACTCACTGAGAATGAGATACTGAGGCTTGAACGCATATAGCAAACATTAATTGTTTTGTTGCATGTATCTCAACTACAGCACATCTACCGTTGTCGTCGCCGTTTTAGTTTGCTTACAATCCATCGGTCTATGCTTCGATCTATGCAACATTTCATGTTTGCTCAGGCAACTCGGTTAGTTAAATTTACTGACTAACTGAATGACTGACTGACTGACTAGTATTGCATGGCAACTGGCTATAATTGAGCGATGAACACTTGCTGCTAAAGACTAACAAGAATGGTGGCAATGCCTTGAACTATCGCGCTTAGAAAACCGTGCCACTAGAGTAAGCGTGCCCCGACTGTGGCAGATGCTTTTGCAGACGTTTGCAGTTTTAGTGCTTGTCAACTTGCTTTCAATGCCAAATTGGGTTAATTTCTGATTGATCGTCTTCGTTGGTTGGCTGACTGGTTGGCGTTGTCAGCATGTCACAGAAAAATTCAAACCCAACACGATTTTTTATTAACTGCCTGCCTGTAAGTGAGTGAACTCGTTAACAGCTTGCTTTGCTTGTTTCTATGCAATGTAAAGTGACAATCGCAGTTTGGATGCATAGATTTTTTTGTTTTTGTTGTAGTTGTTGCAGCGCAGTGACAAATTGTTTTCTGAGATACTCATTATGATTGTAACAGCTTGCCAAATTTCTATTAACAACAAACGTTGGTGTTTGTTCTGTGCGCGCCTTTGTTGCAAAAATATTTTTCCCAAAATATTTTCATTCAAGTTTCGCAAGTGTGTAATTTACAAGCCAAGAAATAAATATAAATAAATAATAATAATTGAGCAAACGTAGATATTAAACATTTATGTTTTCTCTTTTTGAATGAAAAAAAAAATTTTTTTTTAGATACATTTTCCACTTTTAGTTTATTTTTAATGAGCCGCGCATCTTTCGTAAACACGAATTCGCATTACATTTTATGTATTAATTTATTATTATTATTATTTTTTTTGCGCGCTAAATGAAAATAATTGATTACTTTTTTTAGTGCTAAAAATAAGTATCAGCAAATTTTATTTTTATCTTTAGCTTTTTAATCAATTATTGTTGCTTGGTTTTTTTTATTAATTTATTTATTTATTTATTAATTAATTTATTTTTTATTCTTTCTATATCTTTATTTAACTATTTTTGATCATAATGTGCAAGCCTTTCCAATCTATCAAATGTGTTGTTTTATCTTTTTGTATGCCAATAGCGTTTCTTCTTCTCCTCCACATATATCAATGGCGTTGTCCGAAAAAAATGCGCATAATGCCAAAACTGAATGTGCGAAGCCCAATGACCGAAATTTGGGGCAACCTATTTGAATGAAACGCTTGTAAAATTGTACGCCTAATTTTTTTTTCTTCTTCAACGATATTTTGCCAAGTCATTGAACTCAACTTACATTGATGTGTAGTGCACAGATACAAATATACGGACACAAACACAGTTACTCATTTGTGTTGTAATAATGATAAACAAAATGCCGCACGTTGTCATTGAAATGCAGTTTCTTTGTACAAAATTGTTTTTATTGTTTGAGTTTTATTGTTGTTGCTGATTTTTCATTTTTTTTTTCTTCATTAACTTTGACGCACTTTTCTCGTTTTACTACAAGTATTTGCAACACGCGGATAAAACAAGTTAAACAAGCTGTTTTCTGTTTCCACTCACTCCCTCGTTGCCTTCCATAGCTTTTTGGAAAATTTATTAATAGTTTCCAATATCACATTTGTTAATTAGTTAAACAGCGCGCATTTTTATCTCAGCCAATTGGATTTCTTCATTGCACTGCAACTTAAATCTTCATTAGGCGTTAGTTTTTTATTTATTACAAATTATTTTTATCTTAATGAACATGAAACTTGTACATTGTGTGTTGGGTATCGGTCAATCTGTGGCAGAGAAGGAGAGCTGAGGAGCTTTTCGTTGTATATATTTACGTATTTCATAAGTGATTTGGTTTGTGCACAATTTAAATATATGAAAATTATGAAAGTTGAATTTTACGGGTGTTAATAATCCTGAAGTCTGACACGAATATTGAAAGAATTCGATTAATTGGCTTTTTCGTGAACCTCGAACAGTAGATCAGACTATTTGCGTTTATATTAAATTGTGAGATAGTTTCTCAAATACGAGGTGTACAGATAGGAATTTGTTACGAATCTTCCTCGAATAATAGTTACAATTCTGCATTTTCGTACATACATAATATATTATATCCAACCTAACGTTTTACATGTAGAAATTTCAACCACAATTTACTAAGGGGGCGTAGAGAATTTTGAACAAAACGGATGACGTGGAGATAGTTCTTTTAGTTACTATTAATTTATGTCCATTCAAAAATTTAGAAACAGTCATCCTTGACTTAATGAATTCGTTGTCTACTACTACTACTACTGTTTTGTCTTTGCAATTTATTTTTTATTGCTTCCGGAAACTAGCTCAATAGCAAGCTACCGTTCGAAGCCCAAATTGAAATTTTCCACGCCTTTACTTTTCAATTAGTTACGTTAATGTATAGAAAGAAATATATACTATATGTATAAGCGCGTATATATAATTTTTGTTCTCAGTCCGAATTTTACGCGTTTGTTTCTAGCTTTTTGCGTTTTTTTTTTTTTTTTTTGCGGTGTTGACTAATAACAACAAATGATGACAACGCAAGCAAATACTTTTTCGATTACAGAATACAAAAGCATAATTTGATAATATAACTCAACTGGTGAAGTTTTTTTAACACAATTTTGCAATAATTTTCTCATGACCTTTTTTTTTAAAAGATAAATTTCTTTGTTTAAAGGTAAAACTTGATAATTTGAAAGGAAATCACCCCTCGTAATCAGTCGGGTGCATACAAATAAAGCGCAACGTTGTACAACAAAAGCTTAGCTAATTTTAAAAAGACTTCCGTGAAGAAGACATTATTAAAAGAAAAGTCAAGTCATACATCGCCATATGAAAGTTTTTCACAAAAGCTTGTGGAAAGCATCAGAGGGAGTAGAGTGTATGAAACACTTTGAATGTGCAACTTATGAGTATATGCAAATCCATGCAAAAATGTACCGCCGTAAGTTTCGCTATGGAACGGTTTGCAGAAAATTATGTCATCCACTTTCAATCAAATTCAATCAATTTTGCACAAAACATGAAAACCTATTAAAAATTCAAATTTATGCAATGAGCTTTTGTTGTGTCTTTACTCGGTACTCTAGTAGCGCTGAGTGGAGTAGAGCAACACTGTTGCATCGAGTTATGAAAGCGCGAAATGGCAGTAGCGGTCGATGCCATCGTTAGTTGGTCAGGTCTGTAGATGATCGGAGGTATATTCGATCGATCGATTGTAGTATTGCAGTTGTAACACACAAACCAATTTCCTCCGGACTTAACCGCAACATGCATCGGCGAAGAAAAAAGGAAGGAAAAGCGGAAGAGCTCAACTGTTGACGCTTTGCATAATTTCTACATCACGTTTTGCAAATTTCAACAGCTATTGAAGAACTTTGTGGGCTACTGCTATATTTTCACCAATCATCTCATAAGCAATTGCAAAGATTTGCCAATATTTATTCGCCATTCTCTTCCCCTTTCGTTGATTTTTCGCTCGCTTAATTTGCGAACTGAAAATGATTTTTCTCAGGCATTTAAGGCGCTTTAATGTTGAAAAAAAAAAACACGCCCTGCAAACATTTCTATTGTCGTTTTAGCTGGGCGAAATATGCATAGTTTTTTGCTTGCTGTTGCGGCTCGGTTTTATTTCAACCTTTTAACCTCAAAATCACGTTGGCGCGTCAGCAGCGGTGGCAGAGGCGGCAAAAACGTCTATGTTGCAACAGTTGTGCCATTTTTAATGCCTCGGCCCACACGACAAACTACAAAGCAGCAACAACAGTAGTTAGCCGACCTAAGCTGTGCTGAGTAGACTCGATCGAGTGTTGAGCCAAGTTTCGTTTTGCGGCTTTAATATTTTTTCAATTAAGCAAATAACAACGGAGGCAGCGTTGAAGCGTTTTTGTCGTCGTCTGTTGGCAGTAGCCAAGGCAGTAATGCCAAACAAAGCTTTATGCTCCAATTTGATTTCCATGCGAAAATGGCAGAAAATGGTTTTCCAAAGTGCGCTCTTAAAAATGTGCAAATGGCTGGCAAATGGAAATGGACTCGTTTCTGAACCGAACCGAACCGTAGTGAAGTGGAGTGGTGTTGGCATATAGCGGCGTTTAAGTGACATGATGGAGTGAAGAGTATACGTGTGCGTATATATGCATATGTGTGTGTGTGTGCGAGCGTGTTGAATTTCGTAATTGAAAATGTTTGATTGTAAATTTAAAAGAGGACTGGGCTAGTAGTAAAAGAATAAACGAAAAAATGTCACATATGCCTGAAATACTTTAAGTTAATGCATATGGTTTTGAGGCAGTTCCTATTATAATTACTTTTTAAGCAGATGGCTTTATTCGGAAACCCACAGAAGCTCGCCGGTTTGAATGGATCTTGTCATTAACTAAGGCTAAAAAATACAATAATAAGTTAGTAATTTGAACTTTAAACTGACCTTTGGATTATCTTGGTTATATGCCTTACATACTCATTTAAAAAAACGACTAAGATTTATATTAAAGTAGTTGAACCCACGGCCACTTTGCCAGGCAAAAAAAAAACCTTTCAACAATTTGAATAAAATTAAACATACTGCGCTCTCGAGCATCTTCTTCTCTGCCAGCAGCTTGCCTCCGCGCATTAGTAGACTGTTGACATAGACTACATTTTCTTGGCATGATTCTCCAAAATAGTGGTAAAATAAATAATTATATTTCGACAAATTTCTATTTCGCTTTATCTAACACTAACTTATCCCAAGGGTTCAAATTCAACCGCTTTAGCAACATTACGTAACAGTTGATTTAAATCTCATATCTTTTTAGAACGCAAATTGCTAACATTACCCAATCATGAGAGGAATGATATGCCGTTTAATTTATAATGTTCCCACGTACATTTCTCTTTCTCTCTTACATGTGGCATTGTGCAGTGGGATGGTGTGTCATTTCCTACAAGGACAACTTTTAGCTGTTTTATGCCCACAATACCCAACTAATTTTTTGTTAAAAAGTATATTTTGCACATTTGCAAATGAAAACCTTTCGAATAGCACTTTTTTTTAAAAGCAAAATCGGTTACAGTGAAATTCCACATAGCCGGATATCCACCGTTGCAGTGTTTTTTGCCGTTATGGGAGTTGTCCGCTTATTGGGAATGAACAACAATTTGGACAGTTTACTTGGTTGTAGTTATAGTAGCTTGCTTGTACATGGATTGCTTTAACTTTCAATATTGAGTTTTAAAATGAGGCTCTAAGTTCTTGATGTGGTGAAATAGTATAAAATCATGTCTGGAAAAGTGCTTCAAATGCGCATCTTGTTTTTTTTTTGCGAGAATGTGTTGTACTATTTGAATAAAAATAAAATAAATAAAAAAATAAAAAGGTATAATAACAGAAATGGAAGTCCACCTGGCAACGATTTGGTGTCATCATCACAAATACGACTGAGGATTCGTAAAAAAAGAGACTACAAATAGCTTGTCCGGTTATGGAAGCTGTCTGGCTATAGGTTGTCCGTAATGAAGAACTTTACTGTATATGGCTTAGGCGTAAAATGATGATAAAAAGAATGTCTTGGCCTATTTAGATATAGATGTCGCACTTCTCTCTTGAGCATACATTAGTGTTTTTTAATATTTTTTTTAAAAATTTTTTTTTCCTTTTTAATTTTTCTCTCTTTATTTTCCTATCGTTGTGGTTTTAACTGGTATTAACTACATTAACAAACAAAAAAAAAAAAAAAAAAAAAAATAAATCAATTAGTTGACTGTTGCGGGCAGCAGAGGAAAACAAACGCTTTTGCCACTTTGTTTTATATTTTTGGTAATAGGGAGAAGAGTATCAGTGCAATATCGTTGTGATTCCCATTGCTATGGCCGCTAAGCTGTCTATGCAATAGCAGCTTTAAATCAGTTCCGTTGTAGATTTGGCAGTTGTAAAGTTGTCTTCTTCCAATTACAGTAAAGTCAAATTTTTTAACTAATTCCTTTTGTCTTTATGCTTATAAAAAACACGCCCATTTTTAGACTATTCTGCATTTTGGGTATTACAAGAAAGAACAAGTTCATTTTCACTGTGCTTGTTCACAATTATTTCGTTGCTTCAGGACATTTTCTTTTGTGGCGCAACTAACTCCCACACAACCTAAAAAACAACTACAACAAAGTGGTTTAAAACAAGGGAATTATAAAAAAACCAAAGATGAATAAAAAAACATGAAAGAAAAAACAAATCAAGAAATATGGAAAGTGCTGTAGTTTTTTTTCTACTTTTAATGTTTCGACAGAGTTATCATCATCATTTCTGTACTCGAGGCGACAAAAACGTCTTAAAGAAAATGGCACAAATGCAAAAGCAATGAACGCAAAGCAAAAGGAAAACTTAAAACCCAAAAAAGAAAAAATGGGTTTTCTAGCACAAAAAAGGAAATGTGGTAGAAAAGAAAACATGGCAAAGCCACATACAAAGTGCATTTGGTTGGGTCTGTTGGAAGCATGGCGTAGTTAAAAAGAACAAACAAAACACTCGTAAGACGAAAGAACTCTGGAATATCGAAGTACCCAGAACCAGTGGCATATATATTCTTCTTGTATTTGCTGTTGTCAATTGTAGGCGAAAGGTTTATAGCCGCTCGAGTAGTTCTCGCTTCCTGCTTATGATGATGATGTTGTTTTTTGTCATCATCATCATCGTCATCATAGACGACGCTTGCTCAACATCTTCGACTGGTTGGTTGGTTGAGTGAGTGAGTGAGTGAACGAGTCGTTTTGAATTGCATTTTGCGGAAAATGCTTAACCAGCTAACGTGTTTTTCATTTCCGCCAGTGGTGGGGTGCTGTATTATCGTTGCACACTACCAGTCGTCTTAGCCCAGGATTCCACTCTATACCCGTAGGTTCGATGTCACAAAACAGAGCTTGTCTTTGTGCCTTTTGTATGAGCTTTGCGTTGTTGCATTATGAAAGTGCCAAGTTTTGTGCTGATTGATGCAACGCTTAGGTCGACAGACGAACAATTTTGTCCGCTACCAACAGACCAACTTCTTCACAACACTCAAGTTGTGTGGTTCGGTGGCCACACGGGTTGCGCGTGGGTTTTAAGCATGCTTACCATGTGACGCCTACTAATTTGCATAGGTTTGTGTGCTAACTGAATGGAATTGTATGACTGTATTAACATAAGTTTTGAATGGTATCATTACTCGTATATTTATTTATCCAAACACCCACGAAGACGTTGCAATTGTACAAAGTCTGCCGTACGAAAGTCTATTGAACTTTTAGAAGAATAATAATTCTCGCCTTGTTGTTGCTGCTCCTTTGTCACGTTTATGGTACTTTAATTAATAATTTTCACGTTATTTTAAACGCTTTAAACACACCCACTCGTAATCAACTTATCATCTACTAATAAATTGCACAAATTAATATTAAAAAAAATTTACGTTAAAGCAGAAGAAAGAAGTATGCGCCTCTTTTAGTCAGCTCTTTGATCTCGCCGTTTTGCTGGCTGCGCTTCACTTGCTGATTTAACTGAAAAATGCAAGTCGTGTTCAATTTTTTGTTTTCGCTTTGTTTTTGTTTTGCGAAGCCTTTTTCTGTATCCTTCAGGAAACCAATTAACTAGTTAATTTATCTTATTTATTGTGTCGTTGATTTGGTTTTGTATTGTATTGTATATGCTATCATACAGTAAAATTAATTAAACTGCTGCAGCTACTACTTTTAATAATAATGCTGAGGTGTAAAATGCATCAATGGCTTGAATTAATTTGGTGGGTGTGAGCCCATAGGAAAGCAATAAAGTGCTGAACCTGAGTGCCCTTCATGTACAAAGAAAAAAATAAAAATAAAATAAAAATACTGAGAATAAAGCCCTAATGAACGCTAAAAGTTCTCATAAAAAAATAATAATAAAAAATAAATAAATCAAACCGAGGCTTAAATTTCCAAAAAAATAAAAAAAAATTAAATTAAATAAAAAAACACCAATTATGGCACTTCCAACTGAACTGAACCCTTTTTGTTCGACTGCATTTTTAACCTCCCTTGATGACCTCGTAATCAAAACTGTCAACGCCTTTTCAAATATGACATATATATTTTTTTCTTTCTATATGTGCACTTAAACAGCTTAAACCTCCTTGAATTGAATTCCAGAAAGAACCAATAAAACCATAAAAAAGAACTACCCAACATATTTCAAAAGCAGTTTAACGCCTCCATCAACGATGCGATTGTGATGACGACGATGCTGAAGATGACGACGACGATGGTGTTGTTGTTGTTGTTGTTGTTGTTTTCCAATGCTGTTGTTGCTCAATTTATGTGCACTGTTAATGCTGCAATCAAATGCATAAAACGTGTTGCACACATGGGATTAGCACATAAGCCAGTCGAAAAGGCACAAGGGGCGAGCACTCAGCACTCAGGTGTTTAATGCTTCATGCACCAGAATTCACGCGACAGGTTTAAAGCATAACGATTGCTGACGCCATACATCGGCTGCGCTGTTGCTGATGATGTTGTTCATGTTGATAATGAGAAAGAGGATGGGGATGTTGCAATTGCTGTTGCCACGTATGCGTAGCAAATTGAATTAATGCCGTAAATCAAAAGGGAAAAAACAAAACAAAGAGTAGAATGGAGCCACGTTCAAACGGCGCAACGCCTCCAAAAAACGCAGCACTGCATGTTGAAAGGTGTGGTGGCACGACTGAAAAGTAGACACACACACACACATACACACACAAAAAAAAAAAGGAAATAGAAGCACTACCCGTAATGTCAGATTTTATGGCGGTAGAGGGTGTAGGTGTTGCACTCAACACCATATCAAAAGAATTTTGTGATATGGCTTGAGTGCGCGTATTAAGATACCACAACAGCAAAGCGCTTAACACGCGGTTCAAAGTGTTCGCGGCAACTAGGTTGAAAAAGTCGCTTCACTCGATGTGCCTTCTCCTTCCCCGCTCACTTGTTGCGCAGCTAGACAATCGTATATGTGTGCTGCATTCATGTCATACTACCACAGCCGGCAAGTTATATGATGTGTAGATACGATTCTTCTATTTGTTCTATTCCGATTCAAACTTATATAAGAGGAGCCAAAACCTTTTTTTTTTCATTGAGATTGTAATGTGAGTGTATGATACGCTGATGATGCTGCTGCTATTGCTGATATTGATGGTTATTGAAGCCGAGAGAGGTCACGTTGACTGATTGCTTGCCTGCCTGACTGGCCTGTCAATCAAATTGTTTAGTGTTAATATCCAGTTTCTTCTGACGTTGTTTTGTGTCAGTACAGCCTCTCTCACTCCCTGTTCTCAGCCGTTGTCATTTTACTTGCGTGGTTGGTTATGCATCAACTACAATACATAATTGTGTTATGACTTCATTATTCATTACAAAAGTATTTCTACTAGCCGGAATGCCTGCCTGACTGACGATGACATTATTGTTGTCATTATAGGTTCTCTCACGTTGCTGGATAAGAGGTGTGCCAGCGTGTAGTACGCTCGGTGTGACAGAACTTATTATTAAATTAAGTGCATATTGAGCACTCAAAACTTGTGTCCTTTCGTATTTCTAAGATACTCGCAAATGTTGCCTTTCAATTAGACGCTAATATAGAATACACCAAATAGGCTAATGATGAGCACTGATAGCGATTAACTTCGTTTAACTGACGCCATGCACGCAAGGCTAACAATTTTTGAATTAACAAGCGAAAATTGTAACTAACCGATACTTACCATATTGAAATAAATTTAGGGGGTTGCCAAATGTATTATTAGCCAACAGGTGTCTAGCTGCTATGCCGTAACGTACTTCGAGTACGTTAATAAACGTAACTGTTTTGTTTTTTATGACGTCACATGACATTCATTGTCTGGTTGTTGTATGCTCGTCTGACCTTTCGCTCTGATTCACTGCAAGGAAGGGTGCAAGCCAAGTCAATATTGACAGCTTGTCTTGAACGATTTGTGGCCTGCAATGTGAGTTGAGTAAATTGTTTTTGGTTGCGTGTCAAAAGTAATTAGACTTTTTTGGTTTACTCGTATTCACAAATGCGAAATTCATAAGCAGCGTGTAATTTAATGCAGACATTTTGAGGTAAGGCGTAGTCTCTGCAATGCTAATTGGAACGAGTGTTGCGTTTGGCTTTGGCTTATTTACCCATTTTTTATGGGTTTAGACACACATTGGCATTTAATACTAACACCCCCCCCCCCTAGATTTGACACCATTTGTTTTTTTTTTTTTACAAGTGCCAGTTGAACAGGGTGTTGTTGTTGTTATAATTTAAGTGATTTGTACTCGTACCTTAAGCCACTCAGAAATTCTACTCGATGTTTATACACCGTTAGTTATGTACACTCCTACTACCACAAAGTAGCCTTCTTTTAGGTGTGAACTTTGATATCCTTTACACACACAACTCTTGGACTCTGTGTCAACATTTGTTTGGCTTTTTGGTGTTAGCTGTGGAATTTCATGTCGTATTTGTAGTCGCTTGGGGCAGGCAATTTTATGAGTTATGCTTGCAAATGACATAAACATAGACTGACAGTCACTCTGACATCAGATACCGCAAGTGTGTATCATATGTTGCTGTGACTGTTGCCTGGTTATACAGGTATTAATAACTCAGACCAAATGTATCTAGATACAAAGCTAACACACTGTGTGGCACAGTCAGACTGTTGAAAATTTTATGCTACACTTGCAAGCGTTTGTCATACTTGCATAGCGCTCTTATTTCGGACACTTTAGATTAATGTAAAGTCGATTTATTTTTGACACTTTGCTGGCGTAAAATATGATCAGAGACCTTTTGGTTTATGCGCCTACAACAACGTGTAAATAATATGACGTTAAGACTATAAACAATGTTATGGTATAAACCCGACACATGCTAATTTATGATGGCAAAAAAAATATATATATGTCTTTTAGGGTTCATAAAATTGGTCGTTATCAGTCTGGAAATGGGAGATTTGTCGAAACAAGATTGTGCTTGTTGGCATAAATTATGCATTATCAGACGAATGATTGAATGATAAGAAAATCGGTCCACAAATCTATCACCTGACCTGTTAAGCAAAATAATAAATAAAACTGGTGTTATCTGTTTTCAGATATAATATCGGTCAATACCATGTCTGACAACAATAAAATAAAATAAAAAATATAAAAAAAATATTTTTCTTAAATATTAAAAATTAAAATAAAAAAATTATTAAAAATAAAAAAAGTACAATTGCTTAAAATCAAAATTGCAGTTGAGACAGAATTATTTATCCAACGCTCGATTTGTTGAATAGTGTAGCTACTACTACTTTTTAGCACTGCATTTGTGTGCCGCGCTGGCACGCATCAATTACTTTGATAAGCTTTTATTTGAAGCACCATTGAACGGTACCAATTTCTGAACCAATTTCATTGATTTTCACTGGCGTCATGTCACTCAGGAATCTACTAAAACTACTACTCTTGGTTGTTGTTATGTGACGCACACATTTTCGTTGTGCACAAAATAATTTTTTTCTGGGCGCTTTTCGGTGGCGTTGTATGCGCAATTTCTAAATTTGGCACCGCAACCACTACCCCATGTCTTCTTTAATTTGATGATGATCTGTAATTGGTACCTTATCAATTTTTATTGCGCAAGCTTGTGATTAATGCATGTGACCTTCGATGCAATACGTTCTGATCTGACGTGGTGACGATGACTATGCCACCAATTAAATTCACACTTGAACTCAAACTCTCTGAACACTTAATGAAACAAAAATATTTTGTCAAAAAACCGGAAAGCAATAAATTTTTTAAGGCGTTCAATGTGCAATTCAAAAATAAATCAATGTTAAATGAAAAAAAAACAAATAAATAAATAAGGAAAAAAATAATAATTGAAATTAAATTCCATAAAAACAATCTGTCTGAAACACATTTGTCAATATAATCACTCAGCCGTGAGATGCCTTTCAATGCCTTACGATTTATGCACATGAATCATGTTTATTTTATTTATTTACTTCTTTTATGCGTGTATTATAAACTAGGGATTTGGCAGAATACCACTATTATTAAGAATGGGTAACTAAAGTCCTGGATCTTATAAAACCCATGCAAAACCATGGTATCATAACAACAACCACATAATGATAATAAATGAAAATGGAACAGGCGGAATTTTCTAGGTGCTAACCTTAAATATCCATGACTCAAAAGGAATCTATTGTTCATATTCATACAGTTACATATCGCTCATTTACTTAAAGACTGTCATAGTTAAATAAAAGATTTTTGAGTTAATGATGCAGAAATATTCGTATTATGATGATCTATATTGTGTAAAAACTACATCATTCTATCTTAAATACCCAGAGCGTGTGAACAGAAACTCGAAAACTTTAAATGTATTTTCTCGAAATGCCGTTATTTGAGTTATGTCAGTCTTGAAGTAACTGAGCGATATGTGATTGTAACAATGTCTATCTTGAGGTTAATACCAAAAGCTATGAAAAACATAAAACGTCTGGGAACGCGCTATACGAACTCTTGGCTCAATGTAACGATAGACATTTCATATGGGAGTATTCTTATCTAGCGAGAGAAATTGTTTGGGATTAATTTGTTTTTGTCTGATCTGAATATCAAAAAGATCTGTTTCGTGTTTATTGCTCATACTGGCTGTGGTTGTTTTTTCTTTTTTAATACGCCGTTTATAGAAAGTTCTTTTTTGGCGTCCTGGCGATTTAATTTTATTTGCGCTTTATATTATTCATCTTCCAGCTGACAAATAAAAATTAATTATATGGTGTGAGGGGGGGCTCCCCAATATATTTATTGTTTATTTTTTTTTTTGCATATTTTCTGAGTTTTTTTTTTAATTCTTTAATAGCACCAGTCAAACATATTTTGCAGCAGGTAAAAAATAGGGCATTAGTATAAATAAAAATAATGTTATACAAATTGCGATTAAGGTCATTATGATATATGTTTTTTCATTCTAATTTTCAAATTTCACCAGTGCTCATCTTCGAGTGTCATATTAGGTTAAAAAATCATGGGTTACTAGTTCAATAAGCTATATTGTGCAATAAATATTTTTATTCATCA
The DNA here is from genome assembly GCA_035041755.1 of Cacoxenus indagator. Classification (NCBI taxonomy): domain Eukaryota; kingdom Metazoa; phylum Arthropoda; class Insecta; order Diptera; family Drosophilidae; genus Cacoxenus; species Cacoxenus indagator. Next base: position 4,738,049 of record JAWNKX010000682.1, on the reverse strand, counting down.
AGATGTACCGATTTTACATAGAGAAAAAAAGAACCCGGAAAATTAGTTTTTTATGTATTATGTATGTATTCCCCGGCAAATTGATATTTCAATATTGACGCACTGAGGTTTACCGACTAAACCAGAGAGATGGCGCTGATTTTTGTTACTACAACAAAGGACAGGTCGAACAACTTAAGAAAAAGAGAAGAAGAATATTTGAAATATCATCGAAATATTCCTCGGCGAATTTCAAAGCCATTTCACTGTTTATTGTTATAAGCTGTGGTCAACTAAAACGTATTGGCTTGTGCAGACCGGGCAGATCAGATCCTTGTATGAGATTTCTCTTGTATTTTTATTTTATTTCTTGGTGTAGCGATCTCAAGTTTTACCATTACCATTTTCTATCATAGCTGAATTTAATGACTCACTTTATTTTGTTTGAATGAGACTTTAAATAAATGAATCTCCAATGTCTTCTTAACGGTGACTCGATTATTACATTCAACTTGATTGGTAGTTCAAGGAAATAAATACAGCAATAAAAGTTTTATTATATTTTTTTGATTTGTACATTTTTTCAATTATCGAAACTATTTCGTTGAAATTTATCACAGCTTCTTTGCATAAAAAATCAATTTGAGACTTGCGTTGCTTCCTGTTTTTAGAAAGGTGCGCCATAAAACTTAGAAATGCAGCTACTAGATATAATTTCATACAATTTATTAGATGCTTTCGTGAGTGACTTAAAAACTTTGTGCGCCGTTGGCACTCGACAACTGACGACCAGAAGGAGTGTTTATTCTCATTGCGGTTAAACGGGGTAGTCGACTTTGGTTTTGTGCTGCCAATCGTCTGCAATGCGAGACGTGTTGGCGACGTAAATGCAGTTGCTAAGGTACATACGTATATACATAGGTGGGTTGATGTGCAAAATTATAAGAAAAACATAACCCAATAAACAGTTTCTTGTGAGTTTTGTACTAGTCAGATTTTTTCAAAGTTTTTGTATCTGTTAGTCTATTTTTATTTTTTTTGAAGCGTTTATTATAAATCTAATGAAAGAAAAACACAACTTAAGACAATGAATTTTTATTTTTTTTTTTAAATATAGATAATAAAGTATATACAGAAATATTTTTTTAGAGTGTAGCAGTTGAGAATTGTCTTTTTCTTTCTCCTAAAGGATTAGGCATTCAAAAATACTAAAAAAGTGATTTTTTAAGACTTGAACTGCCGCATATATCAAGCAAGCTGTTACTACTTCTTGCAGTTGCTTTATTGAACTTTTTTGTTTGCTGGGCTGCCTGTGGTAGTAAAGCATAGTCGGTATAATATAAAAGAAGTTCATTGTCATTGCATAAGACGCCAGAGCTAAGGAAAACTCTCAACGCCAAACAGACGCAAGTGCAACTTAGAAAAGTCTCTCAGTATTGTATTCTATTTATAAGTAGTCATCTAGTCTATCTTGTTGTTGTGTATGTTCGAGTTGTTATTGCTGCTGTTGTCATTGCATAGAACGGTTAGAATTAACCTTCTTTTTGCACCTTTAGTTAGAAGTTGGACGTGGCACGTTTGCCATCAGTTCCCAGCTAACAGCGCAGCGCATCACAGCACAGCACAGCACACTTCACTGCAATGGTGAAGTTCATGTGCACGTCGCACTTATTGTACATGATTTGTATTGAAGTAAACACAGCCGCAGACGCAGACGCAGACACAGACACAGACACAGACACAGATTGAGAAGGCTTCTTTTATGTACTTTTAGATGTTTTCTTTTTTAAAGAAATGTTTTTTTCTTCTTCTTCTTTTCTGTGTATATGTTTAGTTCCTACTTCCGCGTGTGTCAACGTCTGAGCGGCTCTGCTCAATTGCCTTATTTCATTGCCTACCGCCACAGTTTGCTCGTGTTTGTTTCGCTTATAAAGCAGAGTGCCAACGTTATTGTTTCTACACACTTTAGCTAGGTCTGACAGTAGCATGCATGAGAGCTGGAGCAGTAGTAGACACTTGAGTTAAGCAGCTTTATGCGCATTTATAGATACTTCAAAGGGGGTGAGTGAAGTGATGCAGACTCTGATGCCAGTTTTCATTACGAAAGGGCCTGGTTGAGAAAACAAAGGTTGCCTTGTTGCTGTTGACACTCAACTGGATTAAGAACAGAACCGAGCAGAGCAGAGCAGAGCAGTGACAGGAAGCAGGAAGTTGGTTTTATGTTTAATATAAGCAAGGATGATGTGTAGGCGCGTGTCTCATGCTGCGTCTACACGTATAAATCAGTTATATCCGCTCTAAACTTTCACTATAAACAAAGCGTAAAAAGATTTGTTGTCGATTGTCATAAGTGGAATTCTTAGCATATTTCAAAATAATCCTGCTTCATTAATGCGCGCCGCCACAGTTTAAATGCCACAAAACCCCCCACGTAGCGAAGGTAGCAAGAATTATGAGCAGCAGCAGCCCATCCTCAGCATGTTGCAAGGTAATAAGCCACAGGAAAAATGCAAAGAAAGAAGCCAGAAAGACGACAAATTTAAAACGCAGCATTTGGCTTTTTTTGCCTCGTTTACTTGCAACAGCAAATACGAATGAGCTTTCACTTTCCGCAGGGCCTTCATCAAAGGGAATCAAATTACGAATCGGCGAAAATAAATCGAAAATTACCGCGCCACATGAGCTGCGCCACTGCTGTTGCATGCCAAACAAGGCCAAGCAGACCTACAACCACTTGGACATACTTAAGCAGCAGGTACGCGTACACGGTAGGAAGACGGTGGCAGTGCAGCGGTTGTGATTGGAGGCACAGCAAATCGGATGGGCATGCATAATGCACCAGCTTATTTCCGTTTAGTGGCGCCGCCAAACCACGTTGCCACAAACTGCCGTTGTCGATGGTGATGATGATGATGATGATGATGTAGATGGCGGATGGCGTTGGAAAGCGAAACTTATTTTTATTTAGCATTCGCCCAAAATTCAGTTGAGAGCGAGAGCGTCTCAACGATAGCGACCCAAATATCGAATTCCGGTTGGCCCAAAGTTGAAATGACATTTTTGTGTGGCGCAAGGCATGGCAAGACAGGGCGAGCTGCAATGTGTGTTGTGTGGCAACTTGATTTTGTTTTCTTCTCTTTTGGCAGCGCAGTGTGGGAAAGTGTTTTATGGTAGTAGGGCGACTTAGATTTATTAGGTTATTGTTACAATTGCAAACAGCGAGTTTTACTAAAGTCGTTTTATTTGCGTTCCATTTGCGTGCTTACAGTTTTATGGGCGTTTGCGTGCACGAGGGCCAACTGCATGCTCTGACCGAGTACATTAACGGCGGTTCACTGGAGCAACTGCTGGCCAATAAGGAGGTCGTGCTTTCGGCCACACAGAAAATAAGACTGGCGCTGGGCATAGCGCGCGGCATGTCGTATGTGCATGACTGTGGCATTTTTCATCGCGATCTGACAAGCAAGGTGAGTATTGTGGGTGGTGTACTTTATCGCATTTTCACTTCACTAATTTCCACCATATATGTATTGTCTAGAATGTCCTTATACGCAATTTACCTGAGAATCAATACGAGGCGGTTGTTGGTGATTTCGGTTTGGCAGCAAAGATACCCGTTAATACGTAAGTACTCATACGAGTACTATGCTCGCTTAAAGTGTTAATTTAATGCCGACCCCCCCCCCCCCCAAACCTCTGCAGCGGCAAAACACGTTTGGATACCGTTGGTTCGCCCTACTGGGTTAGCCCCGAGTGTCTGAAGGGTCAGTGGTACGATCAAACGAGCGATGTCTTCTCCTTTGGCATTATACAATGTGAGATCATAGCACGCATCGAAGCCGATCCGGATATGATGCCACGTACGGATTCATTCGGCTTGGATTATTTGGCGTTTGCTGAACTCTGTCCGGTGGATACGCCGCCGGTGTTTCTAAGACTGGCTTTCTACTGTTGTCTCGTAAGTTTGTGTGGTGATTTTTCAAGTTTTTATTTATTTATTTTTATCTTTTTTAATAAACCATCTTCTTACATCTAGTACGAGGCCAAGAGTCGTCCAACGTTTCACGATGCTACGAAGAAGTTGACACTACTCTTGGAAAAATACGAACACGAGTCGACGAGCACGAGTCCGCTTAGTTCGCTGGAACTGAACTGTTCACCAAGTGGCAGTGATACAGAGCATTCGGCCAACAGCTACAACACAAAGCGTCAATTGCAGCGCATCGATACCACCTCCAACACCATCAAAAGCAGCAATAGCAGCAACAACAATACGCCGCTTAAAGCGTCGCGTTGCCATGGGACTGCTGTGCCAGCGATTACCACAGCACCAGCGGGCGCTCTGACGCCGCAACATCTACACGAGCTCGATGGGAATGGCTTTCGATTTCCCTGCAGCACTTCATCTGCTTCGGCTACGCCCAATGGCTCCGCTGGTAGCACTGAGTTCGATGAACGAGTGCTCAAGTCACGCGTGCGTCGTGCCACACAGAAGCTGGAAGCCGAACTGTTGCTGCTACATCGTCGTTCGTTGAGCGAGAACATTATACACTTTCCATTGCATACAGCGCCGAGCGACAAGGCGCGTTGCCATCAGATGCAGCGTCAGCGTTCGTCAACGCATTCGCCGACGCCGCCACGTCAAATTGGCAGCGGTGTCACTGCGCCGGAGACGCCCGTTAATACAACTTTGCCGGTGCCGGCGACGCCCGAAACACCCGCGTCGGCTATGCAGACGTTGCGCAAAGTCGCCGAGACCATGTGTCTCAAGGATCCGCAATATAAACCCGCGCGCATCGATCAGTATGGCGTGAAGGCAAACCCGTTCACCGCGCTGGCACAGCTGCGTGGTGTGAAGAAGATACTGGGTGCGAATCCAAAGACTTACGCCGCCGGAGTTGGTGATCTTTTTAGCTCGTGCTTCGAGATGACTGCGCCATTCTTCAAGGAGCTGATGGCACTGCAAAAGTGTGCTCAGGCTGGCGACGCCGACGGTGCCAAAGGCAGCACGACGACACCCAGTGAACCAAAGAGTCTGCCGACATCGCCGCAACTAACGCGAAAGTACAGCGCCATCGAACTGAAGTTGTCTCCGCGTTGTCAGGGTGGTGGTGCTACGACGCTGCCCACGGCCTCGCAAGGTAGCACAGCACCGACGGATGATGATGATTGCGACGATTGCGCTTCGGAGCCCGACGCAGATGGTGGTGGGAATTGTGCAGACGCTGAATCGAGTAGCGATGATTCGGCCGTGCGTCCGTCGGCTACGCCAGCGGCACGCAAGTATCGCGCTAACTCGTTGTACACGCACCCGCTTTTTCGCGGTAGTGTGAGCATGAAGAGCGATGGCGAATCGCCACTGCTCACTGCCAGTGCATCGACGACGACGCTGACGGCAGCCACGCATGGCCAGGATTCGAATTCATCGGAGGACATTGCCGCCGATTGCAGTAAGAAGTCCAAAGATGTGCCAAGTTCAATGACATTAGCCGCAACTGCTTCGACGCCAGCGCCAGGTACATCGGCGCCACTCGCCGCCACACCCGCCTCCATTTCTTCGTGCACCGATCTCGAATTACACGAGTTAAAAAACTGCGACCTTCTGCCGACCAAAACGAGTCTAACACGGCGAGACTCGATCGAGAGCGGTTTCTATTCGTGTTTTAATGAGGAGTCCGATGCGGCGATCACAACCACCGCCACTACGACAACATACAATCGGCAATTGAACGGCATCGCATCGATGGGCTTCGGTTGCGGCAACAATTGTTGCTATGAGCAGCTGAAGTCGCAGCTGTTGCTCGACACAAGCAGCACTGTGAACAGTGAACTCAAGTAAGTTGAACCCGAAATAAAAATGAAATAAACACCGCATAAACACTCAATAATTTCGTATTTCGTTTTGCACACACACCCACAGCGATAAACTGGCAAGTCTGTGTCGGTGCTGTTACTACGCAACGACTTCAACTGTAGCACAACAGCAATTGCTGAACGAGTCGTCCCCCACTTCATCGTCCGTATTACTCATCGATGATGCCACAGGCGGCAACAATTCCAGCGGTACCTCCATTTCGACAGCGGCCGCGTTGCGCTCGTTGGACGATCTCGAATTGCCGGACACAGCGCGCCCGCATCGTCGTTACACTTGCCATCATGCGCTACTCGGCGGCGGCGCTGGCGATCCACAAGCGACAGCCGGACTTATTAATCGTCTGGCGCTCGACTCCGAGATACACTCGCTAATGCATCGCAGTCCGTTTGCCACCAATCAGTTGCTCTACTGCAAAAATCGTACTTCGTCCATTTACACCGACAGCTCGGATGATATAAGCAGTTTGGCCGGATCTGATTCGCTTCTGTGGGATGATCGCTCATTCACAGCGCTGCCAAATACGCGTTCAGCTCAGATTGCCAAGATTGTCGAGTACTTTGAGCGCAAGCGTCAGGCACCGGACTCAACACCACCGTCTTTCCACCATCATCATCGTAGCGGCGCAGTCAGTGGCAATGGCTCTGTGGCAGCTGCCGTGGCCGCTTCAGCACTGGGCTCTAATTATCTGTCGTATGAAGCGCGGCGTTATTCGGACTTCAAACGGCATATTAACTCCGATTATGAGGCGTTTTGCTTTGAGCTGGACAAGAAACCAACACAACATCGATTGATGGTGTGCGAGGGCGCTGTCAAGTCTAAATTGCAGATATTCGATAAAGTAAGGCCAAAACAACAGCAACAACAACAGCTCCAACAACAGCACCAACAACAACTACAGCAGCATCTACAAGAACAACAGGCAACGCCCCCAGTCAGCGGTACCACTACCACCAAGTCTGTGTCCAGTGCCAGCAGCGTGCACAAAATCTGAAAAAAAAAAATGGAGCAGAGTAATTTCTTTGCGCTTACAGTCGTTCTTCCATGCGAGAAGGGTTTTTTTATATTCATAAAAATTCATCAATAAGAGACTTCTTCAAATGTTTGGCTACGACTTTCATGGTCTGATTATTATAATTATAATTGTTACCCTTTTTTTTAATTAAATACCCGTTACTATACTGAAGGAATCCTTGCATATACTTATTTCGTTTTTTTCTACTTTGAGCCCCTCTAATTTGGTTTGCAATTGCAAATTCTCATTTCTAATACTTTCTGTAGCGCAACAATTTGCATGCCACCCAATAAAAGTGTAACAAACGCAAACCATGTAAACTTATAAAAAGAAAAAAGAAAGGAAAAAATAAATGTTAAATATTATTTAGCTTATATATATAGTTTAGTGAATACTTAAGCGAAATGATATATAGAAATTAATAAGTTGAACATTTACTGCATCGTGCGACAGCATTATGGGAAAAGAAAGCAAGAAAAAGCTAGATCTATATATATAAACATTTTCTAAGTATATCAAAAGCAAATAAGCCAAAATATTCTATTATAATAAAGCAAATGTTTGTATGAGTGTACGCTGCCAAAAAAGGCAGACACACAGAGGTTGGCAGAAGCGTGTTAAATATACAGTTTTTCTTCGCATCCAGAAATCTTTTCTCGTTCAAAGCCAAAAGAGCGGTAATAATTCAAAAGCCGAAAATATGTTTTTAATGTCTCGCGCGTCGCCAGTGCGCTTAGTTTAGATACATTTTTTCGTATGATTTCCTAGTCCTTCATATAATATACAATTAAAGAATTTATTAATTAATTAAAGACAAAGAGTATTTGAACTTGAAATATTTATACCTAAAAAATAAAATAAATAAAAAATAATAAATGAGAAAAAGAAAGATTGATAAAGTTCTATAGTATGTAGTACACTTCAATGGCAAAGCTATATATTTTTGCAATTATTATAAGTTTGAAATATCTGCAATTGTAAATTTATCTTGAAAAAAAAAAGATGTTATGCTAAAAAAAAATATCATCACATAAATGCAAAAGTATCTATAATAGGTTTGTATAAATATATAGTTTATACTTCGGTATAAAAGCGTTATGAGTTGTAAGACTAAGCGAAACCTTAAACTGCATATGAAGAGCAGTACAGATTGTGTCGTAAAAAAATTAAGTAAATATTCGCAAAAAATATATATGTATGAATTAATTAATTAATTTTTTAGTTGGAAATTTATGTTTTGTGTATTTATTTCTACATTAAAAGATTTCAAATTCTTAACTAAGTATATTGTATTTTTTTGTCAAATGTGCATATAAAAATAAATGCAAATATTTTTGCCAAAATTATATAATTTTTTTTTAAATTTTATTTACAAGAAAATATTTTATTTTGCTCTGAGATACATATTTAAAACTCATTTCACATATCAAAAGTTGGCTGATTATTTATTTATTTATTTTTTTTTTGTATTATTTTTATTAACTTTTACATCAATTAAAAACGGCATTAGGAATTAGTATGTAATGGCATAAAAAATATATAAAAAATTGGCCAAGACTGAGAGCCGCCAAACAATAATTAATAAATTGGCTGCGCATTAATCAATAGACGAATTATATAGACACACAAATTTAGTGGATAAGTTAAATTGTTAATTACCCTAAATACCCCACACATACACAAATGTTAGCAAAAGCAATTGTAGCAAATGTTGAGAAAAAGATAATGTCCACTTAAACCGGATTTTCATTAGTGCCAAATTCTGTAACAGCAATTGCAAAACGGCGAAGGAAAAATAGGAAAACACACACACACCTCAGCGAAAATTAACTTGTGAAAAATTAACAATTACAACCAACCAAGTTTGGCTTATGTAAATTTCTTATTGTAAAATGAAATTTTGTAACACTTTTTTAGTATAAATTAAGCGTAAGTAATCTAAAAAATCACAGAAAAACAAAACAAAAAAATCGTCCATTGCAACAGAAAGAAATCATCGATTTAAAAAATGTTAATTAGAAATTCATCAAATGCCAAATCTATATAAAAAAAGAGAAGTTTTACAAGTTGCCACCAGCTGCAATTGCAATAATTCATTGTTGGCAATGCCGGTTTTATTCATATCTATACTACATATATATATTCTATTATATAAATTAGCCACACGACATGCCAGGAATATGAACACTACTCATGGATCATCCTTAGACTTCGGTATATGAAGCACTCTTAAATTACGTTAAAAGTTTCTGAATTCAGCTTCCAGTTGTGTGGATTTATTGTTGCCAGGATTAGCATCATTATTATATAACTTTAGGTCAACATCATGGGCATTAAAATTAAATATTATTGAGTGGTAAAGTTGATTTTATGGGATTTAAGAGAGATTGGAAAGTTATGGAATAATCGATAACCAAATAGAAGGCACCGTATTTAGACTAAGGAGACAGATGCTTATGCAAACGTTAAAGAGAAGATTAAGAGAAGCAACTAATGATCTATGAAAGGATGGTTTAATAAAGCAGTTTTAATCAATGTTTGGAACAAGTAGTTGAAAAATGTAGTTATCGAGATTGACCAACGGCAGATAGTCGGCAATTCCTTTGCGTTTCAAATAAGCAAAGGCCTTGGGCGCTAGTGCTAGTATAGCACTTTGTGAGTTATAGTTTTTCGAACTTATTTAACAATGTTAGTGTAATAATAATAATAAAAAAAAGCATTTTTTCAACTAAGAAATTATTGGAAACCCTATCGGTATTTTATTATGGCATCAGTAATTTTAAGTAAAAATATTATAAATAAAAAAATGTGCTGCATTCATTTTTTTAGTTCTCCAAAAGTCTTAAAGTTGTGGAAGAAGTAACGTCGATAACGTACAAATAATTCTATTTGGGAACCAGGTCAAATGAAAAGTAAAATAGCTCGATCCTCGATAAATTGCCTGTTTGGAAATGCAGTTCTGTAAGCCCTTTAAAATTATCTTTGCCAACTCGAAAATTTTGAAAGTATACAATCGCAAATCGCACTCGAGTTTTCATGCATATGTAAGCAAAAGTTGCGTATAAAATTTGAACATAAAAGTGTTGAAAATGTATTAAGAGTTGGAAGTTGTAAAATTTAAGATAATTTCTAATTTATATACAACAAAAATATATAAATAAAAAATATAAAAATAAAAAATGCTTTAAATTTGTGTCCTTGATATAGTTCAGATAGATACATATAAATAGGTATGTTATGTGCTCTATATTTTCAAGCTGTTGTACTAGCAATTTATTGAGGAATAGAGTCACATTAAATTTTAAAAGATTTTTCACCCAACTAAATAGAAAGAGATATATAATTAGATGCAGTCAGCATCAACATGATTTCTGTACATTTCGTTATGATTACGAATTTATATAGACTCAATTTGTCAGTGAATATATTTTGTAGTCTAAAATAACATAAAATCAAGAGCGCTACAATGCCAAAACTCCGAATCACAGCCGCTTGTGTTCGCACATTTTACTTGTAGTTGTCAGATTTTACTATTAGATTCCGCCATGGTATGAACCAACATTGAAAATTATACCGCGGCATCCTTTCATCGGAATAAAAGTATATCCTACCCAGTTCCAGCTCTATCCGTTAGGTTTTTACCTACCTGGCGAGCGAGTAGTCCTTCGAGGTAGCTTTTTTTAAATGCTTGCAGTCTGGCGATGTTGTAAACGGCCACATTTGAACATCGGGTGCCCCAAAATTTCATGTAGATTAGTATTTTGTGGCAATAGTTAATTGTCCAGCTTCCTAAGCTTTTGATAGCACTGTGCTGCGACCACCTTTGTGTGTGAACGTCATGCTAGGCGTTTGTCAGATCAAGATATCGAATCGAATTGACAAATCTGCGGAATGATGCTTGAGATGTAAGTTACAACTAGACAAGTTACAACTTGTTCAAGAGTTAGTAGGTTTGGTGATGTTGGTGGCTACGTTGCAGCGCACTGGCGTGCATGCCGGAGGTATATAAAGAATAGAAAGCCGAGGCGATAACGCTTTATTGAGTGGCATCAGCCCTCAAACGCGTGATGGTGGACATGTTGTTGCTTACCGCAACGGAGAAGGTTCGTTCTTTAAGGAAGCTTTGCATAAGGTGCATCTGTTTCTCAGATTAGGTTTTATGCAGCAGTTCCTATAGAATGCTTGTTTGACGAAGGAATATTGTTTCGACTTAAACGCAGATAAATGTGCTGAACAACTGTTGTTCTGCAGTGCCGTGTCGTGACCGAAAGCCGAATCGGTGATCAATTCAGCAATAGCTTGCTGAATGCCAGGTACTGTTGGGAGCAGGCTAATCGGTCTATAGGGTGTGACGAGGTTCACCGGCGCACCGGCGTTAGGTATCATGGCAATTGTTGCATACTTCAACTGTGGGAGGAAGTAGCAGATCCGCAGCATGCTGTTGAGTAGCAGCGTCAGATACAACACTCCCTTCTAAGGGAGGGCTTTCACCATGTTCTTGAACTTCAGCTTCTGAATTCGAGTTCTTCACCTTTTCAGGGGTGAAGTGAAACTTCTCTATTTAATAACCATAACTAGAAACTCCATAAAAGAAACAAGAAACTCAGCTATCTCCGTAAAAGAACTGCACACTCATGACTTCTGCTGAACGCGCACATTGTTTCGACTCAAATGCAGATAAGCTCGACTCGATGCCGTTGCTCTGGCCTGCCGTGCCGTGAACTAAAGCCGAATTGGAGAGCGAAAATGGTTTCCACATTCCTTTGAATGTTTTGGAGAATGTTGGTCTATAAGACACTACAACAGTCTCTGGGTTAGCGGGTTTAGGTAACATGGCGACATATGTAAAACTGAAGCTTTTGTGCCTTTAGTTTTTATTGAAGCAGCACAAGCGCTGGGTTGTTGTAATTGGTAAGTTGACGTATGTAATTTAGCGTTTATTAAAACATAATCCAAGTAAAAATATACTGTAAAACATAAAACGATCCGCTGAATACTACGATACAAAGTAATGACGAAGGCGCTTGAGAGGCGCCGTTTGCCTCCTATAGCTTAACCGTACTATAATATGTAGGATTCCTCCCAAAAGGCCATTAATGCGAAGATCTTCTTTTTATCCAATTTCGGTCCAATTAGAGGATTCAGCTGCATTATATAAGTGTTTATCCAGAAAATCCAGCAACAGAAGGCGGTACACATCAAACAGCAGATGATAATCGCACCGTTTTCTCTCTTACGAAAGAAGATTGGTAGTATAAAGAAGATGATAGCCCAAAAGATTGTTAGGACAATGAGCGGCCCCATTGGTTGAGAGTCGTTTCCGTAATTCTAAATTAGAAAACTTTTTCGATTGAGCGACACAAAATTGAGTTGTAACTAAATGAATACATTTTTATAATAAATACTTTCGTTAAAGTTACAAATTTCTATAAATTGACACAGAATAGAAATCGGGAATCGTACTTATAGAAATACGAGTACATATATTTCGTTCATGCGTTTGTTTTATATCTGTTTATATATTCGAATACTTTGCGACGATTCGGGAGTCCAATAAGAAATAATCCACCGGTTCTTGCATTGTATTTCAGAGTTTTCAAATCGGACTCGCAAAAGTCGAATAGTTTGGGGTCTATTGTGCATAGATATGCGTATATAAGAGAAAGGCTTTATGAGTATATAAAACTAATCGTAACCAAGAACTAGATTACCACATAATTAAAAACAAATAAATGATTCTAGAGGCTAAAATTCATCTAAACTATATCGTGCGGCGCTGAGACCCCAAGCGAGCGATTCTTTACCTTAGTTTTAGGCTTCTGGGTCCCATGCGGGGAATTGTGCTTGGTCCAGATTTCGCTTTGATTTCGTTTTTGCGCGCTTCATTTTCGAAGTCCTGTTCGTCGTCGCCGAAGAGTAGCGCCGCCAAGCTAGTTTCGAATGTGGATTTTTTGCGTTGTGGTGCGGCTGGGGTTGATGAGCCTAACTCAGTAGCATTTGCCTCCTGTCGAGGAACAGGCGGACTTGGTGTTGTGGTAGTCGTCGCTGTTGCAGTTATTGGCGCATCGCTTATGCTGTTCTCTGGTTTAGCTGTGGTACCGCTGCTGGCCGTTGGTGGTTCCATACGGCTGGCCAGGGCAAGTGGCATGTTGTTGCTTTCGTGCGGCTGCATGTGCTCGGTTTCGCCTTGGAGTTCTTCGAGCTTATAGCCTGGCGGATATATAGGCTTAAAACCGCCTTGCAATTCCGGCAGGAATTGATCCAATTCGAAGGACTTTGTTGTCGTTTCAGCATCATCAGAGCCCTTTCGGTCGTCGGCACCGATATCCGCACGATTGATATTGTTCTTCTCGTATACAGATTGATCTGTGGTAGAGGGCAATATATTCCAACTATTTGCCGGCGTGTGGGGTGCGGTGTTGTCCAGGCTCACGCTTGGGTAAAATGGCGCCATGAAATCTTTCTCAAAATATTGGCCACGCAAATCAAAATCGCTGCTGAGGCCCTCCTCCGTTTGGGTGTCTGCGCGTATTTCGTTAATCACCGAAGTGGCCAGATTCGCATTGGAGTATTTGTTGGCTTCCTGTCCACCGCGTCGGTATGGGTTGGGTTCTGTGGGTGTGTATGCTATAGCAATGGGTGCCTCGGTTCCGCTGCCATAGGCGCCGTTGATAATGCGTGGTGCGATTAGTACACCAGGTACCCGTACATTGGGTTGCGACTCAGTGTACGATGGATCGGGCTTCTCAATTTCGTAAGGGAATTTTTCCTTGAGCGACTGTGCTTTTGTCTGTTGTTGCAGCGATATCGGCTTCTTGTTCTTGACAGTCAGTATCGGTTCTTGCGGTTCATCACGTATAACCGAAAATGGTGTATTCTGATAATCACTGCCCGATGGTGCTTCGACATGTGCTACAGCAGGCAATGCATCCCTATTTTCTACTCCACCTTCACTTGTGTCTTTCATGCTGCCTTTCATCGGGTATACGACATAAAGTCCATCTGGAGAACTTGGTGCATTTTGAGTTCCTCGCTCGTTGCCATCTTCGTCACTTCGGTCACTGCCCGCTGGCACTTGGATTTCACCTGCACCGGTGTCGTCGTTTGGCAGCGTGACTGCCTTCTTCTGAGACTGAAGCATTTGAAGCGTAACGACTGGTTCCAGCTTGGTTTCGACAATTGTCTGTGGGCGCTCTTTGCTGGGCGTTACTGGTTGTGGCGGATCGTTTATAACCAAGTCCTCTTCTTCTAAATCAGACAACTTCTCTGGTGCAATTGTTTTGTAGGGCTCTGTGTTGGCAGCCAGTGCATGACGCTCCACTGCGTAGCCTTGCTGAGGCATGGGCCGTGGTCGTGGATACATGCGATCCAGGTATTGAATGCCTTGGCCGCCGTAAGGTGGCAGTCGATAAACGCGTCGATTGGCATCGCCTGCCTGGGCAGGTGGCGGAAATTCCGAGATGCGATTCATCGGATAACGCTTCTGCATCAATGGCTGACGACGATGTGCGAATTGGGGCGATTGATTAAGACGCTTCATGTGTGGCTGACCGGGTATGCGTATGTTACCAGGCTCTTGATTGTAGCTGTGGGAATGGCCACTCGACAGCTTTGCATTGGGTCGGAATTGGGGCAGTATGTTGGGCAGATTGCGATCGGAGTTGGGGCGCGTTATGCCAGGTAGGGGCTTGCGTGCGTACTCGTTGTAAGTGAGGTGTGGTGGAGGCGGCCCATTAGAATGACTGGCGTATGGCGGTGCTTGCCCATTGGTGGGCAGTGCTGGTGGATAACGCGGTGGTGGTTCCATGTTCTGCGAGGGTGCTGACTGCTCTGCTTGCTGTGGGAAATTCTGAAAGAGCAGCACATTAGTTACTCAGTATATTCTAAATTGTTTGAAAGACTTTCACTCACCAGCTTTTGTTTGTGCTGATTCATCGTAAGCACCTCATGCTGCTGGAATTGAACGTCGGGCGAGTATTCACCGAGCTTGTTGGTCTCGTCATCGTGCGGTTTGGGGAATACAACAGGATTGGCGTTTTGTAATTGCTGCAGACTCAGTGGCTGAGCGTGTCCATTGACTTGTGGTCCGGCCGGTGGTCTTGACACGGTTGGCGCTGAGGGCGATTCGAGCGTCTCTTCTTCATTTGCCGGGAATCGTATATTGGTAGAAACAAGCAATTCCTGTGTATCTTGACTATGAAGATCGGAGTTTGACACTTGTTGTTGATGCTGTTGTTGCTGAAAATTGATTTGGTCTTGTTTTGTTGGTGTCGTTGTTGGTGGGAATCCATGTTGGGGCGTCACAGATGGCGACGACAAGTGATAGTTCGTAAGCTGCTGTTGTTGGGGTTGCTGTTGTAGTTCAGGCTTTTCCAGTAGTTGTTGTTGTTGTTGTTGTTGTTGCTTTTGTGGTGGCTTGGATGGGCGCATATCCGAGCCAATTAAAGGCAACTGCTGATACGGTGACGGCGCTTCTGGTGGTGCTTCTTGGAAGGCGTTGAAACCAGCGTTTGCTGGCCGTGTTGATTCAGGGGCCGTTGAACCTAAACCAAAGTTGCCATTTTGGTGGAAATTGGAGAATGTTGATGCTGGCATTTGTTGCTGGTAGTTTGTGGGTGATACGGCTGCTTGCTGGGGCGAGACGTCACCAGGTAGCTGTGGGCGTTTAATATTGTTTATATCCTCATTGATAACTGTGCCATATTGCACGGGCTTTTCCTTTGAGAAAAGTGGTTCCTTTAGGCTGTTGCCAAAGGCATTACTTCCGACCTGTTGTTGACTGCCAAGAACGAACGAAGCTAAGTTCTGACCAGGCGATATGACCACGTTATTGATAGCGCCTGGTGCTGGATGATATGGCATGACATTGGGCTGTTGTACTTGGTAGGAGACGTATTCGTTGCTGTAGTTTTCTTGGCTGCCCGAGATTACTTTTTGTTCGTTAGTGAATTGTGGATCGTGCGACTGAGGGGATTGAGGTTCCTGTGGTTGATGTTGGTTTGGTAGATGTTGCTGCTGCTGTGGCGGTTGTGAAGATTGTTGTTGATGTTGTTGTTCTTGATGTTGTTGTTGTTGTTGTTGCTCTTTTGATTGTTGTGAATTTGGCTGCTGTGGCTTTTGGTGATATTGTGCTGCATTGGGGAAAGGAGGTCGTTGCGTATGCAGTCCCACTCCGTGCATAGCGAATGGTGAAGGTCTCGAAGGTGCAATGGGTTCAATAAGATTACCTTGAGCATCGAAGCCTTGGTTCTGTTGATAATTTGTAGCCGCTACAGCTGATTCTTCCTCAGCCAAACTGTTAAAAATATCCGCTAGAGTCATGGGTGGTTTTGTTTGCGGTGGCTGCATTGCTTGTTGTTGTGTCTGAGCCTGTTGAGCGGTGTTCTTTTGTCCGAGCGTGTGATAGACATCAGCCGGTTCGAGTTCAGTTAAGCGAGTATCGCTCGGAATCGGACTGAAAGCAGGCGGTGCTGTAGGGACTTCGGTAAACGCTACCGGATGCCTTGTGCTTGAGGTAAACATTTGTGTTGTCGCTTTCGCATCAGTTGGGAAACTCGCGGCCGGTGGCGTTGGATGTCGTGTCGTGAAAACGTTGGTGACTGTTGGTTTTGGTTGAGTGGTGGTATTCATCGGTAGTTGGGCATCAGGAAAACGCATGGGCGTGGTTTCAGTGTTCATGGTGCTAGTCGTGGGTATGTATTTCTTTGTGGGTACAAACTTCTTGCGTGTAGTGGTAGTGCGGGGGGCAGCGCTGGTTGTCGTTGTGGGTGTAGGGCGACGTGTTGTTGTGGTGTATTTCGATGTAGGCACAGCGGTTGTCGTTGTGGTAGTTGACTGCGTTGTAGGAGGCGTAGTGGAAGTAGTCGTTGTTGTTGGTTTCTTCGATGCCATAGTTGTTGTAGTTGTTGTAGTAGCCGCTGAACTACTGCTGCCGCTGGTGGCGAATAGACCTGGTGCCGTTGACGGAACCGCTGTCAATTTCGTTGTTGGCACTGTGAAATAATTCTGGCTATGATAGCTTGGCGGTGTAATGGGTGCCACAACCGAGGTTGGCTTTTTGTTGGTTATGTAGTTCTTATTGCTACCCTGATACTTGAGGTTCGCATATGAGCTTGAGACCAGCGGGTAGACAAACTTTGTTGACGAATATTTCACAGGCAAATTAAGGAAGTCATGTATGTTGGGCGAACTGCCAGACATGATGATTTTCTCCTTGGGATCAATCACTTCGTTAACCTCTGGCTCAATGCCGGCCGGTTTTTTAGCATTGAAATCAATTTGCCCGGAAATCGAGTCCTTGCCAGCATAGTAGGGTTTGCCATCGTTGAAAATCTGATTTGGCAGCACATAACTCGTTGAAATGATGTCCTCTTCGCCAGAGTTACTCTCAGCATTGCGCGCCTCCAGTGGCAATAGCGCCGAGGGTGTCTCGTCTGTTGCATATGCAAAACGTAGGCCAAACCCGACCAAGGCTGCCAAAAGCCAAATGTTGTCAGTGACCATATTGAGCAGTTACTAAGGAAGATATAAATAATGAGTCTCGAATTAATTGTTGTTTAACAAGCAGGCTTATGCAATACATTAGACAACTTTTACTCGCGAATGAATGCACTTTTAATCACCCAAAAGATTGAAGCACCCTGTATAAAATAAAAACTTTCTTTCGTCCACACAACTACGCCTTAATCAAGGTGATAAAAACGTCTTGCGTTCAAGTAATTAAAATTCAACATATAATCTCACCAATGTGTTAACCTCAGCCGTCAGCTAATCTGGTTTGACCACCATTGCCGGTGTTATGGTCAAAACAATAAAGCAAACATCTTCTGCCCAACACTTTTGTTTTCACATTAACGCCATTGCCGAGTCTGTGCCTGCGTGCGTACCACTGTATAGCACAGCTGCTGTGCCGCCTGTCGCCAACAACGCCAAGTGACAAAGCTCCGCAACACGCTTGCCAGAAAATGCTGTTGCGCTTTTTATGGCATCTAAATCTCGTCGACAGCTGTGCGAGTCGTCGGCGCATCTCTGTGCTGCCTGCGTTTGGCAGCATAATTTGTCAGCTGAACAGCAGCAGCAGCCAACAGCAGCGATACGCATTGATTGAGATAAGTTTGCCTTTCCCACTTAATTGAAATGTTAGTTTTTCAGCAAATGTCATCAGGTACAATATTACAACAACAGAAACCACATTTGCAAATTAACTCTTGTAGTATGTCACAATCCTCGAGGGTGCCAACTTTGCAGTACTACGTATCTCAATTCTCATATCTCAATGACAACTTTGGCGCTGCTGCCACTGCAACGCCTTCCAGGCACAAAATTTATTGTTTCGCTACAACGATAACAATGCCAACTGTCAGTGTCGCTTACAATTAACTCGTCTTCGTCAGCGTTATAGATATTTTGCTTTGCTACACTTTACGTTATTTATCTGCTCAATGTTGCCGTGTTAGTCTTGATGTGGCAGTGGACTTTTTTCCTTACTTTACTTAACATTACATCGACCACTTTTGGTCTAAGTGGCGTTAATGCTGCTACACTTATAGAAAAGTCGTAATGGGCGTTTTTGCAATGAGCCGATCACCGCATACAAAACTCGTACAAAGGCTGAGAAAAAGTGAAACTTTGCCATTTCTTGGCATTTCGTGTTAAGTGTGTTGTCGAGGTTATGTCAACCAGAGATACATGTCTATATAAGATTATGGGCGAAAATAAGAGTTTATTGCTCGTTTTGCTGACATTTACTTTTATAAGTGAAATGCATTGACACTCGAACTTGAGCATTAATTGAGATTTTATACATAGTGCGTGGCCATAGGACTTGGTCATGCAATTTGTTACACGCATTGGAGATTCCTCAAAGTATATTATATACAATGCAATGTTGATCGGCAAACTTGACCTTTGTAGCAATGTCCAACTTTCGCTATATATGGTATACGAGATAGAGTTTATATAAATAATATATAAGCTTGATAAAATGAAGCATTCATAACAAAGACTTTATAAAGCACACAATAATAAATTGAGGAACGTATTAAAATTTTTTTCATGTCAAAATTAAATTTTATTAAATTATGTACTTCCTATTTCTCGGCCAACATCGTTATTCCATCAATGTAGAACTTTCTGTAATTTGCCACTCTCGAAGCCAATTTTAAGCGAGCTAAAGAGTGGTTGCAGACATTGGAACAAAGGTGAATTTGCAATGTCAGCATTATACGTAGCGAATAGGTTAAAACTGTTTTGTTATCGATATTAAGTTTCTTCGAAATATCATGACAACTTACAATAGATTACATTATTCATATGTCATTGTTTCCGTATTTTCACTCATTTAGTCTTTCTAATATAATAACTTATTATAAAAGAAACGAAACTCACCAATGATCAACGAATTTGTCAAACAAAAAATCACCTGATTTTGCACAGAGTAAATTCTGGTTATTCCCTAAACTGTGGACACCATTTCGACTCGATCGAGGAAATGCAAAAGAAGCCGAATCGAATTGAAGAAACCTTTTAAATTGTGTATCGTAGTGTATCATATGGAGATTGCTTTGAGGCATAGAGTTATGTAATGAATAAACTCTAACTGTTTTGGAAGTAAAAAGCTCTTATACATATTGATCGAATCCCATCACTACACACGGTAGCCACAGTAAAAAACGATTACCTAACAGAAATGTCATAGGAGAACATTACAAGAGTATAGGGATTATCGGTGAAAGATTCAATGCTGAACTCTGCGACTAAGTTGCTATTATTTTAAAGAATGCTCTGAGTTTGTCAGCTCTTAGCGGCTGTAAAAAAAAAAAAAAAACTACAAATTATATTGTGACCAATTTTTAAATTAAGCAGTGTGCATTCTCAACACTCGAAAAAAATAAGCTAAAAGTAGTATGCATCTATGTTAGGCCGACTACTTATGGAGACACCCTCGTACAAAGACATCTTCATATAGTTAGCAAACGCGGGTCTTCTTTAAGTTCTTATATGAACATTTTTCTTTCTTTTAATTTTTTTGTTTTGTTTCTTGAAACATAGCGTGCTGAGTTTTGGTCAGAAGTTATACCAGGTCCTTGCAAATTTGAGTAGACCATTAAATTGTAAGTTTTTTCAAATTTTTTTTTTTTTTTTTTTTTGTATTTGACGCAACCAATAAAAATTCGGCTAGGGTCATAGATATAAAGCGTGAAAATTGTTTGATCTCATGCCTAATTTTAAGCCTATGGTCAGTATGAACAACTTATTTTTTATTAGAATTTTGTATGGGATCAAAGGCATAAATTTGTGAAAGTTCAAAGAGTATCACAATGTCAGCACAGCTGTACATTCTTACTTATTTTGTTTTTAATTCACGAATTTCAAAATCAAATTAAGTGCTTTGCAAGTGCCAAAGATGCACTTGCAAATCGAATGTCAAACAAAAAATTATAAAATAAAGAAACAAAAATGAAGTGAATTACAAGGAGAAAAACAAACACAGCTTTCATTGCACATTTCCTGCACATTTCGGTGGTATTTCAGTATTGACAGCGGCTAATGTCGTATACGTACTCGTACACGTATTTAAAAGTCAAAACAACGACAGTAATTATGACAAACGCTGCATGGCGACAACGCTGCGTTGTGAGTGGCAGGCGCTGCTACTCAATGTCAAAAGCGTTTCATTTGGCACTCAACGATGACTGCTCAGCTGCTCAGCTGCCAATCAATTTTCAATAAATGCAATTTAAATCTTTTTATTCATTTTTTAAATCTTATTTTTATTGTTTGTTTACTTTCGAATACCGTTTGAAATGAAATATTCATGACTCATTTAAGAAGTGACAGGGGTTAGGAAAAAAGAGTGAATCGTGTCCAAAATTTATCATAGTCAATGCTGAAGTCTATTGCAGCTACTGGCGGCATCAAATGCACAAAATTTGCGCTTTTGAACTCCACAGAGACTTTTACTTAGTTTTGTTGTTGTTATCTGCTGAGTATCTGCTGGTTTGACTTTGCCTGTGATTAATCACATATTTTTGCGGAAATTTCATGAACTTCGTTTGATTGATTATAGCCAAGTTAAAGCTTAGCGCCAGCAGCCAAAAATTTATTGAACTCATCTAAGGTTAAAGCAATGAGAAAGCTGAAAACGTCGCACAATCTCAGTTCTATGGGCTTGTGAAAATCGAAAGTGTTTTCATGAATGATGTAATTTGCATTTAAATTGATGTAAAATAGGAGAAATGATAACACTACTCTTTATAGGCCTCAACAATGGCTTGCATTGTCTTCTTGCGATACTGAGATACTTCTATCAATGAACAAAGCTTGTTTGTGCGTGTCTCTTTCAAATATTTCAAAACATTTTCACGTGTGTGCTGTAGTAAACGTAAAAGCTAACTAGTCATTTGATTCTTGCTTTCATTCGAAGAAAAGAAAAAGAAAAGGAAATAAAAACTTTTACTTTTCATAAGCGTTGTGCAATTAATTGGTTTCATTTTTAGGCGGCATCTGAGCATATTGTATCTTATTGAAGTGTGTGCTTGAGCAATGCAAACCAAAGACTTAGGAAACAAGCTTGATATTGCAATGAAGTTTGCTGGATTTCTGTGCTTTGTTGCAAAAAAAAAAGGGGAAAAAAAACGAAAGAAAATATCTTATATTCGTGCTGCAACATTTTGCTTGAATTGTTGTAGATATTTTTGTTATTGCTATAACAATGCGTTTAACGAAAGAATTTCTGCAACGAAAGTGCTTTGAGTCGTCTTTGGCGGCCAACGTCTAACAATACCAACGCATATAGTCTTTGCTGTTGTATAGCGTTTGATCAGTTAGCAATCAAGTGGCAATCGACAATTGACAATAATAGCGACAACAGGCCACAGACAACAACGTTCAGTAGCAACAACAGTAGTGGCAACAGCAGCCCGCAGCTCGCTGCCCACAGTAAGCAGCCAGCTGCAATGCCAACAAATCATTGCTGACCATGTAGCAGCAGTTGTCATCGCCATTAAATGCTTTTAGACAACACAACTCTGGCATGTACGTGCGCAACTTTCATTTCAAATGGTAATAAACACAACAACAACGAGTCGGCTTGTGGCGCTGTGAGTATTATAGTTGCAGATACATAGATATTATATTACTGTGTTATGAAATGAAGTAAGCATACAATGTAGCAAGTATACAGTTTTGGTTTCCCAAATCTAGACCGCATTTAGTCTCATATGCAAATACAGAACAACATCAGCAAATAAAGAAAACAAGGAAAAGGAATGAAAAAACAAGAGCAAATCTACATTTCTTTGCCGTTCGGCAAGGCTTTAGCAAAAACGAAAGACGAATAACTTCTTATAATAACAACAAAACTGGGTAATTGGGTCACAATTTATGAAACTTGTTTGCTTTATTTCGCAGTGCTTTAGCTGCGACTTGTGCGAAAATGCGTTCGCTTTTATCATTATGCTAATCAACGAGCGCGCACAGACAAACAACCAACCAGAACGATAGCATACGAGTAGAATCTGAAATTGCCACAGATCCAGCCATTCATATTGACAGTAGCACATCCAGTAAACCAGTCTAGCAGCTATTTGGTTAGAGTGAGATTGGCTTGAGCTACAAACGCGTGTTTTTGAATTAAGTAAATTGTTAGAAATTTCATTTGATTTTGTGGCAAGCAGATTACGAAGGTGCATCGAAAAGTTTTGAGCGTCAGTTTGAGTAAATGAAGGCAAATAATAATCAATTATAGCAATTGGTACTTACAACTTAGACTCTGTAGCGAAATTAAGGTTGACAATTTAAAAGTTATGCACCAAAATACATCACTAACCTCATTCTACGTAGCCAAAATGAGATGTTGCGTTTCATAGTAAACGTGTACTGGTATGCGCAAGGGTCTCCATAGTCACCACAACAAATACATTTTAAAGCTTATGTTTTTATGTACATAATTCGGTGTAGAATTTGAAGCATGCAGTGCTGACAGAAAATTGTATAAGCCTGTGAATCGGCAAATATATTTTTGAAATGTAGAAAAAAAATACAAAAGATAGTTCTTTATTTATAGATATAGAAAACCTACAAGACGTCTATGGTCTGAACATATCGTGGTAAATCATACTACATTTGTAGTCCTCAATCAGAATAATCATTGATGCCTTGCTGCCCCTGGGCATGCTCTCCGAGTGATGTGTTGTATTCGGGCGCTGCATGTTTTCGTTCTCACCGTCTTCCCTTTCTAGCTCTCTCGGACACTATAGGAGCTCTAATATTTCAGCTATCTAGCGACCCAGAAAAAAATGTTATGAATAAAAGTATGCTTTACTTTTTTTTTCATTTAGTAAAAATGTTGTAATTTTCCATGTTAAATTTTTTTTCTATGAATTACATGCAATTTTTAGCGTAAAAAATTTGAGTTCTAGTTAACAGATTTCAAACAAACACAAAAACCTTCGTCAATCTTGGAAGAATACATATTCCAAATTTCATGCCGATCGGTTAACTCAGTCAAGCGTGATACTCAAGCATAGAAACAAAGAAGGAAAGATTATAGTTATATGGTGTATGTATATATCATATGATATATGTGTATGTAATTCGACAATTTTCACTCGCCTACTTCACTCTCTCTTTGGGTAATTTTAAGAATGTTTGCTTTATTGAAATTACATTCTAATTAAGCGATTTGGGTCAGCGTGCTAATTGTTAATGCAGCTTTAATTGTTATTCAATATACGAGCACATACATATGGACATGCACGTTTGTATTAATTTTTGCTATTGAAGCTTATCGGACACGGCAAATGACTACGCGTAGAAAGTGCTAATTTAATAAATGCTGCCGACAGCTGCATCAACTATGTATTATAGAAATGTGAACGTGTTATTACAAATAGCGGACGGACAGATGGATGAGTGATAGTGTGAATATTTTTACTGTAATTTTCGTATTATTTTTTGATAATTTTTATTGCCGCTCATTTTGTTAACTGTCTTGACAACAAGTTTAATGTGCTTTTTAATCATTTGGAAATTTTGTATTTCTCACTTTCATTACATCGGAATTTTCTAAGTTTTTTGTTTAGCACGCGACTTTTACCTTCCTACTGCGCTAATTTTCAACGCAAACGTCATTTGCAGCACCCGAAAAAAGTTAATAATAAAATTGTTGTTTGGATTGTCGCATCACACTTTCATTACACTACAAATTGTCGTAATTAGTGGTAATTTTTATTATGTTTGAAATAAACCAAAAACACGAAAATGAATTAGAAAATAACGGCTAAATGGCTTAAAAAACGGCTGCAATATCACATTACATTAAAAAATTGTACGCGCAAAGAAGAGCAAAGTTTGTTGCCAAGTCAGTAAAGCCAACTTTAACACAATCAGATGACTTCTGATTCATTTGTTGCTTTTGCTTTGACTTCGGCTTCTGCCACTACATGCTGGCTGCAGCTACTTTCACTTTTGCCGAGTCACATATACGAAAAAATTTCCCGCAGCCGCAGCTTTGCTCGGCTCGTACGCTCGTCTGATCATAAAGGGAATTATTTATGGCTTAACAAATTTGTGTGTCTTCAACTTCAGCCATGCTCAAAAAAAAAAAAATAATAATAATAATAATAATAAAAATAAAAAAGTAAAAATAAATTTAAAAAAAATCAAGCCAAAATATGAAAAAGCACAGTGATGAGGTAGAAGCCGCAAAAGCCAAATCTGAAAGAAGCAGCAAAAGAAGAATATCCAAGCTCTTGTAACGAGTCATGCGGCCAGGCAACAACGTCGAAGCAGAGCGTGATTACCAACTTTTTGATAATTTTCTTTTCTTTCTTTATTTTTGTTAGGTTGTTGGCTTACGAACGTAAATAAATGTATGGCTACAAAAATCTACAAAAAAAAAAGAAGAAATGAGATAATTAAAATCAGTGAAATTTGTTTAGGACAAATCCCACACACACAAACAGTCAGTGAGTCATATAAACCGAAGAGTGAAGTTGGGAAAAATTTCGTACTCTCCAATGCGACTAACCAAGACCACTCGCGATCGCTATGCGTAATCTTTGCGATCTCTGTTAAAACGCACTGCGCACTGTTACGAAGCTGTTAAGCTGCTGTTAGTGAGAAGAACACGAGACCGGAACAACACAGCGACAAAACGAAGCTTGACTATTTTAGAAGAGAGTAAGAGCTTGGCTCAGGTTTTTTTTTTTTGTCGAGTCAACAGACCCGAACACATGGCGGCTTAGGTGTTGTTGTTTTGAATTTCTTATTCGCTCTTTTTTCGTTTGTTTGTTTGCCTTTTTCATTTCTGCCCAAACAGTGTTGACCTCGTTAACGGCCAATGGACAAATACCTGACTTTATGTGAATATGCCTCTCATTGCAAGTAGTCAGCGAGGCAAGCATTGAGTTTTGCAGCTGGAATGCCGACATATCAAGTTGCAAGCCAACAGCTCGCCTCTGCTCGCCATTGCATTAGTGGCATCTGCGGTTTCATATGCAAAGCGAACATATGTAAAACAACAACAACAAATTAACAATAATAAGCGTTAGTCAAATTCAAGTATTCAAAGTCAGTAGCAGCAACAAGTACAACTTGGAAATGGTCACAATGCATGGCGCTTGCAGATATGCTGCACAGAAAAATGTCCAAACAAATATGCACAAAAATAATGAATGAGGTGGTTGACATCTCTTCACACTTTCGGCTTTCGGTTTTTTTGAAAAAATTTTTTCACTTATTTTTTTCTCGCTTCTTTCTTTTTTTGACATTATTTGCGTCTTTGTTTTTGTGTCTCTTCAAGATTTCTTTTTTTAATTTATAATTCAAATGTTCGTCATTATTTTTGCAAAAGTAGCAGGTAGTTAAGTTGAAGCCGCACAAGTTGGCGTAAATAATTTGCATTTCTGAGCAAAAAGTGAAAATTTTCACTTTTTAAGGTGCGTGCGTAATCGGAAATATATGTGGATATGATGATGTGTTATTGATGATGGTGCGGGTCATTGGCTACGAATGTCTTTTATTGGGAGCAACTTTGCTGATTCATTAACTTGGCTTGCCTTGTAGTGTACAAAAAGTTTTTTTTTGGTTGCTTTAGCAGCACATTTGTGAAATATTTGCGAGAAGATAAAATCGGTGACAGTGTTCGTTCCTCTTTGGAATACATATACAAGTTACAGTCAACAAGTTGAACTATTGAAGTTGTATTTTTTTAATTTGACTTATGAACGCCCTATTCATGGTCATGAGATCAAATTGTGAAGAAGATCTATGGTTCCTTACGGAGAATACAAAAAATCATCTTTTAAGGGCTATAACTTATTAAAAAGTTCATATGATTTTAGTCATCTAGAAGCCGAATTTCAAATAGTTTTCCCATCTTCTCCACCTTTTTTATTGACTGTATAGCTCTCATATGTATGCAATATTCTCAATGTTCAACTGCGGTATGTACAGTAACCATACGCTCAAACACAGAGCCATTGGCATACACAATTTCCGGGACGTACGTGAAGTGCATCACAAATTAAAATTTTCTGATGTGAAATATCTTTGGTTTCAGTAGGGTAAAGTTTTGCATAGCGTAACGCTCACATACAATCAAACATAGTCAACAGCTCGCGCACGTAGCCATACGAAGTCGTCCAGGTCGTTACCATAATCGCTGCCATAAATCATTTTCCTGCCTGAATGTGTGCTTCGACTCGGTAGCTTAGTGGAATTGTACATGGTTGCCGTTCATAGGTCGAGATTCAATCCCCATGGTGGGCGGGAAAAAAAGCGCGGGTTTCACATCAGAAGCTCGTGCGTGCTTAGCACACTCACATACATTTTTTCTTGTTATGTCCTTTTTTCTTTTTTAATATTGAAGACTTTTTGAGTCTAATCTACACATCATGGACTTGCCATATAAAACGTCGACTGGGTGTTCAATAATCTCCCGTTGACTCCGTATTTCAAAATCTCACATCTTGTGACTTTATTTCTTCATAAAATTGTTGGTTGTAATTTCAACAAATCGCACACCCATTGAGTACATTGAGTGCAGTCAAATCTTTATAATATATCTTAAGGCGTATATCATTGTATGAATTATATTCGTCACAAGTCCATTCGAATATAATCTGGCAACGCTTACCGTACCGATTCTTTAACTAACTCGGTAATGATTCAAGTTCTTCTAACAAAAGTGGCATACAAAATTTATTACGGTAACGAGGTGTGTACTCAAAAACCAAGTGACCATAAACAAAACCAATAGCAACATGAAATTATCGAAGCAACTCAAAGTAGAATGTATCTCAAATGACTGCATGCATTACAAGTAGAATCAACGGCATACATACATTACAACAATAAACAAACACTACAACAACACTAGCTGCAACGTATAAGCAACAAATTGTGACGCGTGCGATGCATGTAGAAACATCCATCAATTCCAACTCAGCTGGAGCTGAAAGCCTAAAATAACCAAAAATTCACTCAATTTGAAGAATGCGATGTGTCGCCTTACGAACAGTAGTCGTATAGCTACTACCATCAGTAGCAACAACAATACATTTTTTTGTGCCAACGAATACGGAGTGCGTTAAACGTTTTTGCCTTAGTTGCTGCTCTTAGCCGAGGAAGCATGAAATTTGCGCAAGTTCAATTTAAGGAAGTCACACTTTGTGACCAAACATGGTTTGACAGCACAAGATTTATTTCGTTGCAAAGTGAAGCGTCAACATGTTGCAAGAAGTTATACGAAATACAGTAAAAGAAAAAATTGCCAACAACGAAGCCAAAAAGAAGAAGAAGAAGCGCGAACATTGTTGTTGACACAGATTTTGATGACTGCGCTGAGTTGGCTCACATTTTTTTCATATTTTTTGACTATTTTTGTGCAATTTTTTTTTTAGTTTATTTAATTTTTATATGCTTTTATAGAACAATATTTCAACATTTTGTGACGAACAGAATTTGTCTATCATGTTATTTCTGCGCCGAAACATAAACCGTCGAAGTTTTTCGCTTAAGTCTTTTGTTTTGCGTTGCATGGCAAATCAGCCACAACATGGACGCATTTAAAGCGCACATTTTTCTCTATTACTTGCTGTCATTATTGTCATTTTTCGTGCTATTTTATTGTCAATGTCGTTTTTTTTTTTTCACCAAATCTTTGTTCGCATGTAACTTGTTGCAACGAAGAAATTGCTTCCTTGGCTCACGAATCGCAATCGCTTTGTTGCAGCACTTTCCTTTTTATATCTGCAAATGTTTGCCACTTTGTTCATTTCTAGTTATTGCTGATTGTTTTGTAGTTGTCGTCGTTGTTGTTGTTGTTACTGCTATTGTTGTTATTATCGTTGTTATTATTGCTGTCATTGCCAAGACCAAGTTATACTCGCAATTGCGGCTTTACTATTTCAATACAATTTTTCCTTTTTCTGCGTTTAAGCTTTTCATGTTTCTCATGCACTTTTATTACTATAATTGTTTTGCCTGCTCTTGAAATTAGCTATTCTATATTATTATTGCTATTACACATTGTTTGACCATTGCTTTCCGCAGAGATAAAAATATATTTTGTTTGTGGGTTTTGTGGTTCCGATTTATAAAGCCAGAAATTTTAAGAAATTATGTGTGTTGGTCAAATAAAATGGTGATAAGGTAACTGTACTTTCTTTCACTAAGTCCAACAATTGTTATTGACCGTTTGTTATTGACCGTTTGTTACGAAAAGATAAACGCACATTCACGGACGTACATTGAATTTTCAAGCACGCACTGTTACTTTCATTTTGCTAGCTAATGTAAGCTTCCTACACTCCGCTCCACGGCTTATGTATTTTTTCTGGGCTTAAGGCTTTCGCACCTCGTCAATGTAAGAACTCAAAAGAGTGAATGTTTGGTATTTGGCACGCCTTCTATATTTGCTTTGTGTATATCGGTAAGTGTATAAAACCAATTAGGCGAATTAGGTTTTTAATTTCTATATGCAAATTGATTGACTTCGAGTGGGCGAACACTTTGACGAGACTTTCTACATGTAGAATGCCGTAAAAATGATATTTAAAAGGCAACCCAAGCGAGAATGGGTTGCATACTTTGTTATTGTATGATGCTGTAATGAGTGGTAACTGAAATAAAAAACTAACCAACAAACAAAAAATATATATGTATTTCAAAAAATGTAAAAAAAAACAACAACAAAAATTATTGCATCGTAAACATGCAAAAGAAGACTGCATAATACCTAGCAATGGACTGCTTCGGCTTCGGCTTCGGCACACGCAAAAACGTTGTAGCCAACTCAGAGTCTGCATGCACGAGCAATGCAAATGCGAATGCGAATCAATTAACTAACGGATGCATGAATGAGCCAGTTGAGTGAATGAGTAAGTGAAGGAAAAAAGACCTTTTATATAACAGCATGTGTATGAAGACAGACAGACGTGCTCATAGTGGCGATGTTATTGCAGTTGGTCATTGCCCGCCATAGGCTATTGTACTAAATGTAAAAAAAGGAACAACAACTAAAGAAACAACAAAACTAAATTGTTGCCATCACATTAACACATTAAAAATAATGTTATAGTACAAAAATCATGATTCATGTTTTTAGGTCAAATAATTTCACATAAGCATGAGCACACGTACATATGCACATGAAAAGCAGTGCAGTAAAAAATTAAAGACTTCTGATTTTTTAACTGGTGGCGCCGCTGTAACTACTCTTGCGGCTGCTGCACACACCAAAAAGCAATAAAAACGTGCAAGCGTATAAACAAATCAAGAATAAATTCAGCTAAAGCAAAAAGTGTGACACAGCGTCAATAAGAAGATAAGAGAAAATAAAAAAAAATAAAAAGATCCAAAAAAGAAAAACAAAAAAATTGAATGAATGTCAATGTATTGAAACAAAAGACTTGAACTGCAAACTTGGTCACTGTTACACTATTAAATGTGACATTTTTGTTACAGTTGGCAATCATTTACATTACAACAAAAACAAAATGACATAAAAAAGGTGCATGCTTGTTCAAATGCATGTTAATTACCTGCAACTGTAATTGTTGCATTTTTCTTGTACCACCGCTAACCGAGAAACCTCAAAATAAAAGAAACATGCAAAAAAAGTGGTGTATGGTAAAGCGAAGTTATGTCGAAACTGAAACACTCTTGCAACCGCCCGTAAGCCGTAATACTAGGGTCTTCACTTAAACAAGGTGCTTAAGAAAAGACCTGACGGAACTTAACCACAATAGTTCCAAACAAAAATGCTTATCATTATTATTATTTCTCGGATGCTGTGTGCATACAAAAGTATATGGTTAGCTGTATCTTTCATCGTATATGAGCAGTACAACGAATTTTTTATTATTATTAAGAATTAGCCATGCCTACCATTACAGTATTCCTATATTACAGTTAAACCACATTATAATACTTTTCAGTGGATAACGACGTAAATAAAAAGTGTTCATATACATTTTGATCCATAAGCTTTGATGGTGGCTATATGATACAGAATTCTCCATATATTTTTTTTTCTCTATGTCCTGTTGTTCTACTTAAAAATCAGTTTGATAGTTCAAAAACAAAAATTTTTTTTATATAAAAACTTGAATAAGCTAAACCGTCGGTTTAAAGAGATTTAGTAATCCTATGATGTTGAAATTTTCACGGTTTATGTGATCTTGAAATACAAAGTTCACAGCTCGATACATTAAAATCCAAATAAGGTTTTCATACAATAAATTCTATTTGGGTTTTCTACTACTCCTAGAAGACGTTTCGTTCCAACAACTGTACAATAAAATCGTCAAACAGAGTTGATATATATTAAGATTTTCCGATGTTTCCTTCACTGTGTTACAAACTTCATGAGAAAATGAAAACGTCGTTTATTCACTCTGTGAAACGTACGTAATAAAAAGAGTTTTCGTAAATTGTTTTCGCGTAGTGCGAACTTACCTAGCGTAAGTGTTGTTGACCTTTAATTCTGATCTTATTATCCTTATCGTTGTTAAAAATATATTGTTGCTGCTTCTGATACAATAAGTATATATCAATCAAAAATATCTTAACACACGCGTTTACAGATAGAAAACTTCCAATACGCAAACACTTCGAATTCGACGCCGGAGCTTCGAGTGAGAGAGAAAGCGTGAAAGGAGCCGAGTAAGAATAACGCTTAAAAACTCACAAAAGGCAACTAACGTTTTGTGTTTTATTTTTTGTTATTGTCGGCGTTATTGCAGTTGTCTTTTTATTTAAATTTTAATTAACTCGGGTGATGCGGTTCGCGTTTATATTTCGCTTACCACTAATACATCAATAACAAAGCCACATTGTGTGCAATTCTTTTTTCCGTTTCTTGCGATATATTTATTTAATTTTCTTTTAATATTAATTTATTTTTCCATTCCTCATCGTCGTATGCTTTGCTCAAGAAAATGTATATTTCGCTCGAGAGAAATTCACCGTTTAAGCGAGAAGAATCACGCGTCCGCCTCGTTCGTTGGTCGCGTGTTGAATGAAACTCGCGTCGCTGCCGAAGAAATTTTTATTGAAAAGAAAGCACATAATTTTTTTCTTTGTTCGTTTTACTTTGCATTTGTGCTTTTGCTTTATTTTTTCTCTGACATTGTGGCGGTTGTTGGCGTTGTCGCTGTTGTGGCCGCTGTCACTACCGTGGCTGTGTTTTCGTTGGCTTCCGCTGCTTACTTAACAGCGACTGTTAAGTTAACAGCTTGGACTTCAGCTTTAACATTTTGTGATTTACTGCTTGGAACATTTTAATTGTCAAAGTTAAACATATGAATAATGTTTGTTTTTATGATTTTTTTCCGCATTAAGAAATAATTATTTTTCAACTCTTGTTTTTTGCGTATATAACAATTTTTTTTTTCAATAAAATTGTAGATGGCATAAAAGTAAAATAAGGCACTATTATAACTTCATTCAGTTTGGACTACGCATTTAATTGAATTGTTGCAAGTACTCTCACACACAATTAAATGATTTTAACTTTATTTCACCACTTTATTTGTTTTGCATGCGTCATTAATTTGGGCCAAGACTTTCCTTTTGTTGCCAATAGAAAAACAATGTAGTCAATTTGCGCCAACCTTGTAAGGAAATCGCCGCCACACTGACACAATAATTGCGCCGTCGAGAAAAGACGTTGTCAATCGGATATTAATTATAGAAGAAATTAAAAAGCGGAAAAAGTGCCATGAAAAATTACAATTATTTTTATTATTTTTTGGTTTATTTGCGTTCTTTGTTTCAATATTTAGGTTAGTCGGTAATATAGACTTTGGTTGGATTTGGTTTGTGCTTTTTGTCTTTGAGACTAAGTCAGTCACGCTTGAATTTGCGTGCTTTCCAATATCTTATATAAGTTCCCGTTTCGACTACTCGTGTTCGACAACAAGTTGTAGGGGAATCAATAGTAGTGCAAGGGACTCTCTCTGACCGGAAATGTCTTCGAAAGTAAGTAATCGGAAACCAGTAGTTTGAATCATATGAATCTTCTTGGGTTTGTTGTACAGACGTCAACTTTTATTAAATTCACAATGCAAGTATATGGAAAATATCCATTCTTAATGTAGGTTAAAATATTACTGAACCATTGAACATATAGGCAGAAATGTTATATGAATGAAATAATTGGTGGGTTTCAATGGCATAAAATATCATTATTATTCACTTCAAAGAACATGAGTTCAACTTCCAAGTGCTACAAAAGTCATATTTTTATAGAATCTTCCAGATGACCGCTGAAGTAATATCCGTTGATGGTATTAATGTATTAAAGAACATTGTGATCCAATTTAAATAAGCCTTTAAAAAGTCCCTATTCATAACAAAAATTCTATGTGCCTTTTACTTATATAAAGCTTTTTAAACAACAAATTCCCTTCAGGATCTATATAATTCGGAAGTGCTCCGGAACCGTAACGTTAAACTTGCATAAGCCACTCGTCTTGCTCATTGTCTCTCATTGATGTAATATCACATAAAGTCGCATATTATATTCGACTTGAAAATCATTTCTTTTGTACATCCGAAACTATTACGAAAACTACTAAAAGACGCTAAAACATTAAAGCGAAATAATAAAACAAACAATAAAAAACACGAGAAGAAAATATGGCCAAAACTTGTGAAAAGTCCGACGGCGACAAATGAAATGACAACCAAAGGCAAATAAAAACAGGCAAAATGTTTAACTGGCGAACCTGAAGGTGATGATAGACACCTTTTTATATATTTTCTTTGACTTTTTTATATTTGCTTTTAAAGTCGTTTTTTGTATTCTGGTCAGTGCGAAAATATTAGCGAGAGTGAAAGCGGAAGCAAGCAGCACTCGTTGGAGTTATTGGTCTTGGCTATTAACTAAAAAGTCATAGAAACGTTAAGAAGAGCGACAGCAAAAACAACAATAATTACTTCATAATGATGTTCGTCATCCACACAATGGTTTTGTGAAAAGATTTACCGCCTCTTTAAGCGCTAGAAAATTAGCAATGGGACTTAAGAAAACAAATAGATAAATGAAATGAAAACAAAACAAACAAGTTCAATGAGTACAAGGACATGGATAAATTATTTCCATATTGTTTGCGCATTATTCGTTAACCATTTTCAATGTAGTCGCCTTCGACCGCTGAGTAATCCAAAGATACACGCAATGATGATTGCCATGCCAAAGATGGCTTAATTGCCGTTGAAGACTTTGAGTCATGGGCGTCAGCGCTTATGTGGGACATTACACAAATTATATAACTGAGTATTGTTACAAATATGTCGCATTATTTCTATTAATACACAATCTCTTTTTTTTAATTTAAATTTTCGAGTTTATGCATAAATTCGTTTTTCCTTCCCCTTCCTCAATAAATTATTTCGGAGCGCAGCTCCAGAGAATACCGAAATACCAATAAATGAAACAGAATTATTAATTAAATGTATACACACGAAGAATAAAAAAAATTATTAGTTGCCTTCGTTGGTAATGGATAGAGGGGGAAAGGGCTAACACACTGGGCTGCTGCGTACACACATCAATCAAACCAATAAATTGGAAAGTTTGATCATATCATTTTGATTTTGATCGTTGATCGCTTGCTCAGCGTACTTGGTTAAATGGATTTTCCGGTGATTTGTTCCATTCCTTCATAAGCAGCTGTTTCCATTGCGACAAACGTAACGTAGGATTCTCAGATTTGATGCGTGGCAGATTTGCTGCTTCGAATGCCTTGTAGGCTGCGCGCATACGCTTCTCGGGGTGTTTTTCATCTTCGGTATCTTTGATTCTGTAAATAGAAAAAATAAATATATAAATAAACAAGAAAAATAAATAAAGTATAAAAATGTATTCCAATTAAATGAAAAAAATGAGAAAGAAGTTGTAATGTTTGTAGTCCTATGAAATTGTTTGTATCAAACCTACGCTATAACGTAGTTCGAGGGCTTTTAATTTTTCGTAATTTGTGTTCACACATCATTGGTGTGTTCGGCCACTATAGCCTTTCCCTGCATTAATCTTAACTTCTGAATTTCTCTGGGCTTATGTACGCGAATTTCAGCTCAATACATGAAACAACAAGGTTTTTCCACAGCTTTTCTTATAAGAGCTTAGACTAATGGTTTTATATGAGGGCTATCTATCCTATAGTTATCTAGGATCTTGTAATCAGGGCCCATTGTCCCCTTTACTGTGTACCAACTTGATGACAAAATTATAATGCCACTCATTGCGTGCAGTTAAACAAAAAAAAAAAAAACACAACAAATTTTTCAACTCACTTAAGCACCGTTAAAGCCTCGTCAACATTAGTGGCTACCTCGATGTTGGCCATTGCACGATTTAGATTCTCCTCGATGGATACCTCGGGTTGCACTACAACACGCCCACTCGTTGGTTTCACGGTAGCCGCATTGATGGCATCGATGGCGCGTTGTTTCTTCTCCATTTCTTCGATGATCTGTTGCCGATTGATTTTGGCAAGTGGTTGTTTGCCCTGCGTTTTAATGGAGCCCATTTCCTGATCGAGCAGTAGCTTGGCCTCGGCCTTGCGGCGCGCTGCTTCTGCACGTTTGCGTTCTTCTTCCTCGCGGCGGTGCTGCTTTTTGACCAGATTTTTGTCGTCGTCACGCCATAGGCGATCTTCGGCCTCTTTTGCTGCACGCTCCAGATTGGCTTTCTTTACTGCGTCTTTGCGTTCGCGTGCCTCGGTGGCCTTGGAGTTCATACCCATTTTCTTTGGCATACATACGCTTTTTAATGCCTGCCCTTACTCCCTCACAATCAATTTCCAGAATATCCGAGTGATATGAATATAAATGTTTGTTGTTGTTTTTTTTGTGCGTGTAAATATGTACACTGTGCAGCTGTTAGTCATGAGCATCTGGTCTTCGGTATGGCAGCACCAAAGATTGAGTGGCCAGTGCTGCCAAGCGCTCGTAGTGCTTAACAGTCAGCTGTTGCTTTGATCAGCTGTGTTTGGCATAAGCTAATCGTCGCTTGTTTGTTTATTTATTTGCATTTAAAGAAGACTCAGATTTCAATGGATATTTTGAAAGCGGAAATTGCGCGTAAGCGTAAATTGCTTGAAGAGAAGCAATTAGTGAATGAGAAGAAGAAATATTTCAAACGTGGTGAACTCATTGCCAAGAACACTGAGGAAGTGCTACAAAAAGTGGGTTACAAAACACAGGAAAGTGTTGAATCCAAAGGACAAGCGGAGGAGGGTAACTTTAACTTCACAAATGATGGCCAAAATATTTTACCACGTGTCGAAGTCATACGCCGCCTGCGCGAACGTGGTGAACCCATATTAATATTTGGCGAGTCTGAACCGGAGGCATTCCAACGTCTGCGTCAATGTGAAATTTCGCAACCGGAATCGAATCGTGGTTTCCGCAATGATTTCCAAGAAGCCTTGGAGCAGGTCGATCAAGCGTATTTGCAGGAAATGTTCGCCAATGCACCAGCAGCCAAAGAGGACAAAAAGTCAGATCTCGCCGAATTGGATGAGTCCGTCTCGTGGGAAAGCATACAAGCAATGGCGCATAAGATGGGACGCGGCAACAAGGATT
This sequence comes from Cacoxenus indagator, assembly GCA_035041755.1. Lineage (NCBI taxonomy): Eukaryota > Metazoa > Arthropoda > Insecta > Diptera > Drosophilidae > Cacoxenus > Cacoxenus indagator. The sequence goes on along the minus strand of JAWNKX010000682.1, from coordinate 4,702,083 downwards.
ATGACATGGATGTGATCATCACACTGCTGACATTCCTGCTTAAATTGTGGAATGATCAGATCGCAAGCTACACCAAACATGAGAAAATGTCCACAAAGTGCAAAATGACGCGTGTCATTTACACGCAGACGAAGGAGTACGTGAAGCCACTATTTCGCAAGTTGAAGCATCACACGCTGCCCGAGGATATTCTCGACAGTTTACGTGACATTTGCAAGCATTTGCTGAATCGCAACTATATCACTGCTAGTGACGCGTACCTAGAGATGGCCATTGGAAATGCGCCTTGGCCTATTGGTGTCACCATGGTAGGCATACACGCCCGTACTGGACGCGAAAAGATTTTCTCAAAGAACGTGGCACATGTCATGAACGATGAAACACAGCGCAAGTACATACAAGGACTTAAGCGTCTAATGACCAAATGCCAGGAATACTTCCCTACAGATCCATCCAAGTGCGTCGAATACGTCAGCCGAAAAGATCGGGAGTGAATCAACAATGACTATTAAATGTTTATAATTAGCATTAAGTTAAGCATAGTGCATACATAAATGGAAAGATAAAATTAAAATTTGGAACTTTGAATGCCTGTAATAGTTCTCCGTCTATGACGACACATTACAATTCAAAGGACTTATTTCTTGCCCAGTTCAATAGAGCGTTCGGTTGCCTTCTCCACTGCGTTAATGAGTGTGGCTCTATAAGATTGGTAAAAAAATTCTTTTGTAAGCCATTTCATCGCCGATTGATGAGTTGCTTACCTAAGACTTCCTTTCTCTAGTTCATGTACACCCACAATGGTGGATCCACCGGGTGAGCATACCTCATCGCGCAACACAGCCGGATGTTTGCCCGTCATAAGTACAGTTTTAGCCGCGCCCAACAAAGTTTGAGCTGCAAATTGTATTGCCATTTGACGTGGTACGCCTTGCTTAACGCCACCATCCGCTAGAGCCTCAATGATCGTGTACACGAATGCCGGTCCACAGCCAGCGACGCCAGTGACAGCATCGATCATTGTCTCCGGCACCTGCTGTGCCAAGCCCAATGAGTTGAGCATTAAATGCACTTTCTCTAGATCGTGATGGGTCACAAAGGAACCTGAAGAGTAGACGGTACAGCCCTCGCCCACTTGCATTGAGGTATTCGGCATCGTGCGTATCATTTTGCAGCTGTCTATAAAGTCGAAATACTGTGACGTAGCGAATAGAATAGAAATTAGATTTTTGTAGAGTGATATAGAGTGATTTTTATACGTACCTCTTCCAGTTTTTTTATATTTACACCCACCAGCACTGAAACAAAGAGCTTATCCTTATCCTTGGCAGTTGGAAAATGTTTATTCCTCAGCTGTGCCACACAACCTGGCAAGACGGCCGGCTTTACGCATATAAATATTATGTCCGCTTTGTCCAGCACTTCATAGTTGTCATCGGTAATGGTCGCGCCAATGTCACGCCAACGTGTCAAATTCTCCAAATGCGGACCGGAGACCAGCACCTGGGTGGGCTTAACAATGCTTCGTGATATGAGACCAGAGCCAATGGCAAATGCCATGTTGCCACCGGCAATGAAACCAATTCGTTCGTCGAGCTTAGCCATATTTTATAGGTGAATTGGCCAGTTGGATACTCGTGCGATCTATAGGGTAGAGACGTGGGATCAGCTGCAAAGTTAGTAAACAAAATCAGTCAATTTGTGTTTGGATGACCGATAAGCAGACAACAAAAACCTTTTATCTGAAAAACTCAGCTAAATGTCTTAGATTCCGACTGGATTACGCAAGTAAACTTACTTTTATTGTGGTTTAGCAATAAATTCCACAAGTGCGCTTTATCTTCGCTTATTGCTTTTTATTGCGTGTTTGCTGATTCTATGATTCGCTCTTCTGCTCTCTTCGGTCTATTTATTCAATTTGTTTAGAATGACCACGGCTGCAAATACACACGATCGCACACACACAAGAACACAAAATTTGTGCTAGGTGACCATTACGTCTAAGCAAAGCAGTGCGGCCACTAAACGAATTGCAACTCTGCGGAAAGACGCGCTAAACTTGAATTTGAAAGCTTTAAACATTTTTTTGTCAACTTGTCACGAAATGTTGAGCATCTGAATTTTGGCACTCAGTTAGTTATTAGAGACGCTAAAGAGGGAATGAGATCTATTGATGTAAAATTGGGTTTTTAAAAAGGAATCATCCCCGTTTATCAATAACACTCGGACAAATGACAGCGCAGCAAAAAGCTATACAATTTTCTTAATGGAATATTAAGCTGTCATACGCAAACAAGTGAAAGTGCGGTGACGTGGGTTAAATACACAGTTTTAAGATGAATGAACGACGTTGCTCCCAGAAAACCTACCTACCGACACACTATGTAGTCGGCCTAACATAGATGTATACTCTTTTAGCTAATTGATCTAGAGGGGAGATCCGCTATCAAAGAAGCCAAAGACAGTTTCAGCTGATGGCAATATTATGGCGTCAATCCGGAGAGAACTAGGTTGATTTATTACAGCTTTTGAATGATGAAACATAGTTTTGTTTCACCAAGACAATGAGCCTGCTCACACTTCAGTTATTGCAATGGCAAAAATCAATGAACTATAGTTCGCATTGCCTCCCTATGCACCCTATTCAACAGATTTATTCACCTTTGACTATTTTCTGTTACCAAAATTGAGGAAATGGTAAGGAAATATTAGCGTCTATGTTAGGTCGACTAATTTTTGGAACACCATCTTAATTGCAACAAACTCTCATCACTTCCAATGCATACGAAAAGTAGTTCGTACTATGAGGGGAGTCCCCAGTTTGAACGAAGTTACTCGTTTTATGGATTTAAGTTTTCTACTTAAATCCATACTCCGTTTCTAAGAGTTAATTTAGGGTTAGGAGTTAATTTATATGTACTCTGTATAAGTTAACTAAAACCATTGTGCCATGACACACAAGGGACACGTGGAATATCCACTCAAGCCTAGCGTCTGTCTAGCAAGGATGTATGTTAGCTAGTTTTCAGACCACCATGATTAATATGCCCCGTTTGTGGTTTGGTATATGAACATTGTGTAAAGTGATTAATACCAGGCCTGAGGTCTTCAGTTATTAATTTCAACCAATCATCATTAAATGCAAGGCAGTTATAAGCTCGATATATAAGAAAACTGAATGAAAAAAGTCGCATATGCAAAATAATTCATGGTGGCAGATTTTAGTGCGCCGGTTTGAGACTACATAGACTTAGGAGTCCATATGTGTACATATCGCTTGAGGTAAAAACGATTTCATTCTCCCTCACTATCATCACATTTATGTGCGCTTAAGTGTGGAATAAAAAATGAAATGAAAAATAATGACAATTATGAGAAAATGAGTAACCAGATACAGATGTTTCCATCAAGGCTTTCGCTGTATTTAGCTAGATCCTCAGCTATTAGCCTTCAATACTCGCCTCCCCCAAGCAAATCTATATTTTCGGTGTGGTGGGTCACTCTTCAACACATTTGTGGTCTTCTCGACAACCGCTTGTTCGCGATTTACGTTGTCGTATTGTGTGTAGTCCTTCAAGTTGACTGGGTTGTTTTCAATATGCTTAAAAATGTGATAGAAGTGTGCCAAATCGTCCTATTTGTCTAAGTCCGATTTTATTTTGTGTTCACTTAAAACTCATTTTCCAATAGAAAATGCATTGTTTAGAAACAATATTATATTCGCTATTTATTTCCATTATAATTAATTAACCAAAAGAGTGAAAAACCCAGCGCTTTCCTTACTTGAATTTACACATGCCGATTTGGGTCACTCTTTCATGTCATATAATTTCTAACTTAACCAAACAATTTCCTCTTCTTCTACATTGATTATCAAAAGTGGTTCTACAAACTAAGTCGCTTTACATTAGTTGCTTGGACTCTATGAATATTAATTGCTTAGAATGAATCACATACGATTTTGCTAGTTAGTCCCTCACTTATAGCCTAATGACTGTAGCAGTTTAATAATTTAGTTGAGTTCTCCTCTTTTACTATTTACAATTTGTATCTTTTTATCACTTAATGCTAGTTTTAAATGCTAAAACTTAATGGCAACAAATTTGTTAAAGTTTTCTTGTTTTAAGCAATTACGAATTAATTAATTAATTAATTATTTCTAACGTAGTTGGCAGCTCCAATTTAACGTAGTTCAGATTGCATGATTATTTAACTTTTACGAAAGTGTTCGCAGTTTGGTCGTTGATTTCGTTCGTCCGATTGCGCCTTACAGTTCTGTGGTCGTTTCCACTTCGGAGCGATCCAGATCGTTCAGGTAAGAAAAACCCATTTGACCATAGTCGCGTTTGCCGAAAGTGACATTTTCATTGGTGTTACTCAAATGACTCAAGTCGCCATTTGAACTGTTGTAGTAAATAAAGCAAGAAAGTGTTAGAAAACCCAATTAAGTGTGCATGGTTATGGTATCGCGGCTTACCGTTGAAAGAGTGGATTCGTAATGGGCACCTCACCGCCGTACACGCGATTGTTGCGACCCAGCGTATTGGTCATGAGCTCACCATTGCCGCTGGCGCTATTCTCGGTGTTGCCACGGCTGCCAACACCGTTCAACTCGCCCACACCACCAAAGGTGTTGCCACGGCGGCCCATCGTGCTGTACGCGTTGTTCTGCATATTGGCTAAATTATTGCGACTGACCGTGTCCAGTTTGTAGCCACCGTTTTGGTAGTGAGTGCCGTTCTGGTGCTTGATCCTACCCAATGTCAATGTGCCAGGTAGTGTGCCATTGGCAGCGGCAGCCAGCGGATTTGCGTTGTTGCGCGCATTCATCTCGAGCGTGCGATTGAATGTGTTCTGACGCTTGTTCATAGTGAGGTTGTTGTTGTTCATGTTGCTCGTCAGATTATTGAGGTTGTTGTGGCGACGCAATGTGGCAATTGTCGCGGTGGTGGCATCCGAATGCGAAGGACTCGATTGGCCGCCGCTATTGTGGTCCTTGTGTGTTATATAGCTTACATTGTCCAGCGAGAAGGCATGGTTCTTGGCACTGAAATCCAGCTGAAGGTCGTCATCGCCATCGGGTGGCACAGCCATTGCGAGCACCTGGGTTTCGTACTCCTTCATATTCGCGACCGTATCGCCGGCATTGGAAGCCGCTGAATTGACGATGACTGGATCATAGCGTGTTGGACTGGGTGTTGAGTATTGGCGCATGCGTTGCTTAAAGTTTTTGTATCTGAAGTGAGAAAGCAATTATTAACTGTACTCCACTGGAAGTTCTATTAGAAAACCTACTTTGACCATGAAATGCAAATATAGATAATGCCAATAATGCCCAGTATCAGTATGATCAGTGAGATGGCAATTAGTGTGTAGGGGAATACTTCATCATCTATTGCTATGGCAGCCTTGACCTGCAGAAGAATAAAGATTTGTTAGTTTGTTATGAAGTTATCCGAATTTCAACTATTAACTCACCTTTTGCACCTGCTGTTTCAATTCGATCGGTGGGTAGATACCCTCCGCAGTGGCACGTGCTACGCCCGAGGCAGCGAAGTTAAGCTCAGAACGCGCAGTCGGCTCGAGCAGTGTTTCCTGAATGACACTATGATTACGCTTCAATATTGTCTCCGTCTTAGGGTCAATGAGGTAGAACCAAACATCAGTGGCTGCAGGGTTCTCCATTACCGTGCCGTTGTCATTAAGGAATTTACGATTGCTGAACCGCTCGATGCCACTGACCAAACCATTTGTCTTCTCCTCTAGTAGTTCCTCCAATTCGGCGTAGTGGTTGCGCAGCTCATTTGGCGCTGCATCCGAGAAGGCCAGTGACATGCGATGCGCATCCGTAATTTGATTGACAACAATGCGCGCACGCGTGCGATGGGAGCCCATCTCTTGACCATCATTGTCACGTGCCTCCACGTAGAAAATCATCGGAAAATTCGCGCCATCACGGAACGGCTTCGCAGTGCGCAGTGTGCCCGTGTCCTCGTTCATAACGAAGTAGGTTGTGGGCTAGAAATGTTTAAGGTCGTGGTTATTGTTGTAATGCCTTACTCTGGAAACGCAATAGTTTGACTTACCAGATTTTCGTCGCTGATGCTGTTGTCTTCATCATCATAGATCTTATAACGTATCACGCCGAATTTGCCGGAGTCTCGGTCGGTAGCGCGCACTTGTAATATGGGCGTATCGATATCCATTTCGGAGGTAACAACCGCATAGAAAGTGTCCTTGTGTCCACGTAACCGATTGAACACGAATTCGGGCGCATTGTCGTTCTCATCCTGAACTATAACCTTCACTGTTGTCAGACTCTTCTGTGGATTTACGAAATATTTGTTCGAGAGCAGACGCAACTCGAGTGTGTAGGCAGTATTGTTTTCATAGTCGAGATGTTTAGCTAAACGTATGCCACAGCCGTGATCCTCCAGTGTGATCTCAAAATTGGCTTCCTCATTGCCACGCACGATTTCGCACTTGAAACTGGCGTTGCCACGCGCTGGCTTCTTCGAGTTGATAATCTGGATAAGTTTGATTGTGGCATTGATGCCTGTGGTTTCTGGTACGCCAGTGGTGTAGCTGTCGTCACTGAAGGCGAGTCCTACACTATCCGTGTTCATGATGAGGCCAGTATCCATTTTGTTGTCCATAACGTTCTCGTCATTGGGGTCGGTAAGCATATGGCGCACAAACACCGGCAGCGTCGTAACCGCACTCAGTTGTGGTTCGCCCATATCGTAGGCGCGTATATCCACCTGATATTCGGTGTCCTCGTTCTTGCGTAACTCATCGCGTATGCGCACTGCGCCTGTGTCTGCATCAACTTGAAAGTATTTCAGCGCATTACCACGTCCAACTATCTCGTAACGCACCACATTGCCGGGTGAAGTGCCATCCTCATCTATTGCCGGCATGGTCGCCACGACCGTGCCAATCGGTTGGTCGTCACTGACCGTTACTGGCTCGGGTACTGTCATGAATTTCGGGCGCACATCGTTCCTATCCTCCACCTCGACAACCAGTCTTATTGTGTCACCTGGACTATCACCGTCATTTTCAATCGTGCCTATGATAAGTTCGTGTTGTCGCTTCTTCTCGTAGTCCAAGCCACTTGTGGTTCTAACCTCGCCGGTAGTCGGCGCCACCTTGAACAGTTCCGCATCGCCTTTACGCAATACATACGTGATTTCGGGTACAGTGTCTGGATCGAATGCCTGCACGGTCGCCACTAATATGTTGGCTTCATTCTCCGGAATGCGCACATCGATGCGCGAATCGGTGAACTTGGGCACCTCATCTTGCAGATCACGCACCATGACGGTCACACTGGCCGTGCCCAATCGCGCATCCGGTGCACCATCCTTTGCCGTTACCACAAATTTGTACTCGTTTACGCGTTCATAGTCCAGCTCCTTTGCAGTGCGTATTTCGCCGGATTTGCCGTTGATTGCGAAAGGTATGTCCGTCGGTATGGAGTAAGTTATCTCTGCATTGATACCTTCATCGGCGTCAGTGGCATGCACAATACCCACGAAGGCGTCTTTTTTGCCTTCGTCGACTTGGAAAACATATGGCAGCGTCGACTCATCGAACTCCGGATTCTTATCATTAATGTCCGTTACTTTGATATTCACCGTTGTGCTGCTCGACAAGCCACCATTATCCTCTGCTTTGATAATCAGCTGATATCGCGTTAAGCTTTCGCGATCCAACTTACGTATGACCATAATGACGCCGTTTTCTTGACCGACACCAAATTGACGTAAATCGTTGCCCGATATGATTGAGTAAATAACCGGATCATTCTCGGGATCGTCAGCGTGTACCACCGTCACCGTCGAATTGATCTCGGCGCCCTCGCTCACTTGCACCTCGTAATTGGACTTGACAAACTTCGGCGGCTTCGTGTTGGGGCCAGGTATGACAATAATTTCGACGATTGCCTGCGACGAGAGTCCACCAACGTCGGTTGCCTGCACCGTTATGCTGTACTGTTCACCAGCTAAAACTCGACCGCGCACCTCGATCTCACCGGTCTGCTCATTAATGGCGAACTTCTGCATACCATTGTTCGAAACGTGATATATTGAGTAAGTGACCACCGCATTAGGACCTTCATCGTTGTCGGTGGCGACAACTTTTGTCAACATGCGCTTCTCATCGCCCGCTGTGATGGTGATCGGTGGCACCATCGCTAGCTTGGGTGCATTGTCGTTGACATCACGCAGATGCACAGTTAGACTGAGTGGTGCGCTGGCCGCATTGGTGCGTGGCTCACGCGCAACCACTTGGAATCTAAAGCGACCCGGAGCAGGTGGATCACGATCAAGTCCTTCCTCATTAACGACCAACATGCCGTCTGAGCTGACAATGAACGACGGCGTCGTCAGCTCATAAATGTAATTAGGTTTGGGATCATCCTCGCCCAAATCGGCGTCCGTGGTTCGAAACGAAACCGGTCGGCCATTTATATCGAGCACCTTAGTACCAATAGGTGAATTTTCGTCGACGAAGCCTTCAATTTCAGAGGCGGCTATCACGGGCGGACTGGCATCGACGGGTTTCACAGCTATAGCCAATTTGGCGGTTGTAAAACGACGTCCAGGTGAAATCTCCTCGGCACGCACAATAATATCGTATTTCTTCGCCGTGGACGTATCCACAGCCTTGATTTGCTTTAGCACACCCGTTTGTTCATCAATCTCAAAGTAGTCCGCATAATTGCCGGGCATCCCACTCGCAAAGGAGTAACGTATACGCGAGCTTATTGTATCCAGATCGATGGCCTGTATACGTTCGGGCAGCACGGTGAGCACGCCCTGCAATGAACCCGCCGGCACCGAGGCTGTATACTCTGGATTAATGCAGGCACCATCGTATAGTGCGCAACCACGATATATGAAAGATGGATCCTGATCATCTGCATCGGCGACGTTCACCGTAAGCGTCGTAGTCGCCGACATTCGCTCCGAAGTGTTGCGTGCGCGATCCTATAAGGCGAAACAAGAAGAGCAAGCAGACAAAATGATTAATTAGTTTGTTCGATTCGTGTTGGAATTTAATTTGGCAAAGCGCGTTTGTCTGCGTTTGACTGACACACCAAATCAAAGCCCCCAACTGCAATATAATATGTACAGTATACACCCGTTGCACAAATCTCTGTCGGTGTTGTCGGTGTTAGTTGAACAGAGACCAGTCGGGTTGACAAGAATTGCCAACTGCAACTGTTGAATAATTTGTAAATGCCAATGGTCCAATGGACCTGGCAACACCAACGACAACGGCCAACGAAAACTAACAAAGTCCTATTCAATTGGCTTTGCGCGCAATGTGACAACAACACTACAAAATACGCAATTATTACGAAATCAAGCAAAAATAAATAAAGTAAAAAATAAACAAAAATTAAATGAAATAAAATAAAATAAAGCGCAACTTGATACGCCCGCTTGTCCGCACAGCCAGGACAGGATGTCAGATTCAAATTGCAACGAAGCATTTACGCATTTTTTCACTTACGACTACGGTTTTTAGTCGTGCTTTTTTTGTGTTTAAGCCTAGCAAAATTTTGGCTAAAAGTGCACACGAGTTGTCAATCCAAGCAAAAGAAATAAATAAATAAATAAAAAATAAAGAAAATGCGCCAAAAAAGTCGACTTCCTCTACGCCTTTGCTTTTCTGCCACGCCGCAAGTGTTTTTCCCAGTGTTTGCGCGTATGTGTGCACATTTGAAAATTTTCCACACACGTTTCAACGATGCTACTCCATTTACAATTGCAAATTTCCATTTGCAGAATTTTCTTCTTATATTGCGTTTAAACATAATTTATAAGGATAATCAACATTTGGCGGAGGCCAATTTTCCCAGCGACGCTTGTAACTCGCACTTGGCTTTTGTGTCTACCTTTTTCTTCAATGGACTAGGAACTTTTCTCAGTTTATCCAAATATGGCTTTCAATTGCATAAAATCAACTTTTATTGATGTTATAGTTCACCATACATTTTAATTGTGTTGCTTCTTTCTTTTTAGGCATTTAGAAGTTGCTGGTCTTGTTAGAGGCGCAGCTATCGGCTACCCGATTAGCTGACTAAATCAAATTCATATCATAATTTATTTTTGGACAAAACTGGCGTGTAGCTGTCGCCGTTGTTGTTGTTGTTGTTATTATTATTGTCGTCATCGTGATATTGTAAAAGTGCTATAAAAACCATAGCCTGCACAGATATGGGCAAAGATACAAAACGCTTTGAAGCGTTGACTAGCGAACGAAGACATTCGAAGCGCGTCTTTTATGGTAGGCCAAGGCAAGAAGCGACAAGACAAGTCCATGTACACTTTGACGGGGTTTATGGTTTTTGCTCAATTATTTGACTCTGTTTTCTTCTACGAGCTTGGCATTTAGATAATTTAAAGTAAACAAAGTTGTTGGCATTGAACTGTTGGCTAACTGACTGACGACTGTAACGATTTTCATTTCAGTACATCTTCTATCAAGCAGCTTCAAAATAACACACATACTAGTGCATATGATCAGGTTGGAAAATTTCAACATTTCCAAAAATAATTATCGGTTTATTTAGTTGTGTAATATCTGTACAGTTTGAGCAGCACTGCAGAACAAAACAATTCTCAGAGGCTGTTTTGTTTATCGAATTTGTACAGTTTGTTTAATATTTAGTGAATTTAACGAATTATAATAAAGTGAATAAATTATTAAATTGAAATTTAATAATTATAAATTAATTAATTAATAAATAATTTATCTATATATATAAAAATAATTATTTGTCTGTTTGTTTGTGTGTCTGTCTGCTTGTAGCCTATGGACTCCAACATCGTTTGATAGAACACCATGAAAATTAGTACATATATAGATGTCATCATGGAAAATGTGTGTATGTGAAGTTTGAAGTGATGATCTACCGGGAAAGTCTGGAAATTCGATCAAATTTTTTTGCCTAAAATGATAAAGGTATGAAAATCTCCACCAACGCCGCATACAACATTAGAGTTTGAAGGCATGCCAAAAAAAAATTTACTCTGAAAACTCACTGGGGCCCCATGGTACGTCCACAACACGACCCTGCACAGAGACCTCAAGATGACCACGGTCCTGCAGCACTTGATACCGAAGAACAAACGATCTCACCCGAACCATAATAAGGAGTAGACTAAAATATACCCGCACGTTCTCCCCCTAAGAAGGTAATAGCAGCCTTCTGAGTCCTTAGTCCAGTTTAATTCTGTATATACTCGTCGTTATTTTATTAAATATGTCATGCAGTTTACTGCGATTAATTTTTTTCGTTATACATGTGTCAAGAGAAAAAGCAACAAAACGAAAATCTTCATATTGCTTCATCAGTTTGCGGTTGATATGTATGTCAAAATGGAAACCGAAAGTATGACAAAGAAAATTAATAAAAAAAATTAAACTCAAATCGAATATTTAATGCGTTAATGGTGGTTGGTGATCATATCTTAGGTGCATTCAAAGCGATAAAATCAATTTAGTTCCCAATCCCAAGCAGCGCCGGGCCCTTGCTAGTAAATAAAAATAATTTCAAGTCACTTGGCGAACTGCTATCATCATGTTTCTTAATCTGATCATGTCTTCCAAAAAATGGTAGACGTTGTATGCGAGTGCAATGTAGAAAATGTTTCACGATTTGCAACATTAAAAACGGTTATAAAAAAGAGAGGGGTTTCTTTCAATTTTGTGCGACATACTTTGAAAATGATTGACTAAGTAAATCACCCCCACGCAAGCGCATTCATGAATTGAGTAAATAAGGAAAAAATGCAATTCAAATGTTTTGTGATATTTCGTGTGAGATCATTAATTGCACAAGCGACAGTAAGAGGAACAGCAATAAAAAATAAAAAAAAACAAAAACAGCAACAATTGAATAGACAACAGCAACAGAAGTAACAACAACAACAACAGCAACACCAAAGATACACGATTCAATTCAATGCAACACATTTCCAGTCAACACAATTCCAGTTGAATGTTGAGTGGAGTTTTGAGTGTAAACCCAACAATGCTGCGCAGCATTTTTTGGTGACTCTCTTGTACAGCAGAAAATGAAGCGAAACTCAGACATTCAGTTTCAGCATGCCGAAGTAATTCTCAGGCTTACAAAATACACTTGAATAATTACAATTGACGTCAAATTGCAAGAGCAACACTTTGCACCAAACGGAGTTGAGTGCAGTGTAGCAGATACATAGGCAGACACAAAAACAACACCTTCAACTTCCGTGTACCAGAGTAGACAAAAATCACTTTCGATTTTCGAAAAAAATGTGCAAAAAGAAGAAGAAGAAGAAGAAAACAACAAAATGTGAAAAAACTTTAACATTTGACATGTTAAATGTTTTTATAGCACAGCTCGGTGTCGTAAACTTTTTGCTTGCTTGCGCTGTTAAGATGCAGATACATTCGCAGTGACTGCATTAAATGAGTCAAAACGAGTGCAAAAGTTAGAAAAAAGAAAAGTAAATCGAAGATTGAAGTAGTTTCAATTGCTTGCTGTACAAAGGAAAACAAGCGCGCCGCGAAAACGAGACGCAGCGCAACTTTTGGCAAATGCAAACGCATTTTGTGGCGCATGTTTTCGGTAATTTGCAAGCTATTTTCGTGGCTGCGCATTAACGCGACTTTTTCTGGATTGTAGTGGAACTATTTTTTTTTTTGTCTTACATGAATTACCCACGGGTATTAAAACTGAATTTTAGTTTGATTTTTTTTTGTTGTTGTCTCTTTCGCTTCGCATTTCGTGGCATTCGAACACTAATTACCAAAAATTTTACTCCAACTAATGCTGAGCTGCGTTGTGCACATTGTTGTTTTTGTGCACATTACCCGTAATTGCCACAAGTTGCACGAGTTTTTGCTTTGTAGTATTTTTTGCTGACTTTTTTAAAAGACATTTGAGCTTTGCTGCTTTTTAGCTCTTCATTTTTCTTTTATTTTCTTGCAGAGTTTTGCGCGGGTGTTTTTTGGCGTTTAACATTTAACCAATTCGATTGTTTTTGCTGCTTCATTATTGACTCATTTTCGTTCGATTTTTCGGATAATGATGTAAATTATGGTTTACAGTTGAGCCATGGTTTTGTAGAAAGTGTGAGAATTTTCATGGCTGACATTTAAAATAGAAAATAATCACCTTCACCTTTCTGTAATTTTAGACTTTGATAAAATTAATTGGTAAAATTTTTGGTTAAAGCCAATGACATAAGAGTGAGAAAATCATTAGGACCTTATATAGGTGCAGCCATATTAATGTGAACCTTGAGATTATACTACTTTAACTTTATCTTACTTGAAGGAAATATGCCAGAGAATTAAACGATTGCCTTTTTACTGGCTAAGGAATCAGTTCACAAGCAGTTCATGAAGTCTACTGCAATGGACAATGGAAAGTTTGATCCAACAGATAATCTCTCTAAAGTAGAATGATTTGAGGGCTGTTATCCAGTAAGTTGTTGGCAAGGGTGTTCACAGCTGATTTGATTTGCTATCTATTGCTATCTTATCTCTAATAAAAAAGTTTTTCAAAAATTATGAATGCATTAAAAGAGATGAATGTATATCTTAATATATGAAACTAATGCGTATCTATATTCTTTCATCCGGAACTGATTTCAATAATCGTTTTTTGAATGTGTGTGGCTTCATAGATATGATAGTTCTTAACACGGTGGGTAGAGATGCAATTCTAGATTCTTTTTTCCATACTGTATGGATTTTAATATTTTTTAAATAACAACTAAATGGCACATGGCTCAGTAAACGAGCAATTTTGGCAGCTAAAAATGTTGTCGTTGATGTTAATCGAATCATTTCCCAAATTCAACAAACATTGCCCGAGGAGTTGTTGTCATTCAAATCGGCCGACTTTTTGTGACAGCTGTAAACGAAGCTGTCAATTGTACCCCTGACTATTATTTTTCTTACAATAAATTCACTCGATTTCTGTAGACTATTACATCATTAGCTACGTTCGAAAATTGGTACACCAATCATTTTGCTTCGTAATTTAAATCCGCCGAAACTGTGCAATGGCACGCGATTGCTGATCAAATGAACTATGGGAAATCACAATGGGAAATTCAGATTTGTATTGCTGCAAAATTCAGCTCAAGCGCTTACAATTCAATATTTGTTTGGCCTTTGCAAGCACTATTAATAAGGTGCAAGGCCAAACATTGGCCATATGAGGTTTGGATCTGGAAAATCCATGTGACTCACATGGCAAACTTTACCTTCTGTAGCGCAGAGCAACGTCCGGTTAAAAAAAAAGAAATCTCTCCAAGACTTTATAACCATCGACCTTTACCCTGTATGTAGCACCAAAATTTACTACTAACCCGAAAAAATGCAATTTATTGCACAATTGCAAGGCACTTGGCTGTTTGGTTGTTGCCTGGCGCTGCATGCGAGATTCATGTTTCTAACCCGCAGAGCGCCGTGCAATTTTCGGAGCAGTTCAAGTCGTAGGAAACAAGCTTGTAACATGTTTTCATGTAATCCGAGCCAAAAAAGATTTACGTGCAAAATTTATGTACGAAAATATTTTTGACGATATTAATTTTCGGCCTGTCACTGCGGCATGCTAATAGTCGCTACACATTTTGTGTTCGAACTAAATCAAAAAATGAAATAAAAAAATAAACTAATTTATTTTAAAAATCTTGCAAATTCCAAAAACAAAATTCTTTGCTATTTCGTCATATGAAAATAAATGCATAACTTCTTTCAGTTGAGATTCTTCATAAATGTTAATATGAGTTTGTGTGTGCGTTGCAACAGTTGTTTGCATGTTGCGCTATGAGACTTTTTAATATGCATGTTTGGGGGGGTTGGTCAAAAAATCGTTAACAAAATATTTTTATTTTGGCAACGAGTATCGAAAATTGGCATCGCGTGTGTATCGCACGCTATCTGCAATCAAATCTTTTTATTTATGCAGAAACAGTTACACAAACACATACGCCTACTTCCTTGCCATATTCGTTTGACTTCAGAGGAGGCTGCATTCAGCACTGCGCCGCACTTCATCGCGTCGTTAGACGACAATTGTGCTGAGCAGCATTCGAAAGCTGTGCATTTGAAATCCTGTTTGTAACTTGTAGCGTTTCGTTTTTGTTATTGTTGACTGCCGTTGCTATTATTGATCACACTTGCTGTCGCTGTATGACCGGCCAAGTGTGCTTCGAACGTCGCGGCGTTGGCACTGTGTACTTTGGCTTTTGCTCAATTAAAGTGCGTTTTATTGGCACATTTGCGTGTTCATATCTTGGTGTATTCACGCCTATTTCAGTATTTCAGTTAGAGAGAGATGCGTGTTGACTTTGGTGTAGGAGCGTGTATCTTTGACGGTTGCTTAGTTTTCTTACGCCCATTTTTGCATGTTAATTAAGCATTTTTTGGGTTGGGTTGGCTTGTGTAGAGTTGATTTGTTGCTGTTGCTCTGGCATTGAGCAAGCTTAAATTTGTTAAATTGTTGTTAAACACTTCATTTTTTATGCTTCGATTTAATAGACAGCTATTTTTCGGCCTATTCAATCTTTGTGTTAAGTCATAGCAAGTGTTTAATTGCTGGCAGCTGACCACCGTGCTGTGTGTAGTTAATGAGTGGATTGATTGTCGTGTTGTCTACTTTGCGATAATCTCATTTAAACTTGTACCAGCACAGATTCCTTGAACATTAACCCAGGCCAAACTTTATTAATTGAGGCTGTCTGCTCAAGCCTTTCTAACCTATGCTAACACTTTGCATAGCTAATTTTTATGTGTGCCAATATGTTGGTGGCACATATACACACGCATGCAGCGACAATGGAAAAATCAAGCGAATGAGCTTAAAACTTTTCAAAGCAAAAACTTTACAATCTCCAAAATGTTTCGATTGGTTCTCAGCGCGTTTCGGGCCGCATTTAATTTATGGCCAACACTTGGTACGTAATTTGTACATTTGGCAAAAAACCAACATCGTCGCTGAGCGTTTGTCAATCGTTTGTAAGCCGAGTTTTATAGCTTTGTGTCTGCAATTAATTTAAATTGTTATAAGTTCTTGTCTTTCTCATTGTTTATCGGTCTCTCTGTCTCTCTGTATCTTTGTTTCTGACTGCTCATATCCGCTTAAAATTTGTCTAAATTTGTGTTTGTAACTTGTATTTGTGCTGCACTAATGATTGTGGGTTGTCAACGTGGTTGCTGTTCTCTTTGTTGTTGTCGACAACTCGTTTTAATTAGAAATAAAAGTTATTTGAATGCATTACAGGTTAATGGCATATCAAGTGTTTTGCTGACATGATTTGATTTTGCTTAACGAATTAGTGATTGAATTGGGTGATCGAAAAGTTTGTGACCCCATGTTGGGTGTGGCTAATGCAATCCCTGACAGCGTTATTGTGTATCAAAAAGTAGATACAGCTAAACACTTATAAAAAAACTATAAAATGGTAAAGCTAAATACCAACAATTCTTTGTTTTGTGGATACTCATAAAAAAAATTTACCTAATTTCCTTCAAAGGGGCATTATATTCACATTATTGAACAAAACGAGTCTTTTAAAGCGAAATATTTTTATAATTATATATTTTTTAACGATTTCACGAAAAAATTTATTCTAGACGGCGTACGAAGCCCACTCGCTCGTGAGTAATTCTAGTTATGAAATAATTGGTGAAGTAAAAAGTTGAATTAGATAAGCACTCCACCGTATTAATGAGAATATTTTCTGCGATTAACCGGCTTTAAAACCTTTATTTCTTTAAATTATTATAACTACTCATAAAACCAGCTTATTACTTGAAGGTAGAAGACTAATGAGCTTAATAGTATGCAGCTTTTTCAAGAGACCTGATTCATGGAGGTACCTATTTTCTTTCAATAACTTTTAATCGTGGGGTTCTCAGTTCTAATACGCTAGACTCTGACAACCGAACATCAAGTGGTTCGAATTGAAATTTCCAAAAAAAAAAAAAAATAAATACAACAATAAATAAAATTAAAAAAGTATCGTCCAAAAAACTATAGAAAATAATTAGTCTCAGTCAACTTAATATTTTTATTATAATATACTTAGTTGACTACCATTGCATTGAATCTGTCGGCTTCCGAGAATAGTATCTTCTAACGCTGTTGCTGCTAAAGATGTTTTCACGTAGCTAGCATAAAATTGCTAACAATAAATCGTGCAGCCGTAGGTAGTTAAAAAAATCACATTGCAAAGATTTTAATCGTGAATCATAAGAAAAGTTTTACTTATGAGAAGCTTAAGCTGTTGTAAGCAAGTGAGTTTCACAAACTTTTTGTTTTATTACAAAGGAAAAACCAATATAATAATAATAAATAAAAAAATGGCACGTCCTGCTACCAAAAACACATAAAAAATTATTACAAAAAAACTAAAAATATAAAACAAGGACAAAATCAAAGACCAACAACGGCGACAAGAGCAAACAGCAGCAGCAGCAGAAACGACAGCGAGACAGGTATTGGGCAAAAGCAGCAGGCAAGTTGGAATTTCAGTTGAAATCCCATGCAACATAACTCAAAGCAACCCCCCACACAGCAATAAAACATTATTGTTTTTTTGGGTTTTGTTATTTGGAGCCTGATTGCGCTTGAGCAGCGCCAAACATTGATATTTTACGGACCGCAGCACGTATTTGTAACAAAACAAGTGTTGTTGCCTCTGCCTATGCCTACGTCTTGCCGACGTCTCGTTGTTAGTACAACATAAAGGACATAAATCGACAATAACAATCACAACTGGAGCAGAAAACACGACTTTGAGCAACAATTTTGCAAAATCAAAATGAATGAGTAGTGAGGGAATCGAATCGCTTTGACTGGTGTGTAGTGAAGTGGACTGTAGTAAAGTGCAGCGGCGAAGAATGCGGCAAATTGAAGTGAAGTGAAGTCAAAACGATGTGGTTTGCTGTTTGGACATTGCATGCAACATGCAACAACAACAGCGAAGATAACGACAACAGCAACAAAGAATGCTATGACAAAAGGCATAACAACAAAGAGCAACTTCAACAACAAAATGGCTGACTTGTGTGCGCAATCAAAAATCGTTTTTCCAAATCATTTATCAATTTTTCATTTAATTTTTTGTTTTTTTTTTTTTATAATTATTATTATATTGCTGCATTTGCTGAGCAACAGGATTGCTTTGTATTTGAAATCATGATTATACGAAAATTAACATATTTTGGCAGCAGCAAAATGCCATTTCAATGGAATGCAAATCCCACGGCCACACGCAAAGCTTAATGGCAGCGCCTAAGCTTTAAGAGGAAAAGCGTTTCTACACTAAAGTCATAAAAAAATTTTTTTTATTAAAAATTGTATAGCTATTTATTTATTCTTTAATGACATTTAAAGAATAACATTTATAGCAGTAGGATTTTAAATAATGACGAGATTACAAAATTAGACTTGGACTTGTGTTTCTGTGAGGAGTAAAGTTGCGCCGTTAAGGCAATGACTGCGTAGGCTATTTGCTAGTTTCTGCTTAGAAGGAGTAATATTTATTTATCAAAAAAAGTATAATTAAATTTAAAAAATTTCAAATTTTTATAATTTTCTTTCATAAGTTTTTTAATAATTTAAAAAAAATTTTTTTTAGTATTTTGTTTTATAATTATTTTTATTATTATTTTTTTTATTATTGCAGCAAAGCGTATTTAAGGAAAAATCTCCAAACTCTCATTATCCGAAGTATGTGCACTGAGTAGCTAGCTACTCGTTCGTCTACCGATATAACTGACAGTCACTTCGACTATATTACACAGTGTTTAGACACAACAACAAAAAATCATGTCAATATCGAATTGTTGTTGTTGTAGTTTTTGTTGCCGATGGCTCTTACAGCACTCGTGTTAGCTGCCAGTGTCAGTCAGAATGAGATCTGTTGCCGCCGCTGCTGCTGCTGCTGTTGTTGCTGCTCAAGTAGTTCGCATCCGTCGTCACTGCTGTTGCTTTGGGTCATGTTGCAATCATAATTCCACACTTCACATGCGGCGCAGTGCGAAAAAATGTAAAACTCTTGCAACACATTTTCAGTCATAGTTTTGTTATTTTTTTTTTTGCCTCTTTTCTGAACGAGTGTAACGAAATTCAAACCCTTGCAGTCATGCTGCCGCCTAAAATTTGAGCGCTTTATCGATTTGGATTGCAGTGCCAAGTCAGATAGCACAGAGCTGAGGCACAACTGCTCAACTGCTACATCGACTTCGAGTTCGACATCGACTACACTTGCCACAAATCGACGTGGCAACTCGCGCGCGCATACAGTGAGAAATCAATTGCATCAAATAACAAAAACAAAATAATAATAATAATAATAAGAGTTTTCAAAAAAATAGCTCAGCTTGCATAGAAACGAGTTAGATAAAACGTGTATCTAAAAAAAAAGTGGCAAGTGTAGTGCGCAACTGAGGTTGCGGACGCCAACGCCAACGCCGCTGTCGCTATGTTGCTGTCTCGATTTGGTTTGTCTCAGTTTAAACTTACTTTTTTTCACGCCTTGGGGTCATAATTTAGATTTTGATATTGAAAGTGGTGTTGCTTGGATCGAGGCGAACGAACGAACAAACGAACAAACGATCCATAAGTAGGAGAGTTAAATTCAAATGCCTATAAGTGGAGCACAAGCCGGTGTTGAATTATGGGTTTGTAAACTAATGTAAATTACAATTAGATGCCGTAAATATTTTCATGTAGAAACAAAGAAACAACAACAGCAACACCAACAACGTAATCTTCGATCGCTCTATAATGCTCTCTTGACTGCAAATGGTTAAGGTGCTTGGTTGTAGTTCGAGGTGGTGTTGGTGATGACGGCGTTTGACGGTTGTTGAGATAGGCACAAGTACGAGTATATTAGATTATGCAAATCAAAGAGAATTGAGTTTTTTAGCATGCTTAAGTAAGGGTTATGATTTAAAGCAGGGTTGCATCGATACGACTTATCTTTGTGAAAGGTCTTTCGTCTCGAAAAAATTCACTGAGATCATACATTTTACAATCTCAGATTTTGTATAGCTGCAGATGAAGTTCTCAAATAATCGTGCAAATACATATGGGCGAAGGATAAATAATCAGTTTATACCAATACATAAGACATTTTTTTCGATCCTTGTCGATGCTGTCGAATCGATGGGTTCCTCTTGTAGAAGTTTATCATTATCTTATGGGCATACAACAGTATTAAGCACATACAACTATTCGCATTTCGTCACTTTTATATTATATATTATATATATATATCTACCAGTGCAAAATATAAAAGCTAGAAGAGCCCAAACTGAACCGAAGTTAAAAATCTTATCACTTATAGATCCGATGAATATCTTTTGCCAACAAACGATTTTATATATATAGATAACTATCAGAATCGGTCGGATTCGTTCAATGCTAATCCCATAAGTGTTTATTATTTATTATACTCCCATTGCATAACTTTTCCTTTGAAACTTATACGGGAGACCGATAAATTTGAGAGCTCTACGATTGTACGATCGTATAGCAATACCCATACAAACCGCTGGATCTCAGTATTGAAGTGTAGTATGTTTAGTAAACATTTCTTAAAATTGTATCAAATCAACAGGGGAATATTTTTCTATATGTGCTCAGACACAGGAACATAGGCCAACATCTTATGGGGGATGAAAGAAGGCATAGCCGTGGTTAACGTTTGTCCTTGTTTTTATATGCGAATGCAGGAAACTTAACGAAAAACTAGCCTGCATATGTTGTTTTCGATAATATTGTCATTCTATTCGGGTTTTTATTTTTTTTGTATTAACATTTTTTTATTAAACATTCAATCATGTGTGTTTTAAGCAGAAAACGATATCTTATAAATGTTATGCCACGTTAATCGTCATTAAACAGACGTTTAGACATAAAAGATATTTAAGTATGAAATTTATTAACATCTTTTTTGCAGCAGACTACAATTTTGCGAAATCTCTGCTTCCAGACGCTATTTAGATATTTTACTAAAAGCAATACTCAATTAAAACAATAAAAACAACAAAAACAATAAGAGCAACCACATTCAACATAGTCAGTTTTCAGACTGGCTTTATCTAACTTTGTCTGCCAATCGAGTGACTAAAAATACATAAAACCAAATGCTTTTGCTTGGTAGTAACACTAATCAACAGCTTGCGGTTGAAGTAGCCGAGCAGAAAGCGCACATTTGAATTTTTTTTAAATAATTTTTTTTTTATTTAAGAAACTTTTTTTTTGGTTGTTTTTAATTTTTAAGTGAAACACAAAACATACACACACACGCTTAGTTGCAAACATGATTGCTCTTGCAATTGAAAACTCGAAATTAGAACTGCGTCGAATCACAGTCAAGTGAAGTAGGTGACTGCGCGGAACCCAATAGGTACACACACACACACACACACACACACACGTACTCAAGTCAATGCAAATTTCTGTATTTTGTTGTTGTTGTTCTGGTCTGTTTAATTTTTTTTATATTTTATTTATATTTTTTTGTTGCAACGTTTGTAGTTTTAAGCCAAAATTATTAGGCGTTTGGACAGTGGCAAACGACTGAAAAGCGTTCAACATCAATGTCGCCGTCATCGACATCGTCAGCGTCATCGTCATCGTCATCGTCTTTGGTTTGTGGTTGCTAGTTTTGGAGCGCTTGATCGTCGGCGCTGTGTTATTATTTCTAATTAATGACAATTTATGTAGCGTAATTGCGATTTATAGGCGAGCATTGCGAATTCTTAATTTAAAAATTGTCTGCATTTATAATTTTGAAAAGTTCATGTGCAGCTTAACGGAGCCTTTTTTTTCATTTTTACAGGTTCACATAAAACTGGCATTTTCGGGCCGGAAGTGCAGCATTTATTTTGCGCATTTTATTGAAGTTGAACTAGTTGAAGTATTTATTGCTGTTGCTACTTCTTTCATTTGTCATTATTCAAGCAACGTAAAGTAATTAAGTATGGTTTGTTGTTTGGTCTGCGCTTCTTTAATCAATTTCACGTTGTGCAAAAGCTTTGCATTTTACTGAACTTCATAATTCAGAAGCGCAACTAAACATGCGCCTAAGTCAAGTTTAATTGAATTTCATGGCCATTTAGTACAGACAATTATTTTTGTAAATTGCTCACCACAGCGTGGTGCTCATAGGCTGACTAGTAGGCTGACCGTAACTCAGTCCGTCCGCCACTTCTTTACATACAGTCGGGTAGTTTATGTGGCTCGTAGGTTTGTCCATGCCTGCCATACTGAACAAACTAACTAAATCATATATTGATCGAACGAGCGAATGTGCAAGATATCTATCTGCTTTTTGTTATTAATATTTATGTATATCATACGCAGCGCACAAATCGAGCTCATCTGTTGGTGCGTCCTACGTTGTTATACTCGTAGCTATGTAGTTACAGCAATATATTGGCTGCTGCCTACGACGATGATCATCGCCGATTACTTGTAGCTTTTGATTGAAAATGAGTATGTTACCCTATGCGGCACTAAATTGAAAATTAATTGAATAAATATCTGTCTGAGTACGTTGAACAATGACTACTGTTGCTGTTGTCTGCTATGGTCGATTCAATTTGTTGCGATTCGTTTGTAAACATGTTTGCTGACGCTCTTTATGCCTTTAAGTAGACTAAGGCTTAAACGAAAATTTATATACAATTTCATATGCATTAATGAGTAGGTGTGAGTGTGTACTTTGTATCAAATATTTTATTACAAAGCTTGATAACAACTATCTATCTTTAGATGAGACAAACTATTTTACACATGATGCGCTGTGCACATTAAATTTCCTTGTACACGTGTTGCGTATAAATTGGCAATTAATTTTTAATTAGTACCTAATAAACACGTTAAGCGTTGCCAGGCACAAGCTGCAGACATTTCTAACCTCTGCGCTGATGTAAATATAATTTTTAGCTGTGAGCAAAGTTCTGCGACAATCTCTCTCTTTTCTTTGTATCTGCACACAACCGCATGTACATGATTTATTGAACGTGTTAAATTGAAAACGCCTCTTTATGGTTACTTATATAAATACATTATTATTATTATCTTCCTTCAAGTGTCTAGTACAGTTTAATGCATGTTCATTCATGCACCGTGCCAAAAGACGTGGGCAATGTTATGTAAATGTTGACGGTATACGAGTACATAACAATTTAACTCTGTATTATGAAAATGTACAGTGACGTTAAGTAATATAAATGGAAATTGATATTTGTGAGAAGTCAGCGGAATAAGTGTATGAGAACATTTTGTTATGCAGCTCAAAGACTTTTTCCAATGTGTTGTATTTGCTTAAAATTGAAGATTCCTATAAGATTTTTCGATTTTTGATGGCTACACACATAACCAACCACTTGGCTATTTGCAAACGCTATTTTAATGCCTATAGGGATGACATTGGTCCCAAGATAATTAGAGCCTCTATTAGACCAGAGGCACGCGTTCTAATGATTCTGTGTTCCCTATAGAGTTTGTTCTGGCTTGAAATATAGTTTCTAAGCGTTGTTGACCATTAAATATTGTTTGGATTGCACTAATTATGTGACTGATTTTCTATTAACTGTAGAAAGAATTTAATAATAGCTTTAAACAATAGCCGGTTTAATGAGTATCCTCTCACCAAATTTCATGCCGATTTCTTCTCTTCGAAATAGTAAAAATATTTCAAAAAACCTTTTTATAAATAATTTGCCATTGAAGCCTCGTTTATCATCCAATGTTTCTTTACTACTGTTCTGAGCCAGTTTTATATCACACCTCCTGAATAATAGACAAGCTATTTTAGACCTTTTTGATCTTCGCCCACATAATTCTATATCTAACATAATTTTTTTTTTTATAAATTTTTATACTTCATAATTTTTCTATCCCTATGTTGTGTATTATATTATCCCACTGATTTTCATTATTTATCTGCCTACTCTTAGACTTAGCAATTTTTCGGCAAGCACATTATTTGCTCGAAGAAAACTGCATTCGTATGATTCGACTAGTACTCAAATTACCAATCACAATTTAACCATTTAATTGCTTAATTAAGTTTATGTCATGTTCATGGCAACTGCACAACTTCAACGAAAAATTGAAAAACATGACAATAGAAATGTTATTTGACCTCAAATCGCGATGCGATTTGCATAAACTGTGAAAATTCATTGTCAGCTTGAAGCATTTTGTGCCATTAACGCGCCACAGAAGTGAGCAAAGCAACTCAATTCGAGTTAATGACAACGTGAAGTGTTGAATTAATGTCACGTTTTGTTGTCGTCTAAACAAACAAAAAAAACAAAAAAAGAAAAAAATTGAAAAAATTTTCACGTGACAAGCGGGCGCTGCTTACTCGTACAACAGACGCCAACTAAATGAATGACTGACAAAACGAATAAGTGAGCGCATGATGGAGTGAATGAGTGACTGAGTGACTGAGTCAGTTAGTCAGCCAATGAATGTCCAAAATGAATGGCGGCGTCTTCGTTTTTGAATGCCTCAGGTTGCTAAAGTTAACGCAAATAGACAGCTAAGGTAGCTGCACTGATCGATTGATTGCTTGTTTTGCTTGCTTGTCTACTCGCTGGCTTGACTGTTCGCTTGCTTGCTTGATTGAATGCCTGGCAGTTGAATAACTAAGCTTCTAAACGATCGAACCAACAAACGTTTGAACGAGCGCTTGCATGAGCGTTTGTCAAAGCCAGCTTTTGTGTGCCATTCACCAGCGGCCCATAAAACGGTACAATGCGCTTGAGAGATTTTATTACCAAAAATAAAATAAGTAATAATAAAAAAATGAATAAAAGTAAGAAAATATAAAAAAATAATAAAAAATCAAACTGCGCACCAAAACTGCAATTTAGACGAATTTCTTTTGTATCTTATTTACTCTCTTCGCTTGCGGCCAAAATCAACTCGAATATTACAAAGCGCGCCACGTTCGAGGTTTTTTTTTTTTTTTGTGATTAACGTTTTAATGACAAAGTAATGAGAGTTTTTAATGGCAAACGAACGTACCACTCGGGTCGATCGCTGGTCGATCTTCGCAAAGCTTCAACTGCATCTTCAAGTTAAACTTTAACTTTAACTCCAGCTGAGCACGCCAAAAGCGGAGTGAGGCCAGTCTGGCTGTGCATATGTCAATTGCTTTGACACTAATTGAGCGTGCCTTTTGAAAGGTTATGCCTGCATTTGGCCAATAGTGGTGAGAAAGAAAATGCTGACTTTTTATTGTGTCTTGTAATTTTTTTTTTTTATTGTATTTTGATTTTAATGGTTATTAGTGAAATTTGCATAGCCACGAGCAGTGAAAATAAAATTGCACCT
Source organism: Cacoxenus indagator (assembly GCA_035041755.1). Taxonomy (NCBI): domain Eukaryota; kingdom Metazoa; phylum Arthropoda; class Insecta; order Diptera; family Drosophilidae; genus Cacoxenus; species Cacoxenus indagator. The sequence continues at coordinate 4,676,696 of JAWNKX010000682.1, read as the reverse complement.
GTAGTTGATTTCTCTCCATAGGCACTGATTTCCAATGAAGCACTATGAGTGACCACATAAATGGTGTGTGATCCCCATGGCGTTCTAATAAATAGTAAAGTGAATATTGAGACACTGGGAAAAAGTGTTGACAAGCAACGGCTTCCAAGGAATTGCTGTACGTGTGCGAATATACGAGGTGTGTTCAAAAGATTAGGCGACGATTTATTTTCCTCGAGCTACGTGTTATAGTTTTTCGATTTTGTTTTTTAATTATGTTAAGCTGTTGCATTTTTATTTTTTATTTATTTTTTGACAAAATCAAAAATAAAATTTTAAAAATTCGTGATTTCTGGGGCGGAAAGAAAACCGTAATAATGCCTAAGACTTGGCCAACTGTGATCTTTTCTTATTCCCAAAATTCAAAAGAACCTTGAAAGGATGAAGGTTTGCCATAGTTGATGAAATAAAGACCGCATCACTAGAAGACCTACAGCGTTTATCCGAAGTGGCTCGAGGTTTGCAGAAAGTGCTGGCACAAGTGTAGCGTACGAAATAGACATTGATGAATGATTAAATATTGAACACACCTCGTATGCACATTTTTTATATATATTTTTTATCAAACATTTCGCTTAGTTCAACAGTTGCTTATGAGCGTATGTTAATGTCAAATAAATTCTTTTGAAAAGTCATAAAGTGGCAACATCTTTTAGCGAGTGGTTTGCTAAAATTATGCGCAGCTGCTTTGCACTCACATTGCAAAAGGGCAAAAAGTGGAGATACTTTATTGTAGAGCGACTTGACAGATTTGTGTATGCGCATGCGCTATAAATTGTAGATACATTTTTGTATCTATTGCTGCTTTTATTAATAGTTCAGGTGAGTTCAGATAAAAGCTAATCTATGCGACTTCGTTAGGGCAGTAATATTTGAACTAAACATACAGTTGTATATTATTTGTAATTTTGGTATAAATAATTTCAATAGCACCAGCTGATTAACATTTCTAGCTGCCATATAAGTTATTGCTACCACTTAAAGAGAAAAAATCACATTCTAATTTTTGCAGCTTTCTGCCTTTTATGGCACCTGTAGGGTATTAAAAATTCCCGAAATTCCATTGCCAAAAAGATTTGTAAGAAATATGCAAACTTAGACTAGCGACAGACGAACGAACAAACGACCAGCAAACGAATTTGCAAATTTTCTACGCTTAACGTGCCGTAGGAAATACGAGTGATCAACAAACAAAAACAAAAAGAAAAAAAAAAGAAACAAAAAATGCAGCAAGAAGTCACCGAAATGTTGCACAGCATTGCTTTGAATGTCGCATGCGTCAATTGCGGACGCGCGCTTGGCTGACCGACCGGCTGGCCATATTTAGTATTTGAGTGAGCTTAGAACGAAAGAACGAAGGTATGCTTTGGTGAACAGAATGGCAAAAAAAAGCGCAAGGCGTCAAAGCATATGCAACATTGGCAACAACAACCACAACAACAACAACAACAACAACAGCGAAATATATTGCAAGTAAATTATTATTGTTGCTGCTGTTGCTGTTGCTGCGGCTGCTGCTGCTGTGCTGGCTACTCTTGAGATGGCAGCCAGCCAGCCTGCCATCCTGTCTGGCAGCCTGCCAAGTTGTAAGCATTGACTTTCAATGCGACATTTTGCCAAGTGAAGCGCAAAACGTTGCTCTTTCTTTCTCTCTCTCTCCTTCGTTGGATATGACAACAACAATATCAACTGCAACATGGCGGTCCAAGCCGTGCGCTTAAGATTTATGGTTTTGCTATGCTGCATGGCAAATTAATCCAGGAAGTGAATTTGTAAAGGGTTGACTTGCCTCGACTTGATCGCCGCGCATTTGTTGCAGCTGAGCTGCGATTTGAGCTGTGCTGCGCTGCGCTGCGCTGCAAGTCAGAGCGTCTGCCAACATTTCTAACGCTGCGATGAACGCATTGCACCGCGCAATGCGCAACGTGCAATTCGATGCTCATCGTGGCCAAGAACGCATACGCTCGCTCTGGTCAAGATGCATGCGTCGTTCAAGCCTTGGCATTGCGCTTTGCCGTGCGTTTTAGAGTGAAGACATATTTTGCGATTGCTATTTGATTTGATTTGTAATTGATTTATGTGTCGATGTGTCAACGTTGTTACGTTAGCCTTATTGTTTGTTTGTCTGTTTGCTTGTCTGTCTAATTCATATTCTCTGTGATGCTGTTGTACTTACCGATGCAACAATTGTCAGATAGTAGCGCTGTATCTTCTCGTAATCCAACGATCTGGCAACCGTAACCTGTAAGGGTGACATCAAACTGACATTAGAAGTTGCGCAAAACCATAACAATAAATATAATTAATTGTACAATTAAATTAAAATTATGGCATTCTTTGGCGAGTTGCACAAATGTGCGCTGAGTGAGTTTGATGCGTAACGATTTACAAGCGAGCACGCGTGATGGATGAATTAGCCTGTAAATAGCAATGACAAAAAGACCGCTGCGTCCGTGGGCGGCTTACAAAAAATACACGAAGAAACCGCTAAGTTATTTTTAAGTAGCAAAAGTTGAAGCTGCTAGTTGAAGATAACAAAGATTTATTTCATAGCTGCCGCTGCGCTTTATCGTCATTATCATCAACATCATTAGCATCAGCATCAGCATTGACATCAGTGAAGTCATCGTCAAATGCAGTGCAGTCAATCTTTTGTGATTGATTCCAAATTGATTGGCTTTTTGTGCATCGGATTGCTACCATAGACTGTAACTTAGAACTTCTTGCTCACCTGGCCCTGATGTGGAAACGATATAGCAAATGTGCCATAACCATCGGCAATGGTCATTTTTTCATCTTCCGTTGTATTTATATTGCCCTCGACAATGAAGTATTCGACGAGTCCATTGACGCCGGCATCTTTATCGAGCGCTTGAATGTTGCGAAAGATTGTTGTGCCAACTGGTGTGCTCTGAAAATAGACAACAGAAAAAACGATGATGAAAAAGCGAAACGCAAAATGAAAAATAAAAGAAAAAATTATTTAAAATGAAGTGTGGAAAGAGAATGAAAAAAGCTCGCATTACTTCAATTGGCAAAAAAATTCAAGACAAAGAGATATCAACACTCAACTCAACTCAACAACAACAACAACCACTCGCTCGTCATCATCATTCCCATCATCATCCACAACATTCATTATTGCTTATAGTAGCATCAGCATCAGCATCAGCATCAGCATCAGCAGCAGCAGCAGCAGCAGCATAAGAATGCATCCGAATACGAGTACATAAGAATGCAGTTAGCGGACGCCATTATCATCGTTCTAGTCATTGTCGCCATCGTCATAATCAAGTTTATATCACTTGCAATCATCACTCATCATTATGTTGCCGCTGACAGCTTTGAGTGCCTTTACTGGCTGCCTTCATTTTCGCAGAAAATTGTTGCGCACAACATTTACCATAAATTAATTTTCTTGCACCGGCTTCGCCAGCTACACGCTACGCCTCCCTTTTAGCTTTGCTGCCATATTTGTTGGCGACACCAGTTGCTGTTGTTGTTGTTGTAGTCGCTGTGGCCTCATCGTTGAGCCAGCGTTAAATACTGCATCTAGTCTAGAGACCTTAGCACTAGCGCTGCGCTCCTCTTTAATATTTATAAGGTTTACTTTGTCTAGAACTAAGAAAAGTATCTTTGCTCATGTGAAATTCCTTTGTAGTAGTTTCTGGTTTGCTATACTCGTAAAGTTGATTAGCTCGGCCAACCTTAGGGAATTGTTGCACTTATTTGGTGTGAGGGTGTGCGTTTGTGATAAGTGAAATGTGCAGAGCAATTTTAGAGTCATTTTGAACTATATTGTGTAACTTCAGGGATAGAAAGGAATCTTGTGTACAGTCTGAGTTTTTTAAATCGAAAATCGTTTTCAACTGCTGTAGTTTACAATTGTGCGTTCTATACGAAGTGGAATGCTGGGCTAGATCGCTGGTACAAAAGCTTCCTTTAACTCCTAATAAGTTAAAACAAATACATATTTCATCATAATCAAGTTGTTAGCCCTTGAACTATCGTTGAGAAAGTAAGTCAGTTAGTAAGAAAGTGTGTTGTAGGTGAGAAATCGAATTGGCATTACAATACATTAAGTCCCTTACTACAGCGGCAAAGTCTGTTCAATTCGTACTACAAAAGAAAATATCTATTTGAAGGGTTTCTTGTGTAGGGAAAATTACGTCTTATTAGCGTTAAATGCATTTTGAAGGAATCACTTAAAGATGACTCATGGCCTGGGCGGCCTATCAAGTGATTACTCTAGAAATTATTACAAAAAAATTACCATTGGGAGATGCTCGATTGGAAAGGAAACAACTCGCAGACATTTTTGAAGTATATGATATTAGGAGCTTGCATGAATTCTGGTCAGTGACATCTAATGGTCGAAGTTCAGTGTAAATAGCTGGCAAACTACACAGCTGGTTTTGATGGTGTTGACATTTCTCAACACTAAAATAGCAGTCTTCCATTTAGTCTTATTGACTAATTTAGTGTATATTGACGCTAATCAAGTTATTGCATTTTTGACATTCATTTCGGTCGTTATTTGATTTGAGCAACAGACTCAAAGTCATTCCCTTGAATGAAAACGCTAGCAAGAGTTGTTAGGAATACACTGTTGGAGTTCAAATGTGAAGGTCTGCTGCAACCAGCGTACTCTTCAGTCATAGCGCCTTCTGATTACCACTTGTTTAGTTCCATGCAGCATAGTTTGGTTGATACACAGTTTCGAAATGCTAAGAATCGCTGGCCAACTATTATCGCTCTTTCGATGCGCTATTGCCATGTTGCCAAAGAAAAGGTTGTAGAAAATTAAGAAAATATTTAAAATAATACATATTGTACCAATTTTTGTCTTACAATGGTGAGAATTCATTCAAGCACCTCATACAACTATTTTTCAGCATAAAATGTGTGCCTAGAACGCTCAACCCCCACTATAATACAGCAGCGTGTAAAGTGTTCCCTTGCATTTGGGGACCACTCTACTGAAGCGGAGAATGCACTAGAGTCGCGCTGGCAAAGTAAAATGAGCTTTAATATATGAAATCATGCACTTTACAGCTGCTCACTTCTGACTTCATTTCAAAGCTGACAAAATTATCTGTGGCAAAAGCTGCCAAGTGGTAAACAAATAAAGGGAGCGGTTTCAGCTTTCTTTTCAGATAACGAAGGTATGCACATCAGCTTGTTTTGTATTTTGCTGCATTTTGTCTGCTTCCACTTATTTTAAAACGCTTCCTCTTTTTCAAAGCTACAGGTATTTAGATTGTAAATTTCGTCCAAATGCTGTAATTCAGTTATGAAAATGTACTGCCAGAGCGACAAAGATATAGTTTTTGCTTTCGTACTATTGGCACTGCCAAACTGTCGACGACAATGACGACGCTGATGGCGAGCAGTTCTTAGAAAAGCATTTTGCCCGCAAGATCGTAGTGCGGCAAAATAAAGATAACTTCAAGTTGGCGATGACCAAACAATAAAACGATAAAGATTGTTACCGTTTTGTGAAAAATTCTAAATACAAAATGCAGTAAGCCCCAAAAAGGAAAGCACACGAAAAGGCAGCAGGCTAAGAACAAATCAAATAGGAAAAAAAGAAATAAAAATTAAAATAAAACTAAGGAAAAATAAAATGAAAAAAGCACTCTTGCAGCAAGCATTGTTCAACGATGGCGGTGCAAGCCTTAGTGCCTGCATCTAAGTACAGCAGGTAAGCGGCAACGAACGACAACGTGCCGAGGACGAGCCAAAGTGCAGTTATGTAACGGCAATATTTAAGCCAAGTCGAGTCAAACGAAGCTGAGTCGGGGCGAGTCAAGTTAGCAACAGCCAACCAGCCAAGCGACTAGACTTGGGCTAAGTCAACTCTGCCAAACCTGCCAAGCACAGAGATCTGAGCAAGGCGTCGTCGCCTTCACCGTTGTCTGTGTTCAGTAAGCATTAACTTCTTTCCCTTTTTATTTGTTTTTTTAACTCTTTATAGTTTTGCCTTTTTATATTCATTTTTTTATATTATTTTCGAAATGGTTTGTGGTTCTATGAATTTAGTCAACAGTTAAGCTGCAAACGCTTCGCTCCGAAACATGTGCACTTCATACTTTACGCCTTGGGCATTTGCTTGAGTTGGTCATGCACGCGATTTTTGCATACTTCAGTACACACAAACAGTAAGACAAAAAAAATTAAAATAAAATAAAAAAATATTCAATGCAAACCAATTCATTCACTTAGTGCAAATGCATGAAAGATACTTACAGAGGCAGTCAGTCATTGTCTTTGATTTGAATAGCGTGTGTAGATGCACCAAAAATGTTCTCATTGGAAAATATATTTTTCTGCTTTTGGATTTTTTCTTATTGTTGTTGCTTTTTGTTTGTTTTGTTTTTGTTTTTGTTGTAGTTTTAGTTTAGTATTTTTGGGCTTGTTTGAGGGTGTAACTTGAGTTGTGTGTGTGTTTAACCACAAACTTCCTCGGCATCAGCGTTGCAGTTGCAGTCAGCGTAAGTTTAAAGTTCAAATTGTCGTTGTTTGCTTTAGTTGAACCCGGCAGTTTATCACTCGTTTCTCTATATATATTTTTGTTTGAAGCTTTATTGTTTTCTCCTCCTGTTGTGTGTGTTTGGTGCTTGTTGTTGACTTTGGTAATTGGAAGCTGTGGCTTTACTGTGGCAAGTGTGGGAGAAATTACTTGCTACAAACAAATGAAGAACTTTATCAAAGTTAAGCGTTGTGTTGTGTGTGTGTGTGTGTGTATTTGTAGTTTAATGCATTTGTCGTTGTTGTCATTTATGCGACTTTAGCTATTGTTGCTTTTCTCTGTTGCTGTTTGACTCGGTTAAGTGCGATAAACATTTGCCAAGCACATCACATCGTGCATCAGGTTGCTGTTGCTGTTGCCGCTTTTGCTATTGCTGGCTTACATCTTTCAACTGGCCTTATTTTTTGCGATTTTTTCTTGCTTTGTTTTGTATTTTTTTTTCACTTTGTTGCATTGCTTGTTTTGCCTTTTGCCTTGCCACAGTGTCGCATACAATTTAATGTATGCAAACGGTACGTGATATACTGACTGTGGCAGAGTATTTTGCGATGCAATTGTTTACTCTCTGTTGCTGCTGCTGTTGCTGTTGCAGTACAATAAATTTTATTTGTTATTTTGTTGTAAGTGGCAACAGCAACAGATGTGGGTGGTGTGCAACAGCAGGAAAAATATATACTTTTTGGGTGCTAGTGAGCGAAATCGGCAAAAGGTATGAAGTTGATTTTTATCAAAAGCACGAAAATATTTGTTGTGGCATGTGGTATTTTTTATTTATTTATTTTTTCTTGGGAACAAAGACTATGAAAAATTACAACAATTTTTAGTTAACTACTTTAAGTGGTTTTGCGCTGACATTTGATTTCGATCGCTTTTTATTTTCTAAATCAAATTCACGTTAATTATGTGTTATATGAGAAATCGATCGCCCCGAGAAACCAGCCGAGTCAGTCAGTGCGACACGCGGAGAAAGAGACAGTTAGACAGACACGAGCGTGTCTAATTAGTCTGCGCATAGCGCAATTACGCACAAACGGGCACAAAAGGAAATGATATTGGGGCCAGAAGTGGCATGGTCGACTTGGCGGTGCAAAACCAAAAGCAGACCAAACTACACTTGTGTGGCGTACACTTGTACGTGATCAAATTGGTGTGTGTATGTGTGTGTTTGTCTGTAAAAAATTAACAATTCAGTTATGCTGTGCAACAACTCACAACATGTCCCCCAGGGGACACACTGCACGGTGGTAGACCGCAACAAGTGCTGCTCTGTGAAAGCTGAAGATGTTTGCAACAATCGTCTGTTAGCAGCAGACGACAACGACAACAACACAAAACAAACCAATTAAAATACTTTATTGTGGTAGCTTCATAAAAAAATATGTACAATAAAATCAAAAACAAAATCAACAAAGCCAATTTGAGATTTGGCCCAATGCGAGCAATTAGCCAACATTATATGTTACAAGTACTGTTAGCTGCACACAAATTGGCTGCTGCCATTGAAGTTATAACACTTACGTACAACAACAACAACAACAAAAATACAAAATAACCACGCTCAGACACACCCATTCGATAGCGAGGCAGACAAATATACAGACCGGCAATTTTTGGCATTCCCGCATTTGTCACAATTTAGCAAATTGCTAATGAATTATGTAGCCTATCATGTTTAGGGCATCGTCGTCGGCATACACACCATCCTCACCAGCAATTCTGGCTAGAACTACATATGCTTGCCTACCTCAAAATGTCTGTCTGTCCGTGTTATGCGCTCTCATGACATCATCACCCACTATAACAAAGAAAGGCAGACGACTCAGTCGCGCTTTGTATTGAACACGTTACGTAGAAGGTCAGTTAGGCAAGCGGGCAAGGGGCACACTCTATCAAAAGCTCGCAAGGCACAAGAATTATGCGCAGCTGAAGAGCATTCAACGCGGTAGTAGCAGCAGCAGCAGCAGCAACGGCAGCTGAGCACGCCGCACTCTATGTTAATGACAAGAAGCGGTGGCAACAATGACGGCGGCTTTGGCAGCAAAAAAAAGTCAAGAACCACCAACGAATAACAACAACAATTTTGACTACAAACAAGATGGGCTTAGTTGCGTCGCATACGCGAGTGTGTGGCATGCGGCAAGTACAAGCTACAACAAACAATATTGTTGCTGTTGTTGTTGTTGTTGTTGTTAGTGTATAACAAATATTGGTCTGGTGTTGATATTCATCTTTATATTTCGCTTTAAAATGCCATATATGACGCGCACGCTGACCGAGTGCGAAGCCAAAGCAAGCCATGTGACCAAGCGAGACTAAGACGACATCGCCATCGTCATCGTCATCGTCGTTGTTGTCGTTGTCGTCGTCTATAGATGAACTTAAGCCCCGGTCTTAAGGACTTTGTACTGCTGATATAGCAAAATCAACAACAACAACTACAACAGCAATAACAACACTCGCATCGTCATTGTTGTACACCATCAAAAGAGGTCGCATTGGAAAGTCGCCAAACCAAGCCAAACGCAGCGCTTAGCCCGCTTGCTTTCATGTTCATGTTCTGCTGTCAAGACGCTGCTGCTGCTGCCTTCTGCTGTCGCTTCTGCTTCTTTTGCGTAATGAATAATTTATGAACAAAATCCGCTTGCGCACATTTACTTGCCGCTATCTATCTATTTATAAGCATAAGCCGTATGCCTGTCTCGAAGTCTGTCTGTCTGTCTGTCTGTCTGTCTGTCTGTCTGTCTGTCTGTCTGTCTGTTTCGCATATCCCTTACACTCAAACATATTCAAATTGCTTTCATATGTCGCTAGCTAGGTCTCCGCTACACCAGCGTCATTGAAAGGCTTCACAGAGTTTGATATGCTTGATTTGTTGCAATACCGCTGAGGATTACACGCGGCCCGCAGAGACAAATTTCAGCAGAGCGTACACATATACCCAAAGACACACTGAGTGTTATATCTAACATTATGCAAATGATTTGCAGTTCCATTTCAGTTTAGTGTAGCGGGCGGTGCAGTACGACAACATGGCTTTGTCTGTCAAATCAATTCATTTGTCGGGATTGAGTGATGGGTGCAAGTTTTGGCTTCCTTTTGAATGTTTCAAATAATTTTTCCCTTCGCTTGTACCCATTTAAATTTGTTGCTGCATTCTTCTTCATTGATTGAGATATAAACATGGCATGCTGGGCACTTGACCGACTTAGCTTTATCGCTGGTCAAAAGTTAAACGCTCTTTTGTCAATAACTTCAAAGTGCTACCAGCGCCTAACAGTTTTTTTGGTTGGTTTTGGTTGGCGGAAAACATGTTTCAACGGCACTGCTGTTTCATGCCTCAGATATTTGCCGCATAATAAATAACAACGCAGGCATGCAGTTTGATCATCTGTCTGTCTTAGGCGCTCTTTAAGTCAGTTAGTCAGTCTGTCTGTCTGCCTGGGCCTCGTTGGTTCGGTTGCACGAAAGCAGCGTGTGGCTTTCATCGTACATACTTTGTTCGAGTGGCTTGGGATTTTCGTTTAGTTTTGGTATTTAAAATTTACGCCAACTACTGGCAACAACAACTTTTATTTTCTTTAATTTTTTATTTTTATTTTTGTAATAAGAAATAAACGGCAACAACATCGGCAGCGGTAGAAAAAATAACTAACAAAATGTTGCGCTATAAAAAATTGTGCAACAGGTTGCAACGCTGCATGCGGCATTTTTTCGCCAAATTTGGCGCTGGCATGCATGGAGGTTGTAAAGATATATTCCAAACAAAACAAACAAACACAAGTAGGGGAAAATAATGAATTTTCGTCTATAATTGAATAAGATTGTGTGAATTTGCAGCAACCTTTTACTGATTAAAAACAACACCAAAACGAAAGACTTAAGCAGCAAACATGGATTCAATTACAGGCTTGTTCAAATTCTGTTTGTGAAAAATCAAATACCAAAAATTAAAATTCAACACAAAATTCACTTTTTAAAAAAACGTTTACATTGCTCAACTGCAAGTCTTCACTGAAAAAGAGACCACCAAGGCATAATGCAATTTGAAGCACACTTTTAGCTGCCTGGTTGCATGCCATGAGAAGAGCACATAAAGCGTCTCATTTGAAATTAATATTTTACAAACATGCGGGAAAAGGTGGCTGTCTGTCTGTCTCTCCATCTGACTATCTGTTGATTAAAGTTTTGACGCCCGGATTTGATGTGCACCGCGCCTCGACTCGACTCGAATCGACTGGTTTGCATGAAACGAAATGACGCCGAAAAAAGTGAAAGTGCGCAAGGAGCCATCAAAGTGCATTTAATGCAAAGATTTTAATGTGTGTTTGTGAGAGTGTTTCTATGATTGTGTTAATGCATATTTCCTGCATCGTTGCAATTAAATCGCAAAAGCTTTTTTTTGGTGCTCATAAAATTTGCATTTTCATTACGAGTGTTACGAGTCTGCAGAAATTTCAAACCTCATGATCATATAATCTTTTTATCGTTTTAATCGGTTTCGAAAATCATAAAATTTATATTATCTTAACAAAATTATATATATAGATTGAAAGTAGATGCAACTAAGGCATTGAGCTTACCTATACGTACACACATATACTATATTATTGATCTCTCCCTCCACACTTGTTTTATATTTGTGCGAGTATTCAAGTTCCTGTCAGAATTGTACGTGGTGATAGTCCAACTTGATCTGTATAAACGAATAACAACACCAGGTATAGCTGAGCATACGATACTCTATTAAGTCTTCCTGACTTAACAGCTGACTCCTCTATCAACTAAAGACAACTGTCGTTTTTTGAAACAACACGCCAGTCGATCGGCATCGTACAGTCCTCAATTAAGCGACGATTAAAACACTTGCATATACATATTGTATTTTTTACACCCAACGTATTTGCACATGAACTAATAACTATTTATTTCGATAACCGTAAACGAATTTAATTGGCATTTTCAGACAGCTCATGGCGAGAAGAGCGTCTGGATGGTAACTTTTGAATAAGCTATGAGTAACGGATTTGTATTATACATGCGTCTACAAGTGAAGCAGCTAGTGGGTTAATGTGTTGCTGAAATCTGGCGAGATATAGATTGAATTTTACAATTTATAAATGGCAGAAGTTATAAGTTATAATTGAAGTTTTTATTTGAAAAATATTTCTGCTTTGCCTCATATCGAGCTTAAATTTAGGCGTATGTATTTTCAAGACCCTATTAGATCGTATAGCCATGATATAAAGACAAAATTTACATAAATTTAATTGTAGGTTCAGAATAATCTTTTCGGCGCCTTAGATGTAAATTGAAACTTTCTTTTACAATTTGTAGATTTCTTCGAATTTGATATTAATATATTTTTATTTTTTGAATTTTTTGTTAACGAGTTAAGTTAAAGCTTAGACTAGGAACACACAATAATGCCACATGACCCATAACTGTTGCAGCGTGGTTTGTATGAAAACGAAATTCCAAACTGATTAAATGATGCCAAAGATTATAGAGGAAATTAATTTACTTAGCAGTCAATAATATGAAAGATTGCTAAAGCATCGTGGAACGATCTCTTCATGCCAGCTATTTGAGATTTAATGTTTATTCTAACATAAGCTCATTTCCGATTGTTTTGTCATTACAAGAAATGACTGTAGAAACGAGTTAATTGCAGTCGCTGCAGTCAAGTCTTTGCGAATATCAATTATTATTCACGACGGATATGCCACTTGTACAGAAATTTGCCCAAAAATATCGTGTCTGCAAAATTGCAATTTGTTTAACTGAAATTGCTGCCGGTACTACACCATCAAAACTGTGGCTAAAGCTGCAACAATTTATGAACTGACTCAAAAAAAAAAAAAAAAATTTTCTAAATCGGTTTCTTTTCTTGCTTATTTCGGATTAAATTTGCTGCTTAAGCCGTTTTTTGTTATTGGTTTCATTGTAGTTGTGGCAAACAAAGCGCAAATAAATGTCTAAACCATCGACAATTTGAATTTAAAGCGGCGCGCTTTGCAAACCATATCAAACCCAAGTAAAGCCAAGCCAAGCCAAGCGAGCCTCAGCGAAAATGTTTTTGGGCAAGTCGGCATTTTTTGTTGTTGTTGAGCGGATTAGTGGCATAAAATTCAATCTGACTCGAACTGACTCGATCTGAGTGCTATTCAAACTTACGCTGAGGTATTGACTGAAGTGTATCATGTAATTAAACACTTAATCACAATTGCTACCTTCTGCGTTACTTATTGTGATAACCCGACGCGCCATTCCGCCGTTGCGGTCTTGGTGTGTGTCTAAGCCGCAAAATGCCTTTCCAAAGTGGCGTATGTGCGCACAATAAGCCAAGTTAACATGTTCATTTTGGTTGTTTCGTTTTATTTTCCGTGATTGAGCGACAATAGCAACAATAACGATTTTAATTCTTTCGACTATTTGAAATTGTTGTCTGTGTGCTTTACAGCGAAACACCCACTGAATAGTGCGCATTTATCGGTACGCTTTGGCTCCATTGTGGCTGCAGAGAATAATGCTGATACAATACAAATGGCGAATAGCTTTGTTCATTCAGTCAACGAAGGCGGAGTTCTGTGAAAAATGTTTTTTCAAGGTTGCCGACCGCATACTCGTGTGTGTCGAATTCAGAAAGTCTCAGTTGATGTCGGTGTTTGAAATGGACATTATAATTCCTGTGATTTACTGTTGACAAATTTGATTTTGTTTTTTATTATATTTATTTTTTTTTGTAGAGAGAATAAATTCATAAGATAAAAATCATAAATATTGCCAAGAAGTTTTGACCACTTAAAGACACCACCAAGTAGGAACCTTTATTACACCCGCTATGGACCTGTTATAACAACTGCTGCGACAGTAGATCATTCGCCAGCACTACTGGGTAGCATCATTTAGAGAGTATTAACTCTTGTTCGTGTCTGAACTTGTTTGTTGTTTTTGATTCCTTCCAATTATCTTTTTAAGTCCACCGACAGGCTTAGTCGCTATTCTTTAAAGGCATTTCACCATATGCCATTTCGTATCTCGGGGACTGTCTATTGTTTATTCGATTTTCAATTATAATCTCAGACCTTCAATGTAAGGTAAAGAGAACCTAGTAAATTGATTAAAATTAATTTATTTGTAGACTTTGTTCTGAAACAATATAACGAAAGTTCCATGGAAATTAAAGAATTTCTCGACTACGAAGGAAAGAGTAAAAAAGAAAAACCACCGAACATTACAATTTGTCGCTGTTGTTTAAATAGATAAGCCGAAGACGGTAACGATACAGTACATTGTAGCGTTTTCCCAGCGAACAGTGCAGCTGCCGTCTGTCGAGCTTTTCCAGAAGCAGGCGCTGGCTGTGTGTAACCCTGATCCATTCTTCTGCAACACCTTCGCGTCGACGATGTATCTGAGTTCTTTTTCCTTTTTTACGAGATTATCCAGACAATGGTCCACGACATGTCTGATCCACATGTTAACTTTGTCCCTCTTATACTGACGATCGCCAAGTATATATACAATGGCGTCCTCAATAATGGGTTTGACCTCGTCTGTTTTAAATGCTGGTGTCATTTCTACGTACGAGTTGGCTAAAACACTAACCAATATAGTATTGAGGTTATGTTGTTTGTTGTAGAGTTCTGACAAGCAAAATGATCACACTGATTATTATTATTATTATTTTCTAAAGTTAAAGAAAGCTTAAAATTTAAGGGCCTACTACCGTATTTCGGTGTTGTAGATTTGTGTCACTTCATTCATAAGGTCACTCCAACTTGTTTTAACTAATAAAGAAGCTACCAACACCCTGGAGCTCCATTTACGACAACTCGAAATTAAATTCGTTAGTTGTCAGTTGACTGACAATTGCAGACAATTCGACATTTAGCCTTCAAATTAGCCTTTCATTATAAAAGGCACTAAGAAAGCAGTCGGACATGAAACTACAAAGAATAAGTTGGCTCTTTAGGTCATCTCGAAGCTCATGCTATGAAACAAGCTTTTACTGTGCGAGGCCATACTGAAGAAGTTAACAACTTTGTTGCGATGCATCCAATTCAAACCTGAAAATTCTTCAGAGGTCTCAGTCCAAGCTACAGCGCAGCATTGTAGGTGCACAGTGGTATGTGATTTGAAGAGTCCACATTAAAGAAGACATCGTAACAGATACCTCTGTAGGTTGACAAACACTTTCGGTGTTCGTATTGCATCTTAATGTGAAGGATATACAGGATATATATAAAGAAAAATACATAAAAGTACAAGCTAGTTGAATTTCTGGATCATGTAGTTCCACTGAAGCTCTTCGAGCAATTCTAATACAATGCAATAAATTCTTATTGCCCCCAGAAGCAGTGTTAACATAACGTTTAAACACATTCTCCATTTCAACGTCAGATGCTGATGGGTGTTGCAGTTGTCCAATTCAGCAAAACCATTTGTCATTATTTCTTCTCACATACTCTGTGTTAAGCTCTCTGTCTCTCAAGTTTATTTAGGTTAATGACACGCTGCATTAGTGAAAAAAAAAATAGAAGCATAAGTAAGCACATATTTCGTTCAAATCATTTTTGTTATGTTGAACAGTTGCCTCGGCTCGTTAATAGCTTAATTGGTTTGCCCGTGGTGTGTCAACGGCCAACGCGAGCATACATCACAACTGCAATTGCAGAGTTGACGTGACGAGTCGTGCAAATTGCTCGTCTTTGGCCATTACCAAACGCATTAATCTGCGTCGACTACCACTTGCCACGGCTGCAGGTCTTAGCAACATGCCACTTCAACATTACGAGCGCAATCGCCGCCAGCAGCATTTAGCATTCTAAGATGGCGGCGAAGCACAACTGTCAGGCAAATCGGCAACGTTGCCCAAAAAGGGCTTTCATTAGCGGGCAAGTGGGCAAACTGTGCGCACGCCATATAAGCAACCATTAGACGGATGCTTGGTGGGATGGTACTATACTCGTAGATGTGTATTTGTGTTTTCTTGTGGCGTGGAGCAGCGCAGCTTTGCTTTTCACTCAGCTGGCTGTTCTGTTGAACGGTTTCGACGCTTTCTAATACGTCAACAAATAATTGAACGCTAATGGTTAAAATAAATAATTAACGACTGTCAATACTGCTAGTGCTTGTCGTTGTTGCTGCTGTGTTTCGTTTTTGTTGCAATTGCCACATCAAGCAACATGTTGCCGGCACTTCATTAGCGGACAACCAACTTGCACTTCAACTATTGCGCACTGAAATCAATGCATTTTGTGATTTGCCTTCGCTGAATCAACACGATTGAATGACGTTGCCACAGTTGTAGTTGCTGGTCAATAGTGTAAATGCATTTCCCTCATCAGCGCTTTTCTTAGCGTTTATGTGAAGTACTTTTTTGCGTTGCTTGCAATCAATGAGCGAGCAAAACGGGTAAACTGCGACGAAATCAGTGCACCGAAAACAGGAAGACTTTAAATCATTTACTACGTACAGCATTCGGCAATAAAATTGTCGCCGTTGATAGTTGTACAAATGGTTGCATGAAAACGTCTCGCCGTCAACGCCGTCGGTCACATGACACCAACAGCTATAAGCCGCGCCACAAAGCTAATGCAGACACCTGCCAGACTTCATAGCCAATGCCGTCGTCGTCGTCGTCGTCTTGTTACACTTTTAAAATATGCGCCGAACGCTTTAGGATGTTTTCATGGAAAATTAGTGTTTCCTTACTGCTTTCGTTGCAGCTAGTTGCAGCATTGGCGTTGTTGCTTTGGCCAACTAGGTCGCTTACTACATATCTTTCTTTTTCTTTTATTTACTTTTCTCCACTTTTGTTGCGCTTCCTGGCTTTACTCATAGTCTCCTAACCAGTTCTAAAGTCGCCTGTCAGTATTACGCTGCGATCTGCAACGATCAATTAAAATAGCAACAGCGTCCAACAACTGTCGACACTCACTGTGCGACTGCTCGCTTTGCTGGTTAGTTCGTTTCAAATGATTTAATTGCTTTCTAAAATTGTATCTTATTTAATTGACATTTTTTTCTTGCTTTGTCTTTTTGCAGCGCTCGTCGTTTTCCCTGATGTTGCAATTGCTTTCTGTTGTTTTTGCTGTTGAACTACTTAGGCTGCGTTTGCCATAAATTCCAGTTGTTAGACTCGAAGTTCAACTTAATGGTGAAAGGTATTTGTATTTGTTCTGTGGTAGCCATATAATAGTATCGATTTTTTTATTTCCTAATGCTTTCTCCCATTTGTCTTAAAGAAGTTTCAATGTAAATCTCCCACGTATTTTTTGCTTCACACACTTACAAAAAAAAAAAAAACAATTTTCTACTTAAAACTGGCCGCCAAGCGTTGTTGCGTGTTGGCGCGTTGCCACGAAACACCAACAAAGAAGTATCCAAATGCTTCGCTTAAAAGATGATGAAAGCTTGCAACTTGTCGCCTGTCATGTTATTTGTCATGTTGCTGATTTGGCGAAGTTTGCTTGTTCAAATTTATAATTTTTTATTTTTTGTTTTGTTTGGCATCTGCCTAATTTTGTTGTTGTTCGCTGCCTTTATAACGTGCTGTTAAAATGTTACTCATGTCCAACTGATAGATACACTGCAAACTATTACAGAGTTGCCCGTAGACTCTACTAGAGCGTATTGTCTGTCTACTAGAGCGTCGTGCTGTGGTTAAACATTGCGTGTGTCCTCTCATGTGACTAATTGCGCTTTTAGCCAAAATTGTGCAAAGTGACTTTTTATGTTTGTGATAGGTTCACCTAAGCCTTTGACTAAAAGTATCTGCACGCAGTTGGACAGGCGAAAGTTACAATAAATTAAAACTTTGTCTTCACTTTGCTGGCGCTGTTGCGGTTAAATAATTCGCGGCATAGGAATCTTCGAAGGCGTAACATATTGTTAGTGTTAACAACAGATTTTATTATTCTTTAATCCAGTCACTACTTAGTAAATTACCGCTCTTGAAATTTCTAATATTATTCCGTTACTTACTGGTAGATATGTCACCAAGGATTGTTGTCCAGGAGAAATCATGTCTTCTATTTGGTTTTGTAAACAAATCAGTAATTAAGTCAGAACATCCGCTCATGCCGACTAAAGGCCACAATTGATTAAAAATTAAAAAATTAATATTGGAAATTATTCGATAAAAGAAACCAAAATTAGCAGAAAAGTTTGGAGTATCTTATACAGCCGTTGCTTAATTATTCCTCAACGTCTTGTCACCTCAAAAAGAAAACGGGTAAAAGGGTTCCGTGCTTATAGCAGTGCTATACTGCAGAAGACAATGATGTACTGAGTCGAACTGAGTCCCTGTCCACAAGATTCGTGTTTTGTGATCGGTTCTCCATACGACGGGCTTCAATATGTTGTGTCATCCATACTACAAACCAGATTTGGCTTGAACAAATTTTTTGTGTCCAAAGATGAAAATAAGTTGGTTTGCAGTACTTCTCCAATGACAATGGATTAAAAGTCAAAGTTATGACACAGTTACAGTTAAACAGATACAAATGCGGTACAAAAAATATCATGCAATGATAAAATATGTTTCAAGTATTACGCTAATTGAAAAACTCCAAATTAATATTTTTTTTAATTTCTCAATTAGTTTGTGTATACCTTAAAGAACATATTTTATCGTTGTTTAAACTTTTAGGAGCAAGTTACAAATATTATAGTAGAAGCAATATTTGTTTTTTTATATTTTTACCGTCCTTCGCAGAGCTTATAAGTGCAGCTACTTGTCTCTTAAAATTGCATTTACTTCAACAATTTTTATGTTCAAGCTTAATAGCTTTTGTTATAGTCTATCTTAATGAAATGAATTCGTAGCCAAGGCAATGGGGTGTACACAAATTCTTTGCTTTTGAGTCACATAATAAAGAATTCAATTCGGAACCAATTTTGAAAGCTCGAAAATGCCCATACGAGTACACAAACGGAAAAAGGTAAAAAACAGTTTGCCGTCTTAGGAAGCGGCAGTTTTGTGTTTACTTAAAAGCACTTCAAGCACAGTTCGTGTGGGCGTCAATCCACTATAAAAGCCGCCTACCAGCAACGAAGCGAGCGTTGACGACTACTCAAAGTGCTTAGAACCGGTGTTGGCGTTGACTTCAAACTTCTGGCTTCTTTGGCCAGGCTAACCGGAAAGTTTTAATTGTTATTTATTTGCTGCACGCAGCAAACAAACAAGAGCATACAAGTACACTTTGCAGAACTCTAAAACGGTGGACAAAGTTCGAACAAACCAAGAGCAAGAATGAGTACAGACAGACAGACAGATAGATAGTTAGATAGATAGAAAAATAGAAAGACAGCTAGATAGGTCGTTCGATAGAGATATAAATATAGATAAATAGATATAAAGTTAAATCGTTAATTATAGTATATATATATGAAATTTATAGATAAATTATATCTAGAAGAAATAAGTATGTTGGCTTACCTCGGGCACGGTAACTTCATAGGGTGTGTTCACGAAGCGCGGTGTATTGTCATTGACATCGGACACGCGTACAATAATCGGAATGTTGCGCTTCTTATTTGTTGCGCGAATCGTACAAGAGACCTGCGGAAGTTGGAAGAGAGAAGACCATTGCCGTGGGGCAAGTTAGCGGCGAACAAGCGACATGATTAGCTAAGACTACGGGTATAATGAGCATGTGTTAGACTGGCTAGTAAGCAGCTGGGGCTTTATTAATAGAGGAAGATGCAGATGCAAATTCATGTGCATGTGCAACTACTATGATTGGAATTATAGTAGAAATAGAAGCACTTGAATTACACACCACGCGCTTGGCACTCGCAGCTGCCAACGAAAATGTTTATTGCCAACTTTATGACAGCAACAACAGAACAACAGAAGTGGCATGGGGCAACATCATCGACAGCTTCTAACTGCATCGAATCGGGCCGGCGATCTTCACTCATTAGCGTACACCAGCTCACTCCCACTTAATTTATGTACGCCCCAAATCAAAGTGGCTGAGCTGCGCGTGTGTGCCAGGAAATTGTTAAATTTCTCTATTACAAAATATGTGCGCCGCAACATGTTTTTGTCTTCTTGCAATTGGCCAAAGTGGCCAGCGTGTTTGGTTGCGCTTCATTTCGTAACGCTTTGAACTGGTGTTGTTGTTGCTGTTGTTGCTGTTGTGCTTGTTGCGATTCTCACCTGAAAAACGATGTGACTCAGATTCTCCTCGTCGCGATCGAGCGGCCGCAGCAGTTGTAACTTTTTGCCGCTAAGCAGAAACGTCGGATTCCCCTTGGGAAAGACTAGATCGAGCGCAATTTCCGTATAGGGATCGCCAGAGATTGGCAACTCCGGTGGCGTTGTCTGTTGTCCGATAACTGTAAGTGACAGCGAAAGGAAAAAAGTATGAGAAATGTTGTAATAATTCAGTTGCGGAAAACCGCTAAAACTAAATAATTGCTAAGCTGACACTGACAGTGGTTTATTGGTAGGTGGCTGGTTGGATACCTGACGAGTGTTTACGATATATTCAAGAGTTAATTAATGAGTTTTGAGCATTTTCTAGAAGAGCAGGCCATATTCTTTCTAAGATGAGCAAACAAATAATTTTAAAAAAATCTGAGGAATCGTATGATATATATATGTATATATTATGTATTGCTGCAGAATGAAAAAGGACCTAAAGGGTGTTGTTGAACCAAAAAAGGGCAATTTTTATTAAAAAGTAGACACTTAGAGAGAGAAGTCTGTAGTATATAGGAAGCTACGTCTGCAGAACTTTTTTGGGATATAGAATTCTGAGTATAGTATAATATAGTATAGTATAGTATAGTATAGTATAGTATATTGAGAAAGTTCAGTTAGCGAAAGACAAAGCCTGTACTACACACAGCGGGTCATATCGGAGATTGGCCGGCTTATGGCTTTTAAGTTAAATGCAGAGAGGTAAGCTCCAGACTAAAATGAAACTTACTAGATAAAAGTACATAACTTCAATGGAGATATATGAAATATATCTATGGGAAACAATTCTTAAGCAGAACTGTTTGGATATTAAGCTTGAGAAAGAAGCCTGTAGGTAAACTGTGGTTCTGTAGGTGAGACAGTTTGGTATGCAGTCTTCAGATTGAAAAATGTTGCATGTCTAAATTAACTTTATTAAGTACCATTAGGATCTTGAATGTAGATCTTGAAGGTTTGTTTCCAATAGTGAGGGACAATCACAATTTGTTGCTAATATGTATTGTCAGCGATGATCAGTGTTGAAACCCATAATGGCGGCTGAAGCTGCATTGATACAAATTAACCAGTTCACTGCGACACGCCATTAGGTATAATCTACTTTGTTGGTTTAGAACGAGAGTAAAAGATTTTAGGGAGTATCGTTAGAGAAAAATTATTTTAGAAGAAAAAATTTATAGTGACAATGTTGTTCGGGGAAATTCTACGATGTGTCAAAGATAAATATCTTTAATCTATTTTGTGAGAAAGAAATTCGAAAGAACAGTGCGAACAAGTTGAATGAAGAATTGCTTTCTCTTCTATGCTTTCTAGAAAGATACGAAAAATAATAGTGGGCAAGGGTAGGAAAGATAAATGTATTTAGGAAATACGTAAAGTAGTAAGTGCAACTGCCTAGCAAAAAAGAAATATCTTCTGCTATCCGCCTTTGACTTATAGCTTATTTATGAACAATGCAACTACCGCATCATATTTCCTAATGTATGCATGAAAACATGCTCCAAAAATAGTCATTCGCATACACACAATTTGAACTACATTCTATGCAGATTACGCGCACGTTGCCTTTCTCTTTGTGGGGGTCAAGTTGTGCTCCTCGACGACGCTGCAAACACCCAAAACGTCATGCTAAAGGAAAAAAAAAAACACGCCTCTTTGAATGCAATGTAAAATAATACGAACAAAGCGAGTCAAGTCAATTGAACGATCGATAGACAGACGGCCGCTTGGAGAGCCAGTCGGACATCGGTCTAAACATTGAATATTATTGCCACAATTCAAGACGAGCGTTGCTCTGATTTTACAACATGGCATCAAAGCCAATAATTGTGGCCAATACAGATGCAATGGAAATAAAGAGCATGGTTCGAGGTAATTTTATGTGTTTATGTTTGTGTGTGTGTGTGTGTGTTTGTGTGTGTGTGTATTAGAAGAAGCCAATAAGAAGAATAGCCTGTGCTGCGAATTCATATTGTGCTTCGTACAGTAGCAACCGTTGCGAGTTGCCAGTCCAGGTTACAGCCACTTTTATAGCTTTTAGTTTTATCTATTTTGTTGCTGGGTTTTGTTGCACTGGGTGGAGAACTTGGCAATTGTTTTTTCTTCCTCTTTTATATTTTTCCCTTTTTTTTTTTTGTTTATTTTCTTTACGCTATCTTCATGCCATTTTAGTCGTTGGTTTTTTTTCGGCGTTTTAACTTTGCACACATGTCAAGCTAAGAGTGGCGACGCACGTAACTGAAGAAGGCAAGAAGCAACAAGCAACAGGCAACAGAAGATATAATTATGGCTGCTGCAGTTACAGCTGCTTTGTTGTGCCTTTCGGTCAAGTTGCATGCCACAAAGAATTTCTGTCGATTTTTTTCCATCCTTTTACAAAGTCGTAGAGTTGAAATTATTTTGTCGGTTTGTAATTTTCCAAATGTGGAGGCGAGAGAACCTTCTATTGTGGCACAACGTGTGGAAATAAATCTATTACAAAGAAATTGCTTTTATTTTTTTTCGCATATGTAGATATTTAAATAGAAGAAGTATTACCCAGTAACGCTTTGATATACTATCAAATTGCCCAGAGAAAAGATCTGAGGAGCCACACCAACGCCCAAAAGTTGCATCAATTACTACTGAACTGCTAGCAACAATCTTAATGAAAAATCCGAAAAAGAAAAAGAGGCCGCGCGCTGAAGTTCGAGTGTTGGGCAAAATAAAACGAATTAAAATAAATGCCAAAGAAGCACACTTCTGGCAGTGGTTGCCGCCAACTAGTGAAACACGCTCTGACTGCAGTAGCCATCACAGCAGTAGTTGAAAATATTATATCAGACATCATATGTCTGTCCTTAGCTGCATGTTGCACGTTGCAAAATTACCGCAGAAAATTGCTGTGCTGAGTACGAAGTTTGAGCGTGTTCTGGATACATTTAGAACGAGATTTATGTGTGTTGTGCTCTTCTTTTCCCTAAGTATTTTCACAAATGATCATTTACAAGTTGTTGCATTTACTAATGATATGTTGATGCCATAACACACACAGCTGTGCATATGCATATGTGTGTGTTTGTATGCGTCCAACAGCAACGGCAACGACGACGACGACGACAACAATGAAGAACATGACTTTCTATACCCTACATGCCGTGATTGGCATTATAACTTTGAAATAAAGAATTTTATTATTGTGACATCGGACTCCATAAATTATGTAAGTATTATATGTTGTTATATGTCCGTTAGTAATATTTAAAAACTTCTCTACCCTTATTTGAGCTAGAGCACTAATATTTCTTTCCTTAATAGATTTTATTAAATTTGTAAATTCGCGTTGGGATCTGTTTACTGGATGGCTAAGCCCCATACCTTATATAGATGTTTTTTTTTTTGAAGACTCGAGCTGAAAGTAGGAAAAGTTCAGGATCGTGTATATATATGTAGAACAATCTTAGAACAGGTTTATTTAGCTACTATATAAACATATGACTCAAACTTCTTTTGCGCATCTATGTCTGTATTAATACATGATTTTTTCGAGCACTTTTTACCCTGCTTAACGTAAATATATATTAATGAAAATTATATGGTTGGAAAATTATTGTTCTCTGGTTGTGCGTTATGTAGTGAAATGCGTGAAGCGTTTTAAAACTTCGGTTTAGCCAAAGCAGAAATTCTTTGTTATTTTTGTTGTTGTTATTTTTGTTGTTGTATTTATCGCATTTATGCTCGCTGGCATTTTGCAGCATATTTCATTTGGTACTACATGCAAAGCACTTTAGAAATGAACCACAGCTGTTGCTGTTGGACCACTGATGTTGCTCTCATTGTTGTTGTTATTATTATGACTATTGCTACCTGCTTGCATGCTGCTTCCACTGCTGTCCATGCAACAAATGCTGCTAAATGCACGTGACGTTGTTGGTTTTTGCTACACTTGCTCCTTTTTTACTACTATGTCGAATTCCATAGACTCGTTTTATTAATTTAGATTTTTCTGTTGTCGATAAAAACTAAAAACCCTTGATGTGCCTTAATTGGTGTTGAAAATCAAAGTACATTTTGTGCTTCGCATGCAAGTGATTGGTTGAGAAAGCAATTTAAATGATCGTGTGTGTCATGATTTTTATTAACACACAAAAAATAATAATAATAATAATAAATAAAATAAAAAAAATTATAAATGCAGAGCAGTTGAGCCCATCGAAGACTATTGGAGTCAAGTAGCGTCGAGTAAGGTATTTAAAGCAGCTGTAGAAATGTGCACCATAAGTGGCTAAATTGAAATGTTTCAAATCGTTCGTCATGGTATGTGGGGAGGAGAGCGACGATTGCTGTGAGTCTCGCACTACGAGTAAAGTGCATGCCTATGCCGTCTATCTGGAAGTCCACTTGCCTATTCCTTAGTTCTGGACGACACTTAATAAAGTGCACTTTATATTGGCAACTATGATCATTACGCTTCACATCAATGAGTGTTTGACTCGCTTCATCGCGCTGTTGCAGCATCCTGCCTAGTGTTGTAAGATTGTCGGCATTTTTATTTTATGCCAGTGCTCGAAACAATTTTATTATAATGAATAGTTGAAGAGCTACTGAAGTGTCTATGAAAATAAAATTAAAAAAAAACACTTACAATAAAAGAGTATAAGGTAAAAAAAACCTTCACCTTTTTGAAAGCTGGCTTGCTTTTCATGCCAAGCTGACGGCCACACAAGCATGACGATTGCGGCAACCTTAGGCTGTGTTTAGGATATTAAGAGGGCCGCCAGTGCAAAGGACAGCGTGAAGTTGCAACAACAGCAAGAAGCGTCAATGAATGAATTGAGTTTGTGGCTGGAGTGGTTGCATACACTGGGTTCACTACTGCGCATTCAAGCATTGGCTGTTGGCTTAATGAAGGTAAGAGCAACAAAAATGTAGCTCTAGCAGTGTTGCAAGTAGCTTTGTTTTTATATTTCTTTGTGTGTGGAATTATGTTGTAAACGTGGTGTATTACGCCGCCTGGCCAGACAGCTTGATTTTATGCCCGGCAGCGCGTTGTCGCAATGAGACGGCACTAAAAAGATGCGGCAGGCAAGGATTGCAATTTCGGTCAGCTGCTTTTGTTTTTATTGTATTCAATGGTTTTTTCAAAGGCTTAAGATTTTTTATTTTATTATAATTTGGTTGTTGTTGTTGTTGCTTGCGGCATCTTATGGGTGAAATTGACTTTTTCTTCTGTCTTCTGTTTATATCTGAAGGCTTTCGTTTCATTTTAATGTTCGCATTCAAATGAATCGCTGACAGGCAAATGGCAACACTTTCCTTTTATACTCTGTGCATGTCCATTTGTGTGCCCTTAACCGTGATCACCAATATTGCAACAGCTGCAGTAACACATTGTTTAGTTGCATTCTGCTTTTGGCTATAAATCAATGGACTACAACATCGTCAAATGTTTTAGTCTGCATTTTTACGCGTTTTGCTCAACGCCGTTCGTAAATTGAGTTTGAATGCAAATAATTCTTCAAAGGCAACTTTACAAACTCGTTGGTGCCTCTGCTCTGCTCAGTTATTTATTTATTTATTTTCACGCGCGCCTTCTGTCCCTGTGTCTGCTTGTCTGTCTATGCTGTCTACGGGTGCTTCAGGTGCTTCAGCCTGTGGTTTCGAAGCCTGGTTGAGCACAGATTAATGCTCATAAATCTTCGACAGGTCGTCTTCGTTTTGTTTACGCTTAGTTTTATTTTCGTCGTCGTGTAAATCGAATTTATTATTGTATCTTTTCTGACTGCGCGACGACGGCGATTTGCTGTACTCTTATTTGGGTTTCGTTTAATGCAAATTAAATATGCAAAATTGTTAAGCAGCTTGCCAAGTGTAGATAGTGTAGAAGTTGAAATGGCGAATGCGTTTTTATTGCAGGCCATATATTTTATATTTCATTGCGATTGGTTCTTTGTGGTATTCAAAAGGATTACTTGAGCATGGGAGCGATTTTCTTAGAAGAAGTCAGGATTATTTAAATTATTCTTGATTCGTTTTGTAAGCATTACGGATATGCTAAGAAGCGATAAAAATTGGCTTTACTTATATGTGTTTTTTTATATTTTTTTTTGTGAAAGCAGCTACTGAAGAAGTCATAAGAATCGTACAAGTAAAACATAAAATTAGATTGTTAAGCTGATTGTATAAAAAATAAAAATATAAAATACATAATTGGAAAAGTAATTGAAGAAGCAAAAGTGCGTCATACAAAGCCAAATCCGGCAGACAACGACGACGACGATGACGACGCCGATGACGCCGATGCCGACGACGATAGCGACAATTCACTCTGAATGCGTACAAAATGGCTGTAAAAAACGACGCTAGTCGTGCTTAGCCATAAAGATGCTACAGTAGAATCAGCTGGAGTCCAGCCAAACTGCGGACGTCAAGATCGGCGAAAGCGAAATATAATTCAGCGTATAATGAAAATTAACGATCGCAGTATGGCAAATAAATTTTGATCTTTTTCAAAGAGCGAAAGAGCGCACGGCGCCTACCACGGGAACGATCTGCGGTAGGGTTCTTAATGTTGTTGCCTCGACGAGAGCGGTTGAAGTTGCGATACTTCAGCGTCAGCGTCAGCGGCAGCGGCAGCAATTAATGGTAATTATTTGAAATTAGCATTTGTGGCGCTGTATTTGTGATGCCGCCACAGATCCACTAAATGTGGTAAACTGATATTTTGCCTTTGACTTTGGCTGCGACGGTTCGCATTGGCTTAGATGCGGGCGCGCTTTGTTGCTTGTTTGTACAAAGAGTTAAGGCTGTGGCAACTCAATTTCCGGTTTTCTCTGTTGCAAGTACAGAATGATTTATATGCAACAAAAGAAAGAGGAGAAAAAAAAGAAAGAGTCATGTTTTATATAAACGAAACTGTTACTAAAGTGGTGTGTAACATGCTACACTTTATAGTTGGCTATCATCGTCTTTGAACGTTGGAAATGATTGGCTAGAGAATGTTTTTCTGAGTCGACTCTCTCGAAGGCAGTGCAGTTGCTTGGTGAATTCATCAATGTACGTATATATTCATTAGGTGTACTTTAATTGCTATTAACAGTCTACTAACACCAAACAAGGAATTGAGACGAAAAATAGGACTCATAAGTATATTACAAAATGAGCTGGGAAAAGTTATCGCTCATAAGGTGGTAAGAAAGGGAGACCATGAGATTAGTATAGTAGTCCTCTTTACTTTTCTTTAGTGATTTAATAATGAAAGTAGACCCAAAACAACACATGAGTACATAGCAAAGCATACTAAAGAAATATTACGTGGGTGTGCTCAGCAAGAGTGGAGCAGGAGACTGTCGGTAGTTCAATTACAAACTTGAACAAGCTAAATACGTAAACCTAGGAAGAGCGAATAACCATAGATTAGAAGAATGAATTCTCTATTCAGTATTTCTTGAAACTATAGGGTACTATACTTACGATGTGGGTGTCTATAATAATTCCAATTTAAAAAAAAAAGCACCTTCTCTTTCCGCTAGACATGCAAGAGCTTCTTCTTTTAGTGAGTAGGTTAGACGTAGTGTTTGCTTGCTCGCTGTCATGCAATTTCCATTCAATTGCTGGCGACCTTTGGATCGCACTCTATCAGTAAGCAAAAATTGTATTTATGTTAAGCTTCAACCCTGGCCACTCGACAATAAGCAATTGCGAATTGTAGCTAATTTATATAGAGTTTTGCTGCATCAAGCGCTTCTATGAGTGTCTTTATGTGTGTTTATGGTGTTTGTGATGAGGTATAGTATTTCCTTTCATAAACTACAAAAGTAGAACAAAAATTTCGAAAGCGAAGAGAAAGAAAGAAAGAAAGAAAATAGGAAACGAATTAAAACAGATACGCGCAGCAGTGCAATGACTTGCCACATGACAATGGTTTTGTTGCTGTTGTGTCGCACATTTGCCTACTGATGATGTTACCATTCATGCGGTCAGACGGCCGCCCATTACTGACTGTCTCACTGTCTCACTGGCTATACAGCAGCCAGTACATTTCACGCTACGTCAGTCAAACTGCTGCTTGCCATCGGCATCGTCAGCTTCAGCTTCATTGTCAGCGTCATCATCATCATCATCAACTGTGGTCTTTGGCTCACCATTGTCAGCAGGACATGAACATTTGGCGTATCTTTCACAAAAAGGAATTTGCGAAATTGAAATGGTAATTGCTGTCAGCTTTTAGCTATTCTACACTATTACGAGTGTATCGGTTGCCCGCCCATCTTTTCCGTTCGCAGCTAAAATTAACGTTGCATGCCTTCACATGTCGTCAGCACATAGTTTTATAAATCGAAAGATGTTATTCCAAAGGCTTTTTTATAGACAGTTGAATCCGACTTTGGTTGGCTTTTGGTCAAAATGCGCATTTGAATTCGACTCCTGCAACTCGTTGCCGACTTCCTGCTGCCAATAATGACGATGCTGCCTTTCGGCTATATTAGAATATTTTCGTAATCAAATATGAGTACTCAGGGGTTTTCGTGTTTTACACCACCAATCATCTATATATTCAAAACTATTCTATCTACATACACACACGCACTATAGAAATGTGTTCGCTTTGTTGAAGGTGTAAAATATATTGCAATTCTCACTGCCACATACGATAGATACAAACATTACACATTTCGCCGTCGGGTATTTTCTTTGGATGTATTTCATTGCAGTTGCAACCCTAATAATAGGTTTAAGCATTTCAAGTTCAATGCGTGTGAGTGTCCGTGTGTATCTGTGGCACTTTGTTATAAACGAAGCCATTCGCATGTGAACCAGGCAATGTAGACAACGGCGTGGTCAGAGGAGAGTGTCAGGCGCACAGTGCTACGCAATTTGAGCTACGCGCCATAAACTGCAATGCAAGACGCCTTTGAATGGCGTCACATGGCAAGAGGCATGAGGCATGGCTAAAAAAGGTGAATGCCAGCGAAACTTAAAGCAAACATTTTGTAGAACCAAGTTCAGTTCCAGTGTTGAAAAGCAGCAAAGAGGCGAAGAATCGAGTTCTGCGAAAGGGTTTGTTGAAATTTCCTTTGCAGCAACAATGATTCATTTATTGTGGGTTAAAATTACTACAGGATGTTGTTTGTTGCATGTTACGAGTTTCCAGTTTCCAGTTTCCAGTTACCAGTTACCGGTTGCTCTGTTTAACCACAGCAATGTGGCGGCAAAACTATGCCCATCCAAAACAACAACAACAACAAGAACAACAACAACAACGACATCATATTCTGCCACTTTTATTTATGGCGAAATATCTAAGATAAGTTCATTTCTTCCTCTGTTGTTGCCAACTTCAACCGCACTCAAGCACACATGTACTTGAGAATGGCAACACTTGGCTGCATTGCTGCTGTTGCTGCGTGGCTGCGTTGCTGCTAAATGTTGTTTAACTGATGTCTGCGTTGATGTGCCTGATAACTTTACTATTGGGGCGTAATCGTTCTGCAATTTACAATACAATTTTTCTTCTGCCACTTTTGGTTGGTTGGCTCATTGGTTTCTCATTCCATTCGATTCGATTCGATTCGATTTGTTGCTTCGTCTTCGTATGACTTTTTCCACTATTTTTCTTTTTATTATTTTAGTTATTAAACATATCAGTATAATTTTGTTATTGTTGTTGTTGTTGTTTTTACTTTGTTTTTGTTGTGAGCATTTTGTTAGGCAATTCATTTCTGTGAACATGCCATCGAGGTTAAATGTGTTGGCAACGCGATTCGATCGTGATTAATGATGCAGCAACTTAGCAGTTGGCTCTGAAGAGGCAACGATCGTCTTGACTCTGCTGAAGAGTATGTTGGCATGTTTCTATATGAATGAATGGCAGTTGGACATGGTTGAAGTTTTGCATTAAGATGATCATTGATGTATGTAAATTTTATTTATTTCGCAATCAAAATTGTTTCTATACAAATTTAAATGGTTTTTTAGTCATTTCAGTTGCTTGAAAACGCAACACTTAAGCAACGAACCTGTTCTTGAGATGACGTATACATATAGGTCTGCAAGAAAAGTGACTACTGGGGTTTGTGCTCCTTGTGATTTTTAAAAAGAAGTTGAAGACTTACTCTTTTAGTTGTAGCTATGACTAATATTTGTAGAGTGCTCATACTTAAAGCCAAGTACAAGTTCTCAGAATGAATAACAGGGAAACAATAAATTTGGCGTAGAATCAACTTTTTTTCTTATATAAATATCCCAGAGTTTCTTAACATTCTAAGCCGTATTTTCGCGGAAGTATTCATTATCTGAAAATTATTATTTTTGCTATGAAAGGGCAAGCATACGTCAGGTGGGCTATTGTATATGCGCACAATTTAAAAAATTTTTCGTCTACACTTGAAGGTCCAAGTGCGTTTCTAATCAACATTAATGAATTTCACTGCCTGTCAGGACAGCTCCCATGTTTTGTAGAGAGCAGTATCTGCTCAAGTCATAGAGCTCGAAGGTTTAATGAATTTTTTTTGCAATATTTCCCCTTGTGTTAGGAGAAGCTTTAATATTTTTAGTACTCACAATCGCCACGGCTCTCTTCGATGTCTAATATGATATTTGACTGTCCCGTTTCGACTTCGCACATTTGTGATCGGCCTTTAAAACCGGCTGCATGTTGACAACTGCACGCAAGCAGCAACAGCAAAATGGTTAGACACGTTTCTGTTGTTGTTGCGGTTCTTGCAGCTGCTGATGTTGTCGCACGCGTTGTTGCTGTTGTTCTGCTGTTTTGTGTGGCGGAAGACATAATGGCGGCTGCAAATAAAACAAGAAAATATATTAAGTTTATTCTAAATGTAATAATTAATAATTAATAGTCAATTTATTTAATGAATATTATAAGCTTTCGTCGTTTGTGGCGACCAATTAGAGAAGCAGTGACAGACCATCTAACTGACTGAGTGAGTGACGCTTTAATGGCATCCCTGCTAGCATGGTATGAGTAATTAAAAATCACTCATGCGCAAGTTGTTTGCTACAATTACATAAATTAAAAGTGGTCTATCAGGCTGTCTTCGAGCTTAGAACTCATTTTTAGTCTGTTGTGGCTGGTACTCTTACTTCTTTGGTTGGGTCGACGTGAATGTGTTTGACAACTGGTTTTTACTTTGTCATTTATGAATTGTGTTTGAATTGCTACATTTAATTGAACGTTATCACACGTGTGAGTCATGCAAGTTCGAAATCAACTATGCGCGGAAGTCTTGCGTTTGACGTAGTTGTCATGCGCAGTTGCAAGTGAAAACTTAAAAGTTGCATGCTCTTAGATACGATTTTATGGCAGACTTCTGTAGACGGCAGCAATGGCAATGGCGTGTAGCAATTTAATTTTTATTTCACAGCAATGGGCATTAGAAAAAAAACACGAACATAATTTTTCTCTATATTTTTTTTTGTGGTATATTGTGGTATATTACTGGCTTGTTTGCCAATTTCCTGACGTCGCTTTCTTTATGCACACCAACAAAAAAAAATTGTTTTTACAATTGCAACCTAGATTTTTAACAATATTTTCACACCAAAAAGAACTAAAATAAAATAAAAATCATACATGTGTAAAAGATGTCACCTTGCGCCTTAATTGAAAAGTGCAAGAAAAAGATATATAAAAAAAACATTAAAAACATCAACACGCTGCTGGTAACTGAATAACTCTCTAAATTATAAAATCGTGCCGAACATCAAGTGGCACAGGCCAAGTTCAGCCACAGCCTCAGCGACTTTAGTCACTCAGCCGCACATCCTCAGCATTCAGCGTTGTTAACTGGGCGACTGTTCCCGAAGAAAGGCAGTGAAAGATCATAAAACAGCATGCCACATTCCACTTCCTACAACAAGTTACCAAAAAGAAAAGAAAAAAATGAACAGAAAAAAAAAAAATAAAATAAAATAAAAAATCGAATTAAGTACGAAGAAGAAAGGCTACACTTTGTTTAAGTAAGCGGAAGAAAGAGTTTAACAGAATGAGCAACGCTACTAACGGCAGCAGCAGCAGCAGCCTGTCGAGCGCTGCTCGCGCACGGCGCTGCCACTCAGTTGCTGCCAATAGATCAGGTGTACATTTACTGCTGGCTGAATGCCTGCACACTTCATCAACTGCTTGAGCTAAGATAGGACTGTGCCTGCCTTACGCTTTTTAGCTGCCTTTCTTCACCGAAGACTGACACTGCTGGAGTTCTAAGCAACATATCCAGAACGTTTGCTGCCAAGTACAGTTAGAGTAGCATTTCAAGCTCACTCAGCACTCATTCGTTCGTTCGTTGTTGTTGTCCCTAAACAACTTCAGGCTATAGCTGCTGCGTCATCAACAGTTCGCTGCTGTGTGTGTTGTTGTTGCTGGCAACAGTAGTAGCCACAGTAGTAGACACTGTACTGCAACATTGGCAACGGCAACATCAGCTTGAGTATTAACTTACACAAGACAGTTTTGTTGCTGTTCTTATTGTTATTGTTGTTGAGTTTGTTTGGTTTTTTGTTTTTTTTTGGGCTTTTGCCTACTCGCTCGGTCGCTCATGCGCTGGTCTGTGGCAGTAATTGGCGCTGGTAACTCAAGCACCGTAGATAAAATGCCTTTCTTTCGCTTTAACGAATTAGGACTTCGTTAGGTATTCTTTTTTTTTACTACTTTTTTATTTTAAGTTTAGAGGAAAAAACAATCTACGGTTAAGTAGTGTATTTGCATAGTATAATATAACAAAATGAAAGACCCAGGCAACGAACTTGATATTTACGACTTTCGCCATTTTCACTGCATATTTGAGCGTTGAGCCTTGCGTTTGTCACCGGTCAGCATGCGAATGTATTTAAAAAAGTGTTTTGTGCACAATGTGTGTTTAAATTTAAAAGATAGTTTAGCTTCATAACAGCGACAGACTAATGCCTAGTGCCATTTCATATGATTAATTCTTGCAACCAAGATTGTGCATAAGTTCAGTTATACGCTGATTGACATATGCAATTGTGTTTGTTTTCACTTTGTTGTAATTTAAAATTAATGCCATCGAAGCCATTAAATACAATACACAAAATTAGGTTGAGGCTATACCTGAAAGCAACTACAAAAGTGGAAGAAATGCTAGAAAATATGTGAGAATATGTGAGTACTTTTGAAGAATTTTTCTGAAACTTTCCTAATATGGATTTTAGGAGTTTAGACGTAACAACAACAACAAAAAATATCAAATTCTAGGTTAACTAACAAAACTCCCGAAATGTCACAGATGAAGCAACATACACATACATATATGCGCAACATGAGCCGTGCCAATGGTGCAACAGACACTTGCTCCTGTGTCGTGTCATCATGATTTTAATGGTGTTCCATATGTTAAAATTTTTTATTTTTTGTTTGGTTTCTGTAGCGGTTCATTTATGCCACAATCAATAATACAATTTTTCACCTAGAGCTCAACACAATTTTGTGAGAAATTTTTCTTTGCTGTGATCTTCAGTCAGCAACGCTTTTTCCCATTTTTTATTATATTCGCTGTGGTATGAAACGTATAGTATGTACAACAATTTATGTGTTGCGGGTTGTCCAATTAGATAACTAAAAATGCTGCAAGTGCGCAACTCAACTCAACCACCTGACACAACTGCGCTAAATTACGTTGATATGCTGGTCAATGCGCCAGCGTTAGACGCCGTGAGTCAAGATTAAATTGACAACGAAGTCAATCGTTACTCATGACATTTCGTGAGCATTCTTACTGTTGACATGCCACAATGGGAAATCAATGAACTCCAACTGTATGTAACCTAACATTAACTGCTGGTGCACACACAAAACACATCAAATGAAATTGTTTTATTTATTTTTTCTCCGGGTTCTTTCACTTTATTGCTGATGACTTCATTCGAACGAGTTTGCTGAGCTGCGAATTCAATGCTAACTAATAAAATAAATTATATAGCATAAAAGTGTGTAATTGGGAATGTGTGCACGAGTAATACGAGTAATTCAATATGCTGCCGCTTGTACCACGCTCTAAATTGTGGTATGCCGGGCGTCTTGTGGCATGTGAGTCTTACGTTAGAAGAAACTTGTGGCGCCTCGCTTTGCCATGCTTGTTGAACCAGTTATGTTGTTAGCTGTTGATTTACAGTGTCGCATGCAATCGAAATGGCGCAAGCACTCACACACACACACACAAACACAAACACACACACACATTGCGAGGAAGGCGTCGACTGCTGTGTTGTGCTTTTACCGTTATATTATGATTGCATTCCAGTTGTTAGTGGTTAACGCTGATTTGCTGTTGAAAGTCGTAAAGAGAGTTCAGTTGGTTTGACTGTGTCAGACCGACTGACTTTGAAAGTCGGCCAGTGCCAATCAAAATGCTTTGCTCTTTATTCGTGTTTGTATGTTACAGCAATTTGCATTAAATAATTCGTTGCAATCAGTGCAGTGCTGCGCTTATATAACGCGATTTCCTGCGCTCAAATTTTCTCAAGCGATCACACCAACGCAAAATAATAATGCAAAAAATAATGTGTGAAAATTCAAAAGTTTAAATAACTAATTACGAATACCAAAAGGTTTCAATAAGTTTATGTTTATGGATATGTGCAACGTCAAAGTGCAAATTATGCAGTGTCATTAAAGCCACCTGCCCACCAAAATTCGCACGATTTGCCGCTTCGCGAATGCAAAGTCTGGCGGCATATGGAACACAGCATGAGTGCAGAGGAAAGTCCGCTAATCACGAATAAAATTGTTACATCACACGAATAATGTTAGCGTGAGCAAGTCGAAATAGCCCTTAGTCACAATAAATGAATAAATAAACAAATAAGTAAATAAATGCCCGAAACAAGCGAAGGTGAAGTCGCTTTTTGTTTGAACAAGCAGCTTAGTCACTACCATTCATAACCTCAAAAACCGTTGATTATAAAATTGAATTACCGTAAGATACATTTTATACTCTTCATTATATCGTGATTTTGACATCGGAAACCTCATGAACTATATTCTTGAATAACTGCATGAGACTTTAGCTTGGAGTGCTCATTTGTCCATGCGAGTGTGTACGAACATGGCTCACAGTGGTTGAACTGAACTTTTGCACGCACTTTTGACCATAAGCTGTACCTTTGTTGTTGAAGTGATTAAATATAATTGGTAAAGTTAGTAAACCCTTCAAGGTATATACAGTTTTTGTCTATTTTGGGTTTTTAACTGGCCAACTGAAATTTTGTCAGTCATTATTTCGGGACCAAGAATTTTAAAGCTCCGTTTTATTTAATCGTAGTAACTAAATTAATGTATATGTCAAGTAAAGGTTCTTCTCCTTTGTCATACCGAAGTGATAATTGGTTAAACCTTTTTTTTTCATCATTTTAGATCCTTGAAAATTGTAGTTACCAATGATACAATGAAGTTCTTATGAAATTTTTTTCTTTCGTTTTGTGACAGAAATTTGGACGTATCTTATGACAGGCTAATGTATATAAACATTCAAAATTTGAAGGTCTGATGATGGTTGGGCTATAGAGTACCCAATAAATGTTCATGGGCAAATTTTAAGTTCTGAAACATGGACTGATCTTATAGCATATATAGACGTACTGTGAAACATTAACTGATTCTAGTATTATTGCTTAGCATTGCTTGTATGCTATACATTTCAAGTCCGTAAAGAGTATCGAAACTTCGGCGCAGTCCTAGTTAACATGCTTTCTCTTTTCTCTAATATTTCGCTTGTTTCGTTGGTGTCGAAAGTTAGCGCGTTTTTTATGCAAAGTCCCACACGATTATGCATAAATCAAGTGCTTCTTCTATTTTTATTTTATTTTATTTTATTTTTTATATGAGCAAAAAATCACTTTTGACTTTTGGACACACAGCGCGTTGTCGTACGAGTAAATTGTTTACCCTTGTTTCTGTAGCCTTCAGCTTCAGATGATGTTGATTGCTGCCAAATGGCTGTCGCGCTGTCT
The DNA here is from genome assembly GCA_035041755.1 of Cacoxenus indagator. NCBI lineage: Eukaryota > Metazoa > Arthropoda > Insecta > Diptera > Drosophilidae > Cacoxenus > Cacoxenus indagator. The sequence continues at coordinate 4,640,952 of JAWNKX010000682.1, read as the reverse complement.
GTCTCTCGGTCTATGGGTTGGCATGTTAGTTTGTTGCCGTTTTTTATTTCTTGCTTTTATTTTAATTTTGAATACAGGTCACTGAGTTCACGCCAACTGTTGAAGCGTTTGAAACCATTAACTACGGCGACTTGTGTGACAGCTGAACTGCTGTTGAAGTTGCTCATACGCCATGTGACATTGCAGCAGAACGTTGTTGTACGTTTTTATTAAAGATGCTCAAATGATTTGCATGCGGCAACATTTAAGCAATATTTTACAGCACTAAACCAACTAACAAAACAACTGCAACAACAACAATAAAGCAGAAAAAACATCACCGACAATTTAAAGTTCAGCTCTGCTTTGGCTTCTTTGACACACATCGCCAGGCGAAATAGAACCGCAGCAAATGCGGTGAAGTAACTTAACTTGGCTCGACATCGAGACTTCTCGGAGTCATGTAATGTCAGGCGATGCAAGTCAAGACTGACTATTTTGGGTGAGAGGGGTGCACATTTGGCTCTGACTCTTTTTAGTGTTAGTCACAGTTGCAGTTACAAACCCTGGCACAACTGAGAGTTAGTTGTCGCTTGCAAAATGTTGCGCGTTGCGTCTCTGTTTGTTTGTGGCTTGTCTGTAATTATGCCTTCTCTCTTCTTTGGGCTTCTTTTTCACTGATTTGCGCCGCTTTGAATGGCAACAGGTGCAGCAGCAACTGTCTAACGGTTGTTATTCTCTGGCCACAAAATGTCTGCATAAGTTGAAAGTCAACATTTTTCGTTATACGTCGGTTTCGCTTTATGTAGCTTTGTTTTGCAAGCAACATCAAATTGTCTCTCGGCTTGTCCAATTTGGCCAAATAATAAGGCACTTTGCTGAGCGCGATGTTGCCGATCGAATGGTGCTATGACATATTACAAAGCAAATTGGTGTAAAATTTTATTAAAAGGTTATTTAGTCGATCGTTAACAGCAAAAATTAGCTTATAAAAGAATGTTTTGCAGATTAGCCATTGTAGAGTTGCATAATAACAGTAAAATTAGTGATTCGTGGCTGATTTGATTTTGAAAATTCGTGCGGTTTTATTTTTACCTGTGTTCAGCTTCTAATACGGCCTTTTAAGTGAATTAGATCGTGAAATAATCTTCGGTTATTTTAATAAAGAAGCTAAAGAAGAATTCATAGAAAAGGCAGAGCCGGTTTAACAAGTCAACCAAGAAGGCCCTGGAAATATTATAAAAAAAGATTTATTTTGTAGGCTAGAAATTATTAGATGTATTAATGTGAAACATCTTTGGTTGCAGTGGAGTAAAACTCATACAAAAAAAAAACATCGTCACGCTCGCAAACAATCAAATATCGCCATCGGATCATGCACGAAGGCCTACATCAGAGTCATTCGGGTCGCTTCCCATAATCAGTGAAATTATTGCCTGAATACGTGCATCGACTCAGTAGCCTAGTGGAAGTGTCGTCGAAGTTTAATCCCCAATAGGGGCGGAAGAACAATTTTAATTTTTCCATTTAACTGCCTTTCAATGCCCATGGTAGGAGGGGAAAACCGCGTGTTTCTCATCAAAAGATCGTGCGTTTTAAGCACACAATTAGCACAGAATAAGTTATAATATGCCTCAGAATTAAGGTGCGAGCTAAAGAATGAATTGTGTGGTGTAGCTCAATAGGTGATTGTAATTATACGAATTATTTTAGAGTATTTCGGAGGCCTTATGCAAAATATGGAAAATCAAAACCCAAAACGCTCAATTTAATATAGGAGCCTAAATATTAATACGCTTCTATTCAGAGGTAAAGCAGATTGCATTGTATGTTTTTTGTTATTATTATTATTATTCTTTTATAATTTTGTACTCAACCACTCAGAACAACACAGCCGCAAAGTGTGTTTCAAATGCATGCTTTACGTGCCTATTAAGTTTCATTAAAAAAAAGTTATATGAAAATGAGTTAATTATATTAAAGTTGGTATCGCATCACCGGGAAAACATGGCGTTGGGAGCTATAAAAATTATTCTAATTATTTAAACGTTGTGAGCTTGGCTAATTAGCGTAAGTTGAACGCTCCGTTGTTGATTATCATTACAATTATTGCTACAAAATTTTTACTTGTTCGTGTGGTTGTTGTTGTTTATATGCAACCCAAATGCGTCACATGCCGTACTAAGTCGTTTGGCTGAGCATGTTTCTTTTACATAATAGTTGGCTCTTGTCAAGTGTGCGAAAATGTGTTACGTTCACTTGCTGCACAAAATCACATCAGCCGGTCAAGTGCAGGCAAAACGACTTAAAAGGCAAGTGAATTTCAGTCAACAATAAACAACAATTTACTAGCGAAATAAGCAAAAAACTTTAATATTGAAAATTAATTTCCATGACGCAAATGCATAGCGACAAAAACAAGCAACATTTTATTGCAATTACACCGAAAAAAGTCATCGCATTTGTCAGTTGAACTTTTGGCATTTAAGCAAAGTTTGACATTAAAGGCATAAAAACAAAAACAAAAAAATAAATGAATAAACAAAAATTCACAGCGATGGTTAGTGGTTAAAGTGGCTCACAGCATTTTTGTAGCATCAAAGCGCGGCAGCCAAACCAGCAGCAGTCGTCGCAGCAACATTTTAGCAAAAGGCAGGCAGCATAGCCAGAAGCAACATTTTCTGTTGCTGATATTTTGGTGCTAAAGTGAGCGCTGAACAAATTATTATACAAAGAGGTTTCCTATTTGACTATTAATTTTCACTTTAACTAAGGTGTGCATATAAGTTTTACTTTTGTGCAACATTTTAACATAGAAAGCCATCTTTGTTGTGGGTGCCCGTGCCAGTGAGATACAAAAAATCTCATTTAGAAAACATTTTTACGTTTGACACTTTCACTGCACATTAGCATCACATGAGTGCGTTAAATGTTCGTATCATATTATGGATGGCTTGTATGAATAATGTTTGACCTGCTATGAAAAGATCAGTGTCAACATTGGTGAGCACATGTATCACATATCATATGGTGGCAGCAAACTTAACATCGAACAACAGTCGATTTAACGCGGCATTATATTTAGCAGCGCTCAGTGATGATCAATCAAATGAGCAGCGGGAGATTCTCGACGGGCAGCTAGAAAGGCACACAGATGCAAATACACAGACTGTGGTTTTGGCACAATGTTGCTTGACATATTAAAAAAAAAAATGAATTTTAAAAAAACTGAAAAAATAAATCTGAACCTTTTTTATAATCACTATTTTTTTTTTTTAATTTGCTCTCAAGCATTTTAACGAGTTCAAGTGCACCTCAATTTAAAACACAACCAAAACCAATCAATCAGAGTAAGTGGCCTAAACCTGTTCCTGCCATGTTCTTGGCCATGTTAGCACATGCACACGCACACAAACACACATTCCTGCTCAAAGCCAATTTGAATACAAATGCAAGGCAATGCAATGCACCGAGATAATAGAGCAACAATCAGTCGTGCCGTAGACTTGCAAGCCTTAAGAAAGAAAAGACAATATGAATAACTGAGCTGCACAACTCTTTCTCTTTTGGGGTAACGCATAATTTATGCAAGCCTCTAAAACTGGTTGTGTTAGAGCCAAAAACGCAATCGATCAGCTGCCGTTTAGCAATGTTGTTTTTGTTGTTGTTGTTGTTGATTTTGTAGTCGTTGTTGCTATTACGGCCAATCTACTCAATGCTTGGCATTAGTGAGTGAAATAAATTTTCTGTTTTTGCGCTCGGTTAATAAACTTCTATCTTGCTATCTTTCACTGGCTTGCCAAAGCTTGCTCCTTCTTCGAATTGTACGCTGTTCCTTTGTTCGTTTTTGTTTTGTTTCTACTATTCGAATAATCTTATCTCGCCTGGTTTCTGCAACCGTTATCTGTTTGCCATTTTATGCATTTTAGCAATCCCAGATTTTCAGCATTTGATGCGCTAAATTGTTGAAGTCGCTTGTTGCAATAGTTATGGTCTCCATGGTTTGGGGGAACGAGTTTGTTTGCTTTTCCTGATTGAATCTGAAAGGCGTGGAGTGTTCTTTCAACGTTGATCGTTTTGAGTGTTTGTTGTTGTTGTTGTTGTTGTTGTTGTTATAGTTTGTCGTGTGCTTTGTACTTATGAAGCAACACTAGAGATTTCAACTCCATGAAACAAGTCGCCAGAACGTGTGTCATCGAGAATGATTTTCTGAATTTGAAAGGCTTTCGTACGTAGAAGAAAAGTGTTGAATGAATCATCTTGAAGCAAATCTTTTTTATTATAATAAATAATATTTTTTTTTATATATTATTATTATTGTAGTAAGTCAACCGTTGCCATGGTCAAATGATGTTTAATTTTTTTTAAATGTTGTTGCTGTTGTGATGTAAAAATGTTTTGCCAGCAGTTACTCGGGCAACTTCTAACTACTAAAAATGTTTTTATTGTTTTTGTATTAATTGTGATTTGTAGATTGTTCAGTAGTTTGCTCGTTTGGCGACTGTTTTTGGAAGTTGTACTCTTTTATGACTTCTTTCGTAATTTAAATTTTTATGGTAGCTATTTTATTTCCACTTCTTCTGTGCCTTATATGTGCCGCCATTTCATTTTGATCTAGACACTAATTGATTTTGGTTTTAATTCATTAAGCCTGCTGGACCACACAACCACTTCGCCTGAGGAAATCTTATTAATTGTGGAGCTGAATTAGCATTTTGAAATGGCTGCTTTTCTGCTCACATTTACTGTAAAATTGATCAGTTTATTTACTCAAAATTAGTTGGTTTTAAATGCTAGTCATAAAAACAGCTGGTGCCTTTGATATTTACATAATTTAATTACTTTAGTTTATTAAATTAAATCGACGTTTTATAGTAAACAACGCAATTAAAAGCAAAATTTATACTACCCATTCAATTACATTATTTTTATTTTTTCTTAATTGTACATGTCCTTTTTTTTACCTATATATATATGTATCTGATAACATTAGATAAAAACCCTTTTTGCATAAGCGAATGTAGTGCCAAACAATATAAAAGTCGGGAAGTATCATTATCGCGTACACACATTTACGCTTAGAGATTCACACATTATTTCAATCATTGTAGGCAGCTTCTCTCCATCGGAGTTAATGTTATGAATATTGCTATAATTGAATATGCTATTTTTCAGCTTGCAGTGTTACTTGTTATCCCAACCCATATATGTACTTGTAATTAAGCAGCGGTTAAGTCGAAGTCTTAGTCTAACCAAACTTACTGATCTTTAAGGCTATTGGCAGAGACAACTGCTGTGAATTTTCTCGTGAAACACAAAAGGGAATTCCCTAAGGTAACGTGTAAGCTAAAGCCTAAATACATTATACCTCGCCTTGCAGCGGAGGATATTCATCTATTCTAATGGACTAGTGTCTGCGCGACAGGCGTGCTCTTGGTTAGGCTTCAGTCGATATTGTATTAAGAATTTGCTCTATCATTGTGCAGCCCAGTGCAGATTAGCACTTAATATTTTTGTTCACGTATACGGAAAATCGCAAGATTATGTTCAGCTTAAAATTCGACCGAAAGTCGGGCTGAGTTTAGGTGGGAGAAAAAGTTCACAAGCTAGTGGCTTTCTCAACATACCATTGTGCAGAAGGGTTAATCCTACATGTGCATATATATCAGCCCTTATCCTTTTTATTTCTTATTCATATTTTTTTAATTTTACGATAGTTATTTGCCAGTGCAATTTAAGTTAACTTATTTTTTTACTAGCCACGCTTTTCTTATTTAAATATTAAATTATGGCTTATTCAGTTAACCGCACCTCGCTATGTGAAATCGTTGGCCGTCGGCCTTTGAAATGAATTGTTGACGACTGGCTAGCGAGTCATGCATTAATGGCTGTACTACTAAAACTACAAAAAACTATCTCGGATACTATTTGATGTTAGAAAGTTTAGCGCGGCATGCATTATGAGCGAAAGATTGGTGAATATGTGTGTGCGTTCTGAATGCACTGAAACTCCTTTGATTAGCACCAATTAGAGGCCTTTCAGCAGCATTTCTAAAAATAATCGCCTTTGGCCCAGATTTCTACACAAGTTTCACCACTCAAATGAAGAAATTATTTGTGGTAATTGCACAAGTGGGTGTGGCCAAAGCGGTGTAAGCAACGTCATTGAAAACGAACTGTAAAAGTTTGCTGATATTTGCCGTTTGCCTTTTCGCCGATGCGGTTTTTCATTGTTGTTGTTGTTGTTGTTGTTGTTGTTATTATTATTGTTGTTTGTGTTATTGGCGTCAACGAGAAATGTCAAATGAATCAAATATCAACAAAATGAAAACTTGAATTATGCCATTTGGCTTCTCTGCTCTTACATTTTTGCATGTTGCAAGTGTGCGTGGGCGTAACGCGACTTTGCTGCTGCCACACGACAATTCCACCGCATATGCTATGGCTATGCTTATGGAGATACAAACAACTAAATCAAACGTGTTGCATTAATTCATTTTGGAGTTAAGGCTGTCGTCGTTTGATTATTGTTGTTTCTTTTAGACGATTTCGTTGTCTTCATTTATGTTCCAATTGGCTGGAGTTTGTTTATTTGAACATTTAATGTTGTCTCCAGTTTGATTAATTTTATGTGACTTCATGATTGACTCTGGTTTAGTTTCGACCTTCAACTTAGTTCGTTTGATTGTTGACTTAATCATTGAACAAAATTTTATATAAAAAAAGGAAAGAAGGGAGCGCTACATTCCAACACCAATTTAGCCCAATTTTAATTAACCATGAAGCTGGCAATATAGGTTAGGCCTTATTTCTGGGCAACCTACATGTTGAGCGTGAACATTTGTACTTGTATTGGTCATCAAAGAGACGCTTTGAATAATTTAGAAAGTGCTGACAGCGAAATAAGCCGCGCTTCGTCGAAGTTGCGGGCGTTGCTGTTAGGAGCGCTCATTTCGAACAGCCCATTTTCGATTGTGATCTGGTGGGCGACGTTGATTTGCCTTTTTTGTTGCTGCTGCAGTAGACTTAAAGAGAATGAAAAAAATTAAAGAAATATGTGCTGAAGGAAACCAGTTTGCTTGTAAATTAATAGTTTGCTAATTAATACAGTGATTATTTCGCGACTCAAATAAAATGACCACTCTTTACTGGTCTTGTAGTGATGTATTAATTAAAAAGCTTGCAAAAGAATTTTCAATTAAATACAACAAAAAATAGACGCTTCAGATAAATTACTAATTAACTTGGCAGTGCACACAAATTGCAGTCGTTATTTGCTCAAGATACTGCGCCTAAACGTTTCCAAGTCGATTTATCTATATCTTACTATTTATTTGTTTTTTTTTTTTCTTTCTTTTTTTTTGTATGCAACTATTTATTTGTTTAGGGGTGTGGCATTCAGCTGTGCAGTGAGATGACGTCGTTAACAAATGAGCATATTTGAAAATCGGAGATTTAATTGCAGTTTAAGATAATCGTTGATATTTATTGAGTTGTGGCCGCTAATTAATCGACGGTTGATTTGATTTGGTTGATTCGTTTGGTTTGTGGAAACCAATTAGACTTGAAAATGAACTTATGACAACGGGGCGTAGTAACTGGCAGTTATCAAAGAGCCAAATAAAGCAGCAGAGGCATCGTCGATAACATAGACAGCTCCACTTTGTTTGGGTGCCCTTACATTGTTTTATATTTATTTATTTTTATTTTATTTATTTATTTGTTTGTTTGTATGGTTACCGCTACCGCTACTGCTACTGCTACTGCTGCTTTGTCAGCTGCGTAATTGGCGCTTAAGTCGCAGTCACACTCTCGGTGGCATGTCATGAAGCAAGACGAAGTAAAGTGCAGTGCAGCGAAATGCAGTAAAGCAAAGTATTCCACACCATAAAAAGTCAAGCCCTGGCGTGCCATTCCAGACGCGTCTGAACTCAGCTTGTATTCTTGCATGTAAGTTGGCAGCCTGCCACAAGCTGTGACAAGCTATTTCCGTGCCCCGAACATTGTTGCTGTTGGCTCTTGGCTATTGCTGCCACCGCCACAACTACAATCGTACATGCTCAAAGCGTACATAACAAGTTGCACGCGAAGTGCATTCAAATCGTACGCTTCGCTTCTCAGCATTGTTTTCGGTCAGCGCCAATCGCAACAATAACAAAAACATGAGACAGCAAAGCGCCAATTATATCTGTAAGTTTGTTGCAACGATTGTTATGTTGCAACATCGCTTTCGGTGTGTGTGTGCTTGTGTGTCGCTTTGTCAATTTGGCGCTTTGTTGCATTGATTTGATTGTCTGGGGCTCGTCTGTCGTCTGTCATTGCCTGTCTACTCATTCAATCGTTGTCCCTCGATTACATTGTAATTAGAATGTTGCTCATACACTTCAACCGCATGCGCCAAAATGCCCAGCACTTTCCTTTTTACTTGTGGCATTTGCATACCACACTTGGTTGCCAAATTCGCAATTTTCTATCATTTTCATCTTGAATTTTATGCCTAGTGGCAAATAAAATTTTATTGTTATTGAAATGTATGAAAAGGTGGTGAAAGTTTTTTACGAGTATGTCTTTTTGCAGTTTTTTTATAGAAAAGTGCAAATTTGCAGGGAAGTTTGTGTAAAAGGCAAAAAATCATGGTGAATCAGAAATCAGCCTATTTCGATTTATTCCCATTCATTCTTAGTCTGAGTTAAATTCGTTATCTAAATTAATAGGGTTGATGATAAGTGTTTGGAACGAAATCTCATTTCACATTTAATTAGAATTATTTCATACAACATTTTAATTGCATAGAATTAATGTAACATATAAATTGCTACCTCCAACTCTGTGCTCCTGGCCACCAAGAGATTGTTAAGAACGAAAATAATCACTGACTAACCAGTGTAGGCTCGCTGGACCTACCGATGGCATTGAAACAATCTTACGTATTAAGAATACCACAGTTATAGATTGGAGCAAGCGTCATATGGTCACGTTTCATAGTGCTAGTTGAATTCTGAAACTTTGTAGTAATCCTCAATACAATATCCACAATCCACAAATAGGCACTATATCTGCAAGAATTACCTGACCACCGTGGGTAACCAATTTGTAGACCTGAAAACGTAGGTCTAGCACAGAATAGTATTTGTTCTATTGCCCGGAAATTGAATTAAAGCAGTCTAAATAAGTCTAGGTTCTTCTTTCGTTTATCTTTTTTACGCATCTATTATCCAGATTAAAGTATCTATATAAAAGTCGGTGTTTGGGTGTGTGAAGCTTATAGACTCCGACAACGTTTAACCGAACAGCGTGAAAATTGGCATATTTATGGATGTCATCAAGGAGAATGTTTGTATGTGAAGCTTGATGCGATATTCTAAAGGGAAAGTAAGGAAATTCCATTAAATTTTTTTGTATGAAATCAATATTGCTTCATCACTTTGCCGTTTATATGGATGTCAAATTCGTTTAATTCAAATAGAAAGTTTAGTGCGTTATTGGTGACGATCTTTGGTGCATTCAAAGCGATAAAATAAATTTACTGTGTTCAAAATCCCGAGCACTGGTTGTATTATATATTTAGACCGTCTGTGGAAATCTCTATGTACATTGGTATTATTGTAAGTCACTCTTAATTGTTCAAATATCAATTATACACAACTTTATCAGACAACTGCTAATTCTTTTTTTACCCTATATCACATATATATTCTTCTTTTATTTCCTTCTTTTAATTGTGACGCCTCTAATTATCCAGAAATGCTCTTTACTACTTAAATACCATTACAATTTTTTCTTATATCACTGGTAAACTTTTTCCAGTTATTATGGTAATGCTATGCTGCTGACATATTAAGAAGTGCATCAGAAAAAATATTCGTCGACTAAGCAAAAGCGAAGAAGTGGGTAAGTTTCAAGTTGAGACTTCTGACAGAATGTTGACAGTGTGCTTTTTGCTTATCTGTGAAAATATTTCTCGCTTGCAACATAATTTTCATTGTTGATGTTGCAAAAAAGGCAACCAAGTAAAGGCTATGTAAACAAAAGAATTGTGCAGCAATTAAGTCGAGTAGACATGCTAACAAAATCTGCAGTAAACTAAAAAGTAGATTTTCTAATTAGTAGTCAGGCCGAGCAGATGAGTGAGTGACTTAATGTGAAAGCGTTTGTTAGTTGAGTACACTATAGATGAGCTGAGTTTCTTAACCTCTGAGCACGACATACACAACTCGTATTTTCTTTATCTCAACCTCAATTTCATGTCTTTTCAAGTGCAGTCAAACAACTGTCTGACAATGATTTATAATGCGGCCAAAGACTTCAACAAAAGAAATCCTCAATCTTCAATAATTTTACATTAATACGGAATTCAGTTGAGTGTCGATACTCACGTCTACGTGACATAATTCCCAATAATGTGCTGTTATGATAATTTCATAGATTACATCATTTAGCAGCGATTTCGTTCTGCATGTAACATTTTTTCTATTTAAGAATTCTTTCATTTATTTATTTTTTTTTTGCCACATACTCGCACAAGAAGTAATGACAAGAAATTATTACGGCCCCAAAACGTGCACGGATTTTTTATGATTTGTGGTGTATGAAGATTGTCATACTCCGCTTTGAAGTTCGTTTTCATATGCTCATAAGAGTAAGATATTTTTCGCAAAACAAAAAATGTTCGTCTGATTGTACAGATTATCGCACTACAAACACACCCAGCATGTCACAGCGACGTGGTAATAAATCAAAGCGTTGATGCGCAGTCGGAGATACTTTGACGGCATGATTGAAAGGCAGCGCGGCGTAGCAAGACAAGCACGTTCAACATTAATCGCTCAAATGCTGATTAGTCAACTAACAATAACAAATAAATAAATAAATAAATTTAAAAAAAAATAAATGAAAAAATGTCTTAGAAATGCTTAAAAGCAATAGTTTCGATATTAAATAATTTTTGTATTAATACTCGTAGTTGCCATAACAGCATTGTTTATGTTATGCAATGTAAAGAGTTATGCAAAAAGAAGTACAACCAAAAATATAAAAATAGCATGAAGACCAAAATCGCGAATAAACAAAGCGCCATTATCAGTTATGACCACGGCCCAGTCACGTTCGCTACTGTTTTGCCATTTGCAAATTTTTTTCTCTCATGCGATATTTCGCTGTGTCACATAAATGTCCAACTGACAATCGAAAAGCTGACGTAGCAGCTGACGGTCGTTCAAGTTAAATGACTGGCTGACTAACTGACTAACTGACTGACTTACTGCATGAGTATTCTGGCCTCAAACTGGGCTGCAACTTTGGCTACTTGTTGTGGGCCTTCCACTTCACGTTGTCTTTTTCTCTCCCTTTCGCACGCAAACAAATGCCGCATGAATGTATTTTCGGTCGCTCAAAATTGAAATTTTTATTATAATTTTTATGACACCGACATGGAGAGCCAGTAACTGGCAACTTTGTCGTAATAAGCATAAAAATATTGAAATACCGTATCAGTTGCAGTCAAGCAAGACGATTGGCAACTTTGTTGAGCTTGCAACATTTAACAGCAACTTGTTGCAACAAATCATACAGCTCGACATAGCACAGCAATAGCTACGCTAAGTTAATACGAGTACAAAGCGCTGTTTGGCGGTCACTTTGAAATATTAAATATTTTATACTTATTTATTTATTTATTTATAAAGTAAATTCATGCGTGGAAAAGCTCCTAAGGAACAAACTTATTATATGGTAGGCGTGACAAAAAGTGTCGACTTTTAAGTAGCGCCCACAAATACGAGTAAGCTAGAGATATGTACTGCTATAAATATTTAGCAAATGAGTAAAGTTATTTGTAAGCGATACTTAAATTTGAAGCACAGACCGGAAACTGTTTAGGCTTCAAATATTTAGATATGAAGGCACACACAGGCTTGGCACAACGAAGCAGGTGAAAAGCATTTAGCTTGCAACAATGCCAACAATAAAAGCGTGCCAGAACAAAGACTTGTTTTAGACAAGGGTAATATAAACGCGGAGAAGCACAAGTCACTGTTGTTCTGGCAAACACTGCCTATAACAAAAAGGTTAATTTTAATTTATTTTTTGTGTGTTGCTTTGTTGAAGCAATGAATGTGGACAGAGAAATAAAAATCACATGAAAGTTATTTAAACGGGCTCACTCATCGACAGAGTCAAAGTAACTTTGGTTAATGCAGCTTGCAAACAACCTGTATATAAAATGAGTAGATAGTACTTGGTAGTACCTTTTAAAGCGGACTATTGTCTATTACCGAGCTTGTAGCGAATGTATAAACTGCATGCATGTACCCGCAGTTCATTGACTAGCCATAACTCACGCAAGGAATATGGAATAAGGTAAGTTTGAAACACTACTTAAGTGTTATCCGAGTTATCTGCTGATCGAGGTTTGTAACATACTTATGTATAGGTCAATTGATGATATCAAGACTAGAAGACTTGGTGCATTCTGTCCTAAATATTCCTCTAAAATTCATTTTTACAGATTTATTATTATGTATGGTCTGTATGGGATCCACGCACACCAATCAATGCATAAGACGATAAAGTCAACAACGACACCTACCTATTAAGTTAAAAGAGCTTAAGTATAATGCATATATGAAGTGCCTCCAACGTAGATAAAAATTAATATCTGGGCTAAATTGACAATTTTATTACTAAAATGTTCAACCCGGTTATACCTGAACACTCTTCTAAAACTGCCAAAGAGAACTTTAATTTTTGTGTTGAATTGCAAATTGGTTTAAGAAGAACATATAATATATATATGCCTATAGGTCCCAAAAAGATTACCCTGGTCCAAATAACCTAATCAACAAAAAAAAAATATATATATATATAAATCACAAGGGGTTCAAAACATATATAGAGTATAAAACCACGACTATTTTATGTCAATACTTGGAAATGCTATCGTCATAAAATGCAGTTTTTATTTAGATACGATTTGCTTTCTTTATGTAAATGCAATAATTATAATGGCCGCAAATGCTTTCATGTTGATCATAAAATCAGATTAGAATCAGAATTATGCGCGGCAGCTGCGGCACAATGAAATTCCATAATTTATTGTTATACGAACTGCATATTAAAATAAATTTAAAAGCGCATAACAAACAGTGCCTCAATAATCTTAATTGCCAAGAGAATTATATGACAGCTACATGGGGCAAGCTCGATCGCTTGGCCGTTCGCAAGTAAGTGGATACTTTCGTAGGCGATGCTCGTATTGAAATCGAAGCATTTTTAGTTTTATATACAAGCGACGACGTTCATGAATGCCGACAACAACTACGACGACTCGGCTGATTATGATAATGATGGCGATGGCGATGGTGATCAGTGATGCATTCTGTCTGGCCAAGAATTTGTGTGGTGTGGTGTGGTGTGGTGTGGTGTGATTGCACTTCGACAATGCGACAGTCTGCGAACGAGCCAAGCTGGCGGTGATGGTGGCGTCGGATCAAGCGAATTGGAACACCCAAATGCACTCAACGGCAGGCAGTTAAATCAATATGGGCACATCCGTTGACCATTCGTTTGGCTGTTCGGTTGTTAAAGTCATTCATACGTTTGGTCAGTTGGTCGGGATTGTTGCCTTTGGTTCGTTCGTTCGTTTGTACGCTCGTTCGGTCAGTCAGTCACTCAAGCAGTAGAGCATGTCTCATTATAGCAAGGAGTGGGCTACGGCTACACTATTGACCCTAAGGCGCAAAGAGAAACTTGAATTTATTTTTGGTGCGTTTTACTGCCGTCTCCAATAGCCTTGATGATTCGCATTAAATTTATACACATGTTCAACTCTACTTCTTTTTATATTCTTTTTTTCTTATATGTTAGCACATCAGCACATTAAAATTGCGTAAATTATTTCATGGCGTTTTCGCAGAAGAACAACAGCGTTGACAACCACTTTGTAATGAGCTCAGATTAACAGCAAAAAAAAAAAGGGAAAAAATAAATAAGAAAAAAGGATGCTGGAAATTGTGTCTCAAAGCTTACCTGTGAGCTTTTCTTGGTTGCAGTAGTTATTATTATTATTTCCTTTTTTTGGGTAGTTGTCGTTTGTGCGCTTTAATTTACAATGTTAATTTCAAGCAATCAGCGAAATGATGTGCAAAGGATGTGCAAAAATCCGTTCGACAAAATCGTTTCGTTTCGCCCGTCTGAGGTTGTACACGTAGTTCTACAGCCTCGCAACCAAATATGGCAACAAGTTGCGATGCGTTGCGTTTTTGTGTTGATATCGCTGTAGATGTTGTCGATAACGCTGATGGCTGATGGTTGATGGCTGCTAGCAAAAGTACACGCGCACGCACACGCACACGCGCACACATGAACACAGACACTTACTCAAAAAACACACTTGCGTGTTTGTGTTGCATTGCTGTAGACGAAATCGTTACTGGAGGCGCATTTGATAGAACCAGAATAAAACGTGCTACAAGCTCTCGAAATGTACGACTCGTGGGACGTGTTTGTTGAATTGGAAGAATTGTATTTTGTTTGCTTCGCTTTTCGTTTGTTTGCTTTGTTGGTTGCAACAATCAATTTACATGAAATTTACACGCACTTAGTGCACAAATACACGCTTGCACGCACTTGGTTTAAGATACAAAGATACATAAAATGAACCGTAAAGGTAAACGCTCACATACAATTGACACAAAGGCGTAACGTAGATGTTGTTGTTGTTGTTGTCGCTGTTGACGATGATGAAGTTGATAATGACCTATGCGCCCTGCATGTGTTGATTGCTTTCAGTTGTCGTTTTTATTATCGTTGCGGCTGCAGCTGTCGAGGTTGGTGATAATTTCAAAATTGTAGCTGCAATTGTCGAATTGTCGTGTAGTTTGAGGAATTCTTTGATGTTTGCTGCATTTGTGGCATTTCTTTATTGTGCCTCAATCTCTCAGTTTTAAATAGAGTTCTACATTTGGTTATCAACGCGTGCTTCGTGTGCTGAGTTATGCCCAAAAAAATGGAATGCTGAAAGAAAAAGATATATTAGTTTATACGTTGCTTATCAGAACATTTTTTTGATTACAAGAATAATCTCGTGAATCTAGACATCTAGAAAATTTCTATTTTTCAGTAGACAAGTTCATTTGGGTGAGATCGTTTCAAATAACGGCGTCTAGTATTTAAGTTTTTTGTATGCAGTCCGAACCACATATTATTGTTGTTAAGATTTGTGGCTAAACTCTATAAAATGTATTTGTATTTTTTTTTCCACCCCCTAAGAAGGAATCAGCCAAAGACCAAAGGACAACTAGCAACTAGCATCATATTCAACGTAGTCTGTCTAATTTTTTTTCACGCCAATATTTATAATCCGACAAATGTGTTATGCAATTTACTGCGACAGATGTTATACTTTAATTATAAGAATAAAATAAAAATTCTAAATAAAATGTTACACTGGAATAAAATCACTAATCAAACTATTTTGTCTTTTCGAGCTGATTATGAACAACAATTTTTCCCTGAAGAATTTTAGAGAAATTAACTGTAGACATCCCGCAGCAAAGTACCTTAAAATAGGAATCCGTATCGAAACCCAAAATCGATCGCTGCCAAGACTAGTGGAGCAGCAAATCATGCACCACAGCACCATGATAGATTTAAGTAACACAATAACCAGCTGCATCCATCAAAAGATACCATCCACCCGATTTGCATAATATCAGCTGTCTTCGAATTGAAAATCTCATATCATTTAATAGAATTTGACCAATTTCAATGATATCTAAATAAAATTCGATTATAATTTGTTTAAAACATTTTTTTTTAAAGTTTTTCTCACACCCTTGAAAATAATAATAATCACATAAATCATATGTAACGTAATATTTTCATTTGAAATAATTTCCCAACTGAAATCACAATAAAAAAACCATTTGTCTGTTTTTGTCTGACTCTTTAGCTTTTGTGTGGTCCGCATTGTAATTTTTTCTTGTCACCACCGTTTATAAAAATGCTCTTTTATGAGTGACATTTAATCGCATCATTAAATATGCATACATTTTATTATTTATATTGAATTTCCGAGCAATGCAGTCTGGCGCTGACAACTGGTAGTTCATACACACAAATCGTTTCAATAACGCACGAACAGCTTGAAAGCAGATATCTATCAGACTGGCAGAGAGTTTTTCAGACAGTTACCTATAAAACTGCTCGTGTTACCAGAAAGTATTACAAAATAAGCGCATTAACATAAACTCCAACGATGCAATGCTCAGCTAATGACTTAATGGCTTTTATTTGGTGAGGTGGGCATATGTGGAAAATTGCAGCCACAAAATCAAATTTGGAGATAAGCTCGAAATTAAGTGTGCACTGATTAGACGCAGTGGGATTTGAGGCTTAATAAAGACGACGACGATTGATTAAGACGAATTGTTGCCAATTAAAGTGTTTGTGTGCATGTGTGTGCATATGTGTGGCAAGAGCCAAACGACACGCTTCGCAAACAAGCGACGCCAAAGTGACAAGCGCTGCTGACCCTAAATGACGCGCTACAAATTAATTAACAGCGAATTCGGCGAAACGAGGCACACGTTTTGTAGTGGATCTGTGTGTTTACTTATGTGTATCAGTGTATATTTTTATGTGTCTAACGTTCACCATTTCGGGACAACTTGTGAGTTTCATTCAAATACCTAAAAAAAAAATAAGTTAAGCTACAAAGTTCAAGACGAGAATGAGAGCAAACAAAGGCAACAAATTAACGCTAAAAGCAAATAGTGGGAGAGCCTGCACAGACCCCAGCGCAGAGCTGACCGAATCAGATGGACTGACAGGTTTTCGGACCGTTGGGCTCAAGACAAATACAGTAAAGCCAAGGCGAATGCCGAACACTTGTGGCATTTTATCGCGATCGCTTGTCGAATTTTGAATGAATGTAGCCTGTGGAAGAAACCTGTTACTCGAAGCAAAGTTTCCAAGAATTTGTTCTCTCTCTCTTTTTTGGGTCCGCTAGTTTTGTTCTTAATTTATTTTTATATAGATTTTTTTCATAGATATATATAGCTTCAGTTTCGGTTTTCCATCGATAGAGACAAATCGAAGGTAACAAATGGTCATAGCCTAAAAACCGCAAAGGCACGACTGATCGATCGTACGATCAATCGCTGGTAAGACATACGAATCGTTCCGACGACACATTGGAATGTGGGCGACCCAGCGTTCACCAAAACAAACGCGCAGCTGAGCCTCGATGCTGAGAGACCCCGATTGCAAGTAGGTGAAGTCGACTATGCGTTAGTCTACTCTACTATTTCGATTGAAGCAATTAAAAGTAATTTTTCAAATAAAATTTACACTACGACTATTGCGTATATAAATCTTAATTAAAACGCCAAAAAACGTAAACAGCTTGTAATGAATTCCGTAATGAAATATGCGCGGCAGCTTGGTTGTAGTTTTAATTGAAATTGCAAAAGAAACGAGTACTCTAACGAGACTCGAGTCACTCTCAAATGGCGTTCGTTGTGAATTTTGACAAATTCATTTTTGGTGCGAACTCGTGAAGTGGAAAACTTGCTGCAACGACAACAACAACATGAATAAAAATAAAAATGAGTAATGGCAAAAATTCTATTGAACAGGAGTTGTATGCATTTCTGACATTGCACTGTAATCAATTCTCGCATTGACGGGGAACATGCTTCATTTGCAAAAATAATTAAACGAGAAAACAAACGCCTAAGCAAAGTTGTAGCAAAAATAAATGCAAGAAGTTCGAACATGAAAAAAAGGAACAGAATGAAAAAGAAAAAAGTCGGCAGTCAGCGCCAATCAGTTGCACAGAAAACAGCAGACAGTAAAATGTAAAGAGATATGAAATTAGCGATATGCAAATGCACCTGCAGAGCAGCCCGTGTAGAGCGTGTGAGCCACGGTTAGCGTCGGCGCTTGATGCATGGCTATAGTGGTTTCTACAAGGGGGAGACACTAGCTGCGAACCTAAGGCAGCAGCACAAGTGCGATGTATTACTCAAAGGCAAAAATGAATAATAAAAATAAATAAAAAAATAAAAAATTGAATCTACGGAGGGGTTTTCGTCCGCTGTGTTTGCATGTTGCGCAGTAGTTTGAATTAAAGTCAAAATAGAGCATGTCGTTGTGGCTGTTAGTTAGGCTAAGTTGCGCGGTTTGTTTAGTTGGTTGCTTGGTGTGGTTGCTCCACAGGAGGCTATTAGGGCGTTATGTATTGAGATTAGATCGGCTTTTTTTTTTGTTGTATTCGGGTACTTGTCGCTTACGAGTTGCACGAAGCCAACAGCTCAAAGGGTGCTTGAAAATTGTGCAAATTTTATGGGTGAAAAATGTGCATCCATACAAATATGACTTGGTTAATTATACTCGAAGTATGAAGTATTGCGTGATGTGTTTAATTTTTACAAGCTTCAACATGTTAGCAAAATGAAGTTGTTTCATTTCTAAACTATGTGAGCTAATTAAATAGAATAGATGAGCTATAATGGAATACGGTATACACACAGGACACAATTACATATCTATCTGACTACCTTTCTGTCTCTCTACTCATCTACTAATCTATCTATCTATCAGTCTCATCACAACGTAGATTTTTGGCCAATATAATCAAGCTACAAACGTAAACCCCATTTTTTCTACAAATCAGATATATAACAATGTCATAGGTATATTAAATACATATATGGTAAGTAGAATAGTGGATATTGGAATGTGATATTTACTTTAGTATGTTCTAAGTGTACCTTTAATGTTTCAAAGGTTAACGTGCTTAAATGTTTTCTTTCTTATTATTAAAAAAAAAAAAAATAAAGAAATAAAAATAAAAAAGGAGTAATCGTTCACTTTTCGTTCTCATTAGTCCATAAAGGTAACTTTTGTTGATGCAAAGCAAGAGGTTCGAAAAACTCTCCTGCTCTACTACTACTGCTACTACTACTAATACTACTATTACTACTGCTAATACTACTAATAGTATTACCTGTTGTTATTACTATTTCAGTCATCATTATTATAAAGGATGCATACTATTATATAAACCTCTCATACGTGACTTTTAAGGTATCAGCGGTTCGTGAGTTCCTTTGGGCTCAAAGCTGCTTATGATGCAAGTTTACTTTTTTTGTATATATATATTCATACATATATTCATATTCATACGAATGAATTGATTGATATTATGATTGATTGATTGATGCACCTACTCGTATGTAATCAAACAACGGCAAAATAGCAATACATTTGAAACCGTCATTGCTCCCCTTTTCTAATGCCAAGTATATATTTTCACTTGCGTGCAAACAATTGCCAAAACGAAAGATTTGAGCAACGAACTTGAAATGCTGTCCGTCCTTTTTATTTCTACTTTATTTGACTTTCTTATTTATTTTTGCAGCTTATAATTTATGGCGCACATGCGATTGTTTCAAGCAATTGAACAACTATTTTACACACAATAACGAAAATCGACTGAGCAATCAGATTGAGACCCTTTTTGGATATTGTCGTTGTTTTCGTTGTTGTTGTTGTTGTTGGCCTTGCATTCACAGGCATTGGTTGCATTGTTGTAAATGCAACAAATACGCAAACAAAGTGTTGCTGATTTATCGCAAACGAGCAAACAACAAGCGAAACGAAATGCGGCGCAGCTCAATGCAACAAAGCAAAACAAAAGTGCGTTGAATGAGTATATACAAGTAACGTTGTCGGATTGTTTGTCGAAATTGAAAGAGTACAGGCAGAGGGTGCATACGGGATGCCGGACAGACTGACAGCAGCGAACGAGTGCAAGCGGACGATCAATACGCAAAATGTTGATTTTAACGAAAGCTACATAAAAGTATCGATGTGTGGACGTAGATAAGCGGCCACGAGTTAAATTACTGGGGAGCGAGATTTGTAAAAAAAGGCCGAAGATGAGACGTGTATCTGATTAAATTTTAGCGCAAACGAGTTGCAATGAACGAATAAACGAATGAACGAATCAATGTGTGCGCGTGTGTGTGAATGCGAATACGAGTGGGCAACTACGTGTAGCCGGGCAACGCTGTAGGCAGCAACAACATTCACACGCAGCGTCCCCACTCCGCGTCGTCATCGACGACGCTACCATAAGGCAGCAACAACATTTAGCAGTTGCCAGTTTTAGTCACATAGAATCTCAGCGGCTTCTCTCGTTTGCGGTTGCGTGTGTGTTATTGATTTTATTTCTTCTACTTGTTTATTCTTCTTTTCATTTTTGCGCTTCTTGTAGTCGAGATTTATTCCTTTTTATTATTAATGTTTTTTTCTTTTTTTTTTTTTAAATCAGCGCAACAGGAAGCTGCACCAAAAGGGTTTCAATTTCCTTCACTCGTTCGGTGAGTGACTCAAGCAGGCTGACTGAGCTCACACAAAAATTTAATCACTTCAATTGTGAAGAAAATGCTGTTAAGCAAGTCTATTTTTGTTATACCCTCAGCGATCGCTAATTCATTAGTTTTTGTATGAAGGCAGATACTATGAAAAGTGAAAATGTTGTTTAATCTACTCGTATTGCACAACAACTTTCAAACGAAATCACTTCTTCACTCAATCACACACACACACATTTACTCTTCGTGCTTATGCAAATGCATGCCGTGATTGATGGTCGCCAGTTGTGGATCAACTTGCAACAGCAACATGGCTGGGGCGTTGCACTTACTCGTACTGTGACTTTAACGTCGTCAGTCTGATTGCCTGCCTGCATGTGCACCGATCGACTTGGGTTAAGCTCAATTACCTCAGCTTGCATGGCGGCACTTTAACCTCGACTTTGGCAACAACAACAGCAATGTGCAACATGCTGCAGCCATGACTGTGATTATGCTGGCCACACGTAATAAATTTCCATAATGAGTAAATTCAATCAACAGCAACCGCAAGCCTGCATGGGAATCTTACCTATATACGAGTATCGTAGATGTTGAGGAACTGTCTATCATCACCAAAAGTTCCCAAGTTATTTGGAGCCACAAACCAAAGTCAAGTTTAAAATCATTAAATCTCATTTGGCTTATTGCTTTATTCGTCAGCAATTTTATGAAAGAAAAAAATGTATTAAACTCGTTTTTATGATTTTTTATTATTCCACGAAGACACTCATCGAATTTTGTTTGCATTATTATAAATAATTTTTATAAATGAAACCACTTTTGAATACTGTGTGCTGTTCATGATGAACATATTAACAAATACGGGCCTTATTAATATGCAAATGCTCATTTTGTATGAATAAAGCGTTGAAAAAGAAGATCGAAAATGCCAAAAGCAGCAGGCAGACAACAAATATAAAAAATTGTTTGATTTATATTTAGAAAGAGACACCACGAGAACAGGTTTACATGTTTCGACTCGAGATACATTTTTCTTCTACAGCATTTTGTCGAAAAACAACTTTGGATGTGATGCGGCCTACAAATGGTCTATAGATGCAGGTAGAGACACTTACTTGGGTGCTGAAATAAGCCGAGACGTTGTAAAAGCATTGTTAGATAAACAGTGAAACAAACGGAGTTCAGATAAGTCGACAACATCAACATCAACATAATCAAAGTCAACAGACACTTTAGTAGGACTCGAGCAGACTCGTGGACATAACTACGATTTATGAAGTTGATGAGGTGTTATTTGTCGAGGCCAATGAACTCGTAGCTAATGAAGTTGTTCAGCATCGTCTACAATGTAACATGCTGAGCAGGAAGTGTTAGCTACTAGGCTTTAGAAAACTCAATAAAATCAAAGTATGCCGATGCGTCTTACGTGTACGATAATTGCGTAGCTATTGAATGATTTCTAGTAAACTAATAAACATCTTAGTTGAAAATGTGCTATATCATTTCGATATTGTTAACGCCTTACTCGTGCGCTTTATCCACTGTATGCCACTAGTCATGGTCATAGTCAGCACAAGTGGAAAAGCTCATGGAAAAACCGAGTGAAAACGTGACTACGACAAGCGCATCTCCAATTGCGCGTACTTGAAAATGACGAACCACATTCCTTTGACAGCAGCAGTAGTAGCACAAGCGACACTTGTACAATGACAGCTCAGCTATACAATAATGCATACGGCTGGCTGACTGCATGAGGCACACGTAGCTAACAATGAGTATTCATGTGTGATTGATTTTACTGTAGAGCGCAGCGCATGCGTTGTAGTTTATTAGCTTTTCCTTGGAGCATTTAAAGGAAACGTGCATTTTTTTTATTTTTATTTTTTATAATGCTCTGACACAAAAAAAAAAAAATAAAATAAATAAAAAATAAAACAAATTAAAATTAAATCGAAGCCTTCGCTGAATCAGTTTCGCTTCAAGACTTTCACTTTTTTTACTGAGCTTTGATACATTTTTGTAGCTGCCATTGTGCGCTGTATCGCTGCTGTAGTGATTTATTTGAGTAATGATGCATGTGATGTTTGTCAACAAAGACCTTTCGCATAAGCACAGAATGCAATAAACAAAAAAAAAACACAAAGATTTTCCTTCAACAGATTTGTATATGCCAAGTTGACCTTGTAACTTTAGCTCAAATGTTGAACCGAACTCGTTTAATAAATGACACAAAGCTGAAGTGGCGTGCTTTGAATTTTTTCTAATAGATTATTACTATTATTTTGTATATGATTGTTTACTGTAAAATGCATTATTACGAGAACATTTGTTGCGAGCCGCCAAACCTTCAATATTTCTATATTTCATAGCTAAAGCGAAATGAGTACTTTTGCTGCTGCATGGCTTTAGATAATTTATGGTTCTGATTTCTGAATCATGCCAAAAGATATATAATTTTTTGTTGTTTCTTTATTTCATAAATAAAAAAAAGTTTCGTCTATTGGTGGGTTCATGGCCAAAATGCTCGTTTATTACACAATTAGCGAGTGAGCGAGCTCCGCACTGAAAGATACACATTCGTAATGACTATGCATGCATGACTTGATTTGACTGTTCATGTCGTTGGTTAATGTGTCAGTGATACGCAGTCATAAACTTCATACTTTATGAGTTTGAATGAAGCGCAGCTTTCTGGAAATTAATATGCCGACTGCATTGTGTTCGCTAATTGTTCGATAAAAGCAGCAATTTTTTTTGACAAGTGGCGCTGTGCCATTTAAAAAGTCTTTTGTTAGTTTATTTATTTGTTTGCATTAATTGTTTGTTGGTTTTTTGTATGCGTTGCTCATACGATGACACACGTTCTGTATGAATAAATGTAAATGTGCAACAAAGTAGGCTTGTCCTATTTATTGTAGCTTTTGGAGTCTGCGGACACTGAACTTCTCGCCAAAGCGTTTCAGCTGTCGTCTGTGTGTCTGTCCATTCAAATGTTTGTCTTTTTGTCATTGTCTCTTCGTTGTTACTGTCGCTTAAAGTTTTACGCTTGCTTTTCACTGCCATATTTGCGTTCGCCAATACCAGTTTACGAGTGCGCGTACGAGTGCTTCAAGCGCGTCACTTCACCTTTGGCTACTTGAACGATTTTAGCCTCCTTTTTTTAATACAATAAATAATTAATTTTTTTTGCTGTTTGCTTTATGGTTTTTTAAATGGAAAATGCCGCTTGAATTACAAGTGATCTTTCACTTTTTTGTTGTCGTTTCTTTGTTTTTTATAATATTTTTTTTTTATTCTTTACAGCTCGTGAGGCACGCATAAGTGCAACTGCACTTAAATTGCATCCACACTTACGAAAAATCAAGGCGCATGCATTTCAAGTGTGTGCTCTGCCATGTCCAACATTAACTAAAATGCACCTGCAGCGCTTGGCAGTTGGCAGAAGAGTTCACAAATGTTACTTGTTTAAAATTATTTTCATTATTTTACACAAATTTCATAAATTGAACCACGCCCATAATAAACACAAGCCTCATTTCAATCAGAAATTCCATCAGAATACACATAATCGTGCATATGTATCTATGTGTATACGAGCATGTAGCTGTGTGATCAAAGCAGCCATACAACTGTAAATCAAAAGCGTTCACAAGCATGTATTCCACGTCAAGCGTCGCGCTCGACTTGTAGCACAAAGCAACTTTGTGTGGCTTCATGTACATCCTTTTGGCCAAGCGTTGAGTGTATCTGATTTTGTTATTATTTTTCGTTTTCTTTTTTGTACAATTCTATGCCACAAAAACCAACTTCAATGTGTGTGTGTGTGTGTCTGTGATTTTTATATATTTTTATTTCTCTTCACCTCAACAAACGCTGGCTTCTTCGGCTGCGTCTCGCCTAACCCCAATCAAACTGAGGTCAATCACTTTCTTAGCGTGTTTCCTGTTTGAAATTGAAGCTGCGCTCAGCGCTTGTTCAAAGTCATGTTCGGCTACATTGTCATGGACTCGGCTAACTCATCTAGTTACAAACACTGACTGGCACTGACAATGACAAATTGTGGAAAATTATGAGCTGCGTTTGTTTATAGTTTTTAAACACTTTTCGTAGTTAAGGAACAACACAAATCTCTGCTCGCCACAACAATTGCGCCAATTTGAATTCGCATTTACGCCGGTGAGCAAGAAAATGTAACCAGGTCAGTCTGACGCTCACACACAAATTTCCAACTGCTTATGCATTGTTCTGTTGCTAATGAGCATAAACAAGAAGAAGGAGAAGCACCAAAAGTGAGTCAGAAGTTAGGTCATTTGCTGCTGTTGTTGCTTGGGAACATTGCTGCGGCTAATGAAATGCTTTCTCTCGTGGCCTTTATTACTGCTTGGGCCATTTATTTATAACAATTGCGTGTAATAGCACCATTAGGCAACTCTACTCTTCGACAAGCGCAGTTGAAAAGTTCAACAAATTTCACAGTGACGGCAAAGATTTATTAGTCAAAGCAGTGACTCGAAATATGAATGCGCTAATCCAGAGGCGCTTCGCGCTTCTGCCTTGGGGAAGCTTGTGAAAGACCTGATGAGCTAAACTGAGTTAATCTGTGTAGTGGCTGTAGACAAAGGTGAGAGATAGAAACTTGAACTGCCATAAAGAGAAATGCTGTATAAATGTTGCTCACACCTTTCGCTGAGTGAAGCCGCACAAATTCGTTATTAATGACAACAATTTTGAGATAATTTGAATGTTAATTACGCGTATTGTCATTGTTTAATGATTTAATGGTTTTTGGCTTTACTAGGTGAAGTCAACGACCAACATTAAAGAAGAACATATTACTACTTCTTCTCTATCTCATAGATAATTCGACTGAGCTTGTATAATTTTTTGTAACCTTAAGTGTTTTATCTACCTCTTTGCTGTTCGTAGTTTTTTCTTTTTATATTAATTTTTTCTTCCTTTTTTTTCGCAACAATCAAAGAACATGACAAATGATAATTTATACATGCGTCTTACCAGCTTTCAACAAAGTTAAATATTTTCCACTTATTTTTTACTTTTTGTTAATTTATTTATTTATTTATTTATTTCGATACGAGACGTATGATTATACTCTCATTTGCTTTTTTTTTGTACTGTTTTCTAAGCCACGGTGTGTCTGCAAAAAAAGTTCTCTACGCATTATTTTTATCCTATGCTACACTCCCCTAAAGAGTTGTGTTAGATACAATTGATGATTGTCTTCTTCCCTTCTTTGTTCTTAATTATATATTTAGATGTATCGGTGCGCTTAAGGAAACAAGATTTTACTACTCACAGCGCTCTAATGAGACAAAAACACATCGTATAATTATGAGTCAAGAGTTCGCATGCGTGTAGCGAAAAAGTTTAATCAGTTGGGAACATCTTAAGTCACGATGAGAAAGATGTTAAAAAATTTTAGCAAAAATATACACACATAAAAAAAGAGGAAGAATTAATTTCACGCTCTCCTCCAAAACATGCAAATCTGTGTATTCATCATCGACTTTGACACATACAAGAAAGTAGTCGTATAGTCTAAGCCATTTTTCATACATTTAACTGCGAGCGTTTTTGGCGTTAGTTGTCGTTTTTGCCCGTAATCATAAGTCAGCAATATTTCATTGGCAGCATGTTGCTGCTGAAAATATACATTTTTGAGCATTTAATTTATTAGTTTTTCCCTCGTCGTTCTTCTTCATAATGCTAATAATAATAATAGTATATAAGATGTTGCTAAGCCATATTGTCGAATTAACAACCTCAATAATGTGTACTATTGTACGTCAGGCCTTTAATCGCATTAACAAAATGCACCAAATGCGCATGGCATCTCAGCTGAAATCGTTAAATATATTGAACAGATCTACAAATTGCTAAGTGTGCTTTGGAAATGAAGACTTGGGCAGAGCTTGATATTTAAAGCACAGTGAAGCGAAGATTACTAATTGCGCCACTAGTAGTTGCGCTGCACCTAAATTACCAGCTTGACCAAATGAATTTTATATTGAAATAATTAACAAAACACTAATTAAAACATATATACATAATAAGTCTTAATGAAAAAATAAAATATTATGATAAATTCTATATGGAGGTAAAGATGAAGAGTTACTAAATAATGCAACGAAGGATGTTGTTCGAGTGAGAAGTAATTTATTTTTAAGGTTATACTAAAAAATAATAGCAATACGAAAACATCAACCTGAAGTGTAGCAATCAGTTATAAGACAAAAACTCTAACTAATTCAGAAAACTTTCAAAATTCCTAATTTTTAGGTAAATTAAAA
Source organism: Cacoxenus indagator (assembly GCA_035041755.1). Classification (NCBI taxonomy): domain Eukaryota; kingdom Metazoa; phylum Arthropoda; class Insecta; order Diptera; family Drosophilidae; genus Cacoxenus; species Cacoxenus indagator. Next base: position 4,614,281 of record JAWNKX010000682.1, on the reverse strand, counting down.
ATCATATTTTTCGTGCGCAGTTTCTCTGTGTTTGATTTAGACTTCTACCCAGCATTGAGCCGCACCGTGTTTTATACGAACCACTTAGCGTCAAACCAGAGTGAATCGATGAAGCTAACCTTAACTAACATTTTCAACTTTTGCTACTTTATCTTTTTACCAAGCCCACCAATCATACTAAAAGGTTACAGTTAGTTTTTAATCGCAAAGCTTTTACCATTGTCAAAATATTAAAATCGAAATATGAAACCATTCAAACCTTTGAAAGCAACTTCAAGCATAATGAGTTAATCATTTGCCACTGTGGTGAGTCATGGAAAAAAGTACCCAATAAATAAATGTGTGTCACCGATTTATTCTCTTTTTAATTGTTGTACGCATGAAATTTTTGTAGGCTTAAGATGCTGAAACAGATACAACAACGTGACCAAAATGGTTTTTGACCTGTCTCAAATGTCTACGTAAATCGTTTATCAAAAAGTGAAATCAAACAACACTTCTCATTTCATTTGGAACGCCACAGTGGGCACCACCAAATGTACGATCGATCGTAGGCCTATTGTGAAAAATGGTTTTGAGTAGGCCGGAGAGCGCGTGAGTTTTGTTTCATGCTGGCGCCAATGCAATGCGATAAGGCAAAGCGAATGATTTAATATGCATTAATTAAACACACCGAAATATATGAAATGACACATTTGCAACTTTGGGAGCGAGTTTCATGTGTATGCCAAGCAACGAAATTGGGTCAGCAAATCGTGTTCGAATTAAGCTGCAATCGCTTGCCAAAATCACGTACCCAAACATATGGGGCAACAAGAGAAATATGTAGCAAGTTGTGAATATTAATAAAAGCAAAAAATAATTATAATGCAACACAAAAAAAAATTAAAAAAAATAAAATATTGTTAAAAAACTAATTAAATTAAAAGGCAAAAGTTTACTTGCCAAATTTGGCTTTATTAATTTTTTTTCTTTCATAGTAGCGGAAGACATTTGAGATTTTGGTGATTGCCACTTTGCAAACGCTTGAGCACGTTGGCTTGGTTTTTCCTTGGCCAACCACTCAGATTATGCAAATTGCATGAAACTATAATACTTATTATATACTTTTTTTTCTATTATTTTTTCTACTAAATGAACTTATAGCATTGACTGTGTGAAAATATGAAAACAAGTCTCTAAAATGGAGTTATTACGCACGCTCTCTCATTGTTAACCCAGTTTTCAACTTAAGTATCGTTTTGTGTTCAAATAAAGAAACCATGCATTTTTGGTTTGTTTGTTTGCTTATTTATTTGCCCATATAATTACTATTCATTTTTCTCATAGTTGTTTCACACTTGTTGAAACAAAGGCCAAAAATATGGCACAACAATTTCGCACCATTTCGCATGTCTTAGAATATTTGTCTAAAATGCTAAATAAACAAAGCGTTTCCTGTCAAATATGGTAAGAAACTATTATACTTAAAATTGACTGAGTTTTGCAGTTAGAGTGCTGAAAACTTATACATCGTTCTTTATTTTTTTTTGGCATACGTTTTAGGCTCACTAGGACAGGCTCATTGCTTTAACTAGATTTTTTGTTTTTGTTTATTTTTTTTTTGACTTTGACGATAAATATTTCAAGTTCCCAAGATGAGCACCGATTTAAAAAATCCCCACTTAACTCATGCTACCACTTCAACTTCAAATAACAAAAATCTTTATAATTTTTTACGTAATGGACATAAATGTTCGTGGAATTTTTGAAAGTCCATAGATAAAAAATTCTAGGATTACTGACAGAGATAGCCTCCACAAAAAAAACAATTCAAGTTATTATGAGGAGAGTCTGAATTATCAAACTAATATTTTCGGATCTTGTAATTACTTTCGAAGTTCTGAGCACATCATTTGAAGACCATTGGCATATGCAGTGAAAATTTCAAGTTCCTAGAATTATATAAGTGTGTAGCTCTCATACGAACTCATTAGCAATCTTATATGAAGAATGTTTTGTGTTTTATTTGAATAGATCCCAAATTTGATCACAACTCCCTGAAATTAGTTATTGTCATAGGGTAAAGCTGTGAAAAATTCAATATCCCAGTATTACCGGATGGTGTAACTCCAATATGCAGCACGCATTAAATTATACCTTATTTCAGAATTACATACAAAAGCCATGAATTAGAGATCTTAGGATGACTATATCGTAGAGCTTCCATAGAAACACTTCGTTATACTAAAAGTCCTTTCAGCGTGAAAGGTATTATAATTGCGGCAGAGCCAAAGTTAAAACTCTTCTTGTGTAGTTAAATATTTTATCGACATTAGCCATTTTGAAGAGCGCTGTCAACGTGCTAAAACGAACTTTTATAATGAAATCGCAAGGCATAAAAAATTACACATTTGTCTTGAAACAAAAGATTGAAGTAAAAAACTTGTTTGGCTACCATTTACTAAAAATACCACGAAGCGAATTATATGAAAAGCTATAAATTAAAAATACATTTCAATACGCTAATGAAATATCGCAAAGTTGTTTGTATCTTGTTGTGATTTGAATGTTTCGTAAGCATTGAAAATCTCTTCAAGCTGACTTCTCCGCTCCGAGAGTCTATACAAAGCATGGTGCATTTTATATATTAAAATAGTAATAATAATAAAATTTTGCCAAAAAAAAAGAAGAAATGTCACGTACGAGTAGATGCGCAGTTTTTACTTTTTCCACTAGATTATTACAAAATTATTTGACAAAAATAAAAAAGAAAAAATGCAATGAGGCAGAGGCAAATGTAATAAGCAAACAATAAAAATTGATCACGTATTTCTGTGGTGGACGGACAAATTTACGCGATTTGTCGAATTTCACTGCTGCTTCGGCGCTGTTGACATGCTCGCAGACACAGTTGAAGAAACCGATGGATATGCATGAAATGGTTGTTATGAAAGAAAAGTCATTAAGTGAAAAAAGTAAATAAATCTGCAAGCCGAAGAAGTAGGCAAAAAGTATGAAAAAACAAGTGCACGACGTTCGATGATGAAGACGCGAAAGGTGAAGAAGTCAGCCTCAGCCTCAGCCTCAGCCTCAGTCGCTGGGTGGAGTGAAAATCTCATCGAACGCGTTACTAAATGAAAGTGTTCGCTTGTCTACGTCTACGTCTGCTTTTTCTTAAAAACTTTCGCCTGTAAAGTTCTTCTCTTATTTATGCCAAAAATTATAGTCATTTTTCACATGTTTGTAGAAAGTGTCCAGCAGCACCATTGAACAAAGCAATGAATGAGGCACACTAAAATCAAGAGATTTTACTTTCAAATGAACAATGAACACAGTCGTAATTCACGTTTGAACTCGCCCTTTTAAATAGTAAATTAACCGAACTCCATTTGTATGCCTTTTTTTGGCAATACATCATATGACTTTGAGTATTGTTGAGGGTGGACACTATGAAATGCCGAAACCAGAAAAGGAAAGATTACGAGAGAAAATGTTAATCATAATTGAGTGAGAGTATTAGTACCCTTCATGAATGGATATTCGAAATTGATCAGATGGTTTATATGGAAGCTATTATAAATGAATCTTATTTGAATTTCAGAGCTCCGGTTTGGTTGTGTGAGACAAAACTTCAGTGCGATACCTCAAATATATTTGTCATTTAAAAAATTGTGTTACCCGGACCCGCATGTTTTCGTTCTCACTCTTCTCCCTTTCTTAAGCTTTCGCATTGAGTTAAACTTTTTTATTATTTTTCTCTGACAGACTTTCGATTTCGAGTTTGACATACAACGGCAAACTGCTGAAGTAATATTGATTTCGTACAAAAATGTTGGATGGAATTTCCTGACTTCTAGTCAACGTATTTCAATGAAAAAACAAATAAAAACCTTGGTCAGTCTTGTAGGACTATATATTCCAAATTTCATACCGATCGGTTTACTAAGTCAAGCGTGATAGTCAAGCATAGGAACAAACAAATACTGTACAAAGACACATATTTGTTTTATATATATAAATAAATATCTAAATAAATAAAACAGTATGGTTGTATGTATTATAGTATAGTTTTTGTGGTGGACAGCTATGAGCTTTAAATAAGCTTTGTCCCAATTTAAAACTCTAAAAATTAAACCAAAAAATTGCCTTATGAGGTCTATATGATAAAGTATTCGTAGCATCTTGATATTTTAAGGGTTTAGTTATCTGGACATTAAATAACTCCCTTCACGACTAAGTCAAGCCATCTGATCAAGAATATACGCAATTATATTACTTTATGGAGTCGCCGTTGTCTCTGATTGTCTCCTACACTGAGTTTCAAAGTTCGTAACAAATTATAATTCCAACAATCGCATGAACAGTTAAAAATGAGCGAAGATTTTTTGAAGGTTAACTTCTCGAAGTGTTGTACAAGCAAAAGCTATACGCGTCTGTATTTGTATCTGTAGCAGTGTGTATCATATATTCGCATGTGCAAAAAAACCCAAAAATAAGCTGGCAAAAATAACGCTTGATACTTTCAAGTCTCACCGCCTTTAATAAATAAAATAAGTTGTTCGGTTGCTGTTGTTGCAGCTTTTAATCAGATTTTTTTTATCACGGCTCATCAGTTGGCTTTAATGAATTTATGATCTTAGCATTTTCGTGCTTTTTTGGCATTAATGCGCAACAATAATTTGTTATTAAAGTCACAAATGAAGTTGCATACAAGTGAAATCATCAAAGTTGAACTTGGTTTGAGTTATGTGGCATGTGCGTTATGAAAATATCTCACTTGATCTTTATTGTATTTATTATGCACTGTATTTTTTTTATTTTTTTAATTAATTATTTATTTATTATTATTTTTTGTGATATGCCCTTTTTACCGCCGAGAACTATAAATTTTGTATTTACAACTTGTTTGAGGTGAATTGACAGCGCTCAAAAGTAATCCTTTCACTATGAACGAGTGTACGAATGACAAGTAATGCGGCCATTGAGACGCCGATACATGCAGGCAGGTAACGAGATACACACCACGAGATACAAGCAACACTTGTTGTGGAGCTGGGGGAAGTACGAGTATCTTTAAGCGTGTCTGGTCTGTGGCACAAATGGAATCGTATCAAAAAAGCATGCTGAAGTCGCATGGAGTGCTGCAGGCGACAGAGAGCACATTTTGTCGTGTTTGTGTGTGTGATATTATTTTTTTTCTTTTTTGTCTAAGTAGGGTTTTGCTTCTTTTTTTTAATATTTTTTTGTTTTGGGCTTCGAGTTGTCTGTGTAGGCAAACGCGTTATTTGGTGCTGTTGGCCGTAGATACTGATACGCACGGCAGCTATATATGCCCGCTCGAATTTGTCTCTACTGAAATGGTTGTCTTTATTTGATATTCAATTTGAAGTCTTCCTGTGCTCATATTTCAAATTTTGGGGACAAAATGTGCTGGCAACAACTCTCTTAGCCGAAGATATACCTGCATGCGCCACAGCGCGTAAGTGAGGCATAAATTATTTTATTAGATTTTATTTTAAGTTTTCTTGTTGTTTTTCGATTTATTTAACTGCTCTTGACACGGTCAGTTCGCTTTCTTCGCCTTTTCCGTTTGGCTGCCTTACGGCTGTCTGCTTTGCTGTGCAGCGAGTAACGTGATAACTTATTTTGGCAGGTCTCAAATTTCACTTTTTCAGCATCTTTATTTGCAAGACTGAGTAACAGTAACACCCACTTGTTGAAAGAGTTGATGGCAACAAAGGTGAGCAAAGAAAACAACGAAAAGAAATAAGAATAAAAGTTAAGCGAAAAGATACAAATAAAAACAAAAGGCGAATTCATATATATAAATAACACACACACACACACACACACACACAAACACACACACACAACACCACAAAATAAAGCAAAACCACTTCAAACTTGAACGTCTCCTGTTGCATGCTGCCGCCGCAGCAGTAAAAGTTGCGCTGCAAGTTGTTTTTGTTGTCGGCAAGAGGTGGCTTTTGTTGTTTCTGCCTGCCACAATGCCCGAGAGCCTGAACGAGCAAGCGACCGGCTGCCGTGCGCGGCACACATGACCTCATTTGGCTGCAAAGTGCTTGTTTTCTTGACTCAACCAACAAACTTTTCCCGCAGCACAACGGAAACTGTCCATCGAAGTCGCTTTGTCCGCGCTTCAGTTCAGTTAAATTTCTGCATATTCCGTTTTGCCTGAGTCTGAGTCTGAGCCGGAGCCTGGCTGCGTTGTTAGGTGAGACCTCTCCCTCTCACTCTTACTAACTGTCACGCTTACTGTCTAACCAGATATGTTCGTGAAAAAAAATAAATAAATAAATAGAAGAAATCCACGCATTTGTTAGACAAAGCAAAGCGCTGCAATGCGACTGCGATGCAGCGCGAAATGAGGTCAACGCCGCACGACGACTCGTGGCCAATTGTCGTGGTAATAATAATTGGCAGCAACCCGCTAGTAAGCGAACTTGCAGTGCTTTGCAGTAGGGGACTGAGTTTATCGTTTGTTGTCATTCCGTACCTTAACACCCTCGCCGGCATATTCACTGAACGCAGTACACACTTTGCAGCGTCATTGGCATCGTGGTCGTCGGTCTCCCATTTTTAGCCAACAAACAATTCATTTAACCATTTCTGCCTTTTCTTGGTTGCTTTCTTTCGCTAGTTTCAAATCGCTTCTTCTCCTTTCTCTTCTTTAACGATTCTTTATCATATATTTGTTCACTTTTTTCACTTTATTTGCCTCTTGGTTTATTTGATTACCAATTTTATGTGCGCTTGTGCGGTTTCGCTTGCCGCTTTGTTTGTCAAGATGAAAGTTTCGTTTTTTCTCAACTTTATTTTTTTTATTATTTTTTATTAAAATTTTTTTTTTGGATTTATTTTAATGATTTATTTGATATGCGATTAGACGAGCGTTGCTCGACAAGCTCCAAATTTGATTTGCAAATTTTTGGTATTGTGTTTGGGTTAAAGAAAGTGTTCCATAATCGTGAAATTTGTTGATTGGCTTGGTTTTTGTTGACTTTTTTGGTAAAAGTTGTGTGGGGGTTCTTTTGTTATATTTTTAGCAATTATGTAATTGACTATTGTACATTTAAAAATCTGTTCGAATTATTTTATGTAAATATTACCATAATTCGGTTAAATTATTCTTGAAATGCTATTAAAATAGCTATTTGCTATTTTATATTCTTGACGACAGCTATGGATAACTCAAATAAATCTCCATACTCATTAAAATCGGACTGAAACCAGAAAAATTCAACCAGAACTTTTGGGTGGTAGTTTATGTTATAAGAAATATTTATGATAGAATTTAAAATGAAAACAATAGTCCAAGCATGTGGAGGAATGTTTTATTATTTACTTATTTATTTTCTTTTGAAGTAAAAACTATAAATTTGGATGTCGCAGTAGGTTGTAATAAAGCACATATTTGTACAATTATATGGGTTCATATATCGACCTATTGGGAAGACCGAGAATTATTGCAATGCCGTTGTAATAAACGTTGACCATTCAGTTAAACGTTTTGGCTAGCATCCCTACTTTAATAAATTTGAATAATTCTGCGGCACATATATATAAACGATGCGTTCAGTCATTTCTTGTAGCATAGTGTAAGATAGTGGTTAAGTAGGAGTTTACGTTTTGTGGACTGAATGTTAATTACAAAGAGATAGAAAACAACACTCAGCTTCTTGAGTTAGAGAAGCTGATGGCTTCGTGTGTTGAAATGTCAGAGAAAGAAGTTTGGTAATTTATAAGTGCAAATAAATATAATTGAATATATGAGAGTTGCAACCAGCTGAATTTAAATACAAGCACATCTTGTAATTGCAAGCCCTGGAAAACTGCGGATTCACCAAACCAAGAAGGCGTGTCACAGCGCACTGGGTGTTGAAGATGCCACAACTAATGTCGATTCAACAGGACATAGGATAAATTTCACATAGCACTACATAGAAATAGATAGAATGTTTTGGAATCTATTTAGCACACGGAGATACGATTTCTGTGGTGCCATTTTACTCTATGTAACATTAATATATTTTAATGAAAAATGTGTGGTTGGAAAGGTATTATTGTTGAGCTGTGCTTTTATGCCAATATATTTACGTAAAAAAAGGGAAATAACAACTGAGAAAATTCATCATATTTTCATATCAAGAAGCATTATAATTATCACTGCATTATAATTATCACGAGCTTTTAGTGATAGACCTAGCGATTTTACTCGGTTTCTTGGGAAAGCGCAAATACAGATAATGGAGCATGTGTTCACGTGCAACTTAAAGTCTAATATGGAGATGGCAAGAACCGAAGTCTTTGAAACCGCAACTATTATATATAATATTTATGTTTTACATATCATAAGTACAGGGAGTATCTATATATTAATACGGTGACACGACTTTTATAATACCTTTTGTATACGGTATTCATGCGGGCGGTCGAATTTCGACCACTCGACAATACTAGTACTACTTAATACATTGATACAATTCGCTGGATATTCTTTTGATTTTTTCTGAAGTTGTTAAACATGGAAAGAATGTTAGCAACTCCAAAATAGAACTTTAAAAAATAACTGTGAAGTTTAAAATGTTGTGTCTGTTATTAATGAGTTTAATAGATTAGAGCCCTGATCTGGCAATGTGTCGCAACTAAAGAATGCACACATATAACTATTTCGCAATAGATTAGTTAGATCTCTCTTAAAGTATGAGTAGCTAGTTACACGTAGAAAGAACATCTCAGGTAATGTCATGCTAGTGAGTCTTTGCCTTGTTCATACCCACTGAGTTTTGAAAATCCCACAGCTTAACATAAGTTGTGACTTCCATTTTACTTCTAGCTAAATATTGACTTACCTACAATTTTTTATTTATTTCACTTATGTGATATATCCTTTAATATTCGTTCTTGTATCGGTATATCTGATACATTTTTCAGTTACACCAGTCTTTGTTTTATAAGCACTTTCCTATTGATTTTGCTGCACAGTTAAAATTAATTAAAACTGTTCGATCCTTGATCCAATAATGAACTTTGTTAAATGGATCTAACCCACACGGATTTCGTTACGTTCAATCAACTAAACTTTTTGTTTATTTTTGTTGTTTTATTTTTATTGCATAATCTAATCATATTTTCTCAATAAAGGAGCACTTTCTAATTAATTCACATGCTTGCACAAAAACTATGAATAATTCTCCTCGGTGTGGTATACACGAAATATTGTTGAACAAATTATGGAAACTGTGTGCGAAAAACCGTAGCACGAAAAATGCAATAACGCGAAAATACCACAAACGATCGCGTTATTCGAACAGTTGCACTATTGGTTCGACATACAGACAGTCTGACAACTGAAATATACCTCAGCGCTTCAAATGCCCATTCTGTTGCATGTGAATTATAAATTTGATACACTTTGCGCATGCGCAACTGCAACGCTGCCAAGCTGAGCTGAGCTGAGCCAAGTCAAATACGCGGCGTATGCACTTATGTCAAAAGACGAACGCGGCAGGGTGTGCGAAACCGGTAGCGAGAAAAAACTGCAATCAAAAGTGCCAAACTTGGCAAATTTTCTGTAGCAAAAAATGCGCGGCGCGCGTCGACGAGCTGCGAATAAATTCGATTGAACTGCTCCGTGAGCACGTTGAGACGCCGCAAAAGTTCGCTCGAAACTGAATGTTGAATTAAAGCCGCGCCAGTGACAAGTGGGCGCAAACAGCGTTGGCTAGTACACTGAAAAAAATAGTTGGGTAGAAAAAAAGAATATATAATAAAAATCTAAGTTGGACTTGTTATTAGAAGACAAATTCAATTTTGGAAAGAAAATTTGTATTATTTTTGTAAATTAAAATATGTAAAAAATAGCCATACTAATGGCATAGTGTATGACATAAATACGTTAACAAATTACCCGTACTCAGATTGTTATATGAATAATTCTAAATCTATAAAATATAAAATATTTCTAAAATGTGCTATCCAATTTTTTTAAATTAAAGTAGCTTAGCTATCTATAAATATACAGCAAAAGGAAAAAATTAATAAATAAAAATAAATAAGTAAATTGCAATATTAAATAATGTTATTTTTAAATTTTTTCATTTTTTCTAATTTATATTGGCAGCAGTTTGTCAGAGCTGTTACCATAATCTGTCGACTAATTTTATCAGCCTAAATCGGCTGCTTTGTTTCGATTTAAATGGATTCAAAACGAAAGAAGTCACGCCGTAATTTATTTTAGGGTTCATTGCTGACAACCTTAAATTCGTTATGCTCAAGAGTGCCTGTGAATTCTGTTTTAATGATTTGCTGATGGGCTTCCCAATCAGTTGGTGACTATTCTTTATATCCCGATTTTTTTTGTTTGTAAATACTATGTATTTCTTTGTACTTTTTTACAAATTTTTCTTAAACAATTGAAAATATATCCCGATAAAAATTTCTTTTATAATTAATTAAATTTGTATGCTTTTCTATCAAATATCTGTCTATTTTTACTACATAATTTATAGCTGTCACAAAGCAATATCACTTTATCTACAATTTTGAAAATAAAAAAAGGAACCTATTAAATTAGTTTTTTCTTTTCGTAATTAAAAAAATAAAAATTTGTTCCTGTGTATGAGCACCATGAAACGCGTTGGTATCGGAAACGGTTGAAAATCACGATAGACCGGTTTCCATGCATGCTCAGCTAGGCCAGCTGATCGCAGTGTGCAGGTGCATTTTACCATTTTCAACAATAGAAAGAGTGAGTGCGAGAGCACCCTACAAGTTGTGGCTAAGCGAAACGGTTAACAGTCGATTGCTGCGCTGTTGCTTTGCCACTGCGGCGCTGTTAAATGTGTTCTGCTGCCAAAACGTTCCGAAGCCAACGGCACACTCTTTTTGATTGGAAACCAGTTTTGCTCTTTGCCTTTTTGTGGTGTTGCTGTTTATTTTACAGCTTTGCAATTGTTTAGAAATTGTTTTTATTGAATTGAATTGTTTTTTTTTATTTTTTATCATAATGTATTCTTTTTTAATTTTTTCTTTTTCATTTGTATCTTTTTCTCTCAAGTGCAGCATTTGCCAGAAGAGTAGCGGCGGCGATGCGGTCTGCGTCGCTCGGTTTGAGATTGCGTCTTGCAGCATTTCAGTTATTTTCGCATTACTTCTTGTTGTTGTAGTTGCTGCTGCTGCAGTTTTTCTTTAATGAATGAAAATGTACGAAAACCGACTTCAAAAATGTTTGTTGCGTTGGCCGCGTTGCTGCCGCTGCCACCGCTGCTTTTGACTTCGTCTTGTTGCATTTGCATATTCAATTGTTTTCTTCGTCGCACATGTCGCATTTTTCTTGTTGCACCATTTACATAAATCACTGTGACATTTGTACGTGTGCGCATTAATTTTCTTGTAGTGTTTAACACCTGTTGCACTTTTCGAAGTGGGCTTGTTTTGAAAATGCAGTTATTTTTAGTCGCCCATTTGCATATTCAAATTGGACTTAATTGAGTTGAAGTGCCGGAAAATGCGTTCAAATCGTCACTTATAAAACTTAACTAGAGTAGCAGATGACGCAACTAATTTGTTTGACCTTCGAGGGCCTACAGATGGACACAAATTCCAAAGAACAAATCTTAATTTTTTAGTTATTTCTATTATGAAAATTCAAAGCTGTTGAAGCGTAAAACTTAATCGATGATGTTTTTACAGCGTTGTAAATGTTGCCCAGAGATAATAATAGATTTTATTATTTCTGAATACCTTTCGGCTTTTGCATAAATTAAAAAAAAACCAGTTAAAAAAAAAAATAAAGAATAAAAGAAAAATGTTATTAGAAGGCACTTCACCCCAAAAATTAAAAAAAAAGTTAATACGATGCACGGTGAAGAGCGACAGAGTGTAGGAAGATTTTGTAACAGACGCTCCTAAAAGGGCTCACATAAGATTTTTCAATTTCTAGACATCAACTTATTTATACTATCTATCTACATTTATGTCAATTAGTTTATTTATATTCATTTTCCCAGATTTGCGATGATGTCTTAAAAGCTTAAGCCAGAACTTGTAACTTAAAATTTCTATAAATTAGTAGCCCGATCCTTAAACTGACGATGGTTTACCCGACTCTTGAAAATAAACTAATTGTATGCAGAGAAGTAATGAGAATGCAACAAAAGTTGTAATGTCTTCCCTGATGCATTAAAGTATGCCTTAACAAGTAAGGGCCGATCATGGACATCACTCGATTAAATAATAGATACGAGTACTCAAATGGCCACTGAGTGTCAAATGAGTAGCTAATTACAAGGAAAGTTACACGCCTCAATCCCGCTACGCATTAGAAATGAAAATACAACAGTAGCAAAAGCAACTTGTAACAGTTGTTCAACAAGACGAAATTTTGTCCAAAGAAAGAAAGAAATTTCCCAAGAGGCCATAGAATGCAAGACATTTGGCTTTGTAAGCATGAATGAAAAACCCCGAAAACATAGGAGAAAGAAGTTTAAGAAGACCTGAATGCACCAAGCGTGAAATGTGAAAGAAGTCAGAAAAGTGCAGCGGATACAAACAGTAACAAATATAGCCTAGCAGTCAGCAGCATTTGCGGCAGCAAACACTCGCATGTAATTGACGTGAGAACTGCCACAAGAAAATCCCAACAGGCACAACACTCGCCTGCAACAAAGCCTTGCAACGTAAAGGCGAGTGCTGAGGGGCACAAATGAGACGTGTTAAATGTGACTCAGAATAATTTCATGGTTGCTTTGTTTGCGGCGAAGATACGACCAAAGTAGAAGATGAAAAACTGAAACAGGTAGCGTCTGTGATGGTAATACTTGTGCGAGCAACTTTAACCAACAAGAAGAATACTAACAAAGGTTGCACACAACTTTGACTCACGGCGGTGCATGATACGCCAAACGCCAAAGTAATCGAATGACAAAAAGTCACATTCACATTCACATTTGGTGAAAACATCGCTGAGCGCTACACGCTCCAGGGCAGATTAGCATCGCGCATCGCGAGAACGTGGCTGCGACTACATCTCCTGGGCACGGCAATCGGCAAACGGCAGATGTGACACTGCGTAGGCGTCCTATTTAGAATCTTTTTGCGCGCATTAAGCGAAACTCAAGTATCGCATTAATATTGAAGATCAGTTGTGATGGAGTGTAGCGCTTTGGCAACAAGGTGCGCCATACAATGCGCTCAGCAAATCAAATGAAAAAAAAAACATATAAAAGATGCGCCACTTGGGAATTCTATCACAATTTATGCATTTTTATTTGTTTATTTTTTTATACAAAAGATTCATATTTTAGATACATAAATATTTTTCACAGAGTACGAAATATTGGATTTCACAAAAATGGCATGTTCAAGTCGAAAATGAAATGAAAACAGTAAATGAGTTGTGAATGAAATCAGTTATGATTTAATTGCTTAATATATGGTTTTTATAATAATTTTATTAAACAAGAATGAAAGTTACGAATAGCCCATTGATCGGAAGTTGTAATACGCGTCACACTCAATTTAGTCAAAAGTTTGTATACTGTAATAGTAGATTCAGGGAATGGTCAAGGTTTATAGCTGTGCTCCTTCAACAAATTTGAATGAAATTTCAATGGTTTTGAACAATTTTGAATGGTCTTGGTGTATATTTATGAGTGTTTTAATTTTTTTGTGCGTTCCAATAACTCTACCATCTATTAATCTAGAATAAGAATTTCAGCTAATTAAATGGTTGCTTAAATGGGTTGGTTAAATGGACGCTCATGGCTACAGAAAGTTATGTAACAAACTTTATACCAAGGTGTAATGCTGTTAATTCACGCTACAACTGTGAAAAACTCTTTGTATAGCTACAAAACAAGTTTATTTCTTAAGTCTTTTGTAGCATTAACTTGTCTCTTATACAAAATCTTAATAGTTTTATTAAACGAAATAAAAAAAGGGTGTTTTTTAAGCAATTCATGTATTATGTGCATTCATAAATATTTATTAATGCATCGAAATTGCTTTAAATGAATTTTCAAGGTGACAAAGCGACAACTGTGAGAAAATAATTTTTTTTTTTTTTTTGAAGAATCTTAATCTTAACACATATATAAAACTTACATGGCATTATGTTGGTTTACATTAATCGCCGAAACCACCTAACTGATTCCAATGAATTTTTGGGAATGTATCTGGTTGCTTTCAGCTTGAAAGATAGCATAGTTGATGTTAGGTGACGCTGTTGTCGAGATCTAGTGCGAGATTAACTATTTGATACTGAAGATTTTTGTTTGGAGGCATTTTAGAATATTATTAGAATATTATAATTATATAATTATATATATATATATTTACCAAAAAAAAGTCCAATTTCGAGAGCCAAAAAGTGTAACCGCTGATCCTTCAATACTTCTCCAAACTGTAACGCCCTTTCCAAAGCACGTTTTGTCGCCCTTACAGATGAGATCTCTTCTCTGAGCAACAAAGCTGACTAAAATTGGAACTGACACAAATAGTCAGTGGACACCTGACGAGAAAACAACTTCGTAAGAATCTTCCAACTTATGGACTTCAACGCTGAAAAAAAAAATAAATAAAAAATTGAAAATTAGAGAACAAAAAAATTGAAAAACATTTCTCATGTGATTTTTCTCCAATATTGGCTAAACATTTCGAAAAATTAGTTTTTCTAATAACATTTTTTTATGGAATTCCATGTTTAATTATTAAATTTGTTTAACAAGCATTTTTTTAATTTGTACTTCAACTGGCATTCCATTACAAGACTGAATTGTTTTTATTTTTTATTTATTAATTCTTATTTTTGTCTTCAATCCGCTTATACAGCAAACAGTTTATAAATATTGCAATTGATTATTTTTCGTGACATTTTTATGTCTCCATAAAAGTTGTGGGCCGCATTTTCTTGGTTTTTGGTGCTTTAATGTGCATCTATAAGAGCTGAGGCGCTTTGCTGTTGTTTTAGTCAGTCAAACACAATAATGGGCGCAGACAAATTTCATGGCTATAATTGGGAAGCGATATTTTGTCGCAATTGCACTAAAATGACAACGGCACCGACCACCACAACGGTCGGCGAAAACTGAAATTTGGTGTGGCAACGCTACCGCACGTACGTTGTACTTGTGAACTCAAACTTGTGTCCAAGTTAATGGAATAATTACAATTACTCATCTCTTGAGGAACTAGTTACAGTAGTAGTTCGGATTTTTGAGAAAGCATAATTGTTGCTGCGATATACTATAGAGACACGTCTGATTTTCTGAAATAAAATCACTAATCACTACGTCTGAATGAAAAGGTTAAGAAAGTATCTATGCACAGAATCACGCATAAACGATTTTCATTGCGTCACTTAAGACAAAACTAGCTACAACTTAAAGCGGCCATAACTGACTTTATTAGCCACATAAACAAACCGTTAATAAATGCTTATGAGTAGTTCATGTGTAATTATAGCTTAAGATAACTTGCCACCAAAAATAATTCATATATCCACAACCCACTGATATGTACACACATAGCTGAAGAAACACAATTATGGCAAATGCGCGCAACACTCAAAAACTTAACCAAGCACAACTAATTGAATAATTACTGATTACTGATTGTCAATCAAAAGAACAACAACACAAACGAGAAACAAATTTTTGAATTTTTCAAATTGCAACATATTGAAGCAATTTTCACGTCATTCAAAGCCGCTTCAACTAACGTAATCATTTAATTTGCTAAAATATTTATAAATGCAGTTGGCGATTAAATTGTGTCGTTTATTTATTTATTTATTTATTTTTTAGTATTTACAATTCAATTGTAAAATAAATATAAAATAAAGAATAAAAAAGTAGTCTGATAAAAAGTTGGAAACAGCTCGTCATAGCAGACAAACCGACGCCAGTCACAGGTGACTTGGCTTGGCTTGTATGGCTGCTTGATTGAATGAGTGAGTGAATGAGTGTGTTAGTGTTGCAGTACATGCAGAAGTGAGTGAATGGCTTGCTTATATGATGACATATATATTTTTTACGTCAATCGTTTGTGGCAAGCGAGTGGGAAACAGACACTTTTCAAACGCGTTTCGCACCATATTTGAAGCGAGGTTACGTTGCGAGTTGGTTGCTTAAGTCTTTTGTTTCAATCGCTTAGCATGGCATTTTAAGACGCATGCGAACTAATTTAGTCAGTAATTATAGAATTTAATGAAAAATCAATTTATTATATACTAAGAATGCACACGACAACAAATTTAAAAAAGCTTCAAATAATTATTGTTCTGAAAAATAATGCTAAGAACAAACACCATAAATAATGATGGCCGGCTACAATACTTTAAAGCACACCATTCTCAGAGCTTTACAATTTTAAATTTACTTAGTTTACTGTCTCTATGTTCAGACTCACATAGTATAATTTCACTAAAAAGCTATAAGGTTAATAAACAGTAGTGGACTATACGAACGCCTTCTCAATTGCTAAAATGGGCTTTGGATTGACCATTAAATGATGCACTAAGCAGGTACTATTACAACTGGTTGCACCTCATTACAAGAAAAGAATGTGTGTAAGGAAGATATTTTCCTTTTTTTTTTTGTTAATTAAAAGCACACAAAACATTCTTCTACACAGTCGCCACTATTTTCATGTTCCTGCAATCAAAATTAATTTAATGTGTGCTTTTCTAATCAACTATCGTAAAGTATCGCAAATGTGTTGCGCCTTTCGACAGAACTTTTACTAAGAAAGCCGAAAAGATCCATGGAAAAAATAGAAAATAAAAAAATAAACAATTCCAAGTACAAAGTCGTATGCAAAGCTCTAATAGAGCTGGTCCCGACGCAAGTCGTAGCTAGTGTTGAACTGCAGAAATGCGCATAAAAATAGAAAATTACTTCCTTGTGCCACCATCGCCACCACCGCTGCAGCGTTCACCGTAGCCGCCACGTCAAACAAATTGCTGCATGCCGCAGATAAGCAATCGCCGCGGCTTTAATAGCTCGGCCAACGCATTGCCACGTTTTGGCAACTGTGCGGTGAACGAAAGGCCAAAACGCCGTCCAGCCAATAAGTCGAGCCAGTCAGCCGGCCGGCTGCCACAAATGTTGTTGCTCCATGGCATTTGCTGCTCACAAGCAGCGGAACGTTCTTATTGATGAGACTCATTTACTCAAAAGCTTCTCGTAATTTTTCGGTACAAATTGTCTGCCAAGTGCAGTTAGACGCGCAAGTGTTCAGCTGCAATGCTAGACCGAGCAAAATGGCCTCGATGGATTTATGAATGAATGAATGAGTGAGTGGTGTAGTAATGTGAGAAATGGTGACAGTTATTCGTACTAGTGCTATTAAAGGTGCATATCTGATTAGAATTTAATACTGCATGTTTTTTATTTTCTTGTTCGCTCCTCTAGGGCGCATCCCCCCACTAGCCTGTTCCTTTTTTTCCGAATATCCAAGACTTATGGTGGTTATATAAAACGAATAGTTTTTTTCTATAGGGTGGGTGATTAGCCTGCTACTACCAGTCGTTGGTGATAGGAAGTTGGAGGAATTGACCCATGACCATTAAAACCCATTAAAACGCCGAGTCCCACGGGACGTTACACCACAAGGTTTCAACATCCCCAGCGACTCGTTGGGTTTGAACCTCGACCTCTGCGATCGGCAGATTAAGATTCATAAAATTTACTGTTTTTGTTAACATATCACTTTTGTCGGTTGTCGTCGAACAGTTTAATTGAGAGCCAAACATATATACAAAAAAAAAATTGTGGCTTTGAGGTAAATTAAGAAGAAGATCCGCACAAAGCGAATGCATAATTTAAACCCATCAGTGGTTATGTTTAGGCCGCCCAACAAAGTTACGCCCAATATTTTTATAACTGCCTATTAAAGTCTTGGTTATTCTTAGACTTAAGTTTTGAAATTTATTTAAATTTCTCCTCAATCACAGACATTAGGGCAGGTGTTCCCCAAGGTAGTGTGCTTGGCCCCGTTTTTTACACATTGTTCATGGCAGATCTGCCTATCACTGGATATCATTCCCTCACTGCAGTCACCTACGCAGACGACACTGCATTTATAGCAGTTTCAAGGACTCTCACCGGGGTTTCTAGAGTGCTGCAAGAACAGCTTGACTCGTTTGGAGTATGGCTGAACAGATGGAAAATTATAGTCAACCCTGAGAAATCATCGCACACAACATTTGCAAAAAGAAGAGGAAACTGCCCTCCGGTCAATTTAAATGCTGTTAGAATTCCATATGCCGAGACACCCTTAATAGAGGGCTCACATGGCAACTAAATACGAAACTTCGGCAAATTTACTGGCTCATTGGACGTCACTCCAATCTAAAAATAAAGAATAAATTGCTACTATACAAGGCTATACTAAACACGATTTGGAACTACTGTATTCAATTGTGGGGCACAGCTAATGACTCAAATAGTAATCACGAAATTCATGAAAAACTTTAATTTCCTTGGATATCAGAAGAAATCAATGGATTTAGTCAGCTGTACATCAATAAACTTACTGATCATCCGAACAACCTTGCAATAAACCTTCTCGACAACAGTGCAACTGAAAGAAGACTAAGGCGTTATCACTCGCTAGACCTACTATTCAGAGACGCAGGCTAATAAAGAGAATTTTATGTAACTCATCCCACTATCCATTTTCCACAATCCTCTCATCATTTCTCTTTCCCCTTTTAATATTTTTTTTAAACCATGACGTAAAAATATATTGTATTTGAGTATATTTTTCCCTAAAGACCAAAGTAAAATTAAGCAACTTAATGATGATCTCACTCTGGGATTGATAGCAAATTCACAAATAAAGAAAAGAAAGAAAAAAATTTCAATTTCACAACTAAACACTCCACACTCTCCAACCTACCCCACCCAACCCTATCTAATCTATTTTCTCTTCATTTTATAATTTGTTTTCCTTACGTTTTGAGTATAACTATAAATGTAATGGTTTTTAATTTAAAATCGCTTCTGTTCGCTTTGGTTTGTACAAGTTCTAAGCTCCATCGCTACCTCATAATCCCGTCGGCGGAATTATTACCTTCTATAAAAAAACACATGACCAAAAAATCTAAAGATTATTGAACCGTCGCAATTTTAATAATGCTAGGACCAACAACGCGCCGACAATTAAAAGGAAGCATTCAAACAGCAGGTTGGATTTCTATTATAATCACACAAATATATGAATTAACTAGCGGCTCCGGCAAACGTTGTTTTGGCCCTTCCTGTATTTGGTGCGATGAGCTTACTCTATAGTTATTACTCGCGAGCTTGTTTAAAAAAACCTCAGATACTCAGATATTTTTGCTGCAATTCAATTGTGTCCAGTTTATGTGCGCTTGCTCGGCTTTAAATTAGCCGCGCCAACCAATGGCAACGATTCATGCAATTACTGCAATTACGCACTCATACAAAATTTAAAGGTACTCAATTTCGCTGGCTGAAGGGATTTACGCTTAAAAGAAACTGAGTAAAAAAAAAGTTTATTGACAATGCGTACTTCAGTTTTAGTGCGAACCATAAACAAGGAACATAGGACGATGTCATCAGCGTAAGTGTTGCCTCGTCCTAAATGGCAAAAATAGGCGTGGCAACAAACAAGCCCAGAGTCATCGAAGATGCAGTAGAGGATTCAATTGAAACGACTGTGAAGGTGGAGAAGGTTTTTGTGAAGTGGTGTGGATGGGCGAAATAGCCATTCTCTGTTATATATTGTATTAACTGAAGAATAACAAGCGAATAAGTTTAAAAAGAAGAAGAAGAAGAAGAAGCATAAGTTAATAAGGCGTTGTCGCTGTACTTCACCGCGCTGTAGAACGTTCCGAAAGATTTTATTATTATTTTCTTTTTCGTCTTCTGTTGCGCACTAACTAAGCCGTAAATGCCGCGCATATTTTTACGCTCATAACGATGTTGTGGCACTTATCCAGCTAAATGCATGGCTTTGTCAGCATCAACCGTTGCCCAACTACTGCAAATATTATAGCTAAAACTGCACACAAATACGCGTACACACACTGCAGCTGAGATAGATAGATACGTGCTGACCAAATGAGCTGTGCAGGTGTCGCTGTTGCTCGTTTGCTCGCCAGCCAAAGGTGCAAGATTTTAATTTAGCTACGAGTAACGTAAGCATTCACAAATAAAGTAGGAAGAATAAAAAAAAAAAAACAACTCACACATTGAGGAAGAGCAGCGAAAACTATTTAATTGAGTCATAAATTTAGCAATTGATTGCAGTTCAGATACTTTTATGGCTAAATATATAAGTATATTTTGTGTGTGTGGCAGGCACACGCGTGTGTGTGTGTGTGCAATTTATTGAAACATTTGCGCATAATTTTGAATATGTGCGTCTCTGTGGTTTGTGTTTTTTTTTTTTTAAATTTCATTTTCTTCTTGTGGCAAGTTTTGCAAACGAATTGTGGCAAGTAATCATTTAACCATGAAATTTACAGTTTTCAACATTAAACTTTGAAGAAAATAATATATATAAATGAGACAATAAAAGCATAAATTGCATTTACAAGGAGCCGAGTAATTTCATCCAAATGTGCGCCATCATTTTTTATAAAAGAAATTTGCACATAAATTTCTCATATAAAAATCTAAGCGTTTTGACTGATAGTCTATTATGGGCCACTGGGTGTGTCGCACTTTACGATTTTGCGGTGTGCCGTTCACAGTTATCTACAATTATAACAGCTTATAGCATTTGCAATAGCATGTTAACAATTTGAGGATCATTCAGTCTCTATTTCTATGTCTTCTGAATTGCTTGTAATTAGGTGCCTAGGAGCACTTTCAACTACTTATCTTTTATAGAAAGACAATTGGTCTCATATTATTAACAGTCAGATTAAGAGCAAACAAGAAATTAGGTCTCTCTGAAGCTCAAACTTACTTAAAAAACAACAGCGCGCTCCCCTCCTATTCTTGTTGTTGTAATTAGATACACTGCTAACGACTTCGTTATCGTTTCACAACTTCGGCTCAACGCTTGAATGCTACATAAAGAACGATAATGCGAAGACGCGATGACGCTATGACGCCCATGTAAAATGTTACTCTACCGAAACCAAAGATGTTTCACATCAAAAATATATAGAGTTATTATTAAAATAAAATGCCCACAGAACAAAATATGGGTATTAACCTAACTAATCTTGTTTCAAATTCTGGGCGACGCTGTTGTTGTTTGGAAAACGTAAACATTAGTTTTATTACCGATATGTAGGTCCTACTTGATACTTATAAAGCACGAAGTGGTGGTATTGTGTGGCGCGTTATGAGCCATAATTTTTAATATTAGAACATTAAATTTATGGGAATGTGCGTAGCTATATTCTTGGCTATGGACTACTTCAATTGTTGGTTGAAATGATTTATTTTCTTATGTTGTTGTCGTTGTTCTGAATTTGCATTAATTAAAGAACTAAATTTCAGGAAATATGTTCTATATCAGCTATTGAACGGCCAAAGCTACAACTAAAAGAAGAGAAATTCTTAAATAAAATGTAACCACTTTTAGTTCGGCTTTAAAATGACTTAGGTTTTTGGAAGTTGTTAGCGCCGAATTATTGGAGACTTTTGTAGCATTTTTTAAGTTCGATTGTAGCTTTTGCCTAATTGGTATGCCATGCAGTAATAGTGTCCGGCCAAGGGATTCAGCTAACTTGCACATCAGCAGCAGCTATCCGCGAGTTCAATTATCACTGATGTTTTTGTGAGCAATCTACCTACTTCAGCTATATGGTAATGTAATTACTTAGTCTATCCAGTCGAATATCAACAATTACTTGGCTACGCAATTAATGTTGAATTACTCGTTATCTCAGCATTCTAAACATAAACAATCTTAATTGAACGATAAGCACATAAATCATATAAACGTTGAAATATTACACACATAAATGAGTAGATAATTAACATTTCCAGTGATTTATAGCGCATTTAGCAAAATGAGCAATTTATTCTTAATGGCGCTAAGCATAATCACTGCTAAAAGACCAAAAGCAAACTTAACGTGTCACATCGAATCAGCGGCTTACTCGTACATATTTAGCTGTTTTTGGCAATACTCGTACATTAATGCATCTTGCTGCTGCTGTCTGCTGTAGCACGAATTAAAATCACAAATGGCGGCATAAGAAAAGCCTAAAAAAAGAATTTACTTTTAATGGAATTTTAATGATGACTGTCAAAAATTTGAGTTGCAGAATGCGCCACACAACGCGAACCAAATTCAGCGTACTTCCTCTGCGGTGGCGGCGGCATCTGAGCGCAGCGATTCCCACGATAAAACAACGAGCATAAACGAGAGTAGAGATTCTGAATTTAATTGAGCAACTAATTTCGCATTTCAAATAGAAAACCTACGCGTTGCGATTCGCAGCGACGCGATGGGCTGCGATTCACTTTGCGCTTGTTTCTGTCGTTGAAGTTTCCTTTTCCGTATGCATCGGTATCTCAGTATCTGTGCATGAGTGCATTTGCGTGTTTGTGTGCGGCAGGCAACTCAACTGTGCACAACATGTGTCCAGTCATCGTTGTCGACAACAGCAAAAAGTTGACATTTTCGCGTAGTTGTTGCACGTCGCTTGTTTGCTCGCTTTCCGGTTGCATGATTCTTTTTAGGATTTTTAATGCCCTTCACAGACTGTGCGGTACTATAAATTTGTAATGAAGTTTATAAAACACCGATGGAGACCGCATAGAACAGAATCAAACTCTTTTAACACAGCTTTTCGTTTTACATTGAGGCAAAAATTAAAGTATTATATCAATGACTCCAAACTGTGACATCGTTTTTAAACTACTCCCCCAGCGTACTCTGTTGAAGTTCTAAGACTGCTCTATCAGATATAGATTGCTGATGGTTTTGTGCGGTGGCATATATATTTCCTAAAAAACAATTTATGTGAATAACCACAGACACTGGCTTCCGGAATTAGTCATAACAATATAGAATTTCAGTTACATTTGGTGATGTTTCATACCTAGTTATTTTTGTATTAAATGCAACGTCTGAAATGAAATTTTGATTGTCGATAGTCTTCTATGAGCATATCTAAATAGCTTTTGAAAGTCAAGGTTGCGCTTAAATTGAAGTACCATAAATTATCCCTCCGACAACGCCTTTATTGGCCTAAATAACTAAACTTATGGGATCTATGTATTTACAATAATCTGAGTTATTGTCAAGGAAGACGTGATTTCATATTTCACTAGAAAGGTTTCGGCATGCCTTACTGTCCTAATAAAAGAGCTTCTGGTACACGTAGTCTGACTGCAGTAGTATGCTCGGCTGTACTCGAGTATATCATCAAATTATACATTCGGTTCTTCGTCCGGTACTGAAGATGATCGTTGTCTGTCAAGCTTCAATTTAATTACAGTAATATAGAGCTATAGGACTTCTACGATTAGTGCATCACATAGATTAACTTGGTAAGTTTTCGAACGCGTGTGCAGAGTACTACAGCTTCGACTCAGCCGAATTGGTTATCTTACCTAGGTCTATGTTCTTGAGTAGGTTGCGAATTTTATTTATTGTGTTACATATTATTTTTTTGCAACGCTTTTTTTGGGGGGCACTCCAAAATGTTGCATGTTGGAAAAAATGGTGCATTGGAAATTGCTGCCAGTCAATGGAAACAGTTAATAAATTTATCGCTTGTGCGGCCTACGCAAAAATGTAGCGCGTTTTGATATACTCGACTTAGTACGACTAAACAACCGCAAACGCGTTGTTTTAGATTTTTATTTATTTGATTTTATTTATTTTATTAATATTATTATTATTATTTTTTTTTTTTGCCTTACAATGCACAATGCAATGTAGTTAATTAATTCATTTAGCCCGCTTCGTCAACTCAGACGCAAGCCGCTGCAAGCAGCATTCGCGTGGTCTGCACTATCAATTATGCGCAATCGGCGCAGTGCAGCTTAGATTCCGGTACATATATTATAATATTTTATATATATTATATTCTGTCTCATTAGTATGAATTGAACGCAAACACATCAATAATTAAGGTTAGGCATGAGTTACATTTGCCCGTTCACTGCGGCTAATGAAATTATTTTATCGCCTTTCCATTGCGCGTCTAATTAAAATAAACGACGTAATTAGTTATGATTGAACGAAGTCAAGATTTGCATGAGCAGCAGAATATTATTATAGCATAAAATGGCATATATTATAGCATATAGAATAAAATGGTAGAACAAAGTGCAGTGAAATATTATTTGTTTGATTCAATAATGATAGGAAGGCTAAGAATTTCATTGCGTGCAAGTCGCAGAATACCAAATGCCAAATGCTTTCCCATTCTTAGCTTACAAGGCAAAGTCTAACGGCATTTAACTGCATGCAATAAATTTACCATATACTCAAACAAAGTGGCACAAAAAGAAGAGTCATGGCAAACTTCATCAGCTGAGAAAATCTGCAGAAAGTCGAAATGGCCGAGAGAAGTGCCTCAAAGTAAAGAAACATAAAAAGTCTTTATAGTTAAAGGAATCACAAAAAAAAAAGATACAAAAGAGCAAGAAACCACCTAAAATTATAATTAATTTGGCGCTGCATGTAGCGTCTAGGTAGACATTAATATTTTACTAAGAGACCAGTCGCATAAAGGAAAGAAAAAGAAATAATATAGAAAAAATACAACAAAAGTTACCGTAGTAAAACAAGTATCTCGTGCCGCATTCATCGTTTGCCGTTTTGTATGCAGCGCTGACCAAACGGTCGGCCATTCATGCCACCATCGAAAAAGATACTTTTGGCGCTGGCTTAGTTTGCACGTTGTCTGTGGCTTGCTGCCTGAGCATTTTCCGCATAATCATATTGCACGTGACCTATTGGCATCAATTTTTACTCACTGCCAAGACTTGTTGTCCACGAATGTTTGCCACGCTTTTGGTTCATTATTTAATGCGCCGTTTTCCGTTCGAAAGTTTAATAATAAAAGCGGCAATAAGCAGTGGGAGTGGAGTGTTGGTCAAAACACTGTGGCCAAGTTGCCAATAACTATGTAGGTTGGTCGGGGCGCTTCTTTAATTTTCTTTGGGGCGCACGTATTTCTGCATATCAACGCGCGTTCATCGCATGTTGCATGAATGCTAACTTGCAAATTCTGAGTTTGCATTTGTATATGTATCTGTATGCCTTTGGCCACAACGATCGACATTTCCGTCGCATCGTCGTTGTTGCTGCTGTCGTTGTCATTATTGTCGTTGTCGCCGTTGAAATGTGCCCCGGCAAACCATAACAAAATCACTCATTGCTTCGCATATCTCACACTTGAATCTCAATTTATCGCATTTACTGCACTTTTATGGTATCAAACATACTCCAAACATACTGTCGACAAGAAAATCTAAACGTTCCACTGTCGTCGTTCGTCGTTCGTCGTTCGCCGTCGTCGTCGTCGTCCTCGTCATCCCGGCCTCTTGGCATTTGGCAAGCAACTTGTTGCGTTTACCCTGGCTCTCGACTAGTGCAGCGCAGCGCGTTGTTCTCTACCAACTTGCGCCCGTTTGATAATCAAATGAAATCGAAGTTTTTCCTTGGTTTTTCCTACGTCATTTGAACAACGTTTTTTATCACTCGCGCAAATCGAAAATATATGCGCCAAAGCGACATCTGTCATTGCACTGCAGCATGCAGCAGGCCACAGTGGAGGCATGTAGCAAATCTTGAGGTATCTGAAAAAGTATCTCGCATGTTTGTGTGCTTGACTGTGTGTGCGATATTTATGCATGAGAATTGTGGCAGCTTTTAGGTTTTAATAGTTTTTTATTATATCATTGTTTTTTTTTTTTTTCAAATATTTTTTTATTAATTTTTTATTATTTTTATTTTATTATTTTTGTTTGTTTTTGTTTTGCTTAGCAACATTTTTATGTGACTTTATTTCGCATATTGTAATTTATTGACACATTTTGGCTCTTAATTCATAATTCTTTTTTTGTGGATTCTTGGTTTCTTCAGCCTCCTTCGTTGTTATTGTGCTGTCAGTCAGTGCCATAATTTATGCCAATTTCAATGATTTTTTCGTTTGTTTTCTTATTGAAAAAACTTTTGCTGTGCGCAAATGTGATGTCGGAGTGCGTTCAGTTTCCGCGCAAGTGTTTCGTCATGTATCTTTTTATTTATTATTTTTTTGCTATGTGATTTTTAATTGACCTCAAATTGCTCTACATTTTGACAGGTGAACATGTTCGCAACGCCGTGCGCGTTTGAGCGAGCCTGACTGACATTTGCTGCGTGTAGGTTGACTTTTAGAGATCTCATACTATTTTCGCGTTGTTACACCCAACAAATTTGTGTTGCACAGATGTTTGCTTAATTTCGAAAATCTCTGAATCATGGCATGCATAAATTAAACAAAATTCAATAAAGTGATAACGTAGAAACCTTCAATAACAAACCGATATTCCTTTGTTAGCTTGTTTCAATGATAAGAAAACAAACAATTAACTTTTAGTGGCTTGAAAAGAAATTGAAGAAACACAACTTTACAATATTTTTCTTCTTTGAGTTGGGATATTTAAAAGCATTGCATGCAACTTTATGGTGTACTCTACATCATAATTTAACATTGGATTCCGGCATGATGGAGTTAATTTAGTAATGTCAATCTTTGTAGAAATAAACTGGCTGACATATAAATTGGTCTCGTCGCGTTGATCAAAAGTATACTACTGTATCTGCTATAATGTCCGTGTAGTGGCATTCTTTGCATTTAGGCAAAAATTTTTTTGAATTGTCTTTAGATTCGGAGTGTTAAAGTTGCCTTTGGTAACGGCTTTTCGACGGACTGGATTGCGTCGAGTGCGTTTAATGATTTTTTTTGCAGCAAGGCAAGGCTTGTTTTTTTAAACTTTCTCTGTAGACGGAGTGACGGAGTTGTCTTTAGCTTTTTCTTGACCGATCGACCGACCTACCGCTTTAGCTATTATAGAACCAAAAACACAATGAAACGCAAATACAAAACAAGCCTCAAAACCTTAGCCTGACTATTAGACGTACAACTCGAATTCAATTGACCAACTGACACTAAACACCTCAAGAAACGAAATTCTACAAACGAAGCAATCTAGCTCAACTCAACTCAACCAGATTGGTATACAAACAGACAAAGCTACCCAACCCAACCACCACTAAGATAGTTGCGAATTATACGTGAGCAGCTTAACTGTTGACATCGTTAATTTTTCTAAATATTATTTTTATTAGCACTTTATAGAACCTTCTGTAGTACTGCTTCTGCTCACCGATTTTCTAAAATAATCCTTTTGTTAGCTTGTCATGCTGCTCCAGACTTTTACGCCGCATCGAACTGTTTCCTATGTTGAGAGGTGGCAATTTTTCTTTTTAAATTCCCTCATAAAATTTAAATAAGGATTGGTCTTAGCTCCCTTGACACAGATTGGTTTTTTGCGTTGTTCATTTTGGACGACTGAATTTGGGCAAAAAAAAAATAAATGAAAAATATTCAACGTTTTCATTCGATCAAATAAATCTGACGTATCTACCAGACTATTAAGTCTGAAAGTGAATATTTGGATAAAGTTCAAGATCTCAGTTAAAAAATAAGTTGTTGTTTCAGTTATAAGGTGGGCGCAGTTTTTTTTTTTACAATTAGCATAACATTTTGTGGTGCCTTTTCATAACTAAACTTTTTAATAGCTGCTGTCCATCAGAAAACCCATCTGTATATAAAATATATATTGTTTGTTTGTTTGTTTATTTGTCCGTTATGGACACCGAAACCGCTGTACCGATTTTGATGAAATTTTCGAGAAATCTCTATAATAGCCTTTATATGGTTACTGTCAAGTTTGGTTTTAAAAATTGTCAAATTCGCGAAATATTAAGATCAACTTAATTTTCAGGTGCTTCTAAAACTGTACAGATACAAATAAAATACAATAACAAAGCAGCATACAACTCGAAATGCTCAAATATTCGAATGAAAAAAATATCATAAAAGTAAAGAATACGAAATGCCACTCAAAAAGACAAACACTGGAAGATTAACGAGGAAATCGCAGCAGTAGACAGAGCGTAGAGCTACTGAAACAGCCGAAGAGTGTGACGTACGCGATGGCAGTAACGCGCTGGGTCGTTGCTTTTGTGTGTATAAAGTGTTTGGCATTTTCTTAACTCTTAAACCATAAAGAATCGAAAGCTAAATAACTCTGTTTCGGGAGGATGCGCCATTGAGGAGTAGTAAGTAATGTCAGATTAAATTTAACATGCGTTAAGAGGTAGATAGGATTGTGGCTTTGCGATGGAAGTGATTGTAGACGATTTTAATCCTTTATCAAAGTTCTAGTGCATATGCCTTAGTACGCTGCAAATACTGCTCTATTTCGATTCCCTGATCAAATTTGAGTCAATCAGTTTACCATAAAGGATCGTCTCAATTTAATTCCGTTCGTTGTTGCATATCTAAACGTCATTGGCAAATTTGCTACAACAATAAAAATTAAAACAAAATTTTTATAACAAAAACACTGAACTCCAAGGCAGTTATGGGCAACACTCAAAGTGGTGGCAGGAAACAAGTGTTTTGCTGTCATGTTGCAGCGAACTTTAAAAAAAAAAAGACACAAAAAAACTGAAAGAAAAAATCTGTTGTCATCACATTTTCTGTCACAGATGATTTTCAGCACTTGGCATGATATTTTATTGATAGCCACCAAAAGCAGCGGCAGTCAATCAAACAACCAAGCAGCCGAGCATGGCTGCAACTTATTTAATATCGGCAATGACAAAATAAACTTGTTGATTGCAACATTTACTGAGACTAGCAAGACTAGCAACTAACCGTTTTGCAGTGGCCTGTCAAATTGATTCAATGTTGCACAAAGTTTGTCAATCACACAGTCGCCGTGAGCAGGCAAATGTCGACGTGGCCTTTCGAAACAGCCGACTGGCGAACGCTCGATGTGGTGGCTGAATGCGGCTGACGTTGATCATCATCGCTTGGTTGGTAGATGAACGTGCAACATTTTGGCCATTTTGACTATTTAATTGCCAGCGATGCTTTTATGGCGAATGTCAACACATGCTGCAATTTTGAATTTGACACATCGCCGCTGCCGTTGAGACTTCTGCGTTGCGCTGAGTGGCACGCTGTGGAACGTCGTTCTGTGCGAGGCCATCGTGCCACTTTGATATTTTTCATGAAAACCATATTTTTTGCCACTTTTTGCTTTTCAGT